>CM036765.1:43279065-43989065 GCA_020796225.1 Arion vulgaris | reverse complement strand
ATGCCAGAGCAATGCTTGCATGCTGTATAGCCTAACAAAGAAAAACACAGCATAATATACCAGATTTCAACAGGAGTAGCAGCTACTGTGATGTCCAATATTATATAAATAAAATGTAGATCTCTTGGCAAAATTCAAATCCTGCAAGTGGCTTATCATGTGGTCTGGATTACCCATTTCAAAAAGTATATAAGTAATTGTGTATGTAAGGGATGTGCATTAATATCTCCCCTGCACCTAACTAAGTATTGCTTCTATCAGCAATAATAACTAATTAGCTACCAACATATTGTTAATATATCTGAGTAATTTATTCTTGGAAATATTCTTTTAATTTTTCCACCCATTGTTATGACGATGTTATATTAGATATTATAAGAAATAGATCTAGCAACGTTTTATTTCTTCTTTGTGTTCATTCTTTACGACCAATTTTAAACACTCTTTGTGATATGTTTGATCTTTGCCAAGAATGTGTATTCGTTGCACATTGGTTTGGTAGGCCCCTAAACGCATAGACTTCTACACGTTTAGGACATGTGCATCCGATTTCAGCCAAACCTCCTTAGATGCCTCTTACGACATGCGTGGCAGGTAACAGTGGTTCTATTCTTTACACCCCATATTTGGGCCCTGGTAACCACTCGGATGACATTTAATTTGAATTTCTTCAGTGATAGTTAGTTTGTGAACAGCTAATAAGCCATTCAATGATGGTCACCATCAATGCAATCAGTGCAATGAGCAGCAATGACAATGAATGCAGTGTCAAGGATAGTAACTGTAATATAAATAAAGATTGCAGTTGGGTTGTTTTATTCAAATTGTTATGGCAAGTCGAATATCCGTTAGTAAAATTTATCTTTAAAAATGCATGTTTATAATTTTTCTTGCATAGGTGATAGTAGACTAGTATTTTTAGTTACTTTACTACTCATAGTAGAAGTAGTAGTACTCGGTGCTACTGATACTCGACGCATTGTATTTCATTTGGTTCCTAATGAAATCATCAAACAATCGGCACGATAATCAATATAGTTTTTAATTATTTTAAACTTTAAAGTATAATTTATTTTGAGTTCTCTGTCCTCAAAACAGTACATAGTGAATTAGTTATGATGAATGTTGTCAATTTGAAAAATAAAAACAACGTCGAGCGAGGTTAAAGTTAAAACTTCCTCAACCAGGTTCGATAATTTTCCATAAGAAAACAGAAAAGGTGGTAACTAACAACTTACTAACTTACCTTCCCCAAACACAAAGCTGATATATTAACTTTCAATGGTGTCGTCTGACGACCAGCTGATCGTATATTCTTGGTTAAATATTGTATTCCACGAAAAATACCAAGGGGGAACCTAGACATACTTTCCGACACAACCTTGTAACGATCGATAATTGGTAACTCATAAGTTACAGCACAAACAGTTTTACCGGGACGACGATCGACTGACTGAAATGCACATTACACAATAATAGTGAGAATAACAGTTAAGACTGCGCACTGTAATGTCTCGCAATAATATGGGTTAATTTTACTGATTGAATTTTGACTAATGTACAACGATATATTAGTATTCAAATTTACAATCATTCAGGTTAAATATAGTTTTACTGTAAGCATGTTATAGTTTCCATATCACGACTACGAGATCTATTGCGTTTTATTTGTATTTACAGTACATGTAATTACTAACAATGTGTGGACTTTCATCATTTATACTTTTATATTGTTTTCATATTTATATTTTCTAAACCTTTTTTAAAACAAAGATCATTACAAATCGATTCAACAATACTGAAATCGAGAGAAACTCAATAATTGATTGATAGGTTCATCATCATATCATTGCACTTCGTGAGTAACAGTGCTCCATCTTTACACAGGAAAATCTCAGCTGATATACAAATCCGTAGCTCGGCGAGTCCGATGTAATTTTGAAGATGGGAAGATTTTTGAAGGAATTTTATTTTAATCTTTTCAATAATTTGCCAGCGCACTTTTCTGCTCAAATTGAACATGGGCCACGTTTACATGTTTCCATAGACTAGAACTGATCTCACTACCGTTAGTTGAAATTGGACAACTTATCGAGCAAAGCACTAGTTCCAAATGGTACTGAACAGCTGTGACGTAAAATTGCGTTCTGGCAAGGCTGATACATCACTATTAGAATGATAAACATGGCCGAAAAAGAACGATCCGCGTGGAGAGAGAGAGAGAGAGAGAGAGAGAGAGAACACCTCACTGATCGAGGATCTCTGGAAAATATCCAGATGGCTCCAGAGACGACCTGTACTTTGACACGCAGAGCATAACCCTTTGTACAGGCCCTCTCCTCATGAAAGGTGATACTTGACCAATATATTTCTCTCTAGTGATGATGTGCCTCGTCCATCACGGGTGATGATGACCACACAAATTTTCATCCAGGGAATGTAGTTGCGTTATGTTTGTCTGTGTGTGCGTAGATGATATGAGCTGATACGGGTTGAAATGTTCTTGTCAAATGTTGGTTATACTTGGACTTGTGGAAGTTTCTGCCTATCTGTTTTGACGTTTTGTTCCCTCCGTGTGTTATACTGCTCGCATGAGAACCGTGTCGAAGTATGCGAGCTGATCTGTCTTGAGCAACATTTTCCAGTTGTGAATCTATGCAGATTTCATCGAGTTCTTGAGTGTTCTTTGAATCCTTCTTCTGACCACATGAACGTTTACCGCTCTTGCTAGTATTACTGAGTGGCTTATGTTCCTCAACTAACCATCTCCTGAATCTTATCCTGTACCGTTTTTTCAGTATCTCCATGCTTTAAAATTAATTCTTCTCATGCTTTGACAATACCTTATTCCTACGGTTCCATGACATTATGTTTGGCAATTTTGTTGAACTTTTCAGTTGCTACCTTGCCTTTATACTGTGGATCTGCGTTTATAGCCGCTTTATACTGTGGATCTGGTTATAGCCGCTTTATACTGTGGATCTGCGTTTATAGCGCTTTATACTGTGGATCTGCGTTTCTGCCACTTTCCTTATTGAAATTTCTGCTCTATTATTTCAATGACTTTGTCGAAACATGGATTAATCAGCATCTATTTATGACTGCAATTCATATTTTACTTGGTCACCCTCTCATGTCTCCGACCGTAGACGACTGATTCATTATCCTAATTTATTGTTTAGTCATTGCTTTTAAAAGATAAATATGATCAATGTCACATATGATTTGTTCCTAGTTTGGGTTGATCTTTACAAGATTTTGTTAACTTAGCCACGAGTTAATAGCTGGATTTATACAGAGGCATAGATGATATCCTGGTTTCCACTCCCAATTCAACTGCTGAAATTGTGTATATTATTAGATGGTTGGAAGGACAATTTGCTGTGAAGGAACTGATACCTACCATTCAAATACTAAGGCTTAATATTGTAAAATTCGAAGGAAGTGGTCATGTTTGTTGAACATATAATGCGGACAACATGGGATAGAACATACTATGACAACTGCTAGAAAGAGAGGCAGAGGATGACAGAAAGAAAGAAGATAATAAGAAGCACTGTCACGGAATAGCATCAACTTAATTGATTGTTAACGTTGGGAACATATGGAGATCCATGATCGCCTGCAGCCACGGCACCTGATGATGATAAGTACTGTAAAACCTCTAAGACTATTGGCTTTTTAAACCACAACGTTGCGTTAATTACATAGTACATACTTACTACAGTAATGGTATTTACACTTCATACCACAACTGCACTATGTACAATGTAATTACCGCTAAGTTAGTTTTGTTGTATTAAATATTTGGTTCAATTACAGACAGGGCTTTATTTTCTGAAGGATGAACATGTAAGTGATAATAAGCAAACAATTAAACACAAAGCTGGTTTACATTCAGGTCGTTTTGGGTTTTTTTTTCCGATCCAGAAACACTTGAGCTGAAAGCTATTCGGCTCGGTGCCATGGACATCGTAACCCTTCGGTTCGGTGCCACGATCACCGTAAATCTGGATAACCTGTGGCTTTTCTGCCAGTCCGCGGAATTGAACCCGCACTCACAGGAGGACTTGTCACCCGTAGTCCCAAAGCGCTACCAACACGCTGGGCAGGCGGGCTTACATTCAGGTCGTTAGGTTAGTATGAGGCTCTTTATAAAATACCAGCAACTACAAATATAATTAGGTGTGGGTTGTTTTTTTTGTCTGGCCAGCGACTAGTTAGTTGCTTTATTTGACGTTCTGCCTATACATTAAAAATAGGTTGCGTATGCCTGTCATACATTATAAATGAGTTGTTAGTATCTTTCCATCTTTGCAGGCGATCGATAATGTGTAAGGTGTGCTCCAAAAAGGTAAAATCTATAAGCCACGGCAATGGCGCATGTGAATAGCTAGATCAATCTACGCCAAGAAGTTTTTCACAATTATTACCACCTCGCACCGTGATATGTCGCTTCAGGACTTAGAATTATTTGCAATAAGGACTCAGAATTCTACTCTTGATCTTCCCACTTCATGCACTGCGATCCATAGCATCTTGTTTCCTGGAATCATCCTCAAAGCCTGTATCGTGTATATTCCTCTTGCACACATCATTATGCCGTGGTGAGGGCTGCTTGAGATATATAATAATAATAATACCTTTCAGTTCCCTCTGAAGCATAGATCTACAATAGACATTCTCCATTTATTTGTATCCTGTCCCGACATAGTGTATTTCTCTTGTACTGTTATACGTTACACAGGGTCTGTAAGGAAGTGCTCAATGCCGCGGTATCCTGGGAAACTCGTTCAATCTCGTCTATGGAATTGAGTCAAGATATTTTTCGCTTCTCTTAGTAAAGGTTCGTTTCAGGAGTTTCCTCTATGGGGCGACCCCCCGTTCTCCTTTTGAACGACTTTTTGTCTCCCTCTAACCGTCAATAAGTTCTTCATCATTATGGATTTAATAGGCCTGATTCGGAAATGTCATATTTTATTGATAATTCGTAACACAATTTGAGATATACCTCTCTGCAATTTCCAACATAGTCAGGTCTATTGGCAATCTTTTTCTCTCTGATGTTTTGCCCCACAGTGCCAGGATAAGAAGAGATTTCTAGAACGGGCTTTTGTGTGTGCTTCATAAACAGTGCTTTTCACCGCATATGTTATTTCCGTGCTCCAACTTTTGCATGGACAACCTTTTGCGTTGTATTAATTGTATTGAAGTAGCATTGCTCTTTGCTGCGCACTGTCTGTTGGTAATCTGCTTATGTGGCCGAACCATTTCATTTGTTGTTTCTTGATGAAGTACAGTATTGATGTTGTACCCACTCCCCTCCCTCCCCGGGTCTTCATCTCTAGACCGGTTTCTTCTTTATAATTCCAGCATTCTGTGTAGACACTTCACCTCTGCCGTGACTAACTTTAATGTACCATCTCTAAATAAGTAATTCTGGCGTAATTAATGAAATCAATAAATGTTTATTCTCTCTCTCTCTCTCTCTCTCTATACAGTAGAACCCGGTTATGTCGCCGGCCTAGGGGTTTGCCAAAAAGCGTCGGAATAACCGATGATCGAGATAAACGAAAACCAATATGGCGGCAAAATATTAACATGTGCTTGAAATTTCTTTATGTACATGATGTGCTTTAATAAATGAGAATGTACATGCACGTGTTATTTGTTTGATGAAGCGATGGCATGCTATAAAAATGTACATACATGTTTGCTAACAACAAAAGGCATATGTGCACCAACTAACAGCAGAAATTTACCAATATAAAATAAAAACCACCGTCGATTCTCGATACAAACCTTTATTTATACAAACTGACACAGCTCTGAAAAGTATCGTACACGCGGTTACTATGGTTTCTTTACAAAGTCTAAAATGCTTTGTTGCTTTTTGCCTTTAACAGTCTGCTTGAAAACAAATACTTCAATATTATTTATGCTGTCTAAAACAGTTTCATCTCCTACAAAAGAACCATACCGTCGAATTTTCTGTAGCATTTCTACCACCTCACCAGCTGAGGGAATTGGTTCCAAATCTTCGTCCGCATCTTCTTCATCTTCTTTGTCATTGCCGCATGCAGATGTGCTTGCCAGTGCTGACTGCACATGAGTCAACACCTGCCAATATTGGACTGTATATATTACTGTAGCATAAGTTAACACCCATGGTCATGGGGATCGAGATAACCAACGTTAAGTGGCAAATTTGGCCCTCTTTTGTGCTCGAGATATTAGGGTTCGGCGACATAAAAGAATCGAGATATCCGATGAGAAAATGCTAAGACAAAGAGAGAATTTGGCGGTTCCACTTCAAAAGCGTCGACTTAATAGGGTTGGCGAGTTAACCAAGGTCGAGATAAGTGGGTTCTACTGTGTATATATATATATATATATATATCCCCAATTACACCGAGATTAAAGATAAAATGAATATTCTAAATAATAAGTCTCAGCAGCTAGGTTTGAAAATACGCAGGGAAAAGACCAAGGTCATGAGAATAAATGCATGAAATGTAAACAGATTATGCTGGAGGAGACAGCTCTACATGATGTAGAACCATACACATACCTTGGTAGCAACATGGACACAGACGGAGGAACAAACAAAGATGTCAAGATAAGAATACAAAAAAGCAAGGGAAACTTTATTGCATTGAGTAAGATATGGAAGTCAAAGGAGATCAAAACAAACACAAAGCTGAGAATCTTTCAATCAAATGTGAAGTCAGTGCTGTTCTATGGCTCGGAAACATGGAAGACAACAAAAGAAATCACCAGAAAACTACAGACCTTCATAAATGGATATTTACGTAAAATATAGGGACTGAGATGGTATGATAAGATTACGAACGATGAACTCAAAGAACTAAGCAGATACCAGGAAGAAAGAGCTAAGGAAGAGACGCTGGCGATGGATAGGACGTACGTTGAGAAGACCGACCGGAAGCATTACAAGACAGGCTGATATAAAAGTATAGGTAAAACATGGAAAGAATTGGAAGGGATGGCAGGAGAGAGGAAGAGCTGGAAGAAGTGTGTTGAAGACATGCGCTCCGTTGGGAGTTGATAGGTGATGAATATATATATATATATATATATATAAAATTAAAAAGAAATTAACCACAGCTTGAACATAATACAGAGGTCAAACAAGAACATAGAATGACTTGCATTTGTTGAACGCCCCAAACGCTTAGATTGTCACATGTTAGAGAGAAGAGAGAAGAGAGAGAGATTCTAATGTACAGGTATGCAGATAAAAAAAAATATTTTACTAAAAGAGTAAAACATTCTCATAGTGGAAGAGAAGGCTCTATCTTAATGTACTTATATTTCAGCATACGTTAACTAAACAAGTTTCGAGTGTTTACCACAAACGAATGGTCAGAAACTTCTATACAGAGAAATGGAAGATACAACAACATGTATTATTTACTTTCTCGAATTTCTGACAGTGGTGCAGAAAATAATGTTGGGGTTGAGAGTGATATTTCATACAGAAAACAGAAATGTGGGTGGTGTTACCCCTGACATGCCCAAACAATGATGATTGCATCTTTCGTATGCGCTTTCTATGTACACTGATCTTCTTCTTCTTCTTCTTAGCGTTCGTTCTTTACGATCAATTTTAATCACTCTTTGTGATATGTTTGTTCTTTGCCAAGAAAGTGTATACGTTGCACATTGGTTTAGTAGGCCCCTAAACGCATAGAATTCTACACGTTTAGGACACATGCATCTGATTTCAACCAAACCTCTTTAGTCGCCTCTTACGGCATGCGTGGCAGGTAACAGTGGTTTTATTCTTTACACCCCAAATTTGGGGCCCGGTAACCACTCGGGCGTAAGCTGATCTATCTCAGCACATCCAAATGAATATTTTAAAAGTGCATGGAATTCTCACAATTATTCTGCAAGAACCACATCTCTACTGTCTTCGGGTATTTGGAAATAAATAATAACACTAAATATTATAAAGAATAGAAGAGGTAATAAGAGTACATGGTATATCAGTTAAATGTCTGGAAAGTGTTAGGCGGTCATAGAGCCACAGATATACAAGAAGTTAACTTACACGATTCTTATCGACTGTTATCATCAGCAGAACATTGTCAGATTATGGCGTCATGAGAGTTAACATATGTGCTTTTGAATATAAGTGTTACAGAAGAGTCCTTCGTTTATCATGGGCAGTGAAGAGAACAAATAGATCTATTAAAAAAGAACACTAAATCAAAGAAAACTGGCTAATGTTACAAATAAAACAGAGAAAATTGAGGTATTTTGGACATATAAAAAGGCACGAAGGGCTGGAGAAGACCAACTTGGAAGAAGGCATACCGGCAAAGAGGAAGACTACGGAGAAGATGGATTCAGGATGTAACTGATGGTTTGAACATGACGGCTGCAGGGGCGGGACAAATGGCCTATGTGAGAGAGAAATTCCGAAGGATTATTGGGGTGGCAAAGCTCTGCTCAGGACAGGCTATTTGATGATGGTGATGAGAGGTAACAAAACATTTTCTGTTGAAATGTGTGCCAACCGAGTTCTAAGTCTTACATGAGATATCAAGATGGCGTTTAAGAGAGGGAATTTTCCTTCATTCAGGTCACGCTAGATCAGTGGATATCAACTTAGATATCATGTTTTCTGTATGTGTGTGCTTTACTACAAAACAGAGGGCATTATAAACTAAAGGTTTTGATGGAGATCATCTGCTTAATTGGAACTTATTTTCTTACATTTTAACGAACTCTTGAGGTCGTTGATAGTTTACCACTGAAGTAGGAGAATGCACGCATGTATGGAGGGGGGTGCTGATAATAAGGAAGGCAGGCATTCACGCAAAAATCAACCAGAAGCGCAACACCAGGCGCACGCAGAAGTATGTATCCTATATGGAATTTTACAACACGCTGCGCTAGCGACCACGTGCAATGAAAATTCCAGAGTTCGAAGTCAGTTTGGGTCAAAGATTTTCGATATGGTGGACTACATGAAACCCTAAATTAATAATAGCCGTCCATCGCAAGCGATGACAACAATCTCAGACGTGTACTGTTGCACCTCTCTGGTGTGTGCGGAGGTGACTGTAGAGTCAATCCTAGAACAGAATCCCCGACCACAGGTGGGGCATACATGATCAAGGTTAGACATGTGCGTGTTGTGTGCTCTGTCTTTTCGCGCTGCTCGTTTTCTCTGTGACTCAACAATACGATGATTCTCAGCTATTCGGTTCCTCTTTTGTTGTTACAGCGCCACATTTGGCGATCTTGCGCAAGGATTCCCAGCACGTATTGTCTATATCGAAGCATTTCAGAGACACTTTAAGAGTGTCTTTAAAGCGTTTTTCTGTCCACCAGCTAAACGTCTGCCCCTTCAAGCTCGCCATACATCAACTGTTTTGGGATGCGTTTATCAGGCATTCGAGCAACGTGACCGACCCATCTCAGTTGGGCCTTCTGCAACAGGGTGTTGACGCTTGGGATCTTTGCTCTTGTGAGGACTTCGCTGTCTGGAATTTTGTCCTGCCAGTTTATTTTTAGTATTCTGCGTAGACAGCTTGTGTGGAAATGGTTTAATTTTCTTCCGTGTCTGCTATACACTGTCCATGTCTCGCTTGCGTACAGCAGCGTGGTTAGCACTATGGCCTGGTAAACTTTCAGCTTTGTGACTATGCTTATCCCTTCCGTTCCCACACAGTGACACGTAACCTTCCGAACGCAGCACTGGCTTTGGATATCCTATTGTGGACCTCAGAATCTATGTTTGCCGATCTGGATAGGAGGCTGCCAAGATAAGCAAAGTTGTCCGTTGACTGGAGACGCTGGTGTTTAATGTTGATGACTGGATCGTAATACTGTTCTCTAGGGGCGGGCTGGAACATGACCTCTGTTTTTTGGTGTTAATGGTGAGGCCAAAAACTTGAGGCCTTAATTACAAGTACCATGATTGATTTACGCTCTTGATATTTCACAGCACGAGGTCAATCGATTTAAGTTCTTGCACAAGGGCCATAGCTATGTCATGCAAGTGTCTGAACTGCCGGTATGTCAATATGTCAACTAAAAAAAACATAGTGCTCCCAAGTCCTACACTCTGATTGTGCATAATACATGCCGGGCACACAATGAATAGGAGGGCAGGCGACATCGGGGATCCATGAGGCAATACCGACAGGACATGATGCTCAGCAGATTTGATGTCCAGGAAACATAGCGCAACGCTTTCCTTACGAAAATAGCAGAGAAATGTTAATTTCCATAACAAGTGACAAAAGCTAGTGATATGGGACGCTATTGTATGCATCTTTAACATCAATGGTTTCTACCACCGTTTCCATCCCTATTTGACCAGGATATGTCTGGAGTTAGACTGGTTCACCCTGTACGTAATGACATTGGTTTCGATCCACTTATTCGTAGAGAAAGCTCAGCCATATGTTAACATTGAACTTCCTTGCCAAAACATATTTTACGTCATCAAAGTTAACCAAGCGTACAAAAAGGAGCTCCGTCTCTAGCCCATTTTAACCCCCTAAACACCATTGTTACAACTCCTTGACCTTTCACCCCCTATCTTGGCACTGTGACATGTATCTCTGAAGTGCCGTGTCTGTTTATCTGAGACTTTTGAGTGTGTACACTAGTCAGATAAGTGTTAAATAGCTGCTAACTCAGCGTGAATCTGCACAAAATATTTCGTACATTCCATGCATATAGTAAGAGTTAGGGCATGATAGAACTACATATTTATTATCGCTGGACTGTTATTTATGATTTCTGTCTAACAAGTTATCTTCTTTCTCAAAATCCTATTGTTGGACTACTTAGTACTGACTGTTTACTTTGTAATCTCAATCATGGTCAATCTTAAATCATCATCATTCAATAGCTTGAATGAGCAAATCTTTGCTAACCTCCTTCAGAACAATCCTTCGCTAACAATCCTTCAGAACTGCTTTCTCCCCCGAGTCAGATGTGTCCCTTCTCAGCTGTCATCATGCTCAAATGATCGATCTCTGACATTCTGAACCCATCTTCTGCGTGGTCTTCATATTCTCTTTGCCGGAATGCATTCTTCCATAAATGTCCTCTCCAGCCCAAAAGCACACTATTTTATTTACACATATTACAATATTTGAAAGTAATAATACTACAATGGAATACAATTTATAGAACTAACTAGCAATAGTAGGCAGAGAGCTGTGTGATGTCTGTTGAATCTGCATTGCCTGTTATCTATGCGAAATATATTAACTTGACTCGGTCTGTTCTGCAAAGGTTGTTATAAGAAGTGTTTTTGCCAGTGATATCGGCTTTTTTGTTTCGTTTGTTTAAAGCAACTTTGCGCTATTATTACGTTAATGTCATGTATATTAACATACGTTTTATTGATATACACATAAGGTTTGCTGGCGATGAGAGTAATGGCTGCGGCGGATTGTGAACAGCGCCATCTTTGTCTTTTATACCAGGGTCTGGTCCTTTCTGTGCTTGAGTATGCGCTGGCGATCCTGACTCTCAGTCATAGTCAGATAGAACGACTGGAAAGAATACAGAACGAGGCGATGCGCATTATACTTGGTTGCACTAAAGACACGTCGTGCAGGGCGATGCGCTATCTCCTTGACTATCCTACTATGGAGTATAGAATACTGATGAGCCGTGCACGAGCATACCTTCGAGTCAATGCTGACACACAACATCCTCTGCACTTGGAAATAAAGAGACAAAAAGGGAATAGGTTAAAAAGAGGAAAATCTTGGATGGGTCAGGCCGAGGACTGTATTGAACAGGTGTGTACACTTGAAGACACAGATCCCGGTGAAGAATGGATACCAGTGCCAAGAGGAATCGCTACATCCTTTTCTGTATGCATCGAACTTGATAAAGAATGCAGGCAACACAACCCACTTGTCGTGGAGGCAGAGGTTCAGGCATTAATTTCTGAGAACGCATCTGAGCATGATGTAATCATTTAGACGGATGGTTCGGTGATTCGACATGTGCGGAGCTCGTGGGCTTTCACTGCTCAGGTCGGAGGTGATGTTGTGAAGGAAGACAGTGGTGGTTTTGCCGTGACTACGAGCAGTCTCACTATGGAAATCATGGCGGTTACCAAAGCGATGATTTGGCTAGAATCACAGACTTTTATCCATGCATGTTTTCTCAGTGACTCAATGAGTATGCTCAGGAAGATTGAAACAGGATGGGCTAGGAGACATTGGATAGAATCGCTGGGGAGGTCTAAGCTGACAAAGATCAGTTTTATTTTTGTGCCAGGGCATGCAGGTGTAAGGGGAATGAACGTGCGGATAGGCTTGCAGGTATGGCTGCTGTCCAAAGCGGACAAGCAATGGACCAGGCTGATATTATAAATTCCTTAAGGGAGAGAGGGCGTGTACATGATTCACGTAATAGCGGTGAATCCACAACACTAACCAGACTGCAAGAACTCAAAGTTAAGTGTGGTGTAGCTCGACAAGAACGCTATGCTGGCAGACAAAGAAGAATTGTAAACCAACAAAGAACCGGTGTCGTTTAGTCGCCACACGGACATACTGAGGACATACTGAGGGAGAGATCGGAGCACTTATGGACTAATTTGTTCGACGTACAGTGATGGTGATCCGACGACTAAACTAAACTAAACTAAACACATATAACATTTGGAATAAAGGTATATAACTTAACACTTATAGCAACATAGCACATCATATTTCGTCATGCGCTTTTTTCGCCTGTTTTATCAGTTTTCATAATGACGAATTTCATAGAAATACAATTTGATATATCAAATTTTGAATGGGTTACTGCTTTGCCGTTTGCTCTTTTCCTTGTTCAATTGCCAATGGTTCTTTTGATCGCTCAACGCGAGACCTAGTTTTAAAGCTGCTCGTTTTCGAATAGAACTAGATCTCACTTTGAGATCATTGGTAAATAGCCAGATCGTTCCACATGGTACTTTTATTTAGCGAACGGGAAACACCGCATCTCAACGCGCCACACTCCCCTCTTCCTCACAGGATTCAGTCACTATAGTACGTTCAACAACTCATGCCCACAGTCTAATGCGAATTGTAGCAAAACCATCAGTTCCACAGTAGCAAAACTTTGCACCCAATCTTAGAATTATACCGACGCAAATGTCTGATGGAAGAAATTGCTATAGAAACCTGGATTTTGTAATATAACGGTTTCCTTTGATGTTGCCGGCATATTTGGCGAGTCTGATACATAATTTTAGTTTTTACAGTAAATGCACCAAAATGACATTTGATGTCAAGTCTCGTTCAAAGGCGTATCATCCCAGCTCATACATGGGGACCAATGTTGATATTTGCAATAGAGTCATGAAATACAATGGGTACAAAGCAAAAGGCCGACCACGCAAAAGATGGACCTCAGAGATAACAGAGGCGACGAAAGAGACTATCTACAAAACGCATACTAGGGTCTGTTTTAGAAATCTCTTCCTGACCTGACGCTGTGAGGCATACATGATTCGAGAAGAAGAAGTCATGAAAAACACAGGAAATATAGATATAGTTGTATTATTGTTTTTAAATAATTTACATTACAGTTAAAGTTAGCTATTGTCTATTCCCAGATGGAAGATGTAGTTGGCGATGTAGTTGGCTGTCCACTCTTGTCGTTAAGCGTAGGGATGGGAGCTTTAATTTGCGTTCTTTGGCTAGATGAGTCGCCCTTGTTGTGTTGTATCCGTGTTTATGTAGTGTGGTCTATCCATCTTTTTCTTGGTCTTCTCTTAGCTCTAGTACCCGATCTCTTTTATTGTATGCTGTTATTGGTGGTTGGTTGAATTTCATTCTCATTAAATGTCCAAACCACTGCATTTGTTGTCTTAAAGTTAGCTGCCATGGCATAATGCCATCCCCTTTCACGTCAGGCTTGGGATTGGCAATGGCGGAGCTACTTGGAGATGTTCTTTTCAAATCGCTACTTCTTCGGTACATTGTGCGTGTGTTAACATATGTTGTAGGGGTATCACTACAATAAAATAGCTCTTTACTATGGTTCTTGTATACTGTGGTAAACATGTACACTAAATTCAAAATAGGCACCAACGACCTGTGCCCTGTGGCTTAGGAGTATGACAACAGAACATATCCTACAGTACTGCCCCCAGTATGCAGACCTGAGAAGAAAGAGGTGGTCCACTTACACCAGCATCCAAGACAAACTATATGGCGTGGCTGATAATCTGAGGCAGACGGCTGCCTTTTAGAGAATCTGAAATCCCATTCTAGTGAGAACACAGAAGAAGTATACTGTGGTACAGATGACCGATATGTGCCTGGGGTCAAATGCGCATAGGGACAACGCCGCACCAGGATTAGTGAACTGGCACTAATCAAGATCCTACCCCATCTCCATGTGGTGACCCTGGTAACAGACATTAGTTTCTGTCTGGTTAAGCGGATATGGATCGAGGGAGAGCTATTCTGGCGTGGGTAGGGATGCAGACGTAGTCACATTGGATGAGATCCGCTCGCAACACAGACGAGCGGAATCTCAAAGTGACTATTAATGCACGTCTCTCCCGACCGATGGGAAAAGCTGAAGGAATAACCATAAAGGGATGAAGGGTGCATCGAGAGAAGAGATGTGGGCCCGCGTGGAGAAAAACTTGGGCCCGAGATGAGTTGCACGTGGGCCCACATAGGGCGAAACTCGGAGCGATGAGGTGGGTGCCCGAGTTGAGTCCAGTGCCCGGACAGCCTAGAGGCTGGTAAATGTGAGCACGGTGAGACTGATGGAAATGGTGGGGTAGGCCCACCGGTTGGTAGGCGTGCACAGCGCAGATGGTAAGGGATCGTGGCAGGCGTAGGGGTGAGCAGACCATCCAAAGTTGCAGAAAAACTGGAAAGCCCAGCAGAGACTTGAATCCAGTGCGCGTTTCCGCTCGTAGCGAACTACTACTGCCTTGTAGTTAGATTGGGAACAATCAAAGGCTAGCAGAGCAAACCGTACATACAACTGGACGGAAGGAAAACCAAGTAGTCCACAAAAAGACCGGCAAGCTGACCAGATGATGCTCGACAGCCCGGGAGGGTAGGTCGTCTAAGGTCGCTACCCTAAAAGAAAATAGCAACCTGCTGTCTTGCTTGCAGGGGACAGTCAAGGGTTGACGGAGAGCGAACTCAGTAAACGCTGGTTGAAATCGGACACGTCGCCGAAGGACAAACACTAGAGCTCCAAATAGTACTTAAGATTGTAACGTAATACAAGCGTTCTTGGCAAAGGCTGTTTATATATCACAATAAGAATGATCAAAATGGCCGAAACAGTACGACCGAGATAAAGAGAGAGAGAGAGAGATGTGTGCCTCTTTGCGGAACTGCGCGTATAGTATTAATGACACTTGTTGCATTGTAACTTCAAACTCATTAGAAATGTTAAATCAAAGTCTGTATTGAAAAGTCAACAATATGACCCAATAGCTTCACACTAATTTCGTTATACGCCTTTAACTAAAAGTTTGTGTCGCACTTATGACGTCATTTAATTACAATGTTCAAGCCCGAGTCTATTTGGTGCGCGGGAAATGCAAGAATCGTTTTAAAAAAACCAGAAACAGTGACGATAAACAGCAACGTTTCGACCAACAGGCCTTTATCAAGCAAACGAACAAACAGGAGTGACAAATTAAAATGAAACACAAATGGACGACCAAATACAAACGTATCTAAGGAAAATCTGGAATAAAAACGAATAACGAAATAAATGTAACACAAAAACACACATAAAAACTAGAAATAGAACGGAAAATAAACAATGAAACATCTAAGTAAATATCGAAGAAAATTCAACACGTACTGTAGGAAGGCATAGTAATAGAAATACAAACAAAAGAACAGATATTAAACGCTAAAAGAGGTAGAAACGAGAAATGCACATACACAACAAATATAACTATTAAATCTTACCTACTACGTCACAACGAATAGTTGCAGCAATATGGCGACGAATATCGAAATATTCGTTGTGACGTAGTAGGTAAGATTTAATAGTTATATTTGTTGTGTATGTGCATTCTCGTTTCCTCTTTAGCGTTTAATATCTGTTCTTTTGATTGTATTTCTATTACTATGCCTTCCTACAGTATGTTGAATTTTCTTCGATATTACTGGATGTTTCATTGTTTCTTTTCGTTCTATTTCTAGTTTTTAGTGTGTTTTGTGTTACATTATTCGTTATTCGTTTTATTCAGATGTCCTGATCGTTTGTATTTGGTCGTCCATTGTGTTTCATTTAATTTGTCCTCCTGTTTTTCGTTTGCTTGATAAAGAAACGTTGCTGTTTATCGTCACTGTTTCTGATTTTTAAAACTATAGTACTTTGTACGTGTTTCACTATTTACCAAGTTTTACTGCAGTCTTCCCTATTTAAAAAAAACATGGATTTCGTCCTGAATGTTGCTATTTTTGTCGTCAATGTATTAAATGGCTGTAAACATGAGTT
This sequence comes from Arion vulgaris, assembly GCA_020796225.1. Taxonomy (NCBI): domain Eukaryota; kingdom Metazoa; phylum Mollusca; class Gastropoda; order Stylommatophora; family Arionidae; genus Arion; species Arion vulgaris. The sequence goes on along the minus strand of CM036765.1, from coordinate 43,972,574 downwards.
TTCTACAACCATGCCAATGGACGCGTTAAATATATATCACAAGAAAGGGAAAATTCTAGATGATATGATTGTTTGAATGGCAACAAATATTTTGTAGCGTCGGGAACATGTGTAGTTCAAATGCAAGTTTTCAAGTTATTTCATCAAATGGTTACAAAGATACAAATTTGTATCTGTGGGTATGACAAGTTGAACGGACTATAGAGCACTGGGTTAATCTTTACGCATGATCGATTCTTGAATCTATACAACAAATAATTTGTACTTTCCGAGTTTTGTAAAAATCAATAATCTTCGTTGGAGCTACTGTGTAAATGTTGCGCACTGCGTACATAGATGCCAATTATAACTATTTTCTCAGCTATTTTTCTGTCAAAGTTTGTCGCAATATTTTCACGTATTCAAGTAGAATCTCACCTCAAGAATAACATCGCTACCAAAACAATATCGTTCTCACTACTCTCACCACCAAAAACAATATCGTTCTCGCTACTCTCGTTACCAAAATCTGCTATGCGGCGAGTTCAGCAAATTTCTCGCCAGGAGGCTCTCTCTAACCAGCATAGAACTTCCAATTCTGACAGGGTGAAACTTGTCTTAACTTTCCACCCTCATAGTTCCCTTGTGAAGAAAGTCTTATTCCGTCATCTCTCCATTCTTCAGTCTGATACTGAGACACGTTCAATCTTTCAACACTATCCTTTGGTGGCGTACAGACGGGGCAGAAGTCTTAAGGATATGTTGGTTCACAGTCGCCTCAAGCCTAATATCCAGAGTCATTTGGCACCATCCAGTGTGGCCGTCGGCGCTGCAACACGTGTACTTATGTAATACAGACCCGCACTGTGTCTTTTCCAAAGCCACGTTCGTTGTTGAAGACAGTTTCACGTGAGAGTCCCGTAATATTATCTATGCCATTATCTGCAAGCGGTGCAACAAGGCCTATATTGGGAAACCGGCAGGAGACTCAGTGACCGATTCGCACAACACGCGCGATATACGCCAATGCTCTGTGACCCTGTAGCTACCCATTTCAATGATACTGGCCATTCAGGAGCTTGCGATGTCCCGGTCACAGCCATCCGATCATGTTCCTCTGATGATCGTAATCGATTTGTTCTGGAGAACCGTTTTATTTCGTTATATGGTACCTTGCGGCCTCTTGGACTCAACGCATTACATTCCTATGCTTCTTAGTACTTTCTCATCTCATGCCTTGTAATATATATGTGTATTTGCTTCATATATATAATTTATATTTTCACTTGATTGTATATTGTTTCTCTTCTTTTCCACTTCTAGTTTTGTGTTGCACTCATTTCGTTATTCGTTTTTTTTCCCAGATTTTAATTAGATAAATTTGCATGTTTCCGTTATCGTCCATTTGTAAGTGTTCTCTATAATTCGTCACTCCTGTTGTGTTGTTTGCTTGATAAAGGCCTTTTGGTCGAAACGTTGCTGTTTATCGTCACTGTTTCTGTATTTTGTAAAACTATAGTACTTTGTTTGTACGTGTTTCGCTATTTACCAAAAACAATATCGTTCTCGCTACTCTCACCACCAAAAACAGTATCCTTACTACTCTCGCTACCCAAACAACTTACTACTCTCGCTACCCAAACAACTTACTAAACTCGCTACCCAACTTACTACTCTATGTCTAATCTAAACATCAGATTCGGTCTGACATGAATGAACACGCGCACTCATAATGAATCTGCAGTTTTTTCTTCACTATCCGGGTCAGCAGTTGATTGTGTTAGCTATAAAGTTGATGACGCAAATTGCGACTACTGACTCACCCAAATGAACACATTATTAGCATGTGTGTTACGGTCGTTGACATTAGAAAGTACACGGACATGACGTTAGCAGAAATCTCATAACCAGTGAGACATTAGAACATATTTGTTGTTCTAGAAACTGTTATGTAGTATTTCTATGTTCTCACGCCCTACATTCCACTGATGCGTGACATCCCACCTTTAGGGCTCCACTGAGGGAAATCCGTAATATCAATAAGTAATGGTTCACGGCGGCTCGTTGTAAGTTTTCTTGGTAGGGCCAGACACAAATTTTCGGGAAAATCATGTTTTTTTAGTATTTACTATTATTTGCCTATTCCGTGAAGTTATTCTCCCTTTCGATTATTGGTGGGGTCGAGCCCACTGGCCCTCAATGACGAGCCGCCCCTGGTTCACGGCAACTGAAGACTAAGCCGGGCAACCTTTTATGTGCCAGAGACCGGATCAGAGACATTCAGGATACAGCGGGCTGGATACTCACATACTCAAAATCGTCTATAAATTACTTAAATATCCTATAATAATATAATGACATCATATAATGACATCATATTACTGAGGTAGAGTGAAAGTATTCTTATTAAGTGGCCAAACTCTACAGTATACAGAGTCTTCTACAACAGAACATCTGGAAAGAAGGCAAGAGGAAGACCACGGAAAAGATGGTTAGATGCGTAGCAGAATCATGTGAAAGAGCAAAGATAACAATCACACAAGCCACCAGAACAGCGCAAGACAAAAACAGAAAACCACGACACTGGGCAACAACCCGGTAGCAGTGTGACGACAAAAGAAGAAGAAAAGTGAAATGAAAATCGTGACATATCCTTTACCTCACTTCGCCATCAACCACAGTGAACTAGTCGTCGATTTTCTAGACACCACTTATACGTTCAGTAGTTTGCCATTGCTTTCTGAACGATGAGGTCTCTTTTTACCGTTTGTAAAAATCCACATCGAGCACATTTGCTTCAAAACTGCCTGCAGCGGGGTTTGAACCAGGTACGTTTGGGTTGTGTCACTACCAATAAGAAAGTGGCGGATGGAAAGAAAGAGTGAGAAAGAGAAATGGACAAATGTTTAATGAGTAGATTACATATTTTATGAGATGACTAGCTTGTACTTCAAGTATAAGCATTTTCAAACCTGGTTGTGTCTGGCTAACTGCAATATTTTATCAAGAATAACGTTATCGCGATACAGAAATAAGCCGCATCCCATCTTTCCTAGAGAGCACGAATACTTTGCCCACTTGTCTTTCCTCCTTGCCATTGCGTAACTTGTAACAAATGATTACGAATATTAAGTATTTCATAAGTACCTGCTATACACCTTCACAATTGTGTTGCCCTTACCAATTACTGATTGCACAGTAAACGCAGCAGCATTGTTTTGATCCCAGAAACTTGCCGACTGTTAAAAAATACAGTCATCTACTTAGTTTCTCGTTATCAAAGACTTCGACCGACACGATCTCCGCAGGATCCGAGTTGGTTTCCCCAAATACTTGTTTTACTTCTCAATTAGATGTCAAGAGATCATTTTTAAAGGGCACTACTTAACTCGGTATTACATAATTTTACGTTAGTTAGCAATAATAAGATTGTTTGTATGTGTGTGTGCTTTTCCTAAATTTAATTTGGCGTAACCCAGAAGTCGGAGTGTAATGTTCGATGCACCTCGATGAGCGGTAAAAATTGTTTGGTTCCGGCCAGCTCACCTAAGGGCGATCGAATGTGTCATAGTTGGAACATTTTATATTGATGACGTGGCATACTGAAGTTAACGGGATGTACTGGAGGTAATGGGTAGGACAGAAGATAATTGGGTACACTAACTAGCATCTCCCACTTCGATCTCCACAAAATTTGCCATACCTCTTGGTAGTCATCTGTTTCCGATGCCACCACGGGGAGGCAGTGTGGAGTTTTGGTCAGCTTTGTTCTTACACTATCAGTCAGTTAGTTATGAATCGCTGACTGCTAAAAGCCCATGCAGCTTGCGTGTCTAAAAACGTCCAACTAAATAAAGCCGTCTCTGTGGGCATCGTGATATACAATTATATCCTAAGTCACATGTGCTGTGGATGCATATACACATGGGATGAAATGATGATAAAGGTTCCCACAATCGGAGAATTGCTAAAAGTAAACATTAAGGAAAAATTGACGACCTGTTCCTTATAGATCAGGTAACTTCAGGTAACAAGAAAACATAGCTTAAAGACGATATACAGTATAATGATAAATTACTGAAGTTTTGACAAGTGAAACCGGTTTAATCCACTCCCCCTCCCTTAAGCTTCTCTCACGTCATACCTAAGTGCACTGTAACATGTGTCATTTTGTATTACTTCTTTCAACCTGAGGGCCAATGTTTGTTAAGATTATCAACTCTTGATGTGTTCATTATCTAACATTCTGCTTGGCTACAAGTAGATAACAGATGTTCGTTCACTAGAACTTAATACTTTGTAAAACCAAGTCTATAAATACAAGATTGACAACATTAAAGAAATACTATTACAACATGAACCCATAAAAATCTCTGCAAAGCAAAATCGATAGAGCAACGACAATTTAACAGACTGATGTGATGTCACTAGAGCACTAGTTAACCCTACAAAAGCAGCAATAACATGGTTCTCAATCAATAATCACACTGTTTACGCATGTATGCCTATTGTGAAACTTTGCGGTGTTGATTTATCCGGAGCTAAATCGATGACATGTTTGGGTGTGAAATTTGACCTCAGCCTGTGTTTCATGGAACATGTTGAACATGTCATTGTCAAGGTCTGTAAAGGTCTGAAGGCAATGGAAATCATGGCGGCTGCTAATATCGAGCAACGGCTACTTGTCATCCTGTATCAGGCGCTGGTTCTTTTAACCATTGAATATGCAATTGACATCCTCACTGTTAGAAAGACGCAAATTAAAAGACAGAATACAGAATGAAGCTATCCTTATCATCCTCGGTTGCACAAGGTATCTACATTGCGTGGCGACGAGGTGTCTCCTGGATTTCCCGACCATTGAGTATAGACTCAAACACAGCCAACTATAAACTCATACGGCCGGCTGACGCAGGTAACAATTATGGGAAATCAGACCACAACCGGTCACGTGACCTCGCATACCAGTATTGTATATGGACGAATTCATTTTAAAATCAACACAAAATGCTAAATCAAAGTTATATTATGCAACAAGTTAAGTTTAATAATAATGAATATCAGTATTATGAAATTTTTTTATCAATAAATAACCATAGACTCAGAGTTGAGTAAAATTGCAAAAATAGCTTGCAGTGTTCTATTAAACATATATAAATCCCATGCCCCCTTCTAATCCCCTGTCCTCACCTCCACGTGGTGACCCTGGTAACAGACGGTGGTCCAGTCTGGCCAAGAGGGCAGGTGCTGTGGGAGAGCTACTCTGGGGAAAGTAGAGATGCAAAGGTAGCCATGCTTGATGGGATTCGCCCGCAACACAGACGAGCGAACTCTCAGAGTGACTATTAATGCTCGCCTCTCCCGGTCGAAGGGAAAAGCTTGAACGACACATGTGGAACCTCGCGGGGCGGAACTCGGAGCCCACGTATTCTCTCTCTTGTTGCGTATTTCTTGAGCCGATGAGAATGCCGGGTGAAGAGTTGCACCGCGCAACGGTCCACATGGGTTCAAAATCAAAACCATCGAAGAGAGGTTGACCCGCGTGTGGCGAAATTCGGAGCCCAAGCATTCTCTCTCTTGTTGCGTACTCTCTAGAGCCGATGAGAATGCCGGGTGATGAGTTGGACCGCACGTTCGAATCGAATCAAAACCATCGAAGAGACGTTGACCCGCGTGTGGCGAATTTCGGAGCCCAAGCATGCTCACTCTTGCGTACCCTCTTGAGCCGATGTGTGTGCTGGGTGATGAGTTGAGTTGCACGTGGGCAAACTCGGTTTTCGGACAGCCCAGTAGGAATTGACGGAAACGGTGAGGTAGGCACCAGGGCAGGGTTAAAAATGTGAGCACGAAAAAGATGATGGTGACAGGGCATCAGGGCAGGGCTAGCACGCACGCTGGCAAAAGTCAGTGGGCCTCATCGAGGGGCAGGCACGGCAAGAGGGTGCGCGTCCCACCCAGCAGAACAACTGGTAAGCCCAGCAGAGACAAAACCTGTGCAAGCGTGGCAGCGGCGTAGCAGCAGCACCACAGCAGCATCGCAAGGCAGGGTGTGCGTCTCACCCAAATGTACAGAGCAACGGGAAAACCCAGTAGAGGCATAACCAGTGCGCGTTTCCGATCGCAGGAACTACTGCTGCCTTGTAGATTGATTGGGGACAATCAAAGGCTAGCGGAGCAAACCGTAAACAAACCTGAACGGGCGACAAACCAAGGTGTTCACTAAAACGACCGGTTTTGTTGGGTAGATGGTGCTCATAAGCCCGGGAGGGCAGGCCGTCTAAGGATCGCTGCCCTGAAAGAAAATGGCAACCCACTGCCTTGTGGGTTTGGCTGGGGACAGTCTAAGGCTAGCGGAAGAAGCGAATCCGCACAAAATAGCTGGCTGAAATCGAACACCCCACCGAAGGATAAGCAACTGAGCTCAAATAGGTGCTGAAGGTGGTGCACGTACATTACGTTCTGATGTTTGGTTGTTTATATATCACAAAGAGAATGATAAAAACAAGCCTAGAACGATCGAAGAAGAACACAAAACATACAGCTCACCACTTCGCAACAGAGACCCGCTATATGAGACGTATAATCAACAACAAACAATTTAAAACAAAACGAGACCTGGTGAGAAATATAAACAATGCTAAGTTAGAAAAGTAATGATATACATTAAGAGACACTGGTTTCTATACTACATGGTGATTTCAATCTCTCCAATTAAAGGATCTCTATGTCTTAAAGATGCGGTGTCCGCTTCTGGCTCAAAAAGTATGACTTGTTTCCGACATGGAGCAGTGGGTTATTTTTCCAGTGATCACTGATCTCAATGTAGGTGAGATTGGTTTCCTAGTCCTATCAAAGATGGGTGATAACAAAATATGTGCTGTGTTCACTTTAGGACGCAAAAGAACCATTGGTGGTTGAAAATTGATAATAGTAGGCTGGAAAGTCACTGCCTTCGCAAAATTAAGTTGAAAAATTCCTACAAATTGTTACCATTTCTGGAAAGTCACTGCCCTCGCAAAATTAAGAAACTCATACAAATTGTTAACATTTCTGGAAAGTCACTGCCCTCGCAAAATTGAGAAATTCCTACAAATTGTTACCATTTTCAAAATTACAACATTGATCCTTGCATGTGCTACAGAGCTTGTGCTATTCCCTGAAGTACAATGATGATGGTGCTATCAAACCAATCTAATTTCAATCTACTTGCAGTAGGAGCTATCAGGGAATGCTAGCAAAACCACGGAGAAGACAAGCCAAATTATTCAAAGATACATAAGATGACATAATTGAAATAATGTTAATTTACTACAAATATCACAACGGAGAGCAAGTTAAACGCGGTGGGGTATACTGACGGAAAGTCAAAAACAATTTGTTTGGAAAGAAAATTACCCTGAAGACCTGTACATGCATAGTGGCAGCCTCTGGAAAGCGAGCTTAATTCCTCTTTCCTATAGAATCCCCCAGGGACTTTCAGAAATGAGAACAAAAGCACAGCATTAAGTTTTTTAAAAACAAAATGGGATCATTTGTTCGAAGCAAAATGTTGACACAGTCAAGCAGTTATAAAATACTTGAGTCATAATCGAAAAGAGCCCAGGACAACTCTCCAAAGTTCTAGTCGACTGAACTGGAATTGACAACATAGCTTGCTGAATTAGAAAGAAAATTTGTCACCTGACCTTGTCTAAATTGGATGTGATGGACCGAAAGGCACAAATATTACAGCCGCATACCATAATTACATTTCCTGGCTTAAATCAGGAGGCAACTTGAATGATCAAACAGACTACATAATGGTTCTAAAAAGATTTTGGAGGGATTTGGAGTCCTGTTAAAACAATACATGGGGCAGACTGCAACAGAGGACACATACCAGTAATTAGAAAATTTAGAATACAATTGAGAAAATTAAATAAGGTTCACATAAAACTAGAGTTAGCACTACTTACAAGAGATAAAGAAATGAGGATTGACAACAAAATCTTTACAGGTCAAAGAAATGTGGTTTTACAGGAAAATGTTAAGACTCCCATAGACTGCTAAAATTACTAATGTCCATGTGCTAAAAGAGGTCACGGCAAAGAATTTTTTTAAGCAATATAAGAGATAATTATCATTTTTGAGAAGAGAATTATGGACATCCTGGATTCATGGAACCGGAAGAGTGTCAACGCCTAAACTTATAGTCAATATTAAGGACAGACTTTTGTAGAGATCAACGATCGCATACGTAAGTCGGCATGGCACATAATGATGATGGCTCAAATCTCATACCTGGGATCATACCTGGTTAGTTATACTAAAGCATATGAAGAAAAAGAGAACAACTGATCACATTAACTATAAATGTTAAAACTTAGTAATTTGAAGTCTTTGACGCTTCGCTTCTTAGTACCATATACGATGGGATTACCCATATCAGTTTTGTGACCAAAATTTTCTTCCTTCTTCTTTAAAAGTTCCGTATCGATCACTTGTTAACCACTCTGTGTGATTTGTATGTGATTTGAGTCTAAGAGCGATTGTATGTTGTGCTAGTTATGCGCCTACAAGTAGGCTAGCACATCTGATTTCTGCGATGTTTTTTATTTACTAAGGTAGCTTCCTAGTTCTTATATCAATCGCCTCTTACGACATGCCTTGTAGGTTGCAGTGGTACTATTCTTTGCCTCCCTTGCGGACCCCGTAACAGTGACAAAATTTAAGCAATATTATTTCATTCTGAAAAAGAATGTACCGAGTCATCATCATCATCAGGTGCCGTGCCGGCTAACGTAGGCGATCATGGATCTCCACAAATCTTTGATGTCAAGAGTAACTGAACAAAATAAGCAACTGATCCCTGTATTGCATAGCAAAACAACAATGGTGTCTTTCACTACAACATTATACAATACAAAACAAATATAACAATGGCAACAAAAAAATAGGATGCTACCATGGCAACAAAGCCTTCCTAATAACAAATGTCTCTTCCTCCCTTCTCCCTGTTACACTAAGCCAATATGTTTTGCTTCCTATTATTATAATTTCATAAAAGTGCAGCGTGTATTTCACTGTTAAATGTTGTATAATGATAGAGACATGAGGGGGAAACTGACAGGATAAAAAATTGTAGAAAGAAACTAATAAATATGCAAACAGAGAAAACAAAACATTATAGACAGTGCTATTCTTGATAAGAGTTCAATGTGTTTTCACATAAATGATAGCTTAAAAACAATTTGTTCAGTATAATGTAGATCTTTTAAATCTCTGGTAAAGACATTTTGGTCACAAGGTATAGTCTTAGTGTGATCCCTATCTTTTTCTTCTTCGAACGCTCCATATCGACCACTTGTTAACCACTCTATGTGATCTGTATGTGATCTGAGCCTAAGAGTGATTGTACATTGTGCCAGTTATGCGCCTAGATCACACATCACTCGCCTCTTATGACGTGCCTTGTAGGTCGCAGTGATACTATCTTTGCTTCCTTGGTGCCCCAGGACACCACACGGCGGAAAAGTGTGATCCCCATAAAAACCTAGTAGTTGAATATTAAGTATTGAAGCATTCTGATAAGAAATACACAAACAAAATATAAGACAATTTAGTACAGGTAGCACAGAATCAGATACAGTTCAATCTAAGTGACGGACTTTGTCTCAAAGTTTGATGACACACTTACTTGGGAGTTTGATCAAGCGATCATACATTTGGTCCCCTAGGTAAACAAAAAAATGTGAAGAGGCATATGCACCACTCGGGTAGAAGATATTTCATTTTGGGATGCATCTGACTAAATGTTTAACTGCGAAAGATTCACTTCATTGCACCAGATTTCCCCATGTGCTTTGGTCTCTCTGTGCAGAAATGGAATGCCACCAACTGAGAGGATTTCCCCCATAAGCACACGAACATCATAACCCCAGCAACAACTGATCTAGGGATCACCAGAAAAAATGTTTGTAGGTCCAGATTTGAACCTCAACTAGCTTTGTCCAAGAATTGGCATCGATGCAACACTCTTTAGAACTTGCACTTCATCAGACACCAGGTCTCTTACTAAATGTTATACAATACTCTGTTTAAGTGTACATATTATAAGAAGTCTTTAAATACTTGTTTCTAGTATTATATTTATTATTACTGTATAACTATGATTTGATTAGCCTCAGTGCTCCCTATGTACTTCTTTTGTGTTTACACTGTTACCCGGTTGTTGCCCAGTGTTGTGGTTTTAACACTTGTATATATGTATTTTTTATCATTACTTTTAATAATATATAGAGACAACAAAAGATACATGCAGAAGTGCACACTAACAAATGAGTTGACAGTGCAAAGTTCATTTTTAAAATGCTTAACATAATTCTTAAAATGTTTTATCATCCTCAAATTACATTAGTGCTATGGAGTTTGTGCACTGAAGCTGAGATCTTACTGTGTAAGAAAAAAAATCAGAGCACACTGCTACTGCTGCTTTGTAGTTTGATTGGAGACAATCAAAGACTATCGGAGCAAACCGTACACAAAACTGGACAGAAGGCAAACCAAGTTGTCCATAAAAAGATGGGTTAGCTGGGCAGATGACGCTCATCAACCCAGGAGGGCAGGTCATCTGAGGGTTGCGGCCCTGAAAGAAAATAGCAACATGCTGCCTTGTGGGTTTGGCTGGGGACAGTAAAAGGCTAACAGAGAGCAAACCCAGTAAACGATGGTTGAAATCGGACACTTCACTGAAGGATAAGCAGTAGAGCTCCAATTGGTACTGAACGTTGTGACGTAAAATTGCGTTCTTGGCAAAGGCTGTGCATATATCACAATTAGAATGATAAACATGGCGAAAAAGACGATCAAAAAAACATACACTGCTATTCACTAAGTGCAATAATGCTGGATCAACAACCAATAATCTCTTAATTGAATACAAGGCATCTTGTCAGAAGTGGTTTAAACAAATTAATTAAGAGAAAACTTTACACAAAGGAAAAAAAACTGAATCTGACCATTAAAAGAAAATATAAATGTCTTACCTTCACACAATATGGACATGTTGTTGTACTAAAGACCACAACATCATGAGATTTAATAATCTGCTCCACTTCTGACTTAAAATCTGCACCTATAGGTGGCATGATTTTTCTGCTACCTATATTAAAGTTCCCGTTCGTATTGTGTTTGCTTATGGATACCTTGAGTTGATGAGAATCAACTTTACTTTATCTTTACTGGGAGCTGTAGTGCTAGAAGTGGGCAAGCTTCCTCTAGCTGACAATCCTGCAACTTTTGTCAGTGTTCTTCTACTACTACTACTACTAGGTCCTGCATCGTCTGTCTGTGTAACAAATAAATGTACGATAATTAATGTTAGCGTTAAATTTAAACTGATGAAAAATTTCACAACATGGTAATAAGAGATACACATATAGAACAGAGGAGTCTCTGGTTAAGTGGTTAAACAATTTGCCTTGCGACCTGAAGGTACTAGGTTCAAATCTGGAACTAATCATTTGGTTTACAAGTGGATTTTTTTCTGAGATCTCTTACGATTGTTGCTGAAGCTGTACAGTTTGTGCCTAGTCCAATACTCTCTGCAGGTGGTGTGTCATTGCTTAAGAGAGTGGCCGAGCCATATTATGCACCCAGTGTAATGAAGTAAATATTTTGCTTTTTAGACACGCATTAAAAGAAGAAATTACTAGCAGTATTCTCTTTAATAAGCAAACTTGTGTCATGTCTATGCAGAGGTTCTATTACCATATGCCTGTAGTATATCACCAGGGTCCAAAAAATAGTAACGATGTACTTTGTAAGAGGTGATTGAGGAGTTTTATATATATTTTTCTTGTACCCTTTTAACCCAGATTGGGGCATAGCACCACAACCACCTCATGCCAAGTCTCCCCATCCCTAGCAATCTCCCTCCAGCTTTTTCGCCCATCATTAATCTCCACCTCCAAATATACTCTCATGCACTTCTTGGCCTTCCTCTCCCTTGATGCGGGTTCCAGGAAATGGATCCTCCAGTTATTTAGTTAATGACTATACTGAGAAACCTTCCAGGAATGGAGCTCCCACTGCAGATCATAATCAACTGTATTCAAGGAGAAAGGAAACTGAGTATCTGTTTAACTGATTAGCTACTGAAATGAGAAACAAGTTGCAGATGAATTAACTTCAGGTCCTATTTTCCCATTGCTGGTGTATTTACAAAGTCAGCAGCAGTTTTCTTAATTATTAACAGATTTTTATGAGTAATATATCATTTTGTAGGTAAATGAATTTTCTTTAAGATCGTTGATCGTTCTAAAACAAACAGTGGCGCTCCCAGCAGGCCATAGGAGTCAATCTGAATATGGGAAAACAATAGCAAAATAAGCTGGGTACTTTAGGGAATTAACAGTACCTGAAATTAAAACGAGAACATGCTGTGTGACATGAGAACTATGAGCTGACAGCTACAGAAGATATAGCAAAATGAAGAAAAGTATAACAATTACCAATATTCATAAGAAGACAACCAACACAACTAACAGCTACTTAAAAGGAGTACCAAAACCTTGGGAATTATAAAAGAACAAAACTACGGTAATTGAATGACAAGGACACAGAATATTCAGAGATAGTATAAAATATTAAAATATGACCAGACATGTTTATCCTACAAAGTTCAAATTATTTTCGTTAAAATGTCAGCATTTGAGCAAAACAATTTTACAATTGCCCAACTAGTGACCAGATCATGGATTAGAAATGAGGTGTGTAGCAGTAGACATTCTTCATATTTCCAGATGTCAACATTAATACTGTAAAAAGAAATAAAGAAATGTGTTCCGCCATCAGACTCTCCATAAAGTTGTCTTGGAATGAACTGGTGATGCCTATGTAAGCATTGTTTGTTCCTATGATGAACACTTTGTAACAAATATTCATGTATCATTTAACCAGTCGTCCAAGTAGTTACATGAGCCCAAATCAGTGGTTTAAAAAATAGTACCACTGTTACCTGCAACGCATGCCGTAAGAGGCGACTAAGGAGGTCAGTCGCAGGGTTAGCTACCCCATAAAAAAACACTAGATAGCTATAGAAACTACAACCAGGGAAATTCAGAGCTCGCCACCTGAGGAAGAAGAAGGATCCTGCAAGGAAGGACTCATAAAAACACCTGGAGGCGGGAGTTGGAAATGGAATGTAAGAAAATGGAGAGAGATCTGGAAAATATGGCTTTGGATAGGAGGGCTTGGAAAACCTTGGCTGTGGACCTATGCCTCCGTACGGGTGATTTAACCAATGCTACAACAACATAGATCAAAATTTCATATATTAAATTTGCTAAAATAATGGTAACTAGGTCAGCTGTGGCCAGTGCAGATTCAGAATATCATCACATGTTTTTCTTAATTCTTTAAAAAAAATAAAGTGACACACTCCATTTTAACTATATCTATGATAAACCTCTATAATTGTTACCAGAATCGAGAATAATACCAGAAAATGTTTATTTTGAAATTACATTTTACATGTAGAGTATAACAACAAGTCAAATGACCATTAAGTCAATACATCAGGAAAGAAGGCGAGAGAAAGATCACTAAAACGATGGTTAGACGGCATAGCAGAATCATGTCAAAGAGCAAAAATAACAATCAACCAAGCCACCAGAACAGCACAAGACAAAAACAGAAAACTATGACACTGGGCAACAACCTGGTAGCAATGTGACGACAAAAGAAGAAGAAATGATCATTTCATGAATATCGAACCCAGTCAGCTGCTATTACACACAACAAAAGATGATCTAGTGATAGATGAAGAGGAAACAGATGGATAGTTAACTTTACAGACATTCTATAATGACACATAACCAATGTAACACACGGCTCGCAGTCATTACATTTAAATTTTCTACTTTAATGAAACAAAATTAGCAAGGGATCCCTGTATTGCATAGCAAAACAACAATGGTGTTTTTCACTACAACATTATACAATACAAAACAAATATAACAATGGCAACAAAAAACAGGATGCTACTGTAGCAACAAAGCCTTCCTAATAACAAATGTCTCTTATTCCCTTCTCCCTGTCACACTAAGCCAATATGTTATGCTTCCTATTATTATAATTTCATAAAAGTGCAGCTTGCATTTCAATGTTAAATGTTGTGTAATAATAGAGACATGAGGGGGAAACCAACAGGACAAAATATTGTAGAAAGAAACAATAATAAATATGCAAACAGAGAAAATATATATATTAAATTATAAACACTGATATTCTTGATAAGAGTTCAATGTGCTTTCACATAACTGACTGCTTAACAAAAATGCTGCTCAGTGTAATGTTTTAAACCCCTCGCAAAGACCTTTTGATCACAAGGTATAGTCTTAGTGAGATCCCTATCTTCTTCCTCGAACGCTCCATATCGACCACTTGTTAACCACTATGCGTGATTTGTAAGTGGTCTGAGCCTAAGAGCGATCAGTCGTTGTGCCAGTTATCCACCTACAAGTAGGCCATCACATCCGAGTTCTGAGCTTCCCTAGATCCTACATCAGTCGCCTCTTACGACATAGCCTTGTAGGTTGCAGTGGTACTATTCTTTGCCTCCTTGGGGCCCCGGGACACCACACGGCGGAAAAGTGTGATCCCCATAAAACCTAGTAGTTGAATATTAAGTATTGAAGCATTCTGATAAGAAATACACAAACAAAATATAAGACAATTTAGTACAGGTAGCACAGAATCGGATACGTTCAATCTAAGTGATGGACTTTGTCTCAAAGTTTGATGACACTAATGAGGATGCTAATAATTGAGGACAGCATATTAATGATGGTATCAATAAACAAGTTTCTATCAATGCATGGTACAGTACACAAATCACAAAGTCAAAATCCGAAGAACCAGAATGGCAATAATTGAAGGGAGTATCAATAGTGCTGTTTCATATTCCTACGGCCTTCATGGCCACCTAATTTACATAATGTGCTGCGCCCATGTGCATATGTAATATTGACAACAAATTTATCAATTATAGGGCTAAATTACCAGGGCCAAGGTTATTCATTTAGTTATGTATATTAAACTATACAATCTGTAGCTTCTTCTTCTCTTCCACGATTTACTTCTTTATAGAAGTGTTGGGGGTGAAACGTAGTGATCTTGTGTGTGCTTGTTTTAAGGCACTTTGTAAGCTGATATTCATGTTCGTAAGGCTATTCTTGATGCCATCACTCCATCTTTTGGGTGGTCTTCCTCTTGCTTTGTACTCATTATACTTTTCTGTGTGGCTCTCTGTGGTAGGCGATACCAGGGCATTCTGGTCAGGTGTCCAAACCATTTAATCTGTTGTTTTTTATGAATTGCATGACTGGTTTCACATCCAGTCTCCTGATTTCTTCATTTCTAATTTTGTCTCTTATTGTCACACCTGCAGCTCTTCTAAGGCATCTCATCTCTGTCGTTATGATTTTCCGCTCATTAGCTGCTGTTATTGGCCATGTTTGACACTGGTACACAGACCCGGCAAAAGATCTAATTTGCGACAGAGATGCCCAAGCAGAAAACAGGAAACAATCTGTAGCAATAGAAGAAAACTATATTTTCTTCGGGTGTAAGGGAGAAGACTAATTCGTGGCCCCTAGCAACACAAGGCCAACTAGCTCAGAGCAGAAAATCAAAATTCCTCTTTAATAGGGGCTGTTTTTAAGTATTTGATAGAGCACTGTAAGGTTTTCTGCAATTTTACACAATTCTACGAGCCCTTGGTTATTTATTGATGAACAATATTTAAAATACTGATATTCCAAAGTGTATAGATATGGACTTTAGCCTTTAGATATAGCAAAATAAAAATAATTGAAGATGACAGTTTCAGAAAAATTGCTATGGCATCCTTGCAACTAGAACTTCCTTAGCCTGCAACATTGCATTGTCAACAAAAAAAAAGCATATTTTTCATTAAGAAAATATCAATATCTTACATGTTACAACATAACAAAAAAGCTAAAACTATACATTGAAACATTATTCAATGTAAAACAGTCCACTCTTTCTGCTACAGTTTATTACTATCAGCAACTTCTGTTTTATTTTTGTAGGATTGGTCCAACTCTGACCTATATTGTTTTCAAAGATCACCTATATCATGGGGACATTAATTATTGCATACTTTTGTTTTCTTATGCTCTAGAACGGAGACGAGATTTGGAGGCGGAGATCAACAATATAAAGAAGAGCTGGAGGGAGCTGCAGGAGATAGCTGAGAGGAAGACTTGGCATAAGTTGGTTGAGGGCCTATGCCCCAACCCGGGGTAAAAAGAGAGAGAGAGAGAGAGATGCTCTAGAACACTACTGCCACAGTTCACAGTGACTCACGATTTGCATCATGCTCGTGAATTACTGAGTAAGATTAAGTCACTTGTTTACTTGCTAAATATACTTCATGTGTGAATCACTCGAAGTTCAAGATTCTTTACCTACTAATTTTCAATTGTGGGATACTACATAAATGGGAGAGAGACATTTATAACTAATAAGAATTTCAAGTCTTAGTGGTCAAAAACGAATAATTACTAATTATTTACAAGAACTGCAAAAAGAAAGAGAATATCTTTCAGTCTTTGAGCTGAAATATTCAATTCTGAAAGGCATCTCTAGTATGTCCCTGTGAATTAGCAGATTTGACTCAAAACATGTCCTTCAAAACTGTCCAATCACTGCTGACAGACAGCAAGAAAAGAATGAGAAACTACTCTTTAAATAGAATCTATATAGTGAAAACAAAATTCTGGAATCAACATCAAACTATATCAAAGAAACCGGAATCCCAGTTTAAAATGAATGATGATCGCAGAAAAATATTTTATTTCTTTCTGTGTTTCCCTGTTCACTTTTATATTCTATTTTTTTTTTTTTGCATATCTGCCTGCTCTTTAAGTTCCATTAATCATTATCTTTTCAAAAAGTTCCATCTAAATGAACACTTTCTTATTTTACAATTCAGTGATCTCAGAATACTCCGCAACTCATTCCCACTGAACAAAATTGATTTATTCCCATTATGCATTCCTCCAATTAAAGGCATGAATTACAAATTGATGGACTGCACCTTGAACGTTTCTCCAAGTTGTCTGTATACTTCGTTTATGAATGAAATACATGTTTCAATGCACTGGAACACTAAGTTTACATTTTGTAATGTTATATGATTTATTCAAAAACTCATGTGACATACACTTGATAATTTTACAGGCCTTTTTTTTTTCTCATAAGTATACCTATCCATATTCTTAGAAAAGTTGTCTTTCTGAATTAACTATTCTTTTCTAAGCTCGACTTCTGTTAAACTGCCTTTCTTTTAGTTGGGTTGTCAGTTAAGTTCCTTTTTGGTGCCTGATTTTTGTCATTTCCTGCAATATCCCAGTGTGCTGGACTCCATTGCAATGACATTTTGTTGTTGACGAACAGCTGTGTTAAGTGTGATATGGCAGTTCTTATTGAAATCTTCAGGTGCTTTCTGAAAAGTCTAGAGAGCTGACAGGTATTCATTCAGGAACACTATACTTGATCCATATAGTCATTGTTCCACCAGTACCTTTGTGCCTCTAGGATTGCCTTTAGCTAAGTCATGTATTTTGTTTAGAGTTTTTCAGTAGCAATTCAGTGTTCTATTTTTGGGAAGTTTAGCATTACTATGTGTATTCCAGCTCCCCATTCCTCACTGCATCATCTGAATATCTGTTTGTGAAGGAATAAATCAACTGTGAAATTGGATCCAACGGATATGTATCCTGTATCCATGGGCAAAAATTACTAGAATCAAGCACAGTTGCAAGACCAACAATGGAAACTGTCAGGGCGACATTACTTCAACAATGTGACATTTCATGGAAATTCACAAAGAAATTGTGAATACCATCGCCTACCACAGCAATTGGGTAGCTTTTTTCTTCTTCTTCAAACTCTCCATATCGACCACTTGTTAAACAACTCTTTCTGATTTATATGTGATGTGAGTCTATGAGCCATTGCACATTGTGCCAGTTATGCGCCTACAAGTAGGACAGCACAACCGATTTCTGCTACGCTTTTTATTTACTAGGTAAGCTTTCCTAGGCCCCTACCTCAGTCGCCTCTTACTACATGCATTGTGGGTCACAGTGTTACTATTCTTGCTCCCTTGCTAGTCCCTGCAACACACATGCATTTTTCTTCTTCAATTCTTACTGTCTTTATCAGATTTTCTTTTCTTCTCTTAACTCCCATTGAAGCATAAGACATCAACAAATTTCTTCCAACTAGATCTGTCACGAGCAAGCCAGCTTAGTTCATTCCAGCCTCTTCTCTTTCTCTGTCTACAGTTTGTCTCCCCCTACCTATCTTGCCTCCCAGATTCCATTTCAAAGCCACGTGTGGGTGTCTGGGTCCTCTGTATTCTTTATAAGATTACAACTATACAAAATATAAATGGAAAACTCCCAAAGAAGATAGTGGCAAGTAGAATTGCCTGAGACTTGGACAGGCGCCATATATTTCCATCTACACACTGCGATTACAGAATTAATGAGACACAGTGCAATGAAGTATTTTTACCTATGATCTTCTTTGCGCTTGCTCTTATTAACCAAGTTAATCACTCTATTTTTGAGTCGCTGGCACTGTTTCTGTGCCAGTTATCAATATATCTAGACACCGGCAAGAAGGCTTGTGTAAACGCATCCACTATGTGACTCTACTTGTCTGTAGTGCAAACAGATCTCATACTATCGCCAGCTTGCTTTCATACTACCTACTCACATGGTAACTTCCCTACAATCCATACCAGATTAGCCAGACTACAGTGTAGCAATCTGTTTCCAGGGCTACCCTGTGGAGGTGGGGATATGGTCTTGGTCAGCGCCATCTCACTGGCCTTGGCGTTGTCTTGTCCTCTTATTTTTTCCGCCGTTGCCCCTTCGCATATGTCTTTGAAGACTTTCAGATGGGCATGGAAACCTATACAGCAGTAACTGATGTAGAGAACGTGCACAACAAAGTTCCTTGCAGGTACGTCATAACATATTCATGCTGCTTGAGGTGAATCTCCTCGTCAGATAGATTTAATCTGCACTCTGCGAAAAGAGGGTGGTGCTTAGGTTGGCCGTTTGCACTGACTACAATCTCCCTGGGTCTGCCACAGGGCTCCTAACTACTGTCCCCAGTATTATTTTACAGGGTAAAACCAATATGATGGTGACAACAGGACTTGAGAAAACCTTGAACATGATGAATGGATGAGACAGGAGGAATGGATGAGACAGGAGGAATGATGGACAGAGAATGCAGAGTCAAGTTTGTTCATGTGGGTCGTGATTAGATCAAAGTATATGCTAATGAAGATAGCATTATATTAAGAGATATCTAGTGCAAACACAAAACCGTTGTGCGACAAAATTCTGGTGTCCCAAATTTTGGATATGCCGTAGGAACCTAGCAAGTGTGCAACATACTCACGTTCTTGGCGCAAACTATACAAATCACAAAAAATTATTAACTTGGTCAAGAACGAATACAAAGAATTACAAACAGATCTCAGTAACAAAAACATTGGACATACATGGTTGATGGTATGGAAAGATTTAATATATTATATAAATATTGTAATATCTTAATTAAGACTTGACCTATGAATGAATTGAATGGCAGGTCAATCCCTCACTGGTCAAAGTAATTTCGAAATAATTTATTTTCTTGTGTATCTGGCTTAGTCAATTTGTTGAACATTATAATATATTTAATTACACCCAAAAAAATAAGATGCAGATCAAATCATATAGTTATACTAGTTATAAACTTATAGTATATATAGCCTAGAGATAGATATTGAAAATATAAAAATTAAAGAATGTTAGAAAGTTATAATTTTGTATATAATATTTTATTACTATTATATTGATAATTGAGAACCATTCAGTCTACCTTTACTTCATCACATGCTACGAGATGAAAGTGACACTACAAATAACGAAGTAAGTTTAATCACACGTGACACTCAATTGTTATATCATTTGACTCACTCGTCACTCAGCTACTAGTGACTACTGAGTCGACTGACTTGAGACTCAGACTTTACCGACAGCGCCGACGTGACAGTAATTTTAAATCATGAATGAGCAAATGAATTTGTCCCATAAATAGTAAGTTCTGTTATACTTCTTTCTCATTCGCGCAACACAATATAAATTATAATATTTTGTCTGTGCCTATTTATATTTTCAAGTCACTTGACCTGTGATATACTACGTACGTATATCATATATCAATATCATCGTATGTTGAAAACAAGTTCTACGGCTACGCCTCGATTAAGCTAGCAAAGAGTAAATTACTCGGAACCTGCTTCTACGAGCTGTTCCCGCGAACTTTCACTTCTATCTGTACTACTTCGAGAGTTCGAAAACCCCAAAAATAAATATCTGACTTTATAAAACAATTTCCACTTTATAAAAGTGTAAATGGATACGGTCTCTAACTCACCTCAGGATTTGGCGAATGCCGCTTCATTCAGTCGAGTCACAAATAAATTAAGTGTATACTTCTTTCATGCCAAACTGAATCCAAAAAGCAGCACAATATTTACACGACGATTTAATTTATAACTATTAGAACAATATTTGTATGACTTTGATTCTCGTAGCCTCCCGCATTGCATTCACCGAATTATTTCTTTCTAATGACAGATCACCATGACAAGACAGAAAATGTAGTTTTGTGAAATGACTTGAGATTTGGCAACATTTTAAGACACATACAATATGTGGCTGCTAGTTAGTTACATTCCTGACGTCACTATATTTCGAACAGACTGATATGTGCCCAGTCTGTTTAATCAGATAATGCGCATGTAGAAAAAAAATGTTTTGTTGTAATTAAATCTGATCTTTGAAAGTCGAAAAGAGTACTGTTATGTAGAACCAATGAAGAACCAGTGGCAAAGCACCAGTAAAATACTAAAATTAAAAATATTGAGAGCATGCATTTTCCCAGTGGCTACTTATAGTTGTGAATCATGGACTATTACACAAAAATTAAGAACGAAAATCCAGTCCTTCGAAACTAAATGCTACAGAAAGATCCTACGAATACCATGGACAGAAAAAAGAAAAACACTGATGTCCTGAAAGAACTAAATGTTAAAGAGAATTGGCTGATAAACAACATACTATACAGAAAAATTACATACTTTGGTCATATCAAGCGTCACGATGGTCTGGAAAGAACAATACTAGAGGGCAGGGTCCCAAGACGTAGAGGCAGACCAAGAAGAAGATGGCTACAAGATATTTAAGAAACCATGAACATGACCATCGACGAAGTGGTAAACTGGCAAGAGACAGAGTGAATTTCAGATGTGCTGCAAAGAGAGCAACGTCCTATAACGGATTCGCACCTTGATGATGATGTAGAACCAGTTCATACATACGAATAGAAGTCATTGACCGAAATAACCAGAACAGTAAATTATTGGAGGCTACAGTGATGTGGGATTTACAGAAGAATTATGAGAATATATTGAACTGAAAAGATGATAATCGCATGATCCATTTATAAAAACAGATCAGAAAAAAAAATTGTTGGACATGCTATGAGAAGTTAGTTAGTTTGTTCCTTTCGTGCCAAAGGCGGGATATAGGGCAGAGGTTTTAAAGCTCCATGTGATGCGGTTCGTTGCTAGCAGTTGAAGATCTTGAATGGTTTTACATCCCAATATAAGAAGAGGGAAACTTAAATACATTGTGACAACGAACAAGGTATGGGGAGTCAACAGAGGGAAAAGCTTCTGGGTAGCTTGAAAC
The DNA here is from genome assembly GCA_020796225.1 of Arion vulgaris. Lineage (NCBI taxonomy): Eukaryota > Metazoa > Mollusca > Gastropoda > Stylommatophora > Arionidae > Arion > Arion vulgaris. The sequence continues at coordinate 43,950,765 of CM036765.1, read as the reverse complement.
GGTGTGAAAACATCCGAACGTATGCATAGCTAGAACAAGAGATAAGAGTTGTGAAGAAGCAGGATAACTTACACCTGCTAGCATGACACTTAATGATGATGATGCATACAAAGTGTAAGAATGCTTATATGAGTGTTATATTAGGACCATTATTATTGCACTTTAACAAATAAACATTTATGTTTCCATCTGTTTCTTAAATAGGAGGGATATATGTAGCATTGCACGAATTACGCTGCACTGTAAAATATCCACCATGTAATAATTGTGATGATAATTTTTGCCTGGATGCTAAATAGATATTTATATTTTAACCATTTTTGCACGGCAGCAGTTTTCAACTTACTATTATAAATGTTGTATGTATCCTCCAATGATTCTTTTTAAGTACGCAATGTGCACGCAAGAACTCTGAAAGGGGCTACTGTCGCTCATAATACCACGCCGGAGTCCAAACTCCGTCAGATTCCGGGTCGCATTCTCGTCAATCTCCAATTCATCATTAAAGTTAATATCTCTTAACCTAACGCTGTGATACAAAACATGATTAAATATAAGAAGTTAATGGTAGTGTAACGCTACAGCTGGATTAAATGAAGTTTATTTTTGGAACACATTTAATTGCGCCAAATTTTCACTCTTAAGGCAGCCAAGTAATATTTCTTCTTCGAACGCTCCATATCGACCACCTGTTAACTACTCTGTGTGATTTGTATGTGATCTGAGCGTAAGATCGATTTACGCTGTGCCAGTAATGCGCCTACAAGTAGGCCAGCACATCCGATTTCTGCGATGCTTTTTATTTACTAGGTAGCTTCTCTAGGTCCTACATCAATCGCCTCTTACGATATGCCTTGTAGGTCGCAGTGGTACTATTCTTTGCTTCCCTTGTGGGCCACGGCACTACACGGGCGGCCAAGTAATATAGTTCTCACCATTATTAACTTATCTATTTTTGTTTCCTTTCGCTCATCATAAATTCATGCGTAGTCATAGTTCCCATTATGGTGCACTTGACTGATTATTGTGGGAAGACTTGCTTTCCTAATCCCCAGTGTCCGTCGCCAAGAATATCGGAGGTAAACGTTTGAATATATTTAGCCTAACAGGTTCTGAAACTACATTAACGATGTCATAGACTGGAACAGTGGAAATGAGATGTCAAAGAAAAGGTGAGTATCCAAAGACCGACAACCGAAGACTTGTCCTTAATCGTGGATTTCTCAGCAAAACGATAAATTAGAAAAATGGTGACAAAAATCACTTGTGGTAGATCATTGTTATATATAACCTTTTCACCCGTATGGTGCCGGGGTCAGCAAGGGAAGCAAAGAATAGTACCACTGCGACCTACAAGGCATATCGTAAGAGGCGATTGATGTAAGCCCTATGGATGCTACCTTAGTAAATCAAAAGCAGCACAGAAATCGGATGTGCTGGCCTACTTGTAGGTGCATAACTGGCACAACGTACCATCGCTCTTAGGCTCAGATCACATACAAATCACACAGAGTGGTTGACAAGTGGTCGATATGGAGCGTTTGAAGAAGACGAAGAAGAATTGATATATACCAAAAGCAAGGCGGACGACTTCTGCTCTCAATTTTAAGCAGGGACTTTGCACTTGATATAATTTTATAAAGGCTTGGTTGTGGATATGAAAGTTTCTTTTATCTAATGGTATATTCTGCAGTGTATTCCATTGCGTAGTATCTTGAGTAGCTATCACTCTTTTTAAACTTTGTCAAAGGCATTGGACAAGTTGAAGAAGACTGTGAGGTTTTTTCATTTTCAGTTTGGACTATCTTCATTGCACTCTGGACATGTCCATAGGTGCTCCGATCTCCTTCGCAATATCTCCAACAGCGTCCAGCAACTGACCGTACAAGTTCGATTTTGATTGATGAGCCTACTCACGTACCTGTTATTCTGTTCTTTTCTTGCTACTCCAATCTTCAAACCCATCTCCTGCAATCTAGTAGTTGACATGGATTGTTTTAAATGAAAATCGTATTTGGGAGCATTCCTAATATCAGATGGAAGATGTTAAACAGAGATTAGGAGTAGAATAGCTCAAGCTTTTATGAAAATGAAGAACACACTATGCGTGAATTCACTACCATTGACATTGCGAAAACGAATACTCCAATGCTATATTGAACAAATACTTATGTATGACAGTGAATCATGGACAATGAACAAACAACCAATAAGATCATTGGAAGCCACCGAGATGTGATTTTACAGGAGAATGGTGAAAATTCCATGGACAGCGAAGAAAACAAATGAGGAGGTTTTAAATCAGGTATGCACACAAATGAACCTTATCAAAAGAATAAGAATCAGACAATCAATGTTCTTCGGGCATTTAATGAGAAGAGAAGGTTTAGAACATTTTGTGACTACAGATAAAATTAAGGGAAGGAGAGATCGAGGAAGCCAAAGGAAGAAGATGTTGGACAGGCCTGGCATCATGGTTTGACAAAAGATCGACGTCAGAACTGATTACATGCACCAAGCAGAGAGAGTTGTGGAGAGACAAGATCGCTATATCAGAGGGCCAGCCCATGGACAGAGCTGACATCGTGAACGCCCTCATAGAGCGTGGCCGCAGAGAAGATCTTCATCTCAACCAATCCATGGCAACTACTAGATTGCGAGAACTGGGTTTGAAGATTGGTGTGGCAAGAAAAGAACGGTACAACAGGTATACGAGTCGGCTCATCAATCAAGATAGAACTGGTACGGTCAGTCGCTGGACGCTGTTGGAGATATTGCGAAGGAGATCGGAGCACCTATGGACATGTCCGGAGTGCAATGAAGATATTCCAAACTGAAACTGAAACTGAAGATCGTCTACGCCGGCAGGCATGGTACTTGATTTTGTCGTATTTGGTAAGAAAATTTGCAGACCTTGTTATAGTTAACTGTAATATGCGGAGATTACACTTTATCTGAAATAAAATGTGAAAACCTAGTTTTTCTAAGAGAAATCTACATCAAACTATTTAGTTTAATATCATATAATGCTGCTGTCTTAAAACTGATCAATCAGAACGTACCTTTGTAATGACGAAGCTTGATGTTCTGGTCGGTCTAGTAGGTCTATACATTCTTTGTTGCTTATGTAGCTGCTCCTGATTTGGATGTTTCATTTGTCGCTCAAGATTTGGGTGTTTTTGTTGTTCTTCCTGTATTAGTTGTTTGTGCTGTTGTGTCTGGTTTGGCTGTTTATGTTTCTTGACCTCGTTGCGAGAATATCTTACGGCTGTTGTGATGATCATTGTATTACTAATATCTGTGACCGTATTTTTCTGCAAGACAACAACAACAACGGTATAAGAATGCAGTCAAACTATATAATAAAAATTATAATAGCCGTCCATCGCAAGCGATGATGACAACAGCCTCAGACTGTGCTGCTGCACCTCTCTGGTGTGTGCGAAGGTGATTGTAAAGTCCAATCCTCGAACACAATCCACTACCATAGGTGGGGCATAAATGATCAAGGTTAGACCTGTGTGTGTTGCATGTTTTGTCTGTTCGCGCACTCGCTTACTCAGCGCCTCAACAGTACGACGATTCTCAGTTATATAGCAATCGGTAAAATATCAAAATAAGAAAGTTTGTTTTTTAAGTACAGCAATAGACTAAATCAATGTGTCGATCAATAGGCCTTTATCAAGAATGGGATAAAAGACGTATTGAAATTACATTAAAAAACGATAGAAGATGCAGCGCACATAAAACTGACTAACCTATCTGTTAAATCGGATGATCTCATTGTCACAATTTTTTTTCTATTCAGTTTTTGTTGTTGTTTTTGTTCCGCTTTGACTTTCGCATTTTTAACACATAAACTCCGTATCCGTTTTCTGAGTTATAATTTTTCATAATTTTAAGTCTACATTATATCATTTGAATAAATCTTTATTCGTCAAAATATACTTCTGTTGTACTTTGTAAACCTACATTACTACACGTTTTGATATTTGGTCGTTTTTCTGCACTACAGACACTACAGACTTGAGACAAATGACACAATAGAGGACGTTCACAAAATATATTACATATATTATCATTGGCCTTTTTGTCTCAGAAGACAATAGGTATTGTGTCACGTAGTATGTTGAGCACATATATAAGTACGCACAAATTTGAAATCCCTTATCACTCTTGGATTCTCCGAAAGGAGTTAATTCTTATTTTTCATGTTTGTTGGCCTACACGCTCTGATATAACCAATAAAAGGTTCGCCTTATGTTGAAAGGGGCGTGCCTCGGCTTAAAGAGGCTTTAATCCCTAATAAACAAACAAACAAACAAAATCCCTCATCACTCTTGGATTCTCCGAAAGGAGTTAATTCTTATTTTTCATGTTTGTTGGCCTACACGCTCTGATATAACCAATAAAAGGTTCGCCTTAGGTTGAAAGGGCGTGCCTCGGCTTAAAGAGGCTTTAATCCCCTACTAAACAAACAAACAACAAATCCCTTAACCTTATACCAGTGGTTTCTAACCTATTGTTAGCCGATTTTGAAAAGCTAACTTCAAATCTCCAGGGAGTAAGCTAAATTATATTGATAAACGTTTCTATATTTAAAGTGTTGTGTTAACTTATGATTTATTGATAAATTGATATGGCTATCATCATTGCACTTCGGTGAATAATCATGGGTGCTACGATCTCTTTCTTACACAAGAATATCTCAGCTGCAGTGCGCGAACTCCGTAGCACCGGCGAGGGTCATCGATGTAATTGGGAAGATGGTGAAGATATTTATGTAGGAATTTTATTTTAAATCTTTTCAAATGAATTAGACCTGGCAGCGGCTTTCCAGCCTGCTCTTCCCGATTTTGAACTGCCAAGGGTTCTGTTACGTGATCAAATTGAACACGGGACTTACGTTTAATCTCTGTCTCCAATAGGACTAGGAACTCGATCACACCTACATTGAGATCAGGGATCTCTGGGAAAATATCCAGATGGCTTCACGAGGGAGCGAACCTGGTACATTTGACACGAGAGACAATCACCTAGCATCTACGCCACAGAGGCCCAATATTGTGTTAACTTATTTTTAACTATACAATTTCTCCGTCATAGAAGGGACTTAAAGAAATCATGCAGTTTTTTCCAGAGACCCCTAGGATTGTTGCCGGAGCTACGGAGGTCGTGCTTTGTGCAATACTCTCGGTAGGTGGCGTGCCATTTCTGCGGAGAGGGACCGACCCATATGGGATAAAACCCGGTGCAATGAAGTCAATCCTTCGGCTTAAAAACCTTTTAAAACCCTTTATTCTGCTATATTATAAGTACTTTAAACAAAATTATATCAATTTGTTATTTGTGCCAAATTTATCTGCACATTTTAGCAACGTTTTTTCCATCTGTTAGTCAAATCAACGTAACACATTGTCTGTACCATCTGGTGACTAGCATTTTTATACTATTATTTATTGGTTCTGATGTTAATATCTGCCTCATGTTGTTAAAAGCAGTTTTTGTCATCCATATTATTTTTCTGGTTCTGAATTCAGCGTCACGTCTTTTATCGTATACCGCTAATCTCACAATCTATGAAGTTAAACCTGTATATAACAAAGTCATTAATTTCACACTTTCTCTATGTGGCTAAGATAAGGGGAGCTAACATTAAAAACACACTGAAATTGTTTTGGCTTATCCACCCTTTCCAAGTTGTAACGTCATGTTATTAGCGAGATCAATGAAAGTGCAATCAATCAATCAATCGAGTGACCGATGGAAAGAAGGACAGATGTATTTAGTTATTTATATGTAGTTAGTTATATCTTCTCTGTCCTAGTTTTTTTGTCTGCACGTTTTAGTATGATTTTTTTTTAATGTATTAAAAACATAGCAACACATTTTCGTTATTTTACGTGTGATTTTTCCTTTTATTTATTAGTAGCTTTCGTATTAATATGGAGTTATGATATGAAATGAAATTTTCGCAATCATTTTTGTCTTTCCGATTTCGATCCCACAATTACAAATATGCTGTGTTGAAAACAGATGTGTTTGTCGAAAGTCGTAGAAATAGCAGCCTCGTTTGGAGCTGTGACTCGTGGTAATAAACTTGATTTGTTAGCGAAACCGAAGATTAGCACTGCGGGGGCCTATTGTATTGTGCATGCACACAATACTGTAGCAAATTGACAATGGAACCAATGTAGATTGATGGTCCAAACAAAAATAATATTTACTCACTTAATAAGCTTCACTTTCTTACCATGGGATGCGGAGGTCATGCAAAAAGATGTCCCACGATCATATTTACTGTCTTTATTATTGCTTGGTTTCCATTCAAATTCTCAGTTCATGAGGGAATGCCCAATGACGCCAATGTTGTCTCTCCATCGACTCTGTGTAGTCCTGGAGGTCTAGATTTTCTGAATCTTGGTCATCACTCAAATGCAATGTCAAACCTGGCATCATCATCAAATAGCTCGTCCTGAGCAGAACGTTGTCACCTTAACAGTCATTTGCAATTTCTCTCTCATAAGCCAGATGCCCCACTACTGCAGCCGTTATGCTCAAATCATCAGTTACCTCGTGAATCCATCTTCTCTGTGGTTTTCCTATTTGCCGATTATTGTGGCAAAGTTCTGCTCAGGATACGCTATTTGATGATGATGATGTATATCTATTTATTTTACGGTCTATATTTATGGTAGAAACGTGGAAGGTTTAGTAAAATGAGAAAGGGCATACTCAATGTGAAAAACCCACTACAGTGTGACTGGTCATGTAAATGACGCACATAATGTATGTGCACAAGTACATCGAAATAGGGGGAAGACTGCAGTAAAACTTGGTAAATAGTGAAACACGTACAAACAAAGTACTATAGTTTTACAAAATACAGAAACACTGTTTCTGTTATCGTCACTGTTTCTGTATTTTGTAAAACTATAGTACTTTGTTTGTACGTGTTGCACAAGTACAAGTGCGTAAACATTTATCTAAAATAGTCAACAAAATTCTTCAGCTGGAAATAGTTTTGTGATTATTAGAGCGCAAGTAACAAAGTGCTCTCAGCTCTGCTTGTCAAGCAATCACACAAGTATGCGAGCTCATCAATTTCATCAGAATAGCAGCACATTGATCGAATGAGTACGTTTTCAAAAGAACTGATAAACCTGGCAATCAATCGTGTCTGCTTTTTGAATTGCAATAGCTAGGTTTATGAAAACTTCTGGTCCCTAACTTAGAAAATAATTACTAATGTGTTTTGCAAAAGATATATGAAGTGACTACATTTGACATTGAAATAAATAAAAGATGATATTTTTAAATTGAAAAATTCACCACAGAAATATAACAAGTGAATAAGCAATTTTTGTTAAGAGCCCCAGGGGAAGCGCAGGAGTCAATGAATATGGTAAATACATAGACAGTAAACAATAGCCGAGTGGTTACTGGGGCCCGAATTAGGGTATAAAGAATAGAGCCACTGTTACCTGCCATGCATGTCGTAAGAGGCGACTCAGGAGGTTTGTCTTAGGGCTAACTACCCCACCATGTAAAAATCACTAGATAGCTACAGAAACTACAACTAGGAAAATGTATAGCTTGCCACCCGAGGAAAGATCCCGCAAGGAGGGACTCGTGACAAGAAAATGGGAAGATAGTGAAGAGATATGAAAAAGACCGCCTTGGATAGGCGAGCTTGGAAGGTCTTGGTTGTGGATCTATGCCTCCCTAGGGTCGAAGGGTGAAGAAGAATAGACGGTAAACAAGTATTAAGAACCCCAACGGAAGCACCGGAACCGATGCAATGAATATGATAAATAGATAGACGGTAAACACGTATTAAGAACCCCAACGGAAGCACCGGAACCGATGCAATGAATATGATAAATAGATAGACGGTAAACACGTATTAAGAACCCCAACGGAAGCACCGGAACCGATGCAATGAATATGATAAATAGATAGACGGTAAACACGTATTAAGAACCCCAACGGAAGCACCGGAACCGATGCAATGAATATGATAAATAGATAGACGATAAACACGTATTAAGAACCCCAACGGAAACACCGGAACCGATGCAATGAATATGATAAATAGATAGACGGTAAACACGTATTAAGAACCCCAACGGAAGCACCGGAACCGATGCAATGAATATGATAAATAGATAGACGGTAAACACATATTAAGGGTCTCCGAAAAACAAAACAATTTACCAAACACAGGATTTGAACCACAACCTTACTTCTGACGGCACCACAACCTTACTTCTGACGGCACCACATCCTAATTCTGCAGTCGAGTTTATCTCCCGAGCACAACCAGTAAGCTTTCCACAGAAATATATTGCATACTTTCAAACACAGTCACTGTCTCATATATATTTGTATTCCTGTAAATATTCCAGCTTGGCGTTTTGGTTAGTGCCATATATATCCTGATCCGTTATACAAGGAGGTATACTACAATCTGAGAATTGAATTCTCTACAAAAATCAAAAGTTCTAGAACGACGTTCACACAGTAGATATACATTTTCTGGCCAAGTGCGAGATCAAATGACGAACTTTTAAAACGAACAAACTTGTATCATTGGAGACCATCATTCAAAGACAAAGTTGGAGGTGGATTGGGCATGTGTGCCGTATGCCAGTAAAGGCATTCTCTTGGACAGTTCTCCAATGGACATCGGATGGGAAAAGAAAGTCTGGACGTCCAAGGAAACATGGAGAAAACAAAAGAAAGAGAGTTGAAATATTGTGACCTGACGGGGAAAATAATTACTAGAAAGATGGCTGAAGGCAACAACTGAAATCTTTTGTGAAAGCATTATGTGTCAAACAGGATGCGCAGAGGAGGATATAGAAAGTTAAATTATTATTATTATTATCATTACACAATATTGGTAAATATTGTAATGTCATTATTATAAATTAACAATTTATCATATACAATTCACACTTTATACACTGATAGATTAGATACTCCCCTCAATATGGGCTAGTATAGGGTTCTAGTACGTACAACTATACAAGCATAAAACTAAATTCAAGTTGAATAATCTAGATGAGTGCAGAACCGCTTGAGCACACATGTCCTTAGTTATTACCATATCTCTCTTTCTCTTCTCTCTTTTCTCCGTGTTTCTTTTTAACCCTGATTAGGCACAATTCCTCAACCAACTCATGTCAATTCTGACTGTATTTAATTATCCCTTGCAGCCCCTCTCAGCTATTCTATATATATTTGATCTCTACCTCAAAATATCTTCTCCGTTTATTTATAGGCTTCCTCCCATTCGCTTTCCGTCCGGGTTCCAGGAAAATAGTGTTTTTGTTATATTCCCCTAGGGTTTTTTCATGGTGTGTCCTATCCAGCGCCAGTTCTTTACTTCACTTTTTTGTTCATTGGTATCTGACTTGTTTTCATCATAAGCTCCTATTTGTGGCGCTATCTTAGTGCCTATATTCTGCGCAGACAAATGTTGATGAATATTTGCACTTTATTAGTTATTATTGTAGTAGTTATCCATGTTTCTGACCCATACAGCAGAACTGCTTTAACATTGGAGTTACATATTTTAAATTTTGGTTCTAGATTTGATTTATTTAGACTTTCATAAATGTCATAATGCGATGAAAACTTCTCTCGTCTTCTGTATTCTTGTTCTGTCATCTCCAGCTGTTCCTCATATTTGTCTACAATGCTGCCCAAGTGTGTTTATGATTCTACCTCTTGAAGTGGGATTTCACACAGGGAGATCGGGTTGTGGTTTGTTTGGTTAATTCTCATCTTTGTCTTTTCCTTATGAATGTTTAGCCCTAGTTGTTGTAACTTCCGATAAAGTGTGTTTAGTTTATTCTGCATCTGGCTACGTGCATACTTATTACTGTGTGTCTTAGTTAATCCCATGACTCCACTGCGTCTCTCACATATGATATAATTAGCATATAAAATGGATATATTTACTTGTTTTGGACATATTTGTGAGATTCACGTTGCACGCAGGTGAAGTCCCGCTACTTGTTGGTTGTGAACACTGCTTCATTTCAAGCTTAGATCAACAATAAAACACCAGTTATTTAAGCGATATTACCAACATTGTCTTAAAAATGTTCCCCAAAAATGTAAAATAATACGTTTGAAGAATTTGAGCACGCATGGAATATACACCAACGTTTTTTGTGTTTATTCGGATAATGACACTTGTATGATTATACTGACATATGTTGCATGTATTGTGGTAAATATTGTATGTTTTGTGGTAAATGTTCTATGTATTGCGGTAAATGTTCTATGTATTGTGGTAAATGTTCTATGTTTTGTGGTAAGTGTTGTATGTTTTGTGGTAAGTTAGTTTGTAAGTGTAAGTATCAGTTTTCATATCATAGTATAGTGGAGGCTACATCGTTAGACCAAGATATTTGGCCGTTTGGCCAACGGCACAATAAGAACAACGACTTCTCAGTGCTTCTATGACATCCATTTAAGATTGGATTGACTTGACTACCATTTGCAGTCGGACAAAATACACGGGTCGAGCAGAGAATCGTTTGTAGTTGGACAAACCCATGACAAACATAGAGTCGTCTACAGTTGAAAATTCTACGGATCGACCAGAGTCCTTTGTAGTTCGACAATCCAGGTTGACCAGAGAGTAATTTTCAGTTCGACAAATTCCATTCCAATTGGGGATCGAACCAAGACTAGTTTAGTTTAGTCGTCGGATCACCATCCACTGCACGTCGAACAAATTAGTCCATAAGTGCTCGATCTCTCCCTCAGTATGTCCATCAGCGTGTGGCGACTAACGACACCGGTTCTTTGTTGGTTTACAATTCTTCTTTGTCTGCCAGCATAGCGTTCTTGTCGAGCTACACCACACTTAACTTTGAGTTCTTGCAGTCTGGTTAGTGTTGTGGATTCACCGCTATTACGTGAATCATGTACACGCCCTCTCTCCTTAAGGAATTTATAATATCAGCCTGGTCCATTGCTCGTCCGCTTTGGACAGCAGCCATACCTGCAAGCCTACCTGCAAGCCTATCCGCACGTTCATTCCCCTTACACCTGCATGCCCTGGCACAAAAATAAAACTGATCTTTGTCAGCTTAGACATCCCCAGCGATTCTATCCAATGTCTCCTAGCCCATCCTGTTTCAATCTTCCTGAGCATACTCATTGAGTCACTGAGAAAACATGCATGGATAAAAGTCTGTGATTCTAGCCAAATCATCGCTTTGGTAACCGCCATGATTTCCATAGTGAGACTGCTCGTAGTCACGGCAAAACCACCACTGTCTTCCTTCACAACATCACCTCCGACCTGAGCAGTGAAAGCCCATGAGCTCCGCACATGTCGAATCACCGAACCATCCGTCTAAATGATTACATCATGCTCAGATGCGTTCTCAGAAATTAATGCCTGAACCTCTGCCTCCACGACAAGTGGGTTGTGTTGCCTGCATTCTTTATCAAGTTCGATGCATACAGAAAAGGATGTAGCGAATGCTCTTGGCACTGGTATCCATTCTTCACCGGGATCAATATCTTCAAGTGTACACACCTGTTCAATACAGTCCTCGGCCTGACCCATCCAAGATTTTCCTCTTTTAACCTATTTCCTTTGTGTCTCTTTATTTCCAAGTGCAGAGGATGTTGTGTGTCAGCATTGACTCGAAGGTATGCTCGTGCACGGCTCATCAGTATTCTATACTCCATAGTAGGATAGTCAAGGAGATAGCGCATCGCCCTGCACGACGTGTCTTTAGTGCAACCAAGTATAATGCGCATCGCCTCGTTATGTATTCTTTCCAGTCGTTCTATCTGACTATGACTGAGAGTCAGGATCGCCAGCGCATACTCAAGCACAGAAAGGACCAGACCCTGGTATAAAAGACAAAGATGGCGCTGTTCACAATCCGCCGCAGCCATTACCCTCATCGCCAGCAAACCTTTCCTCGCCTTCATTATCACATGCGCTATGTGTTCCGTAAAAGCTAGACTACGATCAAAACGCAGCCCCAGGTATTTCATAGACTGAGACCGCTTCACCACCTCTGAACACAAAACCACAGATGGTGTTGGAGTGTTGACGATGTGGTTGTTTAAAGAGAACCATGCCACCGCTGCTTTTGTGGGGTTGACCAATGCTCCTGCTTCAACGCACCATCTACCTATGCGGTCGAGTTCTGACTGAAGTTCCTCCACAAGCTGTTCTCTATCCTTGCCCTGACGATACACCAACACATCATCTGCATATGACATTGTCCTTCCTCTACCCGTGATCTGCTCTTTTGTGATGCTCACAGTATAGGCATTGAACAACACCGGAGATAATGGTGACCCTGTGGTATTGACCAAGACTAACAGTTTAGAAAGCAAGCGCATAAACTAATGTACTACAGCGGCAAATGTAGTATGTATTCTGAAACTTGAGAAAGAGTTGTCAACTAAATGGGAATTTTATTACGGAAAAATGCAAGTCAAGGTCGACGAATCAAGAAAAAAGACGGATTTACATTCGCGCAGTGACAACAAAACGTGGGTTATTTAAAATGAAATCAATTACAAATTAGAAAGAACAAAAAACTGGTTTTTCTCTCTCTTCTCTCTCTCTCTCTCTCTCTCTCTCTCTCTGTTTGTGTGTGTATGCGTGTTTGTTTGTGTGATGTGTTTATATGCGTGTATATGGAAAATTAAATATTTAAAAATACTGTACTAAAGAATGACATTTAGTTAATGATGAAACAATATTGCGCCCGTGTGGTGGCGATGTCCGCAAGGGAAGCGAAGAATAGTACCACTGTGACCTACAAGGCATGTCGTAAGAAGCGACTGATGTAGGACCTAGGAAACCTACCCTAGTAAATAAAAAGCGTAGCAGAAATCAGATGTTCTCTCCTACTTGTAGGTGCATAACTGGCACAATGTGCAATCGCTCTTAAGCTCAGATCATATACAAATCACACAGAGTGGTTAACAAGTGGTCGATATGGAGCGTTTGAGTAAGAAAAAGAAGGAACAATATTGTACAATTATATATATAAATACCTGAATGCCATCTTCACTGAAATAAGATTAGCTGTCCCAGAGATATCGTCGTCAAGCACTTACAACAGACACAAGTGACATTCAAAAACGACTGATATAAAACTTTGTATTTGTTTGTGACAAATTCATACTTGTGTTCTGAACAAAGGTCCTGTTAACAGAATAAACAATATTTTTGTATGAACACTGGTTGAAGGAAAATCACGCTACACGCAAGAAATTGATCCATAAAAAAGTAAGGTTGATCGATAAATTTTCAATTATGAATCGCTGATCTGAAAAAAACATAAAAAAACTGGAAAGCGAAATTTGCTTTGCAAATTACACAAACCCAATCACTGGAGATTAAAGTGCGCAGGTCACAGATACACGTTCAGGTTTTGTGTGGGATGATGGGAGTTGAACATATCGTTAAAAAAATTATCCTATAAAAAATGATATCCTATACATTAAAACATGAACTATCTAAGATACGCTGATGACACAATTCTCATAAGGAAAAATAAACAAGATGTACAAGACTTGATAGGCATATTAGTGAGACTATTTACAAAGCGCATACTAGGGCCGTTTTAGAAATCTCTTCCTGACCTGACGCTGTGAGGCAAACATGATTCGAGAAAGAAAGAAAAGAAAGAATTAGTGAGAGACAAAGAAAAGAAAGGATTAAGTATGAATATAAAGAAAATAAGATAATGGTTATCTCAAAGAAACAGGAAACACCAATATGTAATATCAAAATAAACAACACAACACTGAAGCAAGTCGATCGATTCAGGTATCTGGGAACATTCCTGACATCAGATGGAAGATGTAAAAACAGTGATTAAGAGTAGAATAGCTCAAGCGAAAGCAGCTTTTATGAAAATAAAAACACTTTATGCGTGAATTCACTACCAAAGACACTGCGGAAACGAGTACTCCGGTGCTTATTGAACCAATACTTATGTATGGCAGTTAATCATGGACAATGAACAATCAATCAATAAGATCGCTGGAAGTCACAGAGATGTGGTTTTACAGAAGAATGTTGAAAATTCCATGGACAGCTACGCAAACAAATGATGAGGTTTTAAACAGGCCTATGCCCGCGTGCCCAGCGTGTTCGTAGCGCGTTGACTACGGGTGACTAGTCCTCTGTAAGTGCGGGCTCAACTCCGTGGACTGGCAGAAAAGCTACAGGTTCCTCAGATTTACGGTGTTCGTGGCACTGAACCGAAGGGTTACGATGTCCATGACACTCGAGACGAAAGCTTTCAGCTCAAGTGCTTCTGGATCGGAAAATAAAAAAAACAGGCCTGTACGCAAATAAACCTTATTTAAAAAATAAGAATTAGACAATCAATGTTTTTCTGGCATAAAATGCGAAGAGGAGGTTTAGAACATTTGATGACAACTGGTAACATTCAGGGAAGTAGAATCATGGAAGACAGAGGGAGAAGATGGTAGATGGTCTGACATCGGGGTTCGGCAAAATATTAACGTCAGAACTGATTAACTGCACCAGGGAGAGAGAGAGAGCGAGAGAAAGTTAGAGAGAGTTGTGCAGAGGCATGATCGCCTACGCCGGCAGGCATGACACTTGATTAATTGATCGTATACACATATTTATAAGAATATCCACTACCATTTTGTCATCTAGTCCGTTATGCCTCGTGCACGATAGACACCCAACTGGCTATCATCAATAATGTATATAATATATCTTATCATTTTCATTGAATCCTCTATGTTCTCAGTGAAAGATAGATATGCAGCCGTCGATCAGCACTAATGTATATTATGCGACATCATTTTCGTCTTCTCTAACGAAGCTTAGCTTGTTTTTTAGCTCTTATTTTCTATCTAGATGTTACTCGATCGTCGCTCCGTTCTTCTCCTTTACGTGTCTGCTGTAGTTTATCTCCAGATATGTATCTCCTCTGAATAAACTTGGCTATTGGTTACTGAACTGACGTCACAGCACTCTGAGTAGACGGAAATTAGCCCATTTGACGGAAGCACATATAGACAGTTATACATATAGACGATTGAACATTTTACAGAACATAGAGAACTAAACATAGACAAATATAATGTTTTATTAGTTTAATATGAGATGAAGCGGAGATGTAACATGTAGCAAACTATCCGCGAATATTGTCGCATTGACAGGAATTTACGTTTTTGCCATAGATCTAGTGTGAAACTGAAACTAACATTGTCGCATTGATAAGAATTTACGATTTCGCAACTAGATTTAGTGTGAAACTGAAACTAACATTGTTGTTTGTTATTGATCGTAGTGGATTCTGTGACAATAACTTATCTTGTTAAACAAATTAGCAATGTTGATGAGTTATAGTTTGTTACATGCTAGAGAAATAAGTTACTCATCTTTAATTCAGCAACTGATTTCTGGGACAAGGCTATAATTTGTTGTTCGAGATACAATGTTTTGTTTACTCTATTGTAGTTGTTAGATCTTGTTTATTTCTACGTTTTTTGTGATTTTCTAGTAGGATGAAAAACAAATGAATGTTCATACAGGCTGATTGTTCAAATTATTTATTTATTCATTTCTGCTAACAATTATATTTGATTCTATTGTTTGCCAAATCCTGTAGAAAGTGACCAGTCATACGACAGCCTTGACAGTGATCCAGAGGATATATTACCCCTTTTTCGACCAGCAAGGCACCCTAGTCTTGTCTTTCTCATCTCAGAGTATGGAAAAAAGATGTGATTGATAAGTGTATTATGACATATTTTAATGTATGCTAAATGAACACTGTGTTCTCATGTTATTCACAGGGCCTTAGCTGCTTTTTCATGCATTTTTGTATCTTCACTAAAATAATATCACAATCTTCTTTTATTCATCTACAGTCAGTTTCTTCAAGCTTTATTTTGGCACAGAATTGTTGCAGCAGATGTACACTTTTACAAACCAGCAAGCAGCTGCAACAGGGCACACAATCCCGAGGGACCAAATATACACAACACTAAAAATTCAAGTGCCACTGGAGAACTCTCAACAAATTTTAGAGCTGAACAACAGGCAATTGTGGACACCTCAAAAATACTGCAGCAAAGAAACATCCAAAACAACAAACTTGTCTTCCTTTACGACTGCTTGTCAGTTCTGCAGACAAAATAAAAATTTAAAGAGAACCACAAGATAATATGGAAAGAGAGCTGACACAACAGTGCGCATACCAGACAGAAACTTCAACTGACATAGCTTCATAGAGGCAACCCATCTCATGGTTTAGATGAGCATACGAAACTGAACGAAAGAAGAAGATACAGTTTTGTTCAGGATGTCAACATGCTGTTGTAGATCTTGTTCATTTTGGTGTTTTTGTGTATTATTTGAATTTGCCTCTTTATTTTATCCATATGTGATAAAGAGCAGTGGTGAGAGAACACAACCTTGTCTGACACCTGTAATGGAGAACCAGTCGGTCATTCCTTCCGTTGTTCTTGCTGTACTCTGGCTATCTTGAAATAGGGACATGATATTACCTAATAGTTGTCCCTGGACGTCATATTCTTCCAGGATTTTGTTGTACCCACTTTTCCCCTGATCGCAACTGGTCTCTTCTTGTTACCCCCAGCATTCTACAGTTACTTCACCTCTTTTGGGACCAGCTTTCTTCTGTCATTTAATGTCAACATCCAGGTTTGACACTGATAGCAAAATATTGGGAGAAAGATTGTGTTGAACATTGTTATTTTTGTGTTCATGTTTGCATTTTTAAATAGGCACCATTTGTCCTATCATTTGATTTGCTGCAAAAAATTATTACTAGGTATTCTTCCTTTTGCTGCAAAAAATGCTCACTAGGTATGTAAAGTCTATGACATGTGATGGACGATTGCAGGATATATAGGTAGTCGTTTTCCTCTATAGCGAATATCAGTACTTTGGTTTTGTTGCTGTTTATTCTAAATGAGAATGCAATACAAAAATTCTAATCTTGATCCTTTTTTTTCCTTTCCAACCATATTACATGCTTAGTTTCAATGTTGTTGGTAATAAAGCAGGTCATCAAAAAGGTTCAAATAATTGGTTATAACTGATGTCATTGCACTACGGGCACACCCATAGGTGCCAGTCTCCGCAACAGATATCGAAGAGTATGCATACTAATGTTTCCTCGCCGCTGATTAAACACACCCCTCACTAAACACACCTCTCACTCTGCCTCTCAGGCACCCAGTTTGACTTGAACAACGGGTTAAATAACAAAAGACATAACAATATTTTGTAATGGTTAATAATTTTAATTTCATAAAACAATCAAGATATGCAAAGAAAAACAGATAACTTATCTATAGCAGCATAAAAACAATCAAGATATATAAAGGTTTGCTTGATTTTGAAAAGGTTTGCATCAGCATAGTTCACATTGCATTTTAAAATGCAGAAATCAAGGGATGTTATAAAACAGATGCCACTGAGCAGACATTGAAGCGGGATGCAAAGGGTTCAAGAAAGTGGAGACCGCCTAGGTAGACCCTGAAATGAACTTTGCTGAAAATTACTGCAAATTTGCCATCCGCCTCAAAAAACTAAGCTTGTCTTGCTCCTCTGCATAGCCCTGCACAACGTGAGCAACTTGCTGATGCAGAGCTTCATACTTCTTCTTCTTGACCTCTGGCTGTCCTACTCTAGCTTTTTCCAATGTAAGCTTGTGACATGCCATATCTCTTTCAAGCCCATCCAACAACAACCAGATACTTGGATGGCTACAATGGAAAATAGAGTTTAGTGAATTATGGGAAACCTTCACAGCAGTTGGTTGTTTTAGGAGACCTTTCAGCCGAAGCTTCATGGTGATTCCAAACTCGTAACGGGAATTGGGGATCTCTCCCACGGGACCTTCAATGTAGGTGGAGAAGGAGTATGTTAAAATTGCATTGTACCTTTCTTCATCTGGAAAGGACTCTGCAAGGAGAGCAAATACAGGTCTAACCTCATCGCTTGGCACAAAGGCCAACGCAGCAAGGGATTTTAGCTTTAATTTTTGCTTGGGCTTTTGTGGCAGGAATCGTGAGGGTGGTGCTCTACAATATTGCCATCATTTGTTCTGGCAAAAGCCTTGCAGTGGCTGGATTTACACTCTCTGCATCTCCAAGTTATCACACCAGTTGTTTTATTTTCTTTTAATTTGCTGTACTCAAAACCAAGATACGTCAAAACTGTATTTCCTTTCTGATTTGTTGAAAACTCCATCTCGACTCTAAAATAAAAGAACATTAAAAATATATTAATAATCAATACTGTGGCCGTAGTATTATGTCAATACTGTGGTTTATATGCCAATATCAATACTCAGAATACTCAATACTGTGTGTGTTAACTTACTAGGAAGATCTATGATTTCATTTATAAATAAAGAATAATATGGAGATGCATTCATTTATTTATACCAATCATTCTACCTTATAGTGGGACAAATAAAAACAAAACATTTTAGCAATACTGTTAATTATATCATAATAATCTTGTAATACTGTAGCAATACTGTTAATTAATAAAGCTAGAATCATCTGATGAAGCAGAATGTACAAATAAATATTTTAAATAAACTGATGATCATGATTCCAGGTAGTAGCTTCTACATAGATTCAGCACTATACATCTGGATGAATAAAGCTGATGGATGAATAAATAGGCTGAGGATTCATATTTACACTTACCGAATTTGAAAATAGCAAGGTTGTACGAAATAACGCTTCTTACACGAGGTAGCAGTTGAATCGACAATGGTAGGAAATGGAATATGCGCCAATATCCCAGTACGCAAGTAGCTATATGTGCTTCCGTCAAATGGGCTAATGTGAGATACGCAACCGTCATTGTGCTAATATCAAATGTGCAAATGTCTGGTCACCGATCGATTCAGGTATCTGGGAACATTCCTGACATCAGATGGAAGATGTAAAACAGAGATTAAGAGTAGAATAGCTCAAGCGAAAGCAGCTTTTATGAAAATAAAAACACTTTATGCGTGAATTCACTACCAAAGACACTGCGGAAACGAGTACTCTGGTGCTTATTGAACCAATACTTATGTATGGCAGTTAATCATGGACAATGAACAATCAATCAATAAGATCGCTGGAAGTCACAGAGATGTGGTTTTACAGAAGAATGTTGAAAATTCCATGGACAGCTACGCAAACAAATGATGAGGTTTTAAACAGGCCTATGCCCGCGTGCCCAGCGTGTTCGTAGCGCGTTGGACTACGGGTGACTAGTCCTCTGTAAGTGCGGGCTCAACTCCGTGGACTGGCAGAAAAGCTACAGGTTCCTCAGATTTACGGTGTTCGTGGCACCGAGCCGAAGGGTTACGATGTCCATGACACCGAGACGAAAAGCTTTCAGCTCAAGTGCTTCTGGATCGGAAAATAAAAACAGGCCTGTACGCAAATAAACCTTATTTAAAAATAAGAATTAGACAATCAATGTTTTTCTGGCATAAAATGCGAAGAGGAGGTTTAGAACATTTGATGACAACTGGTAACATTCAGGGAAGTAGAATCATGGAAGACAGAGGGAGAAGATGGTAGATGGTCTGACATCGGGGTTCGGCAAAATATTAACGTCAGAACTGATTAACTGCACCAGGGAGAGAGAGAGCGCGAGAGAAAGTTAGAGAGAGTTGTGCAGAGGCATGATCGCCTACGCCGGCAGGCATGACACTTGATTAATTGATCGTATACACATATTTATAAGAATATCCACTACCATTTTGTCATCTAGTCCGTTATGCCTCGTGCACGATAGACACCCAACTGGCTATCATCAATAATGTATATAATATATCTTATCATTTTCATTGAATCCTCTATGTTCTCAGTGAAAGATAGATATGCAGCCGTCGATCAGCACTAATGTATATTATGCGACATCATTTTCGTCTTCTCTAACGAAGCTTAGCTTGTTTTTTAGCTCTTATTTTCTATCTAGATGTTACTCGATCGTCGCTCCGTTCTTCTCCTTTACGTGTCTGCTGTAGTTTATCTCCAGATATGTATCTCCTCTGAATAAACTTGGCTATTGGTTACTGAACTGACGTCACAGCACTCTGAGCAGTCCCATATGTGCTCAGTCTCCCCTAACAGATGCCAAAGTGTATGCATACTGATAGTTCCCGTGGCTGGTTAAACACACTCTTCTCTCTGCCTCGCAAGCATCCACTTCTACTTGTACAACGTGTTATGTTATGCGATCGACGTCATGGCACATGGGGCATTCCCATTCGGGCTCTATACAACGTGTATTTCCACACTTCTTAAATCGCTGGATTGATTCAAAGTGAATTTTAGTGTTCTCATCTAACAGTAGGTCGCCAAGAGACCGAAAAACACCCCCCTTATCCGACCTATACTCCCGACAATGGATGCGTTCTATGCAAGCCTGTCCGCTCTCTCGTTGCTACGAACACCCGCATGCCCAGGACAGTAGATTCACGCGAGTCTCTGGATGTTGTAAACCTTTATAGACGACATCCACTCATATCGCAAACTCTCATTGTTGATCTACCAAAGTATCGACTGAGAGTCAAAAGTAACCGTAAACGGAGTCCCAGAGAACCATTGGAGGGCAGCAGTAACGGCATCAACGTGCATCCTCATACTTCAATATACATGTACACAGTGATCCCCCTTCCACATCCCATGTGAGCTAAATCCCTTTCAGATGAGATACAGTAAAGTGTTGTATAGTTGAAAGTGTCAGCGACAAAACACTTACACTGTAGCTTCTTTTCTTCTTTTTACCGTCGCCCATAGGAGGCATAGGTCAGCAACAGGGTCCTCCAAGCCCGCCTTTCCAATGCCATCTTATCCGGATCTCTCCACTCTCTCCCCATTGTCTTGCATTCCGTCACCGGGTCGTTTCATGAGTTCCTCCTTGTGGGGCCCTTCTTCTTCCTCGGGTGACGAGCTATGAGTTTTCCTGATTGCGGTTTCTGTTGTTATTTAGTGTTTTTTATGGGGTGGGGTAGCTAGCCCCACATCCATTCTCTTCAGTCACCTCTTACGACATGCGTGGCAGTTAACAGAGTTCTATTCTCTACAGCCCAATTTGGGCCCCGTAACCACTCAGGCGACTTATACTGTAGCACCATCGCAACTTATACTGTAGCACTATCGCGACTTATACTGTAGCACTATCGCAACTTATACTGTAGCACTATCGCAACTTATACCGTAGCACTATTGCGACTTATACTGTAGCACTATTGCGACTTATACTGTAGCACTATCGCGACTTATACTGTAGCACTGTCGCAACTTATACTGTAGCGCTATTGCGACTTTATACTGTAGCACTATTGCGACTTATACTGTAGCACTATTGCGACTTATACAGTAGCACTATCGCAACGTATACCGTAGCATCATCACGACTTATACTGTAGCACTATCGCGACTTATACTGTAGCACTATTGCGACTTATACTGTAGCACTAACGCAACTTATACCGTAGCATCATCACGACTTATACTGTAGCACTATCGCAACTTATACTGTAGCACTATCGCGACTTATACTGTAGCACTATCGCAACTTATACCGTAGCATCATCACGACTTATACTGTAACACTATCGCGACTTATATTGTAGCACTATCGCGACTTATACTGTAGCACTATCACGACTTATACTGTAGCACTATCACGACTTATACCGTAGCACTATCACGACTTATACTGTAGCACTATCGCAACTTATACCGTAGCATCATCACGACTTATACTGTAGCACTATCGCGACTTATACTGTAGCACTATCGCAACTTATACCGTAGCATCATCACGACTTATACTGTAGCACTATCGCGACTTATACTGTAGCACTATCGCAACTTATACCGTAGCATCATCACGACTTATACTGTAGCACCATCGCAACTTATACTGTAGCACTATCGCGACTTATACTGTAGCACTATCGCGACTTATACTGTAGCACTATCACGACTTATACCGTAGCACTATCACGACTTATACTATAGCACTATCGCAACTTATACCGTAGCATCATCACGACTTATACTGTAGCACTATCGCAACTTATACTGTAGCACTATCACGACTTATACTGTAGCACTATCACGACTTATACTGTAGCACTATCACAACTTATACTGTAGCACTATCGCAACTTATACTGTAGCGTCATCACGACTTATACTGTAGCACTATCGCAACTTATACTGTAGCACTATCGCGACTTATACTGTAGCACTATCGCAACTTATACCGTAGCATCATCACGACTTATACTGTAACACTATCGCGACTTATATTGTAGCACTATCGCGACTTATACTGTAGCACTATCACGACTTATACTGTAGCACTATCACGACTTATACCGTAGCACTATCACGACTTATACTGTAGCACTATCGCAACTTATACTGTAGCATCATCACGACTTATACTGTAGCACTATCGCGACTTATACTGTAGCACTATCGCAACTTATACCGTAGCATCATCACGACTTATACTGTAGCACTATCGCGACTTATACTGTAGCACTATCGCAACTTATACCGTAGCATCATCACGACTTATACTGTAGCACCATCGCAACTTATACTGTAGCACTATCGCGACTTATACTGTAGCACTATCGCGACTTATACTGTAGCACTATCACGACTTATACCGTAGCACTATCACGACTTATACTATAGCACTATCGCAACTTATACCGTAGCATCATCACGACTTATACTGTAGCACTATCGCAACTTATACTGTAGCACTATCGCAACTTATACTGTAGCACTATCACAACTTATACTGTAGCACTATCGCAACTTATACTGTAGCACTATCGCAACTTATACTGTAGCACTATCGCAACTTATATCGTAGCATCATCACGACTTATACTGTAGCACTATCGCGACTTATACTGTAGCACTATCGCGACTTATACTGTAGCACTATCGCAACTTATACCGTAGCATCATCACGACTTATACTGTAGCACTATCGCAACTTATACTGTAGCACTATCGCAACTTATACTGTAGCACTATCGCAACTTATATCGTAGCATCATCACGACTTATACTGTAGCACTATCGCGACTTATACTGTAGCACTATCGCGACTTATACTGTAGCACTATCACGACTTATACTGTAGCACTATCACGACTTATACTGTAGCACTATCACAACTTATACTGTAGCACTATCACAACTTATACTGTAGCACTATCCACAACTTATACTGTAGCACTATCACAACTTATACTGTAGCACTATCGCAACTTATACTGTAGCACTATCGCAACTTATACTGTAGCACTATCGCAACTTATACTGTAGCACTATCACAACTTATACTGTAGCACTATCGCAACTTATACTGTAGCACTATCGCAACTTATACTGTAGCACTATCGCAACTTATACTGTAGCACTATCGCAACTTATATCGTAGCATCATCACGACTTATACTGTAGCACTATC
Organism: Arion vulgaris; assembly: GCA_020796225.1. NCBI lineage: Eukaryota > Metazoa > Mollusca > Gastropoda > Stylommatophora > Arionidae > Arion > Arion vulgaris. The sequence goes on along the minus strand of CM036765.1, from coordinate 43,927,217 downwards.
GCGACTTATACTGTAGCACTATCGCGACTTATACTGTAGCACTATCACGACTTATACTGTAGCACTATCACGACTTATACTGTAGCACTATCACAACTTATACTGTAGCACTATCACAACTTATACTGTAGCACTATCACAACTTATACTGTAGCACTATCACAACTTATACTGTAGCACTATCACAACTTATACTGTAGCACTATCACGACTTATACTGTAGCACTATCGCAACTTATACTGTAGCACTATCGCAACTTATACTGTAGCACTATCGCAACTTATACTGTAGCACTATCACAACTTATACTGTAGCACTATCACAACTTATACTGTAGCACTATCACAATTTATACTGTAGCACTATCGCAACTTATACTGTAGCACTATCACAAAATCATAATTTTTCCTCATTCTCATAATGTTGTTGTTGTTGTTGTCGAACTCCAGAAATTATGAGTTTTCACTCTTTTTCCTAAAAGCGCGTTGGGGAGAGCACCCATCTTTCTTTCAGACCCAGAAACCTCCAACAACTCTAGGCTTGAAGTGTTATGCTTAGTACTGCGGAGACTCCAACTCAGGTAGGGTTTACCGAATTCTCATAACGTCTCAAAATCCATTAACCATTGGGTGATTGGACAGTCGGCTATACCAGGAATTGACCACAGTGTCGTCACTAAAATTGAGGGAAGGGTAATTTTAAATTAAGTAGTTTAGACTGAGTTACAATGAAGGATAGCGAGGCAGCGACAAAGACGACTGTGGCAGCAGAACATTAAGGAAACGTTGAACAAGACGACTGAGAAGGCTGGAGAACTGGTTAAATATCGAGAGACTTTCAGACAGGCTAGGATGACAGTGACGTTCTGCAAAGGAGATGCTATATTATACATATACATTTCCCATGTCCTCATTAAGACAGCCTCATCAGCGTATCAACCGTCATGTACGCTATCTCCACACACTGACATTTCTAGCGTAGCCTCTATTGATTTTATTGCGTGATGTCTGTATAATACAGCAACGTAATTTCATCTTATTATGTAATCCGCTCATTCAGTTCGTTGACAGAGCTACGTTGAGTTACCTGTACTTGGCCTACACTGAGTTTTCTCGATAATGCATGACTGATAACTTGCCTCTTTCAGTCTGGTTCTAATGAACAAGAACCAGTTCATACCAAGTGTTGTCTTTATGTTGAAGGTTGGGTTTTAAGGGAACACCAATATGTTTTGTCTCTTTTCATTGTGATATACGTTACGAAATAATGGTTTTTGCCCACAATTTGATTTTCACACAGGACGGAAAACTCGATAGAGAAATAGAGACAAGGTGTCAAAAAGCAAATGCAGTAACCTACCAGCTGGCACCATTACTACAACACCCAAAAGATCAAGATGGAAGTCAAAAGACAGATGATAAAAAGTATTTTTCTACCAACACTTTGTTACCAGTGCCAAATTTAGTCTCTTACAGCAAACACACCACAGAAAGCTCACCACGTGTGAAATGAAATGCTTGAGGAAGGCAGTTGGTGTTACCAGGAAAGATAGACTACAAAAGATAGACTAGAATGGTCAAGGAAGCCAGTGGTGCATTTAGTATGACAACAAGCAGCATGACAATGGAAGTACTGGCGGTGACCAATGCACTACTCTGACTAGAGTCACAAAACTACACTCATGCGTGCATTCTGAGTGACTCATTGAGTATGATCCGAAAGGTGAAGGCCGGTTCGGTGCGCAGGCAATGGATTGAATCACTGCAGGCGTCAACAATTTGCAGAATTACACTTGTCTTTGTTCCGGGGCACATTGGTGTCGTTGGCAATGAGAGAGCAGACAGACTGGCTGGCTCTGCCGCTATATCAGAGGGCCAGCCAATGGACAGAGTTGACATCGTGAACGCCCTCATAGGGTGTGGTCGCAGAGAAGACCTTCATCTAAACCAATCCACGTCAACTACTAGATTGCGAGAACTGGGTTTGAAGATTGGTGTGGCAAGAAAAGAACGGTACAACAGGTATACGAGTAGGCTCATCAATCAAAATAGAACTGGTACGGTCAGTCGCTGGACGCTGTTGGAGATATTGCGAAGGAGATCGGAGCACCTATGGACATGTCCGGAGGTGCAATGAAGATATTCCAAACTGAAACTGAAACTGAATAGACTACGAAATGAGGACATCAGAAGCAGAGCGGGCATAATTTCAGCACCGAATACATCGAAAGATAACAAATGCACTGGTTTGGACATTTAATGAGAATAACATACAACCAACCACCAATAACAGCATACAATAAAAAGAGATTGGGTACTAGAGCTAAGGGAAGACCAAGAAAAAGATGGATAGACAATATCAAGACCACACTACATAAACACGGATATAACACAACAATGGCGACTCATCTGGCCCTAGAACGCAAATTAAAGCTCCCATCCCTACTCTTAACGGAAGAGTGGGCAGCCAACTACATCTTCCACCTAGGAATAGACAATAGATTATCATATTGTCTTCTTTTGGTCTATCGCAATGTGTCCTATTTTAGTAGAGTTTCAACTGTGTTGCGTCTTTTAAAGTGTCCATACTAATTAATTTGCACAATTCTTTACTATCGTTTTCAAAAACATTTCTTCTCTAATTTATAATTCATTTCATGTTCTCTTTTGTTAATATTTAAAAAAAATATTTTTGTGTCATTTCATGTTCTTATTTTGTTTGCTTCGTTTCCAAGAGATGCGCCAATTCTTTCTATAGCATCTCTAGAGTTTCAGTATAAACTTATGTTTGTCCGTGTTTCTGCATCTTCTTCTCTTCCACCCTTTACATCATTATTGAAGTGTTTTTGAAGGAGAGGGTGATGTAGTGATCTTGTGTGTGCTTGCTCTAATTCCCTTTGTAAGCTGTTATTAATTGTCTTAAGGTTGTTCTTTATGCTGTCGCTTTATCTTTTGCGTGGTCTTCTTGCTCTGTAATAATTTTTCAGTGTGGCTCTCTGTTGTAGTCGATATCAGGACATTCAGGGAGGAGAGGGCGTAGAAGATGTTGAATGGTCTGACATCGGGGTTCGACGAAAGATCGACGTCAGAACTGATTACATGCACCAGGGAGAGAGAGTTGTGGAGAGACATGATCGCCCACGCCGGCAGGCATGGTACATGATTGATTGAATTCTAGCAGTCACCGGATGATGATGACGCTCTCCTACGTCAAAAATTAAAAATGCTGAGAGTGTTATGCTTGGGAACATTGTTTTCTTTAGCAACAATGGCGGAGTCTTGGTCGGAGACTCGACGGGTGGTTCGCTAGTGTCTTAGATGACTGGAAGATTATAAGCTCCTTATATATTGTTAAAATCAAGGGTTGCAATATATGTACCTGACAGAGGATACATTATACCATCTAACAATTGTTCTCCAGATAAAATGTGGCTAACATAAAGTTAAATCGGTTGACACTTTAGTTTAACTGAAAAAATGATTAAAATCATTGTATCAATCATCATCATATATGGTTCGCTCAGGGGATTATCTCCCTTCATAACAATCAAATATAATATGCATAAATTAAAGCTTCAGCATATAGAGAAAATTGCTGAATTATAAATCTAAGAACCATTTAGTGTAAAATTGAAAAATGAAATTCATGGCATATGTGATTGTGATATTTTGTACAGTACTTAGCCATCAACAACAGTAGCCAAGTCGTCGATTAACTAGGCACCACTTATACGTTAAGTAGTTTGCAATTTCTTTTGGAACGGTGAGGTCTCAAAATTTCTAAGCAATATAATGGCACCTACTAGTGGAAAGAGTGATGTGCTGGATACGGACATCAGTTTTGACATGGAGCGGCTCTTTGATGAGTACAATTATGATCACATTCCAGTAGAGAAAAGGTTGCACCTTTTTAAGCAGCGAAACCTTCCTTATGTAAAACATTATAAAACAGGTGTGAAAATATTTGGAGGTCCAAGCAGCCGAACTAGAGTACATGTTGCTCCACCCATGGAAACTCCATTCAAACATCGGCTTGGCATGTATATTAATGTTTATAAACCTCATATTGCCCCAATTCTTAATGGACCTATCAGACCTCCACCAGAGCCAGTTGAGTTGCAGACGAAAGAATATATTGCCCAGCAAGAGGAAGAGAAACATACATCTTATTATTATAGTTTGGTTGCAGAGAGAAAGAAACTCCGTAAAGATCTTGACAATCTAACACTAAATGAAGCTTACATTGCAAGAAAGAAAGATACATCTGAACTTGAGAAGCGAGTTCAGGCAAAGTATAGAGCTAGTCGTCTTTGGAAACCAGAAATTATTCCATTACCTGAAGTAGAACCATCTCCTAAACCTATTCCAAGTGTTCCTACAATGGTTGTTCCACCACCAGATGGACTTAAGATTTTGGACAAGTTTCTATCCCTTAATAATATTCGTCTAATAGATTTGTTTATTACAGCAGACAAAAATAAAAACTGGTCATTGTCACGGCAAAAGTTCTTCAATGCTGTTACCCAGGTAATTATGAGTACAGTAAACATTAATATGAAATCTAATGGCATAACCCTTATACAGTATTCAATTATTATTATTGATATTATTATTATTTCTGGAAGAAGAAAGGTAGCAAAAGGGACTGTACAAAATATAGGGAATAGCGTACTGAGCCACATTGGAAAAATATTTTGCAAAGACTCAAAAGGCTCCACCACATCATCGAGCCACAGCTTAATGACTTGCAAATGGGATTCAGGAAGAACAAAAGCTGTACAGACGCGATTTTCACCCTCAGGCAGTTAGTAGAAAGGACTGTCGAATCCGACAAACATCTGCATGTTGCATTTCTAGACCAGGAAAAGCGTACGACCGAGCAGATAGGCACAAGTTGGGGAAAATACTATCAACCTATGGGGTTAATGACCACCTAACCAAGCTTTGCAAGAGCCTTTATACAAACAGCCAGTGTACGATTCGAACAAACACAGGACTACCAGAAAAGTTTGACGTAGGGTCAGGAGTAAGACAAGGTTGCGTACTATCTCCACTGCTGTTTATTACATATATTGACCAAATCTCTTAAACAAATTTCTTTTTGCAGATGATCAGGCAATCATGTCAACAACAGAAGTACAACACATTAACAGACTCCAGTTAGCATGAAACGAATACGATATGAGAATAAACATCGACAAAACCGAAGTAATGACATTCGCCAGAGAGGAATGCGCCACCAATATCTCCATCGACAATCGCCAATTAAAACAAGTAAAAGTCTTCACATACCCGGGGAACATTTTTTCAGCAAACGGAAGAATAACTAATGAAATTAAACACAGATGCAACAAAGCAAATCAAATGATAGGACAAATGACGCCAATTTTAAAATGTAAACATGTTGCTATGAACACAAAAAGAGCATTATTTAACACAATCTTTCTCTCCACATTATGCTACCAGTGCCAAACCTGGACACTGACAACAAATGATAGAAGAAAACTGATCATGACAGAGATGAAGTGTCTACTCAGAATGCTGGAGGTAACAAGAAGAGACAGGTTAAGAAATGAAGACATCAGGAAAAAAGTGGGTACAAGATCAGTACTAGACTTCATCAAGAAACAACAAATTAAATGGTTCGCACATAAGCAGATTACCAACAGACAGTGCACCTCAAAGAGCAATGCTGCTCGATACAATGGGTACAAAGCAAAAGGCTGGCCATGCAAAAGATGGACCTCAGAGATAAAAGAGGCGACGAAAGACACTATCTACAAAGCGCACACAAGGGCCCATTTTAGAAATCTCTTCTTGACCTGACGCTGTGAGGCAAACAGAATTGGAGAAAAGAAAAAAATGATAGCATGAATTGGATAGATATTGAAATTAGTGTAACATACATTTTCACGATGACAGAGACACAACTAATTTATTAGAACTAACAGATCAACTAAACCATCAGAATAAAACAGAACATGCAACATAATGAACAATATCTAAAATAGTAAGAAGATTATCTTAAAAATTCAAGAGGGTATGAAAAGTTCCTCTGAGAAACCTCAGTAATTCATTGCAGAAATTAGAATCATTTTGTGTGCGTATAATTTTTTATTTTCTGTAGTCTTTCTTTCTTTCTCGAATCCTTTATGCCTCACAGCGTCAGGTCAGGAAGAGATTTCTAAACGGGCCCTAGTATGCGCTTCGTAGATAGTCTCTTTCGTCACCTCTGTTATCTCTGAGGTCCATCTTTGCGTGGCGCCTTTTGCTTTGTACCCATTGTATCGACAGCATTGCTCTTTGGGGTGCACTGTCTGATGGTAATCTGCTTACGTGACGAACCATTTAATTTGTTGTTTCTTGATGAAGTCTAGTACTGATGTTGTACCCACTTTTTCCTGATGTCTTCATTTCTCAACCGGTCTCTTCTTGTTACACCCAGCATTCTGCGTAGACACTTCATCTCTGTTGTGACTAGTAGTTTTCTTCTATCGTTTGTTGTCAGCGTCCAGGTTTGGCACTGGTAACATAATGTGGGGAAAGATTGTGTTGAACATTGCTCTTTTTGTGTTCATGGTGACGTGTTTGCATCTTAAAATTGGCGCCATTTGCCTATCATTTGATTTGCTTTGTTGCATCTGTGTTGAATTTCATTATTATTCTTCCATTTGCTGAAAAAATGCTCCCCAGGTATGTGAAATCTTTACTTGATTTAGTAGGTGATTATCGATGGAGATGTTGGTAGTGTTTTCCTCTCTGCGTAATGTCATTACTTCTGTTTTGTCGATGTTAATTCTCATGTTGTATTCGTTACATGCTAACTGGAGTCTTTGATGTATTGTTGTAGCTGTTCTTCTGTTGTTGATATGATTGCCTGATCGTCTGCAAAAAAATTCATTTAAGAGTTCTCGAGGTTGTTTCCTTCGCTGGTGTTAGCTATTTTACAAATGTGGTCAATGTACGTGATGAATAGCAGCGGGGATAGTCCGCAACCTTGTCTTACTCCTGACCCTACGTGAAACTTTTCTGATAATCCTGTATTTGTTCTAATCATACATTGGCTGTCAGTATAAATGTTCTTGCAAAGGTTGATTAGGTGTTCATTAACTCCATAGGTTGTTAGTATTTTCCACAACTTGTGCCTATCTACGCGGTACGCTTTTCCTGATCTACAAATGCAACGTGTAACTGTTTGTCGGATTCGATAGTCCTTTCTACTAACTGTCTGAGGACGAATATTGCGTCTGTACAGCTTTTGTTCTTCCTGAATCCCATTTGGGAGTCATTAAGCTGTGGCTCGATGATGTGGCGGAGCCTTTTCTCAAGTATTTTGCAGAATATTTTCCCAGTGTGGCTCAGTAGCGCTATGCCTCTATACTTTGTACAGTCCCTCTTGCTACCTTTCTTCTTCCAGATGGGAACAATTGTAGCATTCCTCCAATCTTCTGGTGTTTCTTGTGTGATCCAGACTTGGTTGAATAGTCTATGAGCCAGCTGATTCCTACCTCTTTAGTTGCTTTGATTAGGTCGGCCGGGATATTGTCTGGGCCTGGTGTTTTATTAGGTGGGGCCATATTTACAGCATTTCTGATCTCTGATAGTGTTATGCTTGGTTCTACTTCTGAAGTTACATTTACTATGTGTTCTTGAGTGTTCGGTTGGTCCTCTTGTTGTAGGTTGAGAAGTTCACTAAAGTATTGTCGCCATCTGTTCATTATCATTTTGGATCATTAAGAGCTTGGCCGTTTTGATCGTTAATAATTTCAGTTGGGTCATATTGTTCTTGTCTTTCCTGCATAGCTTTAATTTTCTTGTAAAATGTCTTGTTGAATTTTTGTAGTCTGAATTTAATGTTTCGCCATAATCTTGCCATGCTTGTATTTTAGACTTCTTTATTATCTCCTTGGCTTGTTTTCTAGCTGTTCTATACTCAGTGAGGTCGTTTTGATGTTTGTTTTTGCCCATAAGTTGTATCTGTGTTTTTCTCCTTTACCGCTAGTTTTACTTCGTCATTCCACCAAGTTGTGATTTTTGGTCGGGTACCTCTGTATTTTACTGTTCCGCATGTTTCTTTGGCTGCTTCTAATAAAGTTCTCTTAAATACTGTCCATTCTTCTTCTACTGACTTGCTTTCTTCAGTTAGTTTAGCAAAATTATCTGTGACTCTTTGAAGATATGACTCTTGTGTGTTGACATCTGTTAATTTATTGATTTTGATTATTTCTTTTGTAGTCGTGTGTTGCCCTCTGGTACTCTTCTTGTGTGTTCTGATAGTCATAATTACCGCTTTGTGGTCCGTGTCTATGCATAAATTTGGTATAGCCCTAGCGTCTACCACTGACCTTCTTTTTGATCTTTTGACTAGAATGAAATCTATTTGGCTCTTGCAGTCTAAGTTGTTCCATTTGTACCAAGTATAAATGTGTGATTGCCGTGTTGAAATTGTGTGTTGGTAATAATTAGGTCATGCTGGTTACACAATTCCAGAAGTCTTATGCCGTTTCCATTTCTCTGACTAGTGTTGTCTCCGAAGTGTCCTAGATATGACTCAACTCCTGTCCTATCAGAACCTAAATGTGCATTAAAATCACCCAATAGAAAGTAGTCTCCCCTGATTTGATTCTATTTATAGTATTGCTAATGACGTCATAAAATTCATCGCATTCTTCTATATTGTCAGCACTATTACACAGCGCCGCGTAAATTTGAATGTAGGTCGTGTCCATGTCGTTCTCCCGTATTGTGATTGTCATTATTCTTTCTGAGATGTAACCTATGTGTGGTATTGACTTAGGTAGATCTGGGTCAATGATGAATCCGACGCCATGTTTAGCTCTTGCATTGATTTCTACACCTGAGTATGCGTATGTGTAATCTAGATGTAACTTCTTGCAGCCTTGTCCAAAGCCTTGGACCATTTAAAAGCAGCCTTGTTTCTGTAGTATTTTTGTAAAATAATAACTATTAAACTGCAAACATTCATCAGCTGGTCTCTGTACAGAATAGAGGGACTGAGATGGTCTGATATGGTCACAAATGATGAGCTTATGGAGAGAATGAGACAGAACCCGGTGAACCAAGAGGTCAAGAAAAAAAAACTGGCACTGTATAGGATCTTCTTCTTCTTCTCTTCCACCATTTACTTCTTTATAGAAGTGTTCATAGGGAAAGGGGGTGGGGGTGTAGTGATCGTGTGTGTGCTTGTTTTAAGGCACTTTGTAAGCTGATATTCATTTTCGTAAGGCTGTTCTTGATGCCGTCGCTGCATCTTTTGTGTGGTCTTCCTCTTGCTTTGTACTCATTATACTTCTTCTGTGTGGCTCTCTGTGTTAGGCGATACCAGGGATACACCTTGATAAAACCCTAGTGATATATATATATCTTCTTTCTTCTTCTTCAAACGCTTCATATCGACCACTCTGTGTGCTTTGTATGTGATCTGAGCCTAAAAGCAATTGTACATTGTGCCAGTTATGCACCTATAAGTAGACCAGCACATCCTATTTCTGCAATCCTTTTTATTTCCTAGGGTAGCTTCCCTAGGTCCTACATCAGTCGCCTCTTATGACATGCCTTGTAGGTTGTAGTGGTACTATTCTTTGCTTCCTTGATGGCCCGGCACCACATGGGTGATATATATATATCAAGAAGTGCCCTTTCATGAAACCTGCAGGGTAAACGAAAGAGAGGGAAGCCTAAAAATACATGAAGATAAGATTTGGAGGCAGAGATTAACAATATACAAAATAATTGCAAGAGAAAGCTAAAGATAGGAATACTTGGCAGGAGTTGGTTGAGAGTTCCAATCAGGAACTGTTACAATCAGGGTTGAATTGGCACAGAGGGAGAGTATTTTTATGGTAGCAACTGCCTCTTGCTTAGCTCTGAAATTTGTTGAGAGTTCTTTGGTGGCGTCAGAATCTGCTGATATAAAGAAATATTGATTGATAACACTCAAAATATTTGGTATGTGTGCATTGGTTTTATACAGATGTAAGTATCTGGCTTAGGTACCAAATGTTTAACAATTTTCAAGATATGAACTATTGATAAGTTCAATTTCTATACTGATAAATAACAAATCGACGTCCATTATAAATGTATCCAACATATAAGTTCAGGGTAAAGAAATGTAAATTAATAATAATAAAACTATTTGGAAGTGTGAACAATAGTTTGATGCATAATATGTCTGAATTCTGTGTGAACTAAACAGGCTGAAATCCCCTTAAGTAAATCAGAAGTGGATGCAATGATCCTTGCACTGGACACAAATTTTGATGACGAACTCACTTATAAAAATCTCAATGAAGGTCTACAACTGTGGCGTAAAGAAAGACGGATTGTTAAAAAACAGAGTGAGGAGCCCAAAAAGAAATGCTCGACAGATAATTGTAGGTCAAAAAGTAAGTTAATGTATATTAATTTTATGTATGCAATGTTTACATATCTAATTTATTATAATGTTTTGAAATATTATCAAGTCCTAAGTTTTATCTAGCATTTCGCTCGTGTGGTGCGGGACCCAAAGGAAGCAAAGAATAGTACCACTGCAACCTACAATGCATGTCGTAGAGGCGACTGATGTAGGCCCTAGGGATGCTACCCTAGTAAATAAAAGCAGCGCAGAAATCGGATGTGCTGGCCTATTTGTAAGTGCATAACTGGCACAATGTACAATCACTCTTCGGCTTAGATCACATACAAATCACACAAAGTGGTTGACAAGTGGTTGATATGGACCATTTGAAGAAGATCTAGCATCTAATTTCACACACACTGATTTACCTGATGGTGGAATATAAATGATCAGTTGCAGAAATATGAGGCAAATTAGTGCACTCCATGGTGTAATATAAAACAACCTATTTATCTTATTCTGATGGTACTGAGTTGAATTTATCAGGCAGTGACTATGAAGCATCTTATACCAAAATATCACCTGTGTGTTGCCGGCGCTCGTAAGGGGACCAAAGAATAGTAACCTACATATGCGACCTACAAGGCATGTCGTAAGAGGCGACTAAAGTGGGGACCTAGACAAGCTACTCTAGTAAATAAAAAACGTAGCAGAAATCGGATGTGCTGGCCTACTTGTAGGCGCATATGTCACAATCTTACAATCACTCTTAGGCTCAGATCACATACAAATCATGAGTGGTTTAACAAGTAGTTGATACGGATTGTTCGAAGAAGTAGAAGAAGAAAGCAAAATATGACTTTGAGTGATGTAAATCATCCTCACAGTGTGGTGATCCTGGTAGCATGTGTTGTGAACCCTCATACTACACACAGTGGGCCTAGAGGAGCAAATCTCAATAATAAACTTGGTGATGTATGGACAGAATATATGATAATAACAAGTGATGAAAATAAAAGAAATGCTGAATACATACAAGTAGATAATATGAAAATCAAAAGAAGAAAAACATATAAGTAGTTGGGTACAAACTTCTATAGTTCTAACATAAAAAGAGTAGAAATAAAGTCAAGAATGAAAATTATGGTATATCTTTTGCAGGACGTCACCATCAACCACAGTAAACAGGTTGTCAATTTTCTAGGCACCACTTTTACGTTTAGTAGTTTGCCATTGCTTTCTGAACGGCGAGGTCTATTTTTATCATGCGTTAAAAATTCATGGGAGCAAACAAATTTGCTTCCAAACTGTCCGCTGTGCAGTTTGAACCAAGTACTCTTTGGTTGTGATCGAGCTTACTACTGCTAAGCCACAGATGCCCACATTACTGATTTAGACATTACTGATAACCATTTAATTAATTAGCCATCTAATACATGACTGTGTTTACAAGAGAGAGAGAAAGATAGTAGGAGAGGTTTTGAAACCAAATTGACTGTGGTTACTGACACAATGTTTGCTTTATTCAGTAGATGACCCATCTATCAAGTTGACATCAAACCATGAGGAGAGAGATTCCTGGTCTACAGCAATGGAGATGAGTGAAAACATTAGACCATCATCTAATGAAAAGATTAATGAATTATATGATTCCAGATCTGAAACAAAAGAGCTTTATACTGGAACTAAATATGTTTTGCCTGGCATAAAACAACAAGGTCAAAAAGTAGTCACATTGCCATTTCATGAAGAAAGTGCAGAAGAGGCAATGGTTGTTAAGAGAGCAGCAATGCCTTCTCCACTGCTTATCGATAAGAATGATGTAAATAAATCACAATCAGTGCCTATATACAGTGGACAAATAACTGGAACCAATAAAGAAATAGATCTTTCACTCAAACATGATATTTTTTATGAAAGTTCTGACCTGAAATTGGCAGAAAAATATTCCATAGATCATGGTTTCAGAGTTTCAGAGAAAACATTGCAAGATTATGATAATGTTAAGCCTGTTACACCAAAACTACAAACACCAGCTATAACTTTACCACATTTGATACCACATCAAATTCTGAATACCAGTGAGATCATGCCATTTGACAGTCATGATGATAGTTATCTGTATGATGACATAGTACTTCAGTCTGAACAGACTGCACCATCAATAGCCATGGATCAGAACAGTGAAGCTGAAGAAGATCTTATTATACCACAGGCAAGTAGAGTTATATTGCCATTTTGTAACTTCTAAGACATTTCTCTCAAATTTGTAATAGAATGTCAAGATGGAAGTGACCCAGTTAGCTAATAAAGCCAGACTCAGATCAAAGTAGAGTAGAGACCAAAGAGGTCCAAAAAAATTATGCTTAATATCAACTTTCAAGAGGGCAGGTTTTACTTTTCTTCCAGCTATGTACAGGGCAGATTGATTGATTGACCATCATCATTGCACTTTGGTGAATAACCACAGCTCTGTTTGCTACTCTGTGATACCATCTCGCTTGTGTGAAGTCAACTTGAAATAGTAGGAAAGACACATAGGTGACAAAACAAAAGATTATTTTAGTGAAGAAAGTGAAAACTGTAATATGAGGGAGACTGGAAATAACACCAGGTACCAGTGAATGAATGAATAAAGGAAAATATAACTGTTTCCTTTGTTAGAGTCATTAACATGAAAGTAATGACAGTCAATAAAGAAGAACAGGATACAAAGGCAGACGATGATGAAGCAAGACTGAGTTTTTAATGTTTATATATATATATATGTTATAGGTGGGGGTCTCAGTTTCTGGTAGTACGGATGGGGTCTTTAGTGGTAGACACAGGTTTCCCCCTTCATCATCATCTTTATGGTCAGGGCCGAGTGGTGGCTTGTTCGTGTGCTCCTCATTGTGATTCTTACTCTTGATCCATCTTCATTAGATCCCTAGCATCCACGAAGTGTAAATATATATATAAAGTACTAATGCGTTCCTATTTGGTTTGTAGTTGCAACAGATGTCATTCTCAGCTAATATTGACTCCTTTCTATCTTAGGGCATTCATTCGTAACTAAGATATACTCAATAACCATGTAGAGTTTACATAGGCATATTTATTGGTTGATATAAGTGTGTGAGTGGACAGATCATGCAACACGTCCATCCATCTTAAGGTTTGTGTCATCTCTCTATTTACTAACTAACTTCCTAGCAACTGTTACTAAACCGTCACTATTTAACTACACAAAAGCGTCATGTCTCGTAGTTATGTGTTGCACTTCTACATAGAGAGTACAACACATAGTCCCAACTATTAAATAATCTAATTATACTACTCTAACTATCTGGCTAACTGTCCATTCCTCCGCTGCCATCTGGGGACTATGACACCCCCTGGAGACCTCGCCGTCGCCCTGACGGCGAAATCCAAAAAATCGCACAGGTAGTGTCAATAGGGTTATTAGAGTGGTGAGAGCTGAAGGGAACAAGTCGCCTCACGTGATAAACGTGGCTCCACAACAACTAACTATAACAGCCAACCATGGTCGAAAGAAAAAGAAAATCCTGACGGGATCTCAGGAAGACCCAAGTTGAATGAGCTACTTGGTAAGGAGTCACCACACGTCGTTGGACGTGACTCATCAACTGGCCATAGGTGACCATGGCTAACTTCAACAGTAAACCCTCTGTGCTCTTGTGCTGAAACCATGGTACTAGAAATCAATCAGCATTACATAAATTAATTGGAAAATATGGAAAATATGCGTCTATGATTCCGACGGCGACCCAACAGCATAACACTTGGCCAATGTGAGGTGGCTGTACTGGACATCCATTCCTCACATGAGGTAGTATTGGTTTGATGGCAGCATGTATCAGTATGTCACTAACACTATGTCTTTCTTGCATGTCAGAGTCTTGTCACACTATCTGAAATCTCAAACAAAAACACAAGTTACAAATTGAAAAAAGGAAAAAAACATATATATAACGTTAACTTTTCACGTTATATGTCCTCAACGAGGTAATATCAACCAACCCCCAATGCCCAGGGAAAATAATAAACTCCCAAGATTTAACATATTGCATCAAAAAAACATACATAATGTTCATCCAACAACATTATAAGACCTCCACGAGGTATTATTAACCATCCCCAAACCCAGGAATGAATGAGCTGCAAATATGAAACTCCATTATAAACGTCCAATATTCAACGCTGCTCCATTAACCCCTAAACTTCTCCTATTAAAATTTACCATCTTCCTATTAACATAATTAACACATCAAAGTGTAGGATTACGTACACGTGACGCAAGTCCACACTAAATCCGCCAATTAAACAAATCATAACTCCAAGGATCCGAAATACTCGGATCGACATCATATAACCTCCAAGAGGCAATAAAATCACCCCACAATGTATACCCTGAAGGATATTGTTAAGGACAACATAGACCCCCAACAATAAACAGAGCAAGCCAGGACTAAACCGTAGTTCGTAGAACGAAAGAGTTAATTCTTTCAAACAATGCTGATAGCAACACAGGGCATCAGCCCCAAGAAATAGTATAAGGAACCCAATCAGCACAGTATTCCATCGCAACCGCTTGGTCATAGAATGGACAGAATACTTCCCCCAAAATGACGCATTGTTTATGTTATCAAGAAACTTCCGTTCAAATTGCACATCTTTTTGCACATCAGAACCAGATCGTACTGACCAAATTTTAATATTAAAACTAGCATTGCAGTTCACATTTAGCTCATAGTCTGAGTTCCGGGATTTGGCATCTGTCATGTACATTTTCGAACTTATTTGTAGAGAGGTGAATTTATTTTCTCCACCACTCTCTACTGGGGTTTAACACTTCTAGTATGCTTGGAGACACTCTCGCTGGATCCCAAAATTTTATAGCGTCATTGTTGAACTCATCCTCTGGGATCTCAATTACTCGTGTTGTCGATTTTTGACGTGTCCTAGGATGGAGACACCGTCAGTCGACTCGATTATTGTACAGATCCCTAACCTGTTCCTGTCGCAAATTCTCTTCTGTGACTTCTCTAAGGAAGGACTTAGGCCACCCTTTCTTTCTCCTCATCCCGCCATACTGACTGCTACGGTCAGGAATCTTCCGTTTAAATAACCGGCACTAGCAAAAAAAAACAAAGTAAAGAATCCAATAACCACTACAGTACTCAAGCTCACACACTTGGTCAGGGAGTTGCATAGCTTATAAAAAATGCTCCAAGTTTTCACATCTTTTGATGTGACGGCCAGATATTAGCAGCCGAGAGTGACCCATACCATCGACCGGAACGATCACATAATAACCTGATTGAATATCAGGCTTCTGGACTACTCGATATACCTGCCTAGAATACAGGTTTTCCAATTTGTTGGTGTCCCTGTTATGGCCTATTCTACGACGTACCAAGGTATTCAAGGGTATGATATCAATTATACCCTGTTTATTATCGACCCTTTTGTGGATCCGGGCTAAACGGTCACTTGCATCTCTATGCGCCTCTGCCAATTTATTTTGGTGAGAACCCATATCATCGCCCCCCCGGAACCTCAGGATGAAACAAATCGTCAATAATAAAATTAATTGGCAATTTGGGGTGTCTACCGAAAAGTAAATAATAAGGTGACCACCCTGTGGACGTATGTGGAGTGATATTATAACCCAGGACAACACTGGACACATGGCGAGACCATTCTAACTTAGCCGAGTCCTCCAATGAACGAAGCATGGCTAACAATGTTCTGTTGAACCTCTCGCATATGGCGTTACCTCTTGGATTATACGCAGTAGTCCTTGACTTTTTAATCCCATACTTCTGGCAAAGTGCCGATATAATGGATGATTCAAATCCTTTTCCCTGGTCTGAGTGCAATTTACTGGGTACTCCAAAGTCTGGCATCCATCGGGACTGAATGACTTCCGCCACTGTTTTTGCGGTTTGATCCAGGGTAGGATAGGCGACCACATATTTAGTGAACACATCGGTGAGTACTAATACGTGTTTGAACCCGCATGAATCTCGCGGTAATTCAATGAAATCCATGGACACCATTTCCAACGGACGGGTGGCCACTATATGGCCGTAAGTAGTGGTGATCTTCTTAGGCGGTTTAGTCAGGTTACAAATAGTACAGGACTTCACCTGATCACTAACATCCCCTGCCATACCACACCAAAAAAAAACGGGATTTCACCAACGCTAACGTTTTGTCACGCCCCTGATGGCCGATCTCATGGATGGATGCCAGTACTAACTGACGCAGAGAGTGAGGTAAAATAATTTTTAAATCATCGGCCCCAGTGTCCTCACCAGTTCTCATGCAAAGTATCCCTTTTTGGATGCAACATGCGTCATGGGACAACCACAGTCGCTGTGACTCCCGCGACCAGCCGGTTGTGTCTACCGGAGTATCTTTTTCCAAGGCGTTTATTACTACCTGAAGCGCGGGATCCTGTCGCTGCAAAAGCTTCAGCTCTGTCAAACCATAAGGGCCCGACTGTCTATTATGCGCGATATTCATCGCCTGTACAGACACATCACAACTGGAAGACGGTGGAAAAAAAAATGGCAAGGTTAACCCCAATATCCTCATCTTCAGATACTGCCCCACAATCCGTCTCGTCTGGTACGGTGGGCGGTGGATACCTAGACAAGAAATCTGCATTCCTATTTAACGAACCCCGACGGTGCTTTATCTCATAATCAAAGACAGCCATCTGTGCCAACCATCTTTGCTCAATAGCACCCAGTTGTGCCCTATTGGAAAATGTCAGGCCTTTGTTATCTGTGAACACAATAACTTTACTACCTAAAAGATAAGAACGGAACTTCTCAGTTACTGCCCATTTCAACCCCAATAATTCCAATTTTAAACTACTCTTGATGTTTTTTTCTTCTCTGCGAAGAGTTCTACTAGCATACGCTATGACTTTACTAATACCTCCTTGTACCTGGCTTAAAACTGCCCCCAGACCACTATAGGATGCATCAACATCCAAAACAAATGGTAATCCAAAGTCGGAAAACCCTAAAACTGGCGCGGAGATCAACTTGGTTTGAAGGGCTCGAAATGAGCTCTCGCATTCACTGCTCCATTCAAAGCTCGATGTTTCTTTTGATCTCCGTTGTCTATTCTTCTTAGGCGACTGACCAAGACAATCACTGTCGTTGACCAAGTCCAGTAGAGGTTTGGCTACACTAGAAAAACCGGGGATGAACTTCCGATAATACCCAGCCATGCCCAGAAAAGCTCTCACTTGCTTTATACTAGTGGGTACGCCGAGATGCTGGATTGCAGAAATCTTGGACTGCTGTGTAGCAATGCCACCACTAGAAATAGTGTGCCCCAAAAAGTCCACTCTGTCTCTACAAAAAACACATTTATCAGGATTAATTTTCAATCCTATTTTCCGTACCCTCTCTAATACAGTACCTAGTCTAACCAAATGTTCCTCGAAATCTCCTGAAAAAAATTTAAAATGTCGTCTAAATAAACCAATAAAGATTTAAACATAAAATCAGACATAGAATTTTGCATTAACCTTTGGAAGGTTCCAGTAGCATTTGTCAGACCCATTGGCATACGGGTATATTCGTACAATCCGAAGGGTGTACAAAAGGCAGTTTTCTCTATGTCCTCCTGCGCCATCGCCACCTGATAATACCCGCTGGTCAGGTCGAGGGTGGAAAATAACTTGGCACCGCCCAGAGAGTCCAGATAATCATCGATGCGGGGTAGCGGTATGCATCCTGATTGTCCTTTTGTTCAATTCTCTATAATCCACGCATAGGCGTAAAGACCCGTTCTTCTTTTTGACCAACACCACTGGTGCGGCCCAGGGGCTGACACTCTCACGGATGACCTGTTTCTGAAGAAGATCCGCAATATGACTCTGAACCTCCGAGTAGAACGCAGGGGGAATCCGCCTATACGGCAGTTTAATTGGAGTGGTGTCCTGGGATAACCGGATCTGATGTCGAACCTTATCAGCGTATCCCACATCAGAGTCGCCATAGGAAAAGACATCATCGTATTTCTCCAACAAGGATAACAATGCGGTCTTTTGAGCAGCAGATCCGTAAATATTATCAACGCGAAATCGACATGAGCCAGCCCCCATATCAGCAGTATTAATAAACCCTGACTTGTCCTTGCTAGACATGGAACATTCTACAGAAGTTGCGGAAAGAACATCAAAACTCAGATCACCAGCGGAGTCCACCTCACAGACAGTCCCCACCACAGTACCGTTTGACAATAAAATATTTTCATTAGTAATATTTATTACACGAATGGCACATATACTACGATTTAACTGTGTAACTGTGTTGCAACACATAATACCCTTGCATATTAAAACACGATTAGCTTCAAAGAGAACCTGTTTCCCATTCTACCCTATCTTTGATCCTGACCGGAACAACTGTTAGAGAATTCGCCCTAATATGTAATTTCTTTCCCTTCCCGGACCAAACAAAGGCTGGAAGAGAAGCTGGCACCACGCTCCCGGGGGTAGGTTTTACTGGAGAACCCAGAATAGATTCAAACGACCGTAAACGGCCCAGGACATTTGTACCAATGATGGCCTGATACTCACAGTTGGTTCGTGAGGAGTGTCCTAAAAACGTAAAAACCGCAATCCCTTAGATAGGTACTATATAACACGATGTTAACCATCATATGGCCTAAATAAGGGATATGAAGACCATTGGCAGCCTTCAGCTGCACCCAATTATCCCCATTTAAAGCAGACACCGGAAAAAATTGGCGAAAACAACTCTCTGTAAGAGCCGAGACCTGGGAACCAGTGTCAATAAGACACCGGAAAATATTCCCACCAATCCAGACATCTTGTAGGGGAAGTTCACCTACCAGCGTCGGTCCCGGGCCTTGTTCTCGGGCACCCAGGGTCGTGCCCCTCTCCCTGAGTGGCGTCCGTTTAAAGGAGGACCTCTACAATCGCTCGCGGCATGTCCGAACCTATCACATCTCGTACAACGTCTCTGTCGATTATTCGAACCACTATCATGCTGAGATGGATGTGGAACATTGTGGTCAGACTGGTTGCACAATCGCCTGGGTATTTCGACCCGACGACCCACAACCCCAGATTCCACGTCACTTAAGCGACGTTGCATAAGCCGCATTTGAGAACTTATCTCAGGCTCCGCTGTAGGGATAGGATCGTGCTCCCAACGCAAAGCTGCATCACGGCTCTGCAAAAAGGTCGTGGATGGGAAACTGACTACACTCTCTAATAACATTTTCGCGCAAAGTCGGTCGGTTAAGGAAGTTATAAAGTGATCCCGCAAAATTTGGGGTTCCATGACAGCCAGTCCCTCTCTAGTCTGTGCCGCCGTAATTTTAGCATATAAATCTGCTAACCTATGGGAGAAACCGCGGCAGGATTCTCCAACCCCTGTGACGACCTATAGAAGGCGGACAAAGTTCATGGGCTGACCTATTGTCCCCATATTCTCGGATTAAACGGAGTAACAATTGGTCAGGATCATGCAGGGTGAGCATTTGTATCCTTAGTTCACTCCGAATAGATTCTGATACATTGTCCAGAATTGCATCCAGCCTATCCTCGCCTTCAAGCCCATAGAGCCTCCAGTACGAACGGATGTCCCTTGCAAATTCCTCCACGAGGACCATCCCGCACCCCGAATGTACGCAGCGGTCTGCTGGGCGGTCGAGGGGGGTTCCAGTGAGCGGCGGGAGGCTGCGTCAAGGGGCCTGGGCAAATATCCACACCGGGAACATGTATACCGGACTGGGCAGCTGCAGGGATTGGTAGCTCCTGCGGGGCGGACTCCAACAGCATCTCATCGCAGAACCTGCCACCTCTCGTATTCCTATGAGCCATCTATTTCTAAATATTACACAATGCGATAGAAATATAGCAATATAAATTAAGTGACCAAACGAGTACAATTGTCAGAAATATATAACCTGAAACACCAATAGTCAACCAGATGTTATATAATTAAGTAGTAAGATCATATACGTAAAAAAAGTGCATATTCATATCTAGCAAGCAATGTGCGTAAATTGAATAAGAAAGATATACTCACGATGCAATTAGTGCCATATAATATGATGTAAGAAAAAACTGGTAACATAATGTTCATAAATGTTCAACGCTATAGAAGTCACAAATCAGTCTCCATCCTGGGTAAGGGACATCACTGTACACAGTATCCAGAACTATAATTGTAGACTTCATAAAGACAGTTCTTAGATACAACGAAACGAACAATGGAGACTATATAATCCAGGTTCACATCCCAGAGTACATGCACCAGTGAGAGACTGGCATAGCTCACTTCCGTTGCAGGAACCTAATTTGTCACATAACAGTCCGTAAATATTTTCCGGACAATCCTTTTCTGAACAATGTAATCCCATGAATTCGGTCTTAAAAGTGCGATGACCAATTGTGCTGTTGCATTTTTCAGAACAACCGTTAGAACAGTTGAACTCATAGTATGTTCCGCAAGTGCCTGGATGACATAATCAGTTCTTGTGTCGCATATGTTAACGCAACTGGAAGAACAAAAACTGCAAGGAAATTCTGTTCCGAAAGTACCTGGTATATTCGTAGGTCGAATCCCAACTAGAAGGTTGAAAATAAGGTCGTTATATACCAGGTGAAGGATGATACCAAATTTCCAATTGTGGACGAGACGCTCGATTGAATCCCCTATGGAAGGTCGAGGGTCAGTGTGTGAAATCTTCGTTGTAAGAAGTTATCAAGGTTCAAACGCCGACGACATTATCGTTAGAAATCGATAGAGCATTTCTTGCGGAAAGGGGCAGTGGAGGTTATTGCACTGCCGTTGTAAGCTGTTTCCAAATGTATGCAATCATTGAAAATAATGATCGATAGAGCCTTCCATGCAGGAAGGTGGAAACCAAGGATGTAGGCTAGAAAATAGTCAAATGTTGAAAATAGTTATCGACAAAAACAACTCACTTTGATAGATTTGCAATCCATTCTGGTCCACAGTTGGTGTGGGACGGTGGGCAGATCTTTTTTACCTCTGACACCAAATTGTTATAGGTGGGGGTCTCAGTTTCTGGTAGTACGGATGGGGTCTTTAGTGGTAGACACAGGTTTCCCCCTTCATCATCATCTTTATGGTCAGGGCCGAGTGGTGGCTTGTTCGTGTGCTCCTCATTGTGATTCTTACTCTTGATCCATCTTCATTAGATCCTAGCATCCACGAAGTGTAAATATATATATAAAGTACTAATGCGTTCCTATTTGGTTTGTAGTTGCAACAGATGTCATTCTCAGCTAATATTGACTCCTTTCTATCTTAGGGCATTCATTCGTAACTAAGATATACTCAATAACCATGTAGAGTTTACATAGGCATATTTATTGGTTGATATAAGTGTGTGAGTGGACAGATCATGCAACACGTCCATCCATCTTAAGGTTTGTGTCATCTCTCTATTTACTAACTAACTTCCTAGCAACTGTTACTAAACCGTCACTATTTAACTACACAAAAGCGTCATGTCTCGTAGTTATGTGTTGCACTTCTACATAGAGAGTACAACACATAGTCCCAACTATTAAATAATCTAATTATACTACTCTAACTATCTGGCTAACTGTCCATTCCTCCGCTGCCATCTGGGGACTATGACATATATATATATTCCATTCCATCTCCTGGCATCCCTTGCTTGATTCCAAATGTATGGACTTTGTCTTTTGTCTTTTCTTAGGATGAAATAGTAACAAAACATTCCCAGTAAAATCTGGTGTAAGACAGGGATGCGTAATGTCCTCTCTTTTGTTTAGTATTACAATTGACTGGGTGCTAAAAATGCCATAAAACAACAAGCACCAAGAGGAATAAGATGGACCCCTTTCGAGATGCTTGAGGACCTGGACTTTGCAGACGATATAGCCCTGGTGTCACACAAATATGAACATATACAAGAGAAAAGTACAATACTTCACAGCACGGCAAAGACAGTAGGCCTCAAAACAAACACAGGAAAAACAAAAATTATGACAAACAGTGAAATCCAACAACCAGTAATGTTAGAAAATGAAACACTGGAAAGGGTTGAGCAGTTTACATATCTTGGTAGCGTAATGACACTAAATGGTGGCACAGAGGAAGATATAAAATCACGTCTAAGTAAGGCCAGAACCGCTTTTGCCAGAATGAAACCAGTATGGAAGTCCAAAATCTACAATAGGACCACAAAGCTTAAACTCTATAAAAGCATTGTTTTGCCAGTTTTGCTCTACGGATCGGAGTGTTGGAGGATGACCAAAGGAGATACTAGCAGGCTGTCAGTTTTCACCACTCTTGTCTTCGCAGAATCTTGGGAATCTTTTGACCAGTAAAAATATCCAATAACCAACTACTCCAAGACGCAAGACAAGAGGCAATGAATGACATACTCAAAAAGAGAAGATGGAAATGGCTCGGACATGTTATGAGAATGAGACAAGAAATGCCTGCAAGGATAGCCCTCACTTGGACACCAGAGGGAAAGAGAAAGAAAGGCAGACCACGGACAACATGGAGGCGCATGATGGAAGAGGAACTGGACACCGCATCTCTGACGTGGGGCTCTGCGCTGAAGGTTGCACGGGACAGGAGAGCATGGAAATTCTTTTCTGTAGCCCCATGTGTCACTAGGCATGACGGGATTAAGTAAGTAAGTAAGGATGAAATAGTAGGGTTGAGGGGGTTTGTGCAAAATGGGTAAGGCACATTTCCCATATCAGCTGTCCAGGCTAGGCATAAATTGATCGTTTGTAAAGACAAAAAAGGCCATATTTATAAATATATAACACAGGGTGTTCAACTTAAAAGCAGCCCGTGAATGGAACTAATCTGGCATATATGTATGGAAATGAGAAGGTTCAGTTATGACGTAGAATAGGTCAAGGTTGTGTGACGGTGTGTAATTGTAGTGCGGGAAGGGCGATGAACAAATGTGACGTAGGACGAGCTAGTCAGAACCAGTTTAAATAGTAAATAAACACAACTCAATTTGTACCTGGCAACTTTCGAATTGTCAATGGGGCTGCAATTATCTTGAACACCCTGTATAATTAGTTTTGTCTGGAGCAAATAAACCTGTGTACGAGTTTGTGTTTTTTTGCTTTAATTAAATTGTTTAATATGTTTTTACAGGTAACATCTACTAACGAATCCAGGCCATGGTCACACAAAGCTGGCACTCATTCACACACTAGCACCCCAAGTTCACTGGAGCCTCCTGAGTCAAATTTGAGAAAAGAGGCTCAGATGCCAGCATCAGTAGAAGAGTTGTTGGATGTTCGCAAGCATGACCGTGTTGTGCTCAGCAGAAATAGGATCAGAAGGCGTGTGAGTCCTTTCTTCCTTTAATTCACTTAAAATGTTGTCTTTATTAGCATTGTCTAATTGTTGTCTCCTGTATAAACCTCCATGTCTTTTGTAGTTTCCAGAGATGTCCATGTAGTTTTCCTTCCAGTGTTGTTTCACTCAGCCAGGGAGTTTGTCTCAGTATATCATATTCAGGACAGTCTTTAAGTACGTGCTGTCTAGTATAAAATTCCTACAAAATATTTTCACTATCTTCTAAATTACATTGGGGACCCTTGCCTGTGCTACAGAGTTCATCCACTGCTGCTGAGATCTTCCTGTGTAAGAAAGAGATCGGAGCACACATGGTTACTCACCAAAGTGCAATGACGATGGTCCTATCAATCAATCAATCATGTCTTATCACGATTATTATTATTTGAATTCATCACTATATTTCAGTTAACTCAGGAAAAACGTTTAGCCTTTGATGAGTTACCAGGAGTGATCAAAGTTGGATACAAGCCGATCGATGATCACTGCTCTGAATCAACCCTAGGTGGGGATAATGCAAATGTGGTTAATCAGTTTAGAAGATGGAAGCTGAAAGAGTATTATGATGTCAAAAGAATGTTTGAACAAAGTGGATTAATGTTCACCCAAAAAATACTTGACCAAGGTAAATATGACTTTGTTGTCATGTAATTATGAAATACTGATACTGTCGTGTGATTTGTTACTGTATTACACTCATCAAATAGTATGTCCCTTGCAGAACGTCGCTTTCATAACAGCCTGCCTGAAAGACTCTCTGTCTCTAGCAAGGTTTCCTACCTCTTCTAACGTTATGTTCAAAATTTATTTGATGTCCTGCTGCCACCTTTGTCTTACTCTTTCCCCGCTTCTACCTACAGGAGCCATGCCTTCCATTACTGTTCTCTCCAAACCACTGTGTCGTTTAACATGACTGAAATACTTCATTTTCCAGGACATGATGTTGTTTATGAGCCAATGCTCCACGGTTTGTAAGTCGTGTAGTATATCCTTGTTTTTTTCTCTTCTTTGTCCACTCTAGCAGTAACACTCTGTATTACATTAGCAGTACAATATTGCATCTCTGGTCAACACAGTAGTCAACAAACCTGAAAATAGTTACAGTCTTGTATTAGAGTTGTGTTTTTGCTACGGATTCAGCAGAGTTGGGCGTTTGTCTTTTTGGTACAGTGCATTGCATTATAGAGTTTTTGGGGAAGATTTGGTAGTATATATTATTTATTTTGAAATGTTTCCTGGAAAGTGACTTTACAATGTGCTTTTTTTAAGTTTCCAATTACCAGGAGTTTATTTGCATGGTCAACTTGAACACAAGCCCTAGATTTTATATATTCCCAATAGGACTAGACACTTGATCTAACCTACCTTGAGATCAGGTGTCACTGGAAAGAACTTAATTGCTCCGCATGGGATAAAACCAAGTACTTTTGGAATATAATACTAGCACTGTGTCACAAAGTATCCCTCAGATGCAGCAGAGTTGAAAGGAAATTTACCCCTGAAGTCAAAGAAGGCATGACTGTATGGCAGAAGTCACTGATAAAAAAGGAAAGCAGGCATTCAAGTAAAAATCAGCCAGAAGCATCATACCAGGCGTCCTGACCACATCTGAATTTATACTGCAACTTCGTATTGATGCTTTAAATCTTTGCTCTTATGAAGGCTTCGGTAATTGAAAATTAGTCTCTCCATTTTATTTTGAGTAGTCTGTGTAGACACCTTGTGTGAAAGTGGTTTAGTTTTATTAGAGATTGCCCAACCTGATGATTACAGGGTACAGTGGAGATGCATGACCAGATTACTTTATCACCAGTCTTTAGACTGTCTAACCTTATGATTATATATATAATCAGAATAATATTACAAAGAAATGTAATGTTTGTTTACCATGTTCATTTTACTCATATTTAGTAACTTTCAAGAAATTGTTATTCCAAAGTTCTTCTTTACCCTGGAGACAAGCCCACAAGTGAACTGAGAAAGAGTATTGCTATGCCAGTTGGCCCACTCACTGATGAACAAAGTCCTTTCACCAAATTTGAAGAAAGCAAACACAGTACAAAGTGGCATAAGGATAATGGTGAATTGACACATCTTAAAAGAAAATCAGGCATTACTAGTGGAACTGGACAAGCTAGGACTACGAGTACTGGTGGTGCTAGCAATGGTATAGGTTTATTGAAGAAAACAGCTCAGCAAAGTGGTCACAGAAATAAAGGAAAAAGATTAAATCATCATCATCTCGGTGTTGAAGATGTGTATCCATTTGCTTCTGATGTGACTCCAAAAGTTTACAACGAAAACCTCAGCTCTGGAAGAGCTCTTATTTCTCATAAAGTGGACAACTGGATGACCTTTGAGGAGTACAGCAAATATACTCAGTAAGTACATCATTTTCATGACAATGTTATTTAGAAAATGTCATATCTCTAAAAGATATCTGTCAATTAATGAATTACTCCATCTCAAGACTTCACGGTGTGTTGCCGAGCACGTGAGGGACCAAAGATAACACTGTGACCTCAAGGCATGTCGTAAGAGGCGACTGAGGTAATAGCTAGGGAAGCTACCCTAGTAAATAAAAAGCGTTGCAGAAATCATTTGTGCTAGCCTAATTGTAGGCGCATAACTGGCACAATGTACAATAGTTCTTAGGCTCGGATCACATAGAAATCACAAAGAGTGGTTTAACAAGTGGTCGATATGGAGCGTTCGAATAAGAAGATCTGAAACTTGATTAAAGATAAGTTTCATAGTAAATAACATTAGATCTTGCAGTTCCTTTTAAAGCACATGCCTTCTACAAATATATACAGTTCTATTCTGTATTGTGTTATCATTTGCACAACTTCAACAAACATATACAACATTCTGTTATGTGTTATCATTTGCACAACTTCAACAAACATATACAACATTCTGTTATGTGTTATTATTTGCACAACTTCAACAAACATATACAACATTCTGTTATGTGTTATCATTTGCACAACTTCAACAAACATATACAACATTCTGTTATGTGTTATCATTTGCACAACTTCAACAAACATATACAACATTCTGTTATGTGTTATCATTTGCTCCTTCAACAAAATTATACAACATTCTGTTATGTGTTATTATTTGCACAACTTCAACAAACATATACAACATTCTGTTATGTGTTATCATTTGCACAACTTCAACAAACATATACAACATTCTGTTCTTTGTTATCATTACCATTCTACCCAGTCACCTTGATATCTAATTCACGTTTCTTCTCTGCTAATTTATTGATCTTGCTCCTTGTTTTTTTCCCTGCAGAGTCTAGAAGAAGGCCTGTCGTGTTATGCTATTACCTATTCAATTTAAATATAGATGAATTAATTATTATGTTCTTATTCAACAGGCAGTTATTAAGAAAACTGCACTTTTTCTTCTTTTTTTTTTTTCTGGGCACGGACCAACAAAAAGCCAGTGGTTGACATGCTTTGTGGACTCTTGTCTCTCTCTCTCTTTGCCTTTTTCCCCGGTTGGGGCATAGACCCTCAACCAACTCATGCCAAGTCTTCCTATCTCTAGCTATCTCCTGCAGCTCCCTCCAGCTCTTCTTTATATTGTTGATCTTCGCCTCCAAATCTCGTCTCCATGTATTTTTCGGCCTCCCTTCTTTCACTGTCCCTGCGGGTTTCAGGCAAGGACCCTTCTTGTTATATTCCCTCCGGTTTTGCAAAGTGTGTCCTATCCAGCATCAGCTCTTTTTTAACCTGTTCGTTCACTGGAATCTGTCTTGTTCTCTCCATAAGTTCCTCATTTGTGACCCTATCATACCATCTTATTCCCTCTATTCTGCGCAGACACCAGTTGATGAATGTTTGCAATTTATGCGCTATTGTTTTAGTTGTTCTCCATGTTTCTGACCCATACAGTAGAACTGCTTTAACATTAGAGTTAAATATCCGAATTTTTGTTCTAGATTTGATTTCTTTGGACTTCTAAATGTTTCCCAGTGCAATGAAAGCTCCTCTTGCCTTCTGTATTCTTATTTTAACATCTCTATCTGTTCCACCCTCTTTGTCTACGTTGCTGCCCAAATATGTGTATGATTCTACCGTGGACTCTTGTAGGGCAGTAAAAATTTCTATATTGTGCGCAGTCATTGGTCACACTTTACAGATAGCCCCATAACTGACCTACACTGTCCATCTTTTCCTTCACTGTTCTCCACCAGGTTGTCTTTGGTCTGCTCCTCCTTCATCTTTCCTCTGGGGTACGTTGTAAGGAAGTTCTCATGAACTTATCTTGATCACTTCTGAGTATGTGTCCTATACACATACAGCTTGTGTCTATTATTACTGTGTCCATTTCTACCTGGCTGCATCTGTTGAGCAAAGCAACTGCAGTATGTAGCCTTTATTCATCTTCTAACCCCAACTATAGGTGCCATTGATGCTGACCTGGCTGCCAGTTACTTTAAATACCATCATGTCCAGGACAGCAGATCCAAGAAAATTCTTGACATTGGAAACATCTACTATTATATGTTATCCACACATACCAAAACTGACAGTTGTGAAGTTGGTAAAAGAAATATGACAAATGCATTTGATGAATCTATTCTTCTTTGCGATCGGTTTTGTATGCTCATCTAAACCATGAGATGGGTTGCCTCTGAGTTTCCCATAGCTTGCGGTGTAAGCTTTGTTTGTAAGGCCATGTTTCATTTCGTTGGTGTATGTATGATGGACAGAGTTGAATCAAAATACTGCAGTTAATATGTCAATGATTTCATTATCTTTACTCTTGCTTTCTTCTTATGTGTACTCTCATACATCAACTTGAATATATTCAATAAAAACAACAGTCAACATGAAAGCATGTTGTCTTCAAAGAGCTTATTTCAGAATAGAAACTGCAACAGCCCCTTAACCCTTTTGACTTACTTTTTTTTTTACCTCCAGTTGCATTTCTATAACAAGATATACTGAATTATCTAGTATACTGGCTTTGTGTTATCTTTGTGCCAGTGCCTCCACAACCATGTCAGATGTACCTAAGTATATAAAAATGATGGACTGCACTAGTCTAAAGTCAACTTTGTTAGAAAAAAAAATAATCAATATAGTTACTATTTCTCAGACTAAGTGTTTTATTTCTATCTAGATGTTGTCATGCAATCACTTCCAAATAATTCACAATTCAGGTTTGTTATATGTTACCATGACAACAAACTATCTTTGTTATTTCAGGAATCTACCACATCGATTTCGTCATTATAACAAGAGGAGTAACCCAGAAGCTGTGTGGCCTGGTTACCTGCTGAACAAATTACGACTTTATATGGACAGTGATTTAACTTTAGTTGATGGACGTGGACGGCAACTTGAAAACCGAGACTCTCTGGATTATGAAGGTTATGGTACTGGAATGTACAATGGTAGAGGAAATGCATTGTTCCAACATATAGGTCAGCCAAAGCGGGCATATCCGGGTTATAATAATGACCTTTTGACGTGGCCAGTGGGCGAAACTGGAGTGAGATATGGGAATATTGATGAACATAGATTGGTGAAATGAAGAACATGTCTATGTAGATTCAGATTCTTATTGTTTAAAGTTGAATTTATGCCTGTGTGTTGCTGGGGACTGCAAGGGGAGCAAAGAATAGTAACACTGCGACCTACAAGGCATGTCGTAAGAGGTGACTGAGGTAGGGACCTAGGTAAGCTATCCTAGTAAATAAAAAACACAGCAGAAATCAGATGTGCTGGTCTATTTGTTGGTTGCATAACTGGCACCTTGCACAACGTACAATCGCTCGTAGGCTCAGATCACATACAAATCACAGAGTGGTTTAACAAGTGGTCGATATGGAGCTTCAAGAAGAAATGGTTTTTCACTTGATTGAATTAGCAAACGTTTTATACTTGATTGGAATATATTGAACTTTTGATGTGGATTAGATTAGAAAAGCTTTTGTATTTGATGGGTTGGAGTAGTTTTGTTTTTGTACTTAGTTTATAATTTAACCCTAATAGACTCCAATAACTGGCTAATTAGAGACTATTTCCTTCGTGGTTTTGTGAGCTTTGATTAAATAAAATGTCCTATCTCAATTTTCCAGTAATAAAGATGTCTGGCAGAGGTCGAACAGGAACTAGTGAAATCATTGGACAGGATCTCCATTAAATATAGAAAAGAGATCAGTGGTGACAATGCCAAAGTAATGAGAAACACCTCAAAAGATTTCAACATGCTAATAAAATGTATCTCTCTAAAATGTCCATAATCGTTTTGCTGAGAGATCGGGACTATATTGTCTTATGAAAAAGATAATCCTGTACTGGTATGGATACATAACCGGATCTGCCCTTGCTAAAATTCATTTTTTGTTTGTTCTAGAACAGCACTTGTTAACCACCCTTTGTGACCTGTTTGTAGTTTGAACTGAAGGGTGTAAGTAAGTTGTTCTGCCAGTTTACAGCGTTAGTAGAACAGCAGCAATATTTAAAGCCTTTCGATCCGGCACATTCGATTTCATCATGCATATTTGGGTTTGCCTCCCTAGCTTGTGGCAGCCTGCATGCTGACTTCTGGAACTACTTGTTTGTACAGGCACTAGTTTGCGTATGTTCTAGAGTAACCACTTAGCGACCTCTCCTTGTATGTGGTGTGAGTGTAAGAGTACTTGCATGTTGTGTAATGGTTTTGCTTTGGGAGACCAGTTGGCTTTTTCAGTTTTTGGGCATTGGCCACGATTGGCAGTTTTAAATTTGTATTGTTTTCAGGTGAGTACGGTAACGGTCAACATAGAAAAGATATGATTAGTTCAGACCACTGGCATGACCCAGTTAGACGACTGTATGTAACATATCGTGGTTCGATACATACTGACAGGATAAGTTTTTTGCATTTCTCCAAGGAATTTAGAGTTTTTCAACTCTATGTTTTCCAGTTAGGAGTATTAGACTTGAAAAAACTAACAGAATTTGCAAAGACTAGGCGTTCTGACACAATCTAAAATTATTCTTCAAGGAACTGTGAACGAGAAAAGACAAGGGCAGGCAAAAATGCAATGGATCGACAACATAAAAATATACAGGCTTCAATGTAAATGACATTCAGAAGAAAATAGACAATAGACAGAAGCTGATATAAAAATCATCCTCGTTAGTGCCTTCACTAACATTCATGTTAGAGTGAGAAGGAGAATTACCTTTTGAATAAAGTTTGTATAACGAAGAATATCACATGTAGGTACGAGGCTATGTTTAGTTTAATCATCAGATCATCGTCACGGCACATCGAGCCAATTAATCCATAAATGCTCCAATCTCCTCCTCAGTATGACTCTCAGTGTGTGGGCGACTAACGACACCGGTTCTTTATTGGTTTACTATTCTTCTTTGGCTACTAGTATAGTACTGGTCTAGTTTGTCTAGTTACACTACATTTGACTTGAAATTCTTGCAGTCTTATTCCTGACCCTTTAGACGGTGATATTGGTAAATTATCATAACATGGTACCTTGCTATTCTTAAGAGATTTAATGGCTGTAATGATCTCATCTCGCTTGAGTGTTTCAATATCAATTTCTAGTTTCTCTGTTGGTTCTGGTATGTCTGCTACTACTGTCTAATTGTTATGTTATGTGATCGATGTCATGGCACATTGGGCATTCCAATTCGTGCTCTGTCCTCCGTTGCAGCAGTCATCCCCAAGTCCATTTTCTCACAGAACCCATGAGAAGTTGATTACTATATCTTCTCTCTCTAACACGAAGACGACACTGTCTGGCATGTCCAAACTTAACGCCTAATTCTCGAACTCGTTCCAGTGTCTGAGACCCGCCCATGTCACACAATTGAGAGCGTACGCATTTCTTCTTCTATGCGTTCTCTTTACAACCAATTTTAATAACTCTTTGTGATATGTTTGATCTTTGCCAAGAATGTGTATACGTTGCACATTGGTTTGGTAGGCCCCTAAACGCATAGACTTTTACACGTTTAGGACATGTGCAACCGATTTCAACCAAACATCCTTAGTCGCCTCTTACGACATGCATGGCAGGTAACAGTGGTTGTATTCTTTACACCCCAAATTTGGGCCCGGCAACCACATGTCGAATTGTGGTCTGTTTAGCAATTATTTAAAATGTTCTGTCCAGAGCATTTCTTGTTCCCTTTATGTTGTCAAGTCATAGAGCATTATGTATCTGTGCAAACATTAATTTCTACTTAGAAAAGACTTGTCATGGATCTTTCCTCCCCTAACTCTCTCTCTTGTGTCTTTTTAACCCGAGTTGGAACATAGACCCTTAACCAATTCCCTGCCAAGTCTTCCTACCTTTAGCTATATCTTGCAGCTTCTTCCAGCTCTTCTGTATATTGTTAATCTATCTCCTAATCTCTTCTTCATTATTTCTAGGCTTCCCTCTCTTTTGCTTTCCCTTGTGAGCTCCAGAAAAAGCCCTTTTTGTTATATTTCTTCAGGTTTTCTAAAGGTGTCCTATCCGTCTTTTCTTTATCTCTTGATTCACTGGAATCTGTCTTGTTCTCTCCATAAGCTTCTCATTTATGACCCTATTATACCATCTCAGTTCTTCAATTTTTTGCAGACACCAGTTTATAAATGTTTGCAATTTAATAGTTAGTGTTTTAGTTATTCTCTGCATTTCTGACCATCCCCTAATTACTTAATGCATATTCTCTTCAATCAAGGATAACATCACATTACTGTCTAATTAAAGAAATATCTTTACAATAGCAAATGTTATTGGAAATATCTTTACAATAGCAAATGTTATAGAAACATGTTTTCTGGTAGTAATAGTATCTCAATATATTTAAATGTCGTAAATAGCCTGTTTTTGTTGTGTGTCATAAATTGTTTACTTCATTTGAACATATTTTAACAAATACAGTAAATTAGTTTTCCTGACAATGTATATGTTCTTAATATTTTAATAAACGATTTTTTAACCAAAAATGTTTCATTCAGAGTTTCAAGATCACTTTACAATTCTTCTTCTTTGAACGCTCCATATCGGCCACTTGTTAAACAGCTCTTTGTGATTTGTATGTGATCTTAGCCTAAGAATGATTGTACGTTGTGCCAGTTATGTGCTTACAAGTAGGCCAGCACTTCCGATTTCTGCGATGCTTTTTGTTTACTAGGGTAAATTCCCTACCTCAGTCGCCTCTTATGACATGCCTTGTAGGTCACAGTGTTACTATTCTTTGCTTCTCTAGCGGACCCTGGCAATACGCAGGTGTTTACTTTGTAATGAAAGCAATGATAGCATAATGGTTAGTACTTGCTTCATAGACGAGTGGTCCCAAGATAAAATTCTACACTGGTAGTGAGAGTTTTCAGACTGTACAACTCTCAGGCCAACCCAGCTTTAATTGAGTACTTCAGAAACTCTGAGAAGTAAAAGTGACCAGTGTGATGTAGACCACATCACGCATCGTAGCCGTTGGTCAAAGATAAGTATTACTGATGCAACTACACATGTATGTTCGTTCTTATCAATCAAGCTAACTACTTTTTGTGAGCTGTGTGGTTTGCATTGATAAGGTATGTTGCAGACCTGTTAGGCCCCTACGACATGTAGGACAGGCACATCTGAATTAAGGCAAATTATCTATATTTTTGGAATGAAATATTTTGTGGGTCATCTTTCTAATTGTTTGCTAAATTACTTCTTCTCATGTGCATAAGTCTCATTTTGTTAAACTTCAGCATGAGCATGTGGACAGCACAGCATCTAATTTCTTTATACTGTAGTAAATCTATGTCTAAGAATTTTATGTGATCTTACAATGGTAGTATCATTGTGTTTTATGTGATACTGTTACTAGCTCCATCCATTGATTAATTTTGCCATAGAGGGTCTCTATGGTAAAGTGGTTAAGACATTTGCCCGTTGTTCTGAAGGTGGCAGGTTTGAATCCGGATCATCACATGTGAACATTTTTCATGAGATCCATAGTGTTGTTGGAGCTACGGAGTTCATGTTTTGTGCAACACTTTCGGTAGATGGCTTGCCATTTTGGCCGACAGAGATGGAGCCATATGGGAAAACCCGGTGCAATAATGTAAATCCTTAGTCTTTAAACTGATTAATAGATTGGACCATTATCACTGCACTTCGGTGAGTAACTATGTGTGCTCTGATCTCTTTCTTACACCAGAAGATCTCAGCGATAGTGAACTATCTCTGTAGCACCGGCAAGGGTCCACGATGTAATTTTAAAGATGGATATAAATGGCACAAAGAACACAAATGCTAATACATTTCTTCAACATGTCATAATTTGAAAACTTCAAGATCACATATAACAAACTTGTTACAGCGCTCTTCAATCAATATTTACATATCTTCAAAGTATCTACTGCTAACCTACATTAGATCTGAAATTGATAATGTGTCTACATAAAATGTTCAGTTATGGATGATATAACCTAGGTTGAAGACCCCTGCATAGTGGGAATATTCAACAATCAAGTTCGTTCTAGGACTAGTCCCAGGTCACATGTCCACACCAAGAAAAAATGCCAATACGCTCTGATATAACTAAAAAAGACATCCATCTTAGGTTGAAAGAACATGTCTCTGCCACATAGAGGCTTAATCCACTACCTAACAAACAAACAAACTGCATAGTGGAACTCAGAAATGAACTTGTGAACTCTGAAAACGAAGACAAGACATAGTTATTCTGATATTTCAATTTTTATTATAGTCATGTTATTGACTCTATCATAATTTAATGCATCCAAAAAATTCCACTTAAAAAAAGTCTATCGTCATTTTTCTAAAAAAAAATGAAATCCAAGATTATATGTAAAAGTGAATACATCAAAATTAACTTGCAAACTAAATATATTTCAGTTTTTTGTTTTTCCAGTTTTATGTCCAAGAAATGTTTTTTTAAATATTTTAATGTCTCTTTATTTTTGTTTCCGTTCAAACGAGCATAATAAATCATGAGGAAATGTGATTATTTTTCCCTCTCTTTTTATTCTTGCTTTCTTTTTCTCAGAAACCTTTAGAAGAGTTTTCTTGGCAATCTTGGGCCCTGTTGCAGCATTTCCTCCAGGTTTTTTAATGGTCATGTTCTCTTCCATTAAGTCCCCAAGCAATCCTTGTTCTGCCAACATTTTCAGGAAGGTCACAATGAACTGGTCATAGTTATGTGTTCTCCGACAGGCATCAATCTGGAAAAAAAAAATTGAATTTAAAATTGTATTAATGGTCGTTCATAATTGAATCTGTGAAATAGAGTTAATGTCTTGCTCCATAGGATTTAAAATTGTATCAATAGTCATTCTCTCTCTCTCTCTCTCGATCACCCTTAGACTGATGTACCAGATTTCCCCATAAATCTCATTCATGTGGAAATCTGATTCATGCAACCTTAGCATGGGTGGGTTTCGTCACATCTTCAGCTGCATTTGGAGCTCTGGTGCTTATCCTTCAGCGATGTGTCCGGTTTCAGCCAGCCAATAGCCATTCACAAAATAGAGTTAAAGTCTTGCTGGAGCACATTTGACATATTACAAAACAACATAAACAAAGAACATTCAACATGACATTTATTTGCTATTCTCCCCGTTTGTCTGCTATTCTTCTTTGAATAATCCATATCGACCACTTATCTACGTTGCCAGGATACAGTTAGTGTGAAAAACATTTTGGTAGTGTTACATTCTTTGAACCAGCATACTGGCACTTGGAATAGCTCGCTAGTTGTGTTCGTAAAAGCGCTCGTATACTGGGCTAGGCAATAGGGGTAAGAAGTAAGGATAAGTGGTTCGAGTACTGTGTTTGTTAATTTGGTTTTATTTTTCCCGGAAGCTCCCTAATACGTGTACACGTCTATTTATTGATAATATTCATTGCTACTGTTGCTTCTCCTGGGGTTCTTAAAAAAAAAATCAGCATTCTGATATTTCAAAGACAATTTTTACCTGTATAGTCAGCTGTGAACGGGTCAGTTAATGTAGCAGTAAAGAGAGTGTTAGCAGGGGGTAAGCCAATGGATAGAGATGACATTCTGAATGCTCTCATAGAGTGTGGTCGCAAAGAGGATTTTCATTTAAATCATAGATTCCCAAACTTTTTTTGGCCCACAGCCTACTTTGCACAACATAAACTTTGTAACGCCCCCTTCCACATTATAACAGTTTGTCAACGCCCCTCATATATACATGCTCTTTTTCTCTCTGACATAGAAAATTGATATATATTTTTGTCATACATGGTCAATTTTCAAATGATTATATGCAGGAAATAGAAAATTGATGAAAAATGGATCGTGTAAGATGGGCATAAAATGAATTAAAATGCAGAATTTAAATTTTAACTGATTATTCAATCGCAAAATCACGAAAATTATTTATTTAAAATATTTATTATTAATTTCTTCTTTAAGGAGCAACCAATCCCTAATTGCTTGAACACCCCTTAAATTCTTCTGAACCTACCATCACCCCCTAGAAAGCTTCAGTGCCCACTGGAGGGTGGTAGCACCCACTTTGGGAAACGCTGATTTAAACCAATCCATGTAAACTGCAGTCGTCCATGTCAACTACAGTGAGCGTCTGTAGCTTAAGCGGTAGTGAGCTCGATCACAACCCAAGTATACCTAGTTCAAACTCCGCGGCAGGCATGTTTGGAAACAAATTCATTTCTGTGGGATTTTTACGAAAGGTAAAAATAGACCTCACTGTTCAGAAAGCAATGACAAACTACTGAGCGTATAAGTGGTGCCTAGAAAATCGACGACTCGTTTACTGTCGTTGATGGTTACGTCCTGTAAAGGATATGCCAGGATTTTCATTTCATGTTAACTGCTAGACTGCAAGAGCTTGTATTGAAGATTGGAGTGGCCAGAAAAGAACAGCTCAACATGTATATAAGTCAATATCGAACTGGTACGGTTAGTAGTTGGACGCTGTTAGAGATATTGCGATGGGGATCGAAGAACCTAAGGACATGTCTGAAGGCAATGAAGATATTCCTGAACTGAAGCTGAATGTTAGCAAAGAATGTTCTAGTAAAGAAAAGGACCTGTAAGTCATATAAACCTATTTTGCAAACATTCATCAACTGGTGTCTGTGCAGAATAGAGAGACTGAGATGGTATGATAGGATCACAAATGAGGATCGTATGGAGAGAACAAGACTGATTCCAGGTTTAATAAAGATGCTGGATAGGACACACTTTGAGAAAATCACAGGGATCTCAGGAAAATCACAAGAAGGGTCCTTTCCTGGAACCCATAGGGACAGCAAGAGAAAGGGAGGCTTAGAAATACACAAAGACAAGATTTGGAGGCAGATATCAACAATATAAAGAAGAGCTGGAGGGAGCTGCAGGAGATAACTAGAGATAGGAAGATTTGGCATGAGTTGGTTGAAGGTCTATGCCCCAATTGGGGTTAAAAGGGAAGAGTGAGAGAGAGGTCATATAAACCACATACCTTGTACTTTTTGCGTTTCTCATTCTCCTCCTTGAGATTGCCTTCACATATAGCAATTTCATTTTCTACATTCTTGAGTAGGTCCAGGAGATCCTGATAATTTAAAGAGCAGAATATTATTATATTTCTTTAGATAATAAAATCCTGTAGTCATGATCTAAATTTACACATCTTTTGTTGTCATGCTGTTACCAGGTTGTTGCGTGTCATGGTTTTCTGTTTTTTGTCATACACTGCTCTAGTGGCTTGGGTGATAGTTATTTTGTTTTTTTGACAGGATTCTGCTATGCCATCTATCCATCTTTTTGTGGCCTTCTTTTCTAATGTTCTGTTGTAGAAGACTGTATATAGTGGAGTTTGGTTGCATTCTTATCAAGTGGCAGAACCACTTCATTCTTTGTTTCTCAATGTAATTCAAGCAAGGTTTTGTTCCAACTTTCTTTCTTATGCTGATGTTGATAACTTTTCGAAGAGATCACATTTAGTTATTTGTTACAGCTGTACATTTCTCATTGTCCATGTTTGGCTCTGGTAACACAGAACAGGCATGAAAATGCTGTTGATCATTTGTTGCTTAGCTGTCACTGAGATGTGTGGATAATATATTTATACAAATATGGTTTTCTGTTCTATGATCTGACACATTTGCTTATGAAGTTTATGAGAGCTTCCAATCCAAGCAGGAGAATGTTGATGTGAGGTGATTGACTTGGAGGATGTGCATAACAAAGTGGACTTTTCAATCATGATACTCTCCTTGCTAAATTGTGGGGTTAATCATGGGCTGGTGAACTGCTTCTTTGATAGAAATTACTGGTGCACTCGCCCGAGTGGTTACCGGGCCCAAATTTGGGGTGTAAAGAATAGAACCACTGTTACCTGCCACGCATGTCGTAAGAGGCAACTAAGGAGGTTTGGCTGAAATCGGATGCGGGTGTCCTAAACGTGTAGAAGTCTATGCGTTTAGGGGCCTACCAAACCAATGTGCAACGTATACACGTTCTTGGCAAAGATCAAACATATCACAAAGAGTGATTAAAATTGGTCGAAAACAAACGCAAAGAAGAAGAAGGAGACTGGTGCACTACATTTAGGAACATGGATGTCAAATCCTGCAAGTATATGCCCGAGATTACCACTGGATTTCCATCTATCAATCATGTTCAATACCTACAGATCAGAATAACAAATTTTTTGTAAGAACCTCAGGGGAAACAATGAATATGATCAATAAATAGACAGTGTACAAGTTTTAGGAGCTTCAGAAAAAATTCTATTCATATGGAAATCTGATTCATGCAGCCTTAGCATTGGTGTGTTTTACATCACATCTTCAGCACCGTTTGGAGCTCTGGTGCTTATCCTTCGCCGATGTGTCTGGTTTCAGCCAGCGTTTACTCGGTTCGCTCTCCGTTCTGTAGCCATCTAGTGTTTTTACGGTTGGGGTAGCTAGCCCCACGCCCAACCTCCTTAGTTGCCTCTTACAGGTAACAGTGGTTCTATTCTTTACACCCCAATTTGGGCCCCGGTAGCCACTTGGGTGACACAGGATTCGAACCACTTACCATTATTTTTTATGACACCCATAGTACCACTGCGACCTACAAAGCATGTCATAAGAGACAACTAATGCAGGATCTAGGAAGCTACCTAGTAAATTAAAAGCATTGCAGAAATCAGATATTCTGGCCTACTATTAGGCGCATAACTGGCACAATGTACAATCGCTTAGGCTCAGATCACATACAAACCAACCAGAGTGGTTAACAAGAGATCGATATGGAGCCTTAGAAGAAGAAGCCAAGCAATACAAGCGCTCTTACGAACACAACCAGTGAGCCATTCCAGACTCCTAATACTTGTACACCGTTTATTGATCATATTCAACATCTACACAGAAAATGTAATCCACTAGGTTGAGCTACACAAAAACAGTTGCTTTGTTTGTAACTATTTTCTTCAAATATATAGTCTAATGCTAAGACATAAACCATTATTTTCTTGACTTATACTACACTCTAGTGATTAAGATTACCTTTGGTATGCTTGACTAATACTACACTCTAGTGATAAGATTACCTTTGGTATGCTTGACTAATACTACACTCTAGTGATAAGATTACCTTTGGTATGCTTGACTAATACTACACTCTAGTGATAAGATTACCTTTGGTGTGAAAGTATGGCTAGATCTTCTCTTCCTCTTGTGAGAGTGTCCATCTTCACAGCAATATATTTTCCCGTCTGCAGGAAGAGATTGTGTTTAATGAGATACAATCATCAATGAAAGTTAGTAGACAGTTACAGATTAGGTTGAAAACTACATGAAGCTATATCTTCTTCTTCTTCTTCTCGTTCGCCCGCTATGAATTCAGGCATCCAGTAAGGTGTTTCTGGTTGATTTTTGCATGAAGGCTGCTTTCCATATCATCAGTGTCCCTCGTCATTCAGATGAGCTTTCTCCGTCTTCAGACGTATGAACCTATACGATTATATACATATTACACTATATGGTTATTATGGCCAATAAGTAGAAAACTGTAATAATAACATTTCCCTGTAGCCTTTTCAGACCCTAAGGTATGAAGTCACATCACATTTCTAGGTCCTGGTGTGCAGGAGATAGGAGAGGCCAATTCCTTTCCTCAAGTGTGGAATGTCGAGAGTGGGATTGAACCCACAACCCTCTTGTGCATGAGTCGACAGGCAAACGCTTATGCATTACGCTAATCCGTCCCACACAAGTAGAAAACTATGACTAGTAAAATATAAACATTACAGCACAAAAGATAAATACAGAATAGTATGCAGATTAAGACACAGTGAATGGGATGATAGAAGGCTGCGTTAGGGTACCAAAGCTGACCAAGACCATAGTCAACCTCCAAGTGGAAGTCATGGTAACAGACATCACCAAATCCTAGCTAAGTGAATAGAGATTACAAAGTCAATGCAATCCCAGTTCTAAACATACCATACTGAAAACACATGTGACAGGTCAACGGTGCAGATGCCACAGCCTTGCTTTAAACTTCGACACATTATAACAAATAAACTGTTTCAGTTTGGAATATCTTCAATCCACTCCGGACATGTCTGTAGACAAACTTTCATGTCA
Source organism: Arion vulgaris (assembly GCA_020796225.1). NCBI lineage: Eukaryota > Metazoa > Mollusca > Gastropoda > Stylommatophora > Arionidae > Arion > Arion vulgaris. The sequence continues at coordinate 43,886,860 of CM036765.1, read as the reverse complement.
AACAAAGATAGAGAATCCAAAGAGATGCTGAATTTGGGTTGCTCATGGAGTCTAACTCTTTTAGGAAAACTGCAATGAGATGGACAACAGAGAGTAAACAAAACTTTGAAAACTATTTTTTTTTTCAGATTAACAGTTGTTGATATGATTTATATGAAGTTTTCCTTCAGAAACCAAACAGATAAGTTTGTATACAAAGAAATGTTAAAACAAATAATTTATCTATATGGTAATAGATGCTGACATGACAGAAAAGCAAAAAAAACTGTGTCTTAAATGTAAATGTGTCAAATAATACATTTAAAAAAAACTATCTTTACTGCCTGGGTAATACCGTTTTTTTTAGTGCAGTGTAGGATGGAAACATGAGCCTGAGGAATTTAACGGCTGCATGACTAATGCAGTCACAGCAAAACTGTTCCAGTTATAATTTTGTTTTAAGACCCCCATCCCCGAAAACTCCTTGACCTTACCGGGATAGAACCCGGGTCTCCAGAATGGGAGCCAGCGCTCTAATCCCTCCAGCCAGACGCCTCTCAATGTGTCCAATCTTTTCTTTGTTCTTTTGTCCTTCTCTGCTTTTTTGTCGTTAGACGTAGCAGGTTTAACTGACGATCGGTTTCAGAGATAGCACACGCTCGGTAGCATGATATGCTGTCATATTGTGGAGTTTTAAGATGTCTGTAACTCCATCAATGTGTCCAAGACAAAAGAAAAAATATATGTTTAATGACAATGTGTCATCGTTAAAGATAAAATTGTCTACATAAATGTTAAATAACACATACCAGCTGTTGTATTGCCATCTGAAAACTGTGGACTACTCTGACATGAACTTGTGTTGAGACTTCCAGGAGAACTAAAACCACTGCCAATCTCACTTGCAGTATCAGTACTCTCACTGCTTGCGGCACAAGGAGATGTATTAAACTTTGTCTCAATACTCAGTGGTTTTGTAACATCTGCTAGAGAACTACCATAGACAGCTGTACCATGTAATGTTATCTTTGATTCTGATGTCTGGCAGATTTCAACTTTCACAACAGGTTTTGTTTCATGTTGATTATTTGATTCATTTGTGTCCATTGCTCCTTGTTTTATACTAACACATTCCTCATTTTTGGATGGTTCTTCTTTAATATGTATATCAGCACATTTTGAATCTGATGACAGGCCTATGGATGATAACTCTGCTAAACTGTTGCTCTTGGACAGGAAATCTGATTGAGAAGACTCTGGTGTAGGTTCAGATGGTGTGAAAGAATTTGGTTTAGCTGATAATATAGTAGATGATCTCAGCCTCATCAAGTCACAATGGTTAGTTATGTTGTTTTCTGTCGCTGATTTGATTGTTTGAACATCTGTTGAAACTGTTGTTGGTGCACAAGAAGCCAGGAGGGAAACAGCCGTAGATGTTGCTGTTTTTAATATAGAAGAAGGTTGTGAAGTATTTGAAACTACCAACCCTGATGAAATAGTTGATACTGACTCAAATGTTGAAATCTGTGAAGTTAACACAACAGCTGGTTTAGATACAGTTGGTGTGGAGATGGTGATTAATGGAGCAGGAGCCACCAAAGGTGCTGCTGTTGTAAATGTAACTCTTTTCTTTGTTTCATTACTTTGACTTCTGGAATCTGAGTCTGACTTTTCACTGTTAGTAGGGGAAACAACCTATATCGAAGTAAACAGAGTTATTCACTTGAATAATCTCACTAAACATTACTACAGTTAATATAACCTATAGCTACTAGAAAGTTCTGTGTTAACTTCTGTCAACAGAAATTAAAATACTTTTAGTTCTAAAAATTGTCAAGCATTTTAATCACATTATTTTCAGTATCAGACGATAGTGGTCACACTATATTGTGTTCCACTCTCTCTAACCTGTGATGCGCTTGGTGCCTACTCTCTCTCTCTCGGTGAGATAATTCCTAGTCCTATCGAAGATTGATGATAAAACGTAGGTCCTGTGTTCAATTTGAGCATGAAAAAGAACCCTTGGCAGTTCAAAATCGAGAAGAGCAGGCTGGAAAGTTACTTTCCTGGCAAAATTCATTAGAAAGTATTCAAAATAAAATTCCTACAAAAATATCTTCAGCATCTTCAAAATTACATCGGGGACCCACATCGGTGCTACAGAGTTTGTGCACTGCAGCTGAGATCTTCCTGTGTAAGAAAGAGATCGGAGCACACATGGTTACACGTGAAGTGCAATGATGATGGTCCTATCAATCAATCGGTGGTCACAACAATGTACCACTGTTAAATTAATCGAAAAAACTAACTTAATATAGCAGAAAACATCTACTAGTGACTCTTGCAGACTTAAAGTGCAAACACTAAGTATTCTTTCAATTGTATCTTCCATAAAAGAGTTTGATGTCCTATATAGTCCAGAATGTTCTTGAAAGTAAAAATTTAGCTTCTATCCTTGCAAAGAAAATGTTATATTAGTAACACAACAAACGTTAACAATTAATTACAAAGTGTTATAAATTAAAGTTAACACTTAGTGAAACCAAAGAAGGAGTTATATACAAACAAAAATCTATTTCTAATTATAAAAAAGCAAACTTGTGGTGCTACCAAAAAATGCAATAAAAATTGTCTAATGCAGCTGTTACTTTCAGAAGCAAATACAAAAAACTAAATTAACAAAAACTACTGAATTAAAAAAAAAACCAAACCCAGTTGTTTATTAAAAAAAAATTAAACAAAACAAGCAGCAACTATCAAAACTGAAGTTAATTGAAAATGTTTCCATACTCCTTCTCCCTTATGGCCTTGTTATATTTCTACTCAACAAACAAGATGGTGAATAAATTCATATTTTGTTTCCTAAACAATCTTTAAAAACTAATCTTGGAAAGTTCAGCAAAAAGAAAAAAAATTGACAACCATAAAGTTAAGGACAGTCCTCCTTCAGTGAAACACACGACAAAACTCAGAAAGTCAAAGATGACAAATTTTTAGACTTATCACCTCTTGTTGGAAAACTTTTATAGTTGGTGCCTGGAATTTTTGAACTTCAAATCAATACGTTAAGATGGCACAGTTGTCCATGTGTTGGGGGCTCAAGGGAGCAAAGAATAGTAACACTGCAACATACAAGGTGTAAGAGGCGACAAAGTAGGGACCTAGGGAAGCTACCCTAGTAAATAAAAAGTGCTGTAGAAATCAGATGAGCTGGCCTACTTGTAGGCGCATACCTGGCACAGCGTACAATCACGCTTAGGCTCAGATCACATACAAATCATAAGAGTGTTTTAACAGTGGTTGATATGAAGTGTTCCAAGAAGAAGAGGACTGCACAGGTGGTAAAAGAAACGAAGAACTTCTATATAACAAAACTCGGTCCCGGCTTCTTGTGCATCAACAGCAATTTCAACAGATGTTCAAACAATGAAATCAGCGACAGAAAACAGCGTTTTGTAATGAAAACTAACCATTGTGACTTGATAAGGCTTCTTCTTCTGAAGTTGGATATGATATACATTAAGCAGACCAACTACTAATATGACAAGGTGGTTCAAAATAGCAATTGCAAAGAAGAAGTTTCCAAATCTCATGGAAAAGAAAATTAAAACAGATATCAAAATCTAAATGGTCTAAAGCCAAAGGATTGACTTCAGTGCACCGAGATTTATTACATATGACTCGGTCCCTCTCTGAAGAAATGGCACGATTTCTGAGAGTATTGCACAAAGCACAATCTCCATAGCTCCTGCAACAATCCTATGAGTCTCTGGAAAAATGCATCGGTAAACAGAACGGCGCAGTCTGGATTCAAACCTATGACCTTCGGTGCACAAGGCAAGGGCTTAACCACAGAGACCTCCAGATATAAAAAATGACTGAGAAGACATGGAAAGACAAGCAAACGATAACAAAATATAGGACAGAATGGTGTAGGTTTGTTGAAGTCATGTGTTTCAGAAAAAACTGAAAGTATTATTTTAATTAACTTATCAAATTTCTGATTTTCTTGCAACTATTACAAGGCCAAAGATAAAGAATTTGAATGAAAGAAGGTGCCCAGTCGAGTATACATAACATTTACTCAATGAAGTTATAACTTGGTGTTATCAAACATACACAAAATTCAACAAAATATTGCTTTCTCAACTGAATAAATGTAATGGCACAGATATATTCATAGATACAGTTAGGTCAAATTGCGAAACATTCAAACAGATTTGATGTCTGTGATCGACTGCTGAGACTGGACACCTATTTATTGCAAAGGGAAGGTAAGTAAATTTGGCAAAAGATAAAAACTATTGGTAGCAAATTTAAGAAATGTCATGTCTGGTTTCTATTTTGAAAAACTGTATATCTCGCTGGATGTGTTCTTCTTCTCCTTCTTTGCTTTCGTTCTTTACGACCAATTTTAATCACACTTTGTGACATGTTTGATCTTTGCCAAGAACGTGTATACGTTGCACATTGGTTTGGTAGGCCCCTAAACGCATAGACTTCTACATGTTTAGGACATGTGCATCCGATTTCAGTCAAACCTCCTTAGCCGCCTTTTACGACATGCATGGCAGGTAACAGTGGTTCTATTCTTTACACCCCAAATATGGGCCCCGGTAACCATTCGGGCGGATGTGTTCTTAAAAACGTTTGTCTGTAGGGCTAGGCAATGGTTGTCATAGTGAATAAAGGTTTGTGGTTTGAATCATTTGGTAAAATGTTTTTTTTCCAGAAGTCCCTAATTTTTGTTTACTGGTCTATTTATAGATCACTATCTGTACAACGTTGCATTCTGGGAGATGAAGAATGCTGGCTTATGCTCATCTACAATTTAGAAAGCTTTAATTTCAAAGTTTATTACAATTATTTTTTAAATTATTAAGTTCAGAAAGTTTTCTTTTCAAATAGAATGTTGCCTAATGCTCAACTAAAACTAAGAAAATGATCTATCAAAGTTTAGCTGAATACTTTTCTTATGTTCTTTAAAATTATATTGAATGTATGTATCTACGTTATTTAAGATTATTGTAATTCTATTTCATGTTCTTTAAGATTTTGCTTTCAGGTTGACCCTGCCTCAATTGGGTACCAGGAAAAGCATTGGGAAGGAAAGGCGGCCGACGTGAAGTTGACCACATCACCCATCTTATGCCGATGGTCAATGAAAAATATGGATCTAATACCGTATTACCTTATATACTATATGGTATAAAAAGGTTCCTTTACTTATACATTCTATTTTATGTTCTTTAAGATTATGTTGAATACTTGTGCGTTTCTGATGGGTTTTTTTTAAAGATGATGTTTATGCTGTTTAACACACTAACTTCAAAGAGTCAGCCACTGAATCATATAATAAAATAACTATAACTATTTTGGCTTGTTATAGCTAAATTATTTACATAAAAACGATATATGATTCATTAACATTTGTTAAGATATCATAACATGACAGCTTATTTTGTGTATACTTATGTAAGTAATCAACAAATTATTTAGCATGTGCATGTTTATTTTTTTTTAAATTCTGTAAGTTAATGTTTTAAAATTACCAGTGCATGTCCTTATACTTTCTGCAGGACTAAACTGCATAATCTTCTTATATGTGCTTTAAGACTTCAACATATAACACCTCCCGCCCAATGTGTAATAAGTCGGAACTCTGTCATATGTTCTTATTGAATTTTAGCATGAGTTTTTAGCAAGAAATTTTAGCATGAGTTGAATCTTTTTAAACAGTACTAGTTGAAGTTAAGAAAATGTCACAAATCATACTGCTACAGTTAAGCAAAGTCATCATTTGTTCTACAGTTAGCAAAGTCATCATTTTGTTCTATAGTTAAGCAAAAGTCATCATTTGTTCTACAGTTAAGCAAAAGCATCATTGTTCTACAGTTAACAAAGTCATCATTTTGTTCTACAGTTAAGCAAAATCATCATTTGTTCTCATTAAGCAAAAGCATCATTTTGTTCTACAGTTAAGCAAAAGTCATCATTTGTTCTACAGTTAAGCAAAATCATCATTTTGCATCTACAAAAGCAAAGTCATCATTTTGTTCTACAGTTAAGCAAAAATCACGCCAGAAGCTCTATAAACCAAATATATTGTGCTGCTATAGTGAAACAAAACAGATATCAGAACAATCAACATAAACACTACGGTGAAACTGTTATGGAAGTAACCAACAAAAATTAAAATAAAACACTTGTAACAAAAAAGCTTGAACAGCCTTTACAAGCCACAAGTTGTGTGAAAAGCTGTTTGCTTGAGAATGTCATTGTTTTTTTGGGGTTGTTTTACCTTAGCGTCCAGCAGCTGAATTCACAAGTTTAAGTAAGGAGAAAAATAATGTCAAAATAGATGAGGGAAACATTCAAGAACTAGTAAAATTACTCATCCTATACACAGAGCGTTTTTCTATTGAATAAAGATGTTGAAATTTGAGACATGTAACGTCACTACATTTTGTCTTTTGAGTTCAGATTAGTTTCAGTTTGAAATATCTTCGGACATGTCCATAGGTGCTCCAATTTCTTTCCTAACATCTCCAACAGCACCCAGCAATTAACTGAACCAGTTCGATGTTGAGTCTACTAATACCTGTTGTGCTGTTCCTTTCTGACCACCCCGATCTTCAATCCAAGCTCTTGCAATCTAGCAGTTGAAATGGATTGGTTTAAATGAAAATCCTTTTTGTTGCCAAACTCTTTTGAGGCTTTTGAGTGCACTTTCATAAGTCAACAGAAATATATTCTTAGTAATCAGTGTTCAGCTATAGGCTATTTGCATCTCCATAGAGCTTGTCCCAGAATGATAACTGTGATGACCATGTTCATTTTCTTTTGTACTAGTTTACACTTTTGTCACATATGTTCAGCTGTCATTGTGTTAGTGCTGCTGGTTCATCAGAAGTTCACATCTCTTAGATGTTCATATATATAGTTACTATGGAGCAGGTATAATGAGTTATGGCATTAGCCTTTCATTCTTGAAGATGTGGGAACATGGCAAAGTGAGGCCAGAGTTTATTTATATTCAGTAGTGGAAATATAATCAAAATTTGCACACATGGCGTCAATCAGTCATTACCTTCTTCTTCTTTCTCCAATCCTGTTTTGCCTCACAGCATCAGGATAAGAAGAGATTTCTAGAATGGGCTTGTGTGTGCGCTTCATAAACAGTGTTTTTCATAGACTCTGTAATCTCTGAGGTCTACCTTTTGATAGTATGGCCTTTTGCTTTGAATCCACAGTATCAAAGCAGCAATGTCTGTTGGTAATCTGCTTATGTGGCCCAACCATTTAATTTGTTGTTTCTTGGTGAAGTTCAGTACTGATGTTGTACCCACATTTTCCCTGATGTCTTAATTTCTAAACCGGTCATTACCCATTAACATAAAAATCCCCTATATAAGAATATATTATAAGGAAAATTTCAGGCTGAGTAATACATTGTTGAAAGTGTTAATTTCTTGTTAGGTCACACTGAATATATAAAACAATAAAAGGATAAATAGTCAAAGTATTACAATGAGAACATGACTGTTCCGACTACTATTTCTTCTCATTGTTACACGTTATATTCATATTCAAGCTACACTAATAATATATAGGATATACAAAAGTGAATGAATCAAAATAAACAAGAAGCTGATTATGAATTAAAATGCTTCTAGTATCAAATTCAGTGAATAAGTAATTCCTGCTGTGAGTGAATTAGCAATCTGAATAAATATTCATGGTACATATAAAGAAGAAGATTATAGTCCCTCATGCAATATTGAACAAGTTAGCCCTTCCATACCTGTTGTAATGCTTCTCTTACAATTTTGAAATTTATTTTCAGAGTGGCCAGTTTTTGTTCAAGTAGCTGCCGTCTGTCAGGAACAACTGCCATTAGATTAAACCGAATATCATGATAGGGTTCCCTGAAAAGTAATACAAAGCTAGCAACTATTATAAGCAGTGTACTATTGTAGATCACAACATGATATTATTACATATTGCAGACAAAAATAAAAAAAATCTGGTCACATCGTATATCAACACAAAACACTCACATGAACAGAATTCAATCACACCACACTCCAGAGTGCCAGCTGTGTGCACATCATCATGAAATCGTTCACCACCATCTCTTCAGGTGCCAAGTGCTAGATGATGTCAGGAAGATCCTTCTACCTCCAAGGCCAGATAAATGGATCACATTATTCAACACAAAAGAACAACTTACAAACACATGCAGATACCACTACATACCATTCGGCCAAAGGGCAAGAGCTCAAGTGCCGCTGAATCATTGAAGAAGTGATATCATATAAATGAGGACAGTGATACTATAATTGTTTCCCTTGTCACTCTCTTAGTTTAGGAACCAAAATATTATAATGTAAAGAAAAAAAGAAAATTTGAAAATGTATAAATACTGGGACAATTCAATACAAAATTTCTCCAGTTCAGAAAATTGCCACCTACTGTCTAAACTGTGAAAGCACCGCAAGGTGGTCTTGCAGTGGATACCATCTCACTGTAGAATTCCAGAAAATGAAACAGTAGACCGACTGGCCAAGGAAGGTGTTGGAGGAGAGCAGCCAGATGTGCCAGTTACCTACCACCAAAAAGAAAAGGATGATTAAATCAATCTGAAAGTCACCAACACAGCACGAGTACCAACATATGAGCAGATTGGAACAAGTTGTCATTCTGCGCCTCAGAACAGGACACAATCGATTCCGCAGCCACATGAATACAAAATTCAAGATTTGCAATTCAGCCATGTGCACAGGCACATCAGACTACAGAGCACATACTTCATGACTGCACTGAATGTGATATACTGAGGCAAACTCACTGGCCTAGCGAAACAGCACTGGACAGAAAACTACATGGACCTCTGTATGAGCTATAAAAAAGTTAAGTTTATACAAGAGACAATGTTGAATTGTCTCTTGTATAAACTATTTCATGTGCACAAAAGAAGGAAGGATTACAAAATTTGATACACTACATATTAATAATTGTGAAGTGTCTAATAGAAAAGGCACTAGCAATGTAATTTTTATAAAGTGAAAAGGAACTATCTACTTACCCTCCTGTACCAAGTCTGTCCGAAATAACTTTGCGAAATTTTTCTGTCCAGTCTTCTCCTTTTTCCCAAGGACCTAATAATAACACAACACAAATTAGTCGATGGTTTATAATATTTCAGAAGTTATCCTCACTCAAGTTACTGCCACTTTTCATAGTGCCTTTCGATTCTTACCTGCTTTGTCTGACTACAGAGTACTATTTTCACGATCACTGCAGATAGATGAAATAGGGTCTAACCTCTGAAGTCGGAGAAGCCCTGCCTGTATGGCGGGGAACACTGATAAAAAGTGAAAGCAGGCATTCACACAAAAATCAGTCAGAAGTGCCATACCAGGTGCCCTGACTACATCTGAATTCATAGCTGATGAACGCAAGAAGAAAAAAAAGTAAGGTCTTAGTACTAGCTCACTAACCCAGCAATGCCAAGCCACCTTATTTCATTGTGACTATGGCATCAAACCCAAACAGAAAGCATTTACAAAAATGAATGTGTTGGGCCTAAAGGCACAAATATCAGCTTAACCAATGAAAACTAACAATACAATGTATGTATGCTCTTTGGCTAAAATCACAAGTGGTTATTCTAGAATGAGCTCAGAAGAAGGTACATAAAGGATAAAGACCGCCCATGTGGTGCCGGGGCCCACAAGGGAAGCAAAGAATATAACCACTGCAACCTACAATGCATATCGCAAGAGGCGACTGATGTAGGACCTAGGAAGCTACCCTAGTAAATAAAAAGCATAGCAGAAATTGGATGTGCTGGCCTACTTGTAGGCGCATAACTGGTACAATGTACAACCGCTCTTAGGTTCAGATCACATACAAATCACACAGAGTGGTTAACAAGTGGTCGATATGGAGCGTTAAAAAAAGAAGGATAAAGTGTTCAGTCTGAAGATGTCTTACCATGATCAATAGGATGTGGCTTTAAGCCATCCAACTCAAACAAGTGTCCATGTATTGGTACATAGCTAACATAGTGAAAGGTTTCAGAGTCCATGGCCCTGACACTAGACAGCCCAGACTGTTTCTCTGGCACTGGCTTACTTGTCTCTGGTCTGAAGTAAAGAAGTGTGTGCAATTCAATGTCTTTATCAAAGAGTTCACAATTATGTCTTGCTAAAACCACAGACAAAATAATACTTTACTTAATGACAATGAAAGCAGATAAAAATGAGATTCTTTAACTGCTTTATAGTAGTGCGGGTCATCTCTCTAAGGTGTCTTTTGGTTACACAAGTCATAAATTGAAGCTTGGCTAAGTTCTGTTTTTTTCAATGCAAATATACTGTGACTGGACAGGATTCACTCGGTTCAGGTGTTAATGGGTATCTACCTCTGAAGTCAAAGAAAGATTCAATGTCCCTGAATGGCAAGGGCCCTTGATAAGGAAAGCAAACCTCAGCGCAAAAATCAGTAAGAGACCTCAGCTGAACTTATCAGCTCAATCAATTTCATAAATCCAAGAATGAAAAGGACAGTAGATCTGAACATGTTCTTGAGGGGTAGAGATTTCTATGTATGTTTTCCACTCATACTGCATCTAAAGAAGTTGTACACGAACAAGCAAATTCTGAAATCTGCAGAACAATGTACTTACATACAAGATCAAATCACAAAGTATGAATGCAATCAAAAAACTGTACCCACTATTTACTATCAAACTGAAAAAATATACATAATATAGTTATCTTTTTTTGCAGTTAGTTTTTTCTTAGAAATCTTGGATTCCATAAATTTCCTGAAAACAGGTCTAATCTTATTCGAACGCTCCATATTGACCACTTGTTAACCACTCTCTGTGATTTGTATGTGATCTGAGCCTGAGCAATTGTGCAAGTTATGCACCTACAAGTAGACCAGCACATCTGATTTCTGCGATGCTTTTATTTACTAGGGTAGCTTCCCTAGACCCTACATCAGTCACCACTTACGACATGCCTTGTAGGTCGCAGTGGTACTATTCTTTACTTCTCTTGCGGACCCTGGCACCACACAGGCGCAGGTCTAATCAATTATAAGAATGGTCTTCAAATACAAACATAAGGGCTAATAATAATAATAATCATTAATAGTTACCTTGCAAAGCTGTTATGTACTCTTGCAAGCTCGGGCATGTTTGCAATAGCATATCCTTTGTCCTGGTGAGAAAATATCAATAAAAAATAAAAATCACAATTTTGAATAGCCTTTTCTGACCTTAAGGTATGAAGTGCCTGTAACTTTATATTTTAATGTCCTAGTATGCAGGAGGTAGGAGGGCTAATTATTTTCCTCATGTATGAAACATTGGGGCTGGGATTGAACCCACAACCCTCTTGAGTCCGAGTCGATAGGCAACGCCTAAGAATGGCGCAAATATGTCCCCCGAAATGATCAACATTTCAACAAAATAAATAACACTTAAGAATTACAGAGTAGTATGACAGGGTTGCTAGAACATAAGCTTAAATGGGGATCGCGCGAGAGAGAACATAAGCTTAAATAAGGTCAGGGATTTGTTCCTTTCTGAGGTAACATGTTAAAACAACCTTGTACTGTAAGGCAATAATATCATTCTTTATTTCTCAGTTAAAAATATACCCAAGCAACCCCTTAGATTGGAATATTGCCCTTAGATGGGAACATTGCCCTTAGATGGGAATATTGCCCTTAGATTGGAATATTGCCCTTAGATGGGAACATTGCCCTTAGATGGGAATATTTTAACATGGCTAAGCATGAGGAGTGATAGAAGACAAGAGAGAGTGGGCGTATTAGAATAAACAACACAGAATGAAAGAGAATAAATAAACTTTATGAATGTATACTAGAAAACAAGTTGTAATTTAGCTGGATATTTCATTTTTTCCTGTGAATGCAATTTGGATGATTATACCATCAGATGTGTTCTTATGTCAAAGTCAACTGTTGCCTGGAGCTTCTTCTTCTTCTACTTTGAACGCTCCATATTAACCACCTGTTAACCACTCTGTGTGATCTGAGCCTAAGAGTGATTGTATGCTGTGCCAGTTACGCACCTAGAAGTAGGCCAGTACATCTGATTTATGCTACGCTTTTTATTTACTAGGATAGCTTTTCTAGGCGCCTACCTGGGCCGTCTCTTACAAAATGCCTTGTAGATCGCAGTGGTACTATTCTTTACTTCCCTGGCGGACCCCGGCACCACACTGGCGTTTGAATGTAGCCATGTAACTACACAAAGCTCGGTAGGTCGATTAACAGCATAAGATTTATTGGATGGCAAAATCGCCAGATATAAGCGTGTCAGGTGTAATATTATTGTTTCTGGTGTACCTTCTGGCCTAGTATCGCCAATGCTTTTACACCTCATCATCATCATCATCAAGTAGCTTGTCCCTTCTGAAACTTGGCTCCCATTACAGAAATCCTGAAAAACTCTCTGTTCTGTGCAAGTTGACTGGAGTCAGCGTCAGTTATTCTCAGATCATCAATGACATCTTGTACCCATCGTCTTCAAGGTCTTCCTCTCACTCTTCTTCCGGGCACCATTCTCTCTTTTATACCTAGCTAGGGACTATTAAACTATTACACTAAATAGTATGCTCACAAATTGAAGTCAGACATTTGTTAGAAAGATATCATCAAGGTTAGTGACTGAGATAAGAGATTGCTGGAACAGTAAGGCAAACTTCATGGTGGACAACTCTCCAGGTGTGAAAATACTTGAAAGAAATGATCAATAGATATGTCCACGCAAGCTAGCCAGCAATAGTAAGTTGCATTTACCAAGGCAGAATGCAGAAACCTAACAGAGATAAGGTGGACAAGCTTTTAGAGATCTTGTTTTTGCGATGTCATAAGAGGTGTGTTTAGCTAATTCAGACACAGATGGTTTTAGCTAGACAGAATAGTCTAGAATGAAATTTTATAAAAATAAATAGGAAATTAGAGAATGGACAATTTAGAGAGTAGAGACAGGATATAGTAAGAGCACATGATTAGTCCAAGAGACTTGAGTCTTAATCAACCAAGAAGAGGTAAGTTTGAGCCATATGAGCTCAGGAATTTGACTTGAATACCAACAAGAGAACAAAAAATAGGAACTTAAAAACAGAATGGAACCATACAGGAGAACCAATTTGAGGATAGTCATGCAAAGAACAGCTATGTTATTCAGAAGGAATATGAGATAGCTATCTGGTGACATGCTGTTGTTGTGAACTATTGATGTTGAAATGGTCGATTTTAAAAGCAAATTCTAAATAAAGAAAATTATATGTATGAAAATTGTAGCTGTTGTGTGGTGTTATCTAGCATGTTTTCTTTGCTGGAAAGTTTGGCAATAACTTTCTTCTAGTCACCAACATCAGCATAAGAAAGTTGGGACAGAACCTTGCTTGAATTACATTGAGAAACAAAGAATGAAGTGGTTCGACCACTTAATAAGAATGCAATCAAACTCCACTGTATACAGTTTTCTACAACAGAACACCAGGAAAGACGAGAGGAAGGCCACGAAAAAGATGCATTGCAGAATCCTGCAAAAAAAACAAAAATAATTATCATCTAAGTAACTAGAGCAGCACAATACAAAAAAAACCCAGAAAACCACGACACTGGGCAACAACCCTGTAACAGTGTGATGACAGAAAAAGAAGATGGAACAAAGCAACAACATTACAAACACATGCAGATACCACTGTATAACATTGGGCTGAAGAGCAGAGCCCTAGCCACACTAGATCATTGAAGAAGAAGTTCATCAGATTCTTGTGTGAGCTGGTTATGTAACGTTGATAGCATGGGGTTTATTGAACAATGTGAACTTTATACTCTTATAAGAATCAACTAATCTTCACACAATAATGTGCACATGGGTATGATAAACAAGTGAACTTTGGGATGGCTGATGCAGTAGAGGACAAAGCATGCATGGGAATACCCAATGTGCCATGAAGTCGATTGCATAACATAACAATGTGTGGCAAAAATGTACAGTACCTCAGGAGACATAGATTCGGTGAACTCCTTGATCAGGTTGAGTGTCTTGCCCAGCTTAACTTTGTTGTCACAGTTCAGAAGAACGCTTAGTAGAGCATGTGTTGCACACGAGTTGGGAATTATCTGTGTATAAGCAATGTATAATTATTTTCTGAAGTAGAAATGTATGTCTATATTCTGTTGGTAAATTAATATCTGCAAAAATAAACAAATAGCAATTGGGCTTTATAAGATGGGTCATGGAAGTCTGTGTTTTCTGAAGTAGAAATGTATGTCTATATTCTGTTGGTAAATTAATATCTGCAAAAATAAACAAATAGCAATTGGGTTTTATAAGATGGGTCATGGAAGTCTCTGTGGCTACACCTTTGATTTATGATCCAAAGGTCATGGAAGTCTCTGTGGCTACACCTTTGATTTATGATCCAAAGGTCATGGAAGTCTCTGTGGCTACACCTTTGATTTATGATCCAAAGGTCATGGGTTTGAATCCGGAGCAGGGCCACTCACGGTTGCATTTTTTTTAGAGACCCTAGGATTGTTGCAGAAGCTAAGGAGTTTGTACTTTGTGCAATACTCTCGGCAGGTGGCGTGCCTTTTCTGCGGATAGGGCCGAGCCACATGGGGTAAAATCAGGTGCAATGAAGTCGATCCTTCAATTTTAAAATCTCTTTTCTAAGATAGGTCACAATATGAGACATTATTATCTGCTACAAATTTCAACACTATCATTAACCCTGTCTTCTTCTTCCTTTCCTCTTTTCTGTAATCCGGCTTTGCCTCACAGTGTCAGGATAAGAAGAGAATTCTTGAAGAGGCTTTTGTGTGTGCATCATAAATAATGTGAAATTGACCCTGCAACAATAGGTATTGGTTCTTATGGTACATTCATTGTTGTCATATAAACTTTTACATATGTTATTCCAGTGTGTGTTGATTCCATAGTCTATTAGGATTTCTCATAGTTTGTCTCTGTCTACTCCGTTGAATGCCTTTTCCTGGTCAACAAAGGCCAAATATAATGTTTGTTTGAACTAAATTGATTTTACTACCATATATCTAAGAACAAAGATGGCTTCTGTACATCCTTTATTTTTCCTTATATTTCACTCAATTGGGGTTGAAATTACAGACAGCAGTATTTTCTCATGAATCTTGCAAAATATTATTTAATAAAGAGATGCCTCTATAATATGTAAAGTCTCTCTTGCTATCTTACTTTTTCCCACGTCGAGATATTAATGGCGTTCTCCAATTTTTTGGTGTCTTTCTCTTTCCATAGACATAATCAGGGATAAATTATGGAGAAATAAAGATAGTTGGAAGTGGAGGGTAAAGCTGACTGGTATTATCGGGGCAACTGATAGTAAAGTTGACAACATGCTGTACTAGTGACCAAGTGCTGTGGAATTTCTGGGGGTCACGACCAACTTAGGTGAAAAATGTTTGGTGTGCACATGGTATGTGGTTGGACTACAGGAAACCCTAATACTTTACTTGGGGATCTCTCTCTCTCTCTCTCTCTCTCGCTCGCAATCACTGCCAAGACCAATGTACCAGACCTCCCCATAAATTTTATTCATGTGGAAAATCTGATTCATGCAGCCTTAGCATTGGTCTGTTTTACATCACATCTTCAGCACCATTTGGAGCTCTGGTGCTTATCTTTCGACGATATGTCCGGTTTCAGCCAGCGTTTACTCGATTCGCTCTCCGTTCTGTAGCCATCTAGTGTTTTTTTCGGTGTGGGGTAGCTAGCCCCACTCCCAACCTCCTTAGTTGCCTCTTACGACATAAGTGGCAGGTAACAGTGGTTCTATTCTTTACATCCCAATTTGGGCCCGGTAACAACTCGGGCATCTAAATACAAGTACCTTTGAAGTTGAAGTAATGATGGCCTGAATGGCTAGGGACACTGGTGACGACTTCAAAATGTCTAACCTGATATTGAATAAACAATTCTAACAGGGAAGCTTCTTTTTTATTGTTTAAAAGCATCTCTTGCGCTGAAGATTATATAAACAGAGGCACTAAAATTTAACAAAAATTAACATGTTAAAGAAGATATTGATGATTTATGTCTAGTTACCTGCTGGGCAAAAAATATGTTATTAACTGCCTCCATGTCAGTTACAAAATTTTCAACTTCTGTAGTCTTACGTCTACTACGTCTTTCTTGATCCACGAAACAAAAAGATGAATCCATAGACTGGTCTGAAAAATTAACAGATACACATGGTAGAACAAATTAACATGACAGACATTCTAAATCATAGATACATGTTGACAAGCTCTGATTAGTGCTTTCATCTCTTTGTAAGTGATATCTTCTTCTTACGTTCCATATCGACCACTTGTTAACCACTCTATGTGATCTGAGCTTCAGAGCGATTGTACATTGTACCAGTTATACGCCTACAAGTAGGCCAGCACATGCGATTCCTGTGATGCCTTTTATTTACCAGTGTTGCTTCCCTAGGTCCTACTTGCTCCTCTTACGGCATGCCTTGTAGGTCGCAGTGGTACTATTCTTTGCTTCCTTCGGGCCCCAGCACCACACAGGTGGTAAGTGATATAAGATATAAAATCCCATAGTGTGAACAAAATTACTGGAACTGGGTACATTCTGCAACCAAGTGAGATCTAAGGATGATAAGTAAAGTAACACTTTTATTATCATTTCCCAACATCTCTATATATATTGTAGAAAATAGTCAGGTCAGCATTTACATTCTACTTAGTGCCAACCATACAGAAAGATTCCTCTTACAGATGTCAAAAGCATTTTATACTTCTGTCCCGTTACTGTCTTCTCTTTATAATTCTCAAACTATCTAATATTTCAAAGTGTATGTTCGCCATGGTGCCAGTGTCATGCATTTATGGTGCCCTATTTTAATTTGCTGGCTTCAACATTAATTTCAATTTTTCAGTATTTTACAGCACTTCCATGAACGTGATCTTCTCGCTTTTCCTATCTTGTTCTATGTTGTAACCATTCTATTGCCCCCTAACACCAACATTTTTCTTTTTTTCCCCGAAAAAGAGTCAGCATCTCAACTATATTAACATTACTATTGTTATTAGTAGTAGTATTGCAATCATCACGTGGTGCCTGCATCTCCACACCCATCAGTCAGATGCACCCACAATATATAAAAACATTGGACAGCACTGCCATATGGTATAAAAACAGATTCTTTACTTACTTACTTCTAATAGTTCAACATTTAACAACTTCAGTAAATGAAATGAAAATAATTAAACATTTACCCTTCAATGGGTTTTTGAAGATCATAGATCTCTTCCACTTGTACTCCATTCACACCTGGAACAATAAAATATGAATATCTGATCTACAGAATGTGTACATATATATACATGTATTCCTTTCATACCGTTTTACGTTACATAGGACATGCAAGTGATTTCTCCATACCGCTCTATCCTGGGTAACTTGTTCCATCTCTTTCATGGAATTGAGTCTGATATTTCTTGCCTCTCTCAGCAAAGTTCGTTTCAGGGTTTCCCTAGTGTGTCCTCTCTTTCTTGAACCCTTTTGCCTTCCACTTCAATGCCTGCTTTGGTGTTCTTCGATAATTTCTTCTCACGGTATGCCCAACTTATCTCCATCTTCTTTTTATAACAGTTGTTACTAGTGGCTGACCAGACATTTCTCTGATTTCATCACTTCTCCTGAATTCGTTCCATTTTATGTTATTTTTCGCAGATCATTATTTTTCACAGACATCTCATTTCAAATGCATACAACTTGCTTTCTATATCTTTAGTCATTTTCCAACTCTCGCTGGCATATGTTAGGATTGATACAACATTGGAATTGAAAATTGTTTATTTAGTTTGTAATTTTATTTTCAGAATATGAATATTTAAACTAATTCCTTGGAGATCTTAAAAGAATTTGTCCAATTAGTCTTGAGTGTAAAATGAAATATGTGTTGCCTGCGCTACATTGTAATGAATGACTGCTGATTGAGTAACTTTGTCAATGTGATTGATACAGAATATCCCACTGATGTATACCACGTCTCTGTACTCCCAATAGAATAACAATACAGAATGAAAAGCTAATTTCA
Source organism: Arion vulgaris (assembly GCA_020796225.1). Taxonomy (NCBI): domain Eukaryota; kingdom Metazoa; phylum Mollusca; class Gastropoda; order Stylommatophora; family Arionidae; genus Arion; species Arion vulgaris. Next base: position 43,868,726 of record CM036765.1, on the reverse strand, counting down.
CAGGGAGACCCAAACAATTTGTTTCCCCTCCCCAATAGAAGAATGCTTTTTATCCAGAACTGTCTGTCCGCTGTAAACCATGGCACAGCATGCTATGCTCTTTTACCCAAATCCCACACAAGCCTCAAAGAGTGGTTGTTCTAGAGAAAACACAGATAAAACTCTTTGGCTTAAACTACAGATGAATCACAGAGAGTAGTTAACAAGTGGCTATTCTACAGCGAATGCAGAAGTGCCCAGACATTGCAATAGACTTAGTTAGTCTTTCCTCTTGGGCCTGTGGGCGGCGCATAGGGCAGAGGTCATAGCTCTCCATGTCTCGTGGTTCGTTGCTATCTGTTTTAGGTCTTTAATGTTTGCTAGGCCCATCGTTGAGCCTTCTCTGATGATGGTTCTACGCAGAGTCTCTCTTGGTCTTCCTCATTTTCTTTTTCCCTCTGGTGTCCATATGAGGGATTGGTAAGGAGTCTTCTCTCATCCATTCTAAGTGTGTGTCCCCTATGTAGTTCCAGCGGCGCTTTCTTATAAAATTTGATACATTTTCTTGCTTGGTCTCTTGTCTTATTTGTGTATTAGGTCTGAAATCTGACCATTTTAGGTTCAGTATTCTTCTAAGACATTTATTTTCAAAGTTATCTAATTTTCTTTCTAGAGCTTTTGTTGCTTTCCAACTCTCGCATCCATAAGTTAATACTGGAATCACACAAGAGTTAAAGATCTTTAATTTTAAGTGCTTGCTGAGTGAATTGGACTTCCATATATTTGACAATTTGTTAAAAGCACTTGATGCCAATGCGACTCTGTATGGAATTTCTGGCGCTGTATCCCCGTAGATGTCATCATACTCCCTAGGTATGTAAAACTTTTGACTTTTTCAAGAGTGTAGTTTTTAGTTGGATATTTTCTGAACTGCTGGTAAGGTCAACAATTTTTGTTTTTGTGGTGTTGATTTGGAGACCAATTTGTCCTGAGATATTTTGGAGAAGGTTTGTTTTCATTTGAATATCTTGGTGTGATGAACTCAAAAGGGCCATATCGTCGGCAAAATCAAGGTCTTCTAAAATTTTATCAACCCATATTTGCGTTATTTGTGCATTTTCGCATGACCCAGTCAATTGCTATTTCAAAGAGCATTGGCGAATTGGCGATAAGACGCAGCCTTGTTTCACTCCTGCAATAGACTGCTTCTAGCAAAAAACAGTGAATTTGTCAGGTACAAGCAACCGTATGTTCAAATATCTGTGGTGGTGTCCTATTTACAAGGAGCACATTCAATGAGAAAATGGTGCCTGGAGATTCCTGTGGAAAAAAAGACTGCTAGATTTTGTCCTACAAAAAGTATATCATTTCCAGAGAAAATGACTCAGTGCCTGCGATACTGCAGTAACCACCCAGAAACTAATCTGAATTTTAGTCTTCACAATTGATGGCAATGCGCACTACATAGTTTCAAAGTCTTTTGGGTATAGAAAAAACCTATAAAGTCACACCCCCAAGGAAAATATTGAAAAATGTTCTTTCTATGGGTCTTCACAAACAAACATAACATAGAACAGAACAGATAATAGGGCACATACTTTATTATATCCTCTATTAAACGTATATACTCACCAAAATCTTCCAACAAAAGTGTAAATAAACCTGAAAGAAAATAAAATAGTGCACTAACAAACTGTAATAAATTATCTCTATACTATAAGTTTTTGATTACTTTAGTAAGTAAAAACAACAAGAGAAAAATTATGTGGCCATCACTTACAATTTTGGGACACTTTTTTATTTTACACTTACAGCCTCCGACTGGCCACTGCTTTCTTTGAACATATTAAGTTGACTTCTGAGAGTGTATGCAAAGGGGTTGAAAACTATTCTTTCTTTCTTTCTCGAATCCTGTATGCCTCACAGCGTCAGGTCAGGAAGAGATTTCTAAACGGGCCCTAGTATGCGCTTCGTAGATAGTCTCTTTAGTCGCCTCTGTTATCTCTGAGGTCCATCTTTTGCGTGGCCGGCCTTTTGCTTTGTACCCATTGTATCGGAGCAGCATTGCTCTTTGGGTGCACTGTCTGATGGTAATCTGCTTACGTGACCGAACCATTTAATTTGTTGTTTCTTGATGAAGTCTAGTACTGATGTTGTACCCACTTTTTCCTGATGTCTTCATTTCTCAACCGGTCTCTTCTTGTTACACCCAGCATTCTGCGTAGACACTTCATCTCTGTTGTGACTAGTTTTCTTCTATCGTTTGTTGTCAGCGTCCAGGTTTGGCACTGGTAACATGGTAGAAAACTATGTCAGCAGTAAATAACGCATAGCATTGGCCATGAAAATGTAGAAACCTTACAGTATTAAGCCTTAGCATTTAAAGGTGAGCTAATCAGTTTCTCTTCCTTGTTAACATCCCATTTCCTAACTCAATAAGTCACGTATCCATTTAAAGCTGCATCGACTGGATCCTCTGTACTGAAAGATGATTTTAGTCTCAATTAATAAAACTACTGCTCTAAGAGCTGAACTATGCCTGAGCATAACAGTACTAGAAAGACACACACAAAGTCAACAATTTACTGATAACAGACACCGCTTGCAGATGAAAAACAGCAAAAAAATCTAGAAATATATTTTTTTTTAATTGTCTTCCTGTGCGACTGCACATCAGTTTTGCAGGCCACACAAAAAGGATTATGAGATAATATAGAGAGAGAGCTGATACTCTAGCTAAATAAGCTCTCAGAAAACAATCAAATCATTCTCCAGTGGATACTAGTTCACTCTGGATTTTCAGGAAATGAGAGAGTGTACAAGCTGGCTAAGGAAGGAACAAAGAAGATGCAATTGAAATACCCAGTGTTATTATCAGAGATCAAGAAACATATCAAAGAAAAATACAAATAGTCGTGGAGGTAACAAACCAACAATAAACACTCGCATGACCCATCAGCAGACTCAACAGAAAACAGCACACAACAATCTTTCAACTCGGATCAGAACACTGCCGGCTCAATCACCATATACAAAAAATAAAGCCTGCTCAGAACGCAGTGTGCATGTCAGACTGAAACACAGACTTCAGAGCACATCCAGCAGTCCTGTACACCAGCAAACACGAAACAAAACATCACCCCATTGACAACATGAGTGAAGCTTCTAGAGCATACTATGAGGAACCCTTGAGGAACTCCAACTGATGTGCAGTTGTTTGACTTTTATTTCCTGTAGGAATTCTTTCTTCATCCTTTGAGGAATCATATACACCATAATTAACTATGCTATTGGTCACAGTAGGTCGTATCTAATCTAGCTATATAATACTACTAGATACATTCAATGAGCTGTAATGAAGACCCAATCGATGTTAGTGTATGTTTATCTAATTCTGAGTGTGTAGCATAACAGGCTGATCCAATCCACTGCACATCTATTTATGACCTGTAATTTTACCCCCTGCAACATTCATTAAATCATGGCAACTCATAACAAGCCTACTGATGCACATAGTTTTCTTCTTTATACCTCTTCCCATTCCCAGGCTTGTCGTGACTCTTTACCATTCTCTCAACTCTTGCGCCTTAGTCGCCTCTGTAGCGAGGACGTCGATTTTCTCGATAGAGCTCACGAGATGCTGGATTTCTTTCATAAGCGCTTATACCCGGATAAGGTGCTTGCTTCTGCTATGCGGCGCGTTCAGCAAATTTCTGGCCAGGAGGCTCTCTCTAACCAGCATAGAACTTCCAATTCTGACAGGGTGAAACTTGTCTTAACTTTCCACCCTCATAGTTCCCTTGTGAAGAAAGTCTTATTCCGTCATCTCTCCATTCTTCAGTCTGATCCTGAGACACGTTCAATCTTCCAACACTATCCTTTGGTGGCGTACAGACGGGACAGAAGCCTTAAGGATATGTTGGTTCACAGTCGCCTCAAGCCTAATATCCAGAGTCATTTTGGCACCATCCAGTGTGGCCGTCGGCGCTGCAACACTTGTGCTTATGTAATACAGACCCGCACGGTGTCTTTTCCAAAAGCCACGTTCGTTGTTGAAGACAGTTTCACGTGCGAGTCCGTAATATTATCTATGCCATTATCTGCAAGCGGTGCAACAAGGCCTATATTGGGAAACCGGCAGGAGACTCAGTGACCGATTCGCCCAACACTTGCGCGATATCCGCCAATGCTCTGTGACCCCTGTAGCTACCCATTTCAATGATACTGGCCATTCAGGAGCTTGCGATGTCCAGGTCACAGCCATCCGATCATGTTCCTCTGATGATCGTAGTCGATTTGCTCTGGAGAATCGGTTGATTTCTTTGTATGGTACCTTGCGACCATGCGGGCTGAGAAGTATTACATTCTTATGCTTCTTAGTACTTTCTCTTCCCATGCTTTGTAATCTATATGGGTATATGTTGCATGTATTACATTCTTATGCTTCTTAGTACTTTCTCTTCCCATGCTTTGTAATCTATATGGGTATATGTTGCATGTATTCAAGTTATATATTTACTAGATGTTTCATTGTTTCTTTTCCGTTCTATTTCTAGTTTTTATGTGTGTTTTTGTGTTACATTTATTTCGTTATTCGTTTTTATTCCAGATTTTCCTTAGATACGTTTGTATTTGGTCGTCCATTTGTGTTTCATTTTAATTTGTCACTCCTGTTTGTTCGTTTGCTTGATAAAGGCCTTGTTGGTCGAAACGTTGCTGTTTATCGTCACTGTTTCTGTATTTTGTAAAACTATAGTACTTTGTTTGTACGTGTTTCGCAACTCATAACTCAAACTTTAACAGAGTGTAGTGTAACATATGTGATAATACCATGACAACAGACTAGTCACTAGACTTAACTTCACTTGACTGAGAACGATAAATCAAAATAAATGGTCAAATTTTAAACTTTTATTCTGACCAGACTCAGACTGACTGATCTAAAATAATGTATATCTATTGAACTATATAGTCGATTAGTGAGTCAACTATTACTAATTAGTACTGTCAATTATTTGACTAGATCAACTATTGGTTATTGGTTACTAAATTGACGTCATTGCACTCCGGGCAGACCCATAGTTGCTCAGTCTCCCCAACAGATATCGAAGAGTATGCATACTGATGGTTCCTGTGGCTCGCTGATTAAACACACCTCTCACTCTGCCTCTCAGGCATCCAGTTCGACTTGAACAACAGGTAACTCCAAACTGCTTAAATCGCTTGATCGATTCAACATTGATTTTAATGTCCACATCCAACAGACAGACGCGAAGAGACCGAAGAATATCTCCCTTATCCATCTTCAACTCCCCAACAATCGATGCTGTTGATGCAAGCCTGTCTGCTCTCTCATTACCGTAAACACCCGCATGCCCAGGACAGTATATCCACGTATGCCGCTGGAGGTTAGAAACTGCTATAGACAACATCCACTCATACCGAAACCTGCCCTTCTGGATCTTGTGAAACATCGACTGGGAGTCAGATACAACAACGAACAACTGCCCCAGTGAATGAAGTCCCAGAAATCCAATGGAGGGCAGCAGTAACCTCAACCTCCATCCTCATACTATAAGTATAAGAAGTAGTTGTCCTGTATTGTATGTCCCACTTCGCTCTGGAACAAACCTACCATGTGCATTAGCCAAGAAACCCCAGCCGGATTTCTCACCACGTAGATCAACTAACTTACATCAGCAATCACCAATAATAATCATTGAATAATCAACGAATATCATCTCCGTCATCTGGGCTGATGGCTAGTGACCACTAGTCAGACTAGTGGATGCTGCTCTGATGCAGACTGGCAGATTTAGATTATATTTTATTTTGAATGCACAATGTAACTTTAATCTTAGTATGCTACCAGTATAAGTATTCTTACCTGGGTCGCTTTCAAGTTCGAGCCAACCTTTATTCATGTTGTATTATTTGTGAATACACGTGTAAATCAAAAAATAAAACAAAAAGTTAAGAAATCAATTACATTTAGTAGATACTACACTACTAGGCCGCCATTTCAGGAAGTAAACATAATGGGAAGATAACTTTGTTTTATTTACAGATATTAGGAATGCGTGTTTCAGCTACCTTAAAGTATTATTACTATTCGTTACTATTGCAACAAGTACTCGTTATGTAGTATGTTATTGGTTATTGGAAATTGAACTGGCATCACATCGCTCCGGGCAGATTTATAAGTATTCAATCTTCTACAACAAGATGTCGAAGGGGGTATACCTCGAAGGGTATGCATATTGATAATTCCCATTCTTTCTTTCTTTCTTTCTCGAATCCTGTATGCCTCACAGCGTCAGGTCAGGAAGAGATTTCTAAAACGGCCCTAGTATGCGCTTCGTAGATAGTCTCTTTCGTCGTCTCTGTTATCTCTGAGGTCCATCTTTTGCGTGACCGGCCTTTTGCTTTGTACCCATTGTATCGGAGCAGCATTGCTCTTTGGGGTGCACTGTCTGATGGTAATCTGCTTACGTGACCGAACCATTTAATTTGTTGTTTCTTGATGAAGTCTAGTACTGATGTTGTACCCCCTTTTTCCTGATGTCTTCATTTCTCAACCGGTCTCTTCTTGTTACACCCAGCATTCTGCGTAGACACCTCATCTCTGTTGTGACTAGTTTTCTTCTATCGTTTGTTGTCAGCGTCCAGGTTTGGCACTGGTAACATAATATGGGAGAAATATTGTGTTGAACATTGCTCTTTTGTGTTCATGGTGACGTGTTTGCATCTTAAAATTGGCGCCATTTGCCCTATCATTTGATTTGCTTTGTTGCATAATTCCCATTGATCGTTGGTTAAACACACTCCTCTTTCTACTTCTCAAACATCCAGCTCTACTTGTACAACACAACGTCTAATTCCAAACTTATAAATCGCTTGGTTGGTTCATCATAAATTTTAATGTCCTCATCCAACAGTATGTCTCAAAGAGACCAAAGAACATCCCCCTTATCCATCATAAACTCCCAACTTTTAATGAAAGCCTGTACATTTTCTCGTTACTTGTAGTATTCGTTACTTAATCAATAACCACAAAGCCGTGCTTGAATTACATAGATAAACAAAGAATGAAGTGGTTTGGCCACTTAATAAAAATGCATCCAAACTCCAAAGTATACAGAGTCTTCTACAACAGAACATCGGGAAAGAAGGCAAGAGGAAGACCACGGAAAAGATGGTTAGATGGCGTAGCAGAATCCTGTGAAAGAGCAACGATAACAATCACACAAGCCACCAGAACAGCGCAGGACAAAAACAGAAAACCACGACACTGGGCAACAACCCGGTAGCAGTGTGACGACAAAAGAAGAAGGAGAATCGTTACTTAGGGATTGTTGACCAACCGACTTGGGATAACGAGTGTTGAGTAGTAATATTAAATCTACAGCTTATTCTATGTTGTTCTTTATTAGTAGAACTATATAGTAGGCCTACTGCTAGCATGCTACCCGCGGGCAGTTCAGTGTAGAAACAATTTTTACCTATATTTTTCTAAAATAATTGATGATGATGACATCCGGTTAATCTAGAGAGACAATGAATGCTATAATAGTATGAGCCAAATCTGGATTTTACTTATACTTTCTCTTGGCGCCTTTTATGCCAACAAGTTTTCCCACGCCCAAATACGCTCAAAAACGATCGAGAATGTTCCCTATCCTCTATGGTGAAGTGGTTAAGACGTTTGCTTTGTGATCTGAAGTTTGTATGTTCGAATTCGAACCGAGTCACATGTACATTTTTTCCTAGAGATCCCTAGAATTGTTGCTGTAGCTACGACGTTCTTGCTTTGTGCAACACTCTCGGTCGGTGGCTTGCCATTTCTGCCGAGAGAGACAGAGCCATATGAGGAAAACTATGTGCCAATCCTTCGCCTTTAGACCTCACCGATTCAGAAAAAGCAGCAAAGCATGAGCGCGGTCTTGGACATGATGTATTGAGTTGCTGAAAAGTGATCAATAGAAAGTGTCAGACGTTCAGTGCAAGAAAGAAAGAAAAATGTAAGAAACTGTGGGATCAGGCAAACCCAGGCATTTTATTATGACGATTTCAGATGCGCTGATTCACCCGTGTTTTGCCTGGGCCCGCAAGGGAAGCAAAGAATAGTACCAATGCGAACTGCAAGGCATGTCGTAAGAGGCAACTGATGTAGGACCTGGGAAGCTACCTAGTAAAAAAAGCATCGCAGAAATCGGATGTGTTTGTCTACTTGTAGGCGCATAACTGACGCAACGTACAATCGCTCTTAGGCTCGGATCATACACAAATCACACAGAGTGGTTAAATGGTCGATATGGAGTGCTCAAAGAATAAGAAGATGCGCTGTTTTACATGCATATGTGCCTATGGACCGTATTCACGTTCTCGGCTCAAACCACACAGATCACAAAGAGTGATTGATATGAACGAACGCAAAAAAGAAGTAGAAAACAGTTTTTATAATAGACACCATAGGAAACATTGGGACAAGGGAGGTATACATGTCCTATTGAAATTGTGACGAGTTTAACATAGGACCATTATGATTCAAACTGTTTTATCCCAGGATCCTCAAATACTTGTCTAATATATATATATATATATTTATTTATCATGTATATTGATCTTGGTATATTCACTTGAATTCTTAAAACTATATAGCAACCCTTTTTTTTGTTGGGGAATGTTTATATCTGTAACATAAAGGTGGATGCCCAGAGATGGCAGTGTTTTAATGAGATTACATTGCAGACGATAAAGATATACAAAATTATATATGAGTCAATATCTAGTCTGTTTATTTTGAAAACATTTTTTAGATAGTCACACTTGCATTCGAGAGCCGATATAGCGTAGTGGATATCGCACTTGTTTCGTAGGCACGTGATCTTGGTGCAATTACATAACGTGTCTCAGGGCGACCCAGTCTAAATTGGGTATTAGGAAAACACTGGGAAGTAACGGTGGCCTGAGTGATGTTGATCACATTATCTACAGTGTGCGGTGACCAAAGAAAAATACAGGACTAACTGAATTCATCAATATAACTGATGATATGAATTCTTTGTGTATATGAACAATTTATTTTATGTAAATCTGTAGTTTAACATTTGATATATTTTATCTATAATCGCTGTTATCTAATGAGAGCAGACATGCTTGCATCAATATTATCACTGGACAGGAAGTTGACAGGACATCTATCTATCTTTTCTCTAATCCTGTTTTGTCTTTCGGCGCCAGGTCGAAAAGAAGACACCTGGAGCGACTCTGTTATTTCTGAGGCCCACTTTTTGCGTGGCCGGCCTTTTGCTTTGTATCCACTGTATCGGAGTAACATTGCTCTTTGGTGCGAACTGTCTGTTGGTAGTCTGCTTATGTGGCCGAACCATTTAAGTTGTTGTTTCGTGAAGAATACGACAGTGCATACGGGGACTTTATTCAGTTGCTAGACAACCGCCTGTTGGACGAAGACACGGCAATTAATGTTGAATATATAAATAAATTTTTAAAAAGTTAGATAACTTATAAGGAAACAGTTTTGTGCATTTGTGGACCTAATCGGCAGACAACATCCGAAAATGTACCGACTGTACAGAGAAGATATGGCAGAGGTTTACCAACCTACACATTTATTACGTTATTTAAGAATCTGAGGGATTCTATAGATGGTCTGAAGAGAATTTTACGGTACATTGAAGCTAATGGTGATGTGAATGAATAGTGTTTCTCGACGCTTGTTTAGTGTCATCGTTGCAGTATTATGTGTCAGTGAAGGCAGAGCCAACTATAAACTACTATAGCCTTGCTGTGGTGAAGGTCAGGTGAGGTGCTTTCTCTAAAAGGATGTATATATAGCATTTTTCGACTTTACAGGCGACCAATTGGCAAGTATTTTACTGTGATACCTTCTGAGTTTGCGATAGTCTTTCTTGACATTTAGCTCATCCCTCAGTATCTTTTCGAAAGATTCTGCACATTTGCGTATTGTTGTTTTCCACATAACTCGGTCATCAGCTAGTTTTTTCCCATTTGTTGGAATAGATAGAAAAGTTATTCATTGAGATCTTGCAGACATCCTTATGTGAGCAGTGGTCTGCCTTGGAGCCTCTTCCCTTCCGAAAGTTCACAGAACAAAACATGGGGTATGCGGCGATTGCCCATTCTTCTCAAAGGGATGTAATGTGCTTAAAAACATATTCTAACTCAAACAGATTTGTCTCCCCTTATTTTTAAAAATATTTTTTTCGCCACGGATTGTCTTTTGACTACAGATGCATCACGTTACTCACAATGGAGGAGGGGTAGTTGTTCTCTAACATGAAAAGAACTAATCTTAGGCCCTAGTCACAGGCAAGTTCTCAAACAACGCCAGGGCTGAGGCCCTTAAGACCGCTACAAAAATGTTATAAAACCGATATATTGGAAAATAGTGCTTTTGAAAATACTGTTTGGTCGTTCTTCTCTGTCAGATATTACATCATCATTGACTTCAATGAAAAGGGCAATTCTCTTCAAGCCATTCATAGAGTCCTTCAGATTCGTAAATAAAATAGTAAATTTCTAGGTTGGTCACTGTTTCTCCAAGTGTTCTATACACGTACGTAACTTCTCAGGCTGCTGTGACCTTTTCAGAGTCTGCAGATAATTTATGTTCTATGTCTGACATAGACGTATACCATGAACAGAAAAGAGAACAAATAGATCTATCCAAAAAAGATCCAAGAATTAAAGAAAACTGGTTGGTGCTACAAATAAGAAAATTGAAGAATATTGGACATACAAAAAAGAAACAAAGGACGCATCATGGCAAAGAGGAGAAAAGGAAGGCCGCAGATAGATTCAAGATGCAACTGATTTTACGAGCATGACAGCTGTAGAGGTTGGACATCTAGCAGATAACATTTTCAATCTCTATTTGGGTGATTAACTCTTTATTGAAATTTTTTTATGAAGTCCTTGGTGATTTACTAATAAAAAGTATTCATAATACTGATATTTCTTCGTGTTAAATTTGTTCCGTTGATATAACTTTGTTTTAACGTGGTGCGTTATTTTTAAAATAAATTCGTCTTGATCTAACAGTATTGGAATTTAAGGGCCATGTGACGTGATAACACTGATTTCCGGGAATTTCCACTTGAGCATAACGTCTTATTTTACAGAGCGATGTCCATAAATGTACCCAATGATAGTGGATTACCATATCCACCAATGAACAAAACTGAGATAATAGCCGTCCGTCGCAAGCGATGATGACAACAGCCTCATGCGTGTGCTGCTGCACCTCTCTGGTGTGTGCGGAAGTGACTATAGAGTCCAATCCTAGAACACAATCCCTACCACAAGTGGGCATACATGATCAAGGCTAGACATGTGGGTGTTGTATATTCTGTCTTTTCGTGCAGCTCGTTTTCTCTGTGCCTCAATGGGACGACGATTCTCAATGGGTACTTCCATTGTATCAGTTAGGAAACAAACAATAATACCAGGCAATCTAAATGCACATTCACTAAAATATAAGTACTTAATAATGAAAAGAAACAAATATGTATTTAAGTTCAAGTAAAGTTTTATTTCATTTTAACATGAACATTGTTCAACAATCCGTGAAACATATGTCAATTAATAATTCAATGTACACAACAAAATAATGGAAATAAATAAATTGCCATATTCAAACATTGTGGAAAAAAATGGATTGAGACTACAGATTATCTCGCCGACTAGTCTCATCACTGACAAAATATTGCACACCCGGTGTGTATGGAGAAATACAATCAATATAAAAAAATACAATAAAAATAAAATAGCGTACGTATACGATACTTCGCTGCACTGGGTTTGCACAAAGCACGCAAAATATATGTAAGGAATGACATCCGGAAACCAGGGGTAAAAACCAGTAACGGAGAATATTGGATTGGATTTCCAATGTGTATTTGTAATGAATGTTTTTATCTATTCTTATCAGTAATGGTTGTATAAACACACACTGTGTAGTTTTAACAACCAAACTTCGTTTAATACATGGTAATATATGGGGCAAATGTTCAAAGAATAAATTTGTAAATACAATGTAACGAAAATAAATATACACCAAATTGGAAATACATTCAAGAACTAATTTGTATGAATGCATGTCTGTTTTATGTTATTATAAGTAAAGCTAGAGACAAACTGCGATTCCTTGCGTTTTACAGAACCAATGTAAACAAAATAATTTGCCCAAACATAGCATTCACTAAACAGTAACAGGACGCTATAACTTTATAAATAATGATGATTACATGCACAATATCAGTGCTTGCAAGTGCGTGCATGCATTCAGAATATAGGATGCACGCATCTATCACAATTTATGACTGCTGTGCTAATCATACAGATTTGAAGAAGCTGATTGCGGTCATCAATACAGGGTTTCCAAAAGAGAGGATTGATGACAGAGAATACGTAAGAGAACGACAATAATAAACATTTGGATATCAGTTGGATAAATAGAAGAGAAGAAAAACACGAAGTCAGATAACATTCTCGAAACAACAGATATCTCCGTGTGGTAAATTCAAGAATAGATTTATCCAAAAGAAAATATAATAAAACTGGTTGATGTTATAACTAAGAAAAATTGTGGTATTTTTGACATATAAAAAGACACGAAGGATTAAGAAAAACTATTATTGAATGAGACATTCCTGCAAAGAGAAGAGAAAGATCGCGGAGAAGATGTAATCTAGATGATTTGAGCATAACTGCAGATGTTAGGGTGTTGAAGTTCTGCTCGGGACATGCTATTGGATGATGAAATTCAAGAAGACATCTCGTGATGTTGACAATCTGAACACAAATACTGACTCATATACATCAGTTGTATAATTCAGCACGGTTCTGTTGCTGTGTCAGAACACACTGTGACTAACGTGTAAAATATATTGATACTCGAGAGTATAAAATGTGCAGGTGTGTATTAGTAATATCAGTGGCGGCTCGTCATTAAGGGCAAGTGGGGCCGGGCCCCAACAAAGATAATGTATAACGTGTATTGATTATTTTATAAATTAAAATATAGCAACCAAAAACCATGTTTTATCCGGAAAAAAATGTCTGGCCCCACCAACAAAACTGAGCACGAGCCACCACTGAGTAATATACATTTAATATACTCAACAATTTAAGAAGTACATCATGGCGTGCTGGCACACATAAAACTTTGCTACACTTTTCTTGTTTTTCTATAATTAGTACTGTACACACTCTATTTTTCCCCCTGTAAAATTCTGAAATAAACATTTTTTTTTCAAAAACATATACTTGTATTGAATGAGTTTGAATAAACTGGACAACAGTTGAAATATCTAGAATTAACATTAATAAATTTTAGGGGTTTGCTTTTAAGGATGGGAGGGTTGGCTGAAGGTGTTGAACGGAGAATTTTGCCCTGCCAAATTGGGTTGTTACTCATCTTAACTCTTTTAATGTAATTTTTTTAACCTTCGGGCGTACTTATTTTGCAATGTATATTAAATTAGCCAGTATACTGGCTTTGAATCATCTTTAAAAATACCACGAGCCAGTATATCGTCTCAGAGGAGCGAAAGAGTTAAGATATTGCAATTGTTTATGTGAAAGAGTGCATCTTAAATATTGAGATCTCACTTTTACGTCTTTACTGACTGCTATGATAGGTAAGATCGTTGTTGCATTATTATTATGAACATATGCAGCTTGGCAATTATGTCCAGGACTACCCAAGGTTCTCCAAGCATCAGCTGTATTGTTCGTTTTACACAGAAACAACTGTACGTATTTAACTCGTTTTACACAGAAACAAGTACGTATTTAACCAAACACAGACCGTACGTGCATTAACTTTGGCGGAAAATTTACATTAATGAGGTGGTCAGACCGGATCAGATTAGAATTTGAGAGAACTGTGGGGAGGCTGCGGTAATACTGAATATGTTTGGCTAATTGTATCTAATATACATGACTGGTTCAGATAGATAAGGAATGACCCAATACATAAGCCACATTACAAGGCATCGAGTTTCGATGTCTACTTCCTTTACATTCCCTTGGATGAATATTGTGTAGTTATCACCCGTGACGGACAAGCATCAGAGAATCATGTCATCTCCAGCATGGCAAGCAAGACTTTATGCTCTTTGACTGACTGCATAAAAAAAAGTTCAATACCCACACCTCGTAATAATAGCAGGTAAGACACGACAACATAACAGGTTATTCTATTTTTTAATAACCTTTGAACTCAATCTGTATTATCAGCCAAGTCTTGCAATATTTCAGACAATTGCAGTTAAACAACATCAGCAATGGCTGCTTAACCTAATGTGTCATTGGTCATATCTGTGGTCGATTATGAACTGAGCACTAACCAGCTACACTCACAGTAAACATCAATATGCATATCCATCAACATCAATTGTGGACATATCGTTGGCAATGGTCTGCCCAGAACGATGTCAGTTTGGTTTAATTAATAAATTAACAATAATTACCATAAGAAACAGTAATATGCATTTTTCCTGAAACATATGCACACCAATTTCGGTGTGCATTAATTTTAAAATTAACCGCACGGTTCTGACTAGTGTGTGAAAGGGATACTTTTTGCAAGAAAAAGTAGATCAAGTGTCATATTGTTGATATGCATTGAACTCTATGCATGAAATTGCCGTTCACGCAAAAGATGGACTATTGAAATAACAGAAGTAAGAAAGGCTTACAGGAGCCTGTTCTATAAATCACATCTTTTCATGAGGCCGTGAGACAAATCAGGAATGGAGAAAAGAAGACACAGAAAGGGACAGTAATGAATGTAAGAATTCAAAATTCTACTAGAAAGAGAAAGTTTGCAACTGCTGGTAATCTGCTGTTTTCTTGGTGTTGATATTGACTAATATCCAAAAAGGCACACCATGATGCTCATCAGATCCTACATATACTGTACATGAACGTATTGTCGATCCGTTCAACCGACAGACTACACCCGCATACAGATTCTATCCTTGTGTTACAGTTTATTATTAATTTATAACAAATAAATATAAATACATGTGATACAATAAAAAAAATATGGAATAGTTATTGTTCACGTGAGCTTCATATTGACATGACGACCAGCGAACATGTACGTTCATAAAATTCATGATAAAAATACAAGTGCATAATTCAATTTGAACATCGCACTGTGGTCGTGAATTATCTTCATTTTACATATACACAAAAAAGATATTGTTTTATTTAACATAATAAGTTAGTGCAATCCGTCTAGACAATCTTCACAAATCCAACCTCCTTCCCATGGCAGACGGAAACATGGTTTGGAAGTAGAGTCACATGTGTAGCAGGATTTCTGTGAAGAGTTGGAAATTTTCTCAGACTGACTGACTCTGATAATTCTTGGGGGAAAGTAGCAGTAATCACCGTTTTCTGATGTATCGTCAATGTTTGAGGTATCAGAAAGAGCGGGTCTCGAAATGTTTTGCCCCCATGTATTGTGGTTCATTTCTGGAATAGCAGGCCTAGAATTTTTTTTGCCCCATGTATTATGGTCTAGTTCTGGAAGATATCCGTCGTATTTTCGTGTATTTCTCTGTTTTGTTTGTGTTAGTTCGTCTTCAGATGATTCCTGTTGACCAGCAGGTGGGAAATTACTGAATTTTAATTCAATATCAGCTACATCCTCTGCAGTAAGGTCGGAATCTGAGTATACACAAGGAATATGAACAGCTGGTTCGTTTTTAGCACTATAATTGTTGAATTTATATATACTAGCACGTAATTCTGAGTTGCGTCCTTGGTCTCCGAATAGCACAGTCTTAACAGGCACACCGTCTTTGTTTATGTTTTGTCTAATATTAGCTGGAGTACTGAATGCGGAATATGCTGAAGCAACAGTGGAACATGATGTCACAGTATCGTAACCTGAGTCTTTGATGTTTTTTCTTGGAATATGAGCACGATCTTTGATTGGTGAAACGATTGACTGAACTGTAGTGGAATTTAAGTTTGCACAATTTTTGGATTTGGATTGTAAGTCAAAAATATTTTTCGTTGATTGTGATGCTTTGCGACATCGACAGCAGATATACCGTTTTTCAGTTCCACTAAATGTTTTGTTTGACACACAACTTCTGCTTTTTCTCTTACATCGAGAACACATGTGCTTTCTTAGAAATAAAGAACATGTGAATTTATCAAATAGAAGTCTTTTCTTACGTGGACAATTCTCCTGCTCTTTACTTGTGCTCAAAGAAGTGTTAGCTTCTGAAGTTGTCGAATACGATGATGTAACATTCGTCAAAGAGAGATCTGCGTCTTCCCCCCTATTCACTTCTCCAACTATTGTTGGATTTGTCTCGTGTTTAAGACTTTTCAAGTTACGAGTGTCAATAGTTAGCATGCAGAAGTCTTGCGACAAACGCACATCAGAATCAGACGCATACTGTTCTTGTATAAGCATCTTGGATAAGCGAATGCCAATGTCGTTGTGGTATTTTTTCATTGCAATATCATATGATATATGGGACCTACCATCCAACACTGAAGATTGTCTTTGGGCTGTCGTGTTCTGACTTTTATTCATAGTTTCATGTAGACTTGGCACTTGTGTTACAATACACAGAGCACAAGTGACAAATGTCAACAAATCGCTTAGTTACCTCAGAAAACTTGAAAATATCCAAAACACAATAATAACAGTGGTCAATTTTTCACGTGTTTACTGTATCCAAACAAAACGTACTTGAAATTTATGAATGAAAGTGGTTGTGGTCAGCAGTTTCTCTTCGTGGCTGACAGTCAACGCTTTAGTAACAATTGTTTACAAGTAATACTCACAGCTGTTCTGAGAATCGTTGGAACAACGTTTAAAATGCAGCTCTCGAAGTCAACAATTTTCACAACAAATGATTCCTGGGATAAACAAATTAGGCGTAAATGTTTGTAGAACACCGAATTCTCCTGTGTGTGTTAAAAATGTAAGCAAACTTCTTTTTCGATGTGCAAATCATATTCGTCAAACACTAGTAAACAGCATTTTAAACCAGTTGTAGTTGAGGAATTACTTTTTTCACTTAGCGCTCAGATGTAGAATGCGGTTTATTTGCGGCGGGACACCTTATATACCTAACCCCAAGCAAAGCGCCCGCTATCACCATGTGTCTCGCAAGAACTAGGACCGACATGCGCAGTCTTCAGGCAACTGAAAAAGTAATAATAACGCTTCGTCATGGGAAGTTCTGGTGTTAAAATACTTCATATCGGATGGTTCATCTTATGATTTGGAGACGTTCATCACTGAAAAATGTAATAACAAAATGTAATATAATAGCATAAGTCAATGCAGTGACATTGAACACACTATAATGCAGATCAGTTTTCTAAATGTATACCCATCCACGTGACAAGTTTACCGTTCTTTCCCTATAATGGTAAAACAAATATTTTACTTAAAACCTTAACGCGAACAATGCAAATGTTTATAAGAAAATGAAAGGCGTAAAGGGGTGCATGTGCTAGATTTTTCTGTTTTCTGTCTCTCAGAATTGATACGACTTTCAAGCTAGGTAAACTGCTGCACTTTATTCATAGAACTGATGAAATAATGAATGAAATAGGCTAGGGATTCCCAAGTCATGTGACCGTAGTTGGTGAAGATTATCAATGGTTGAATGTGACATCATTACTTAAAATAGAAGGGATTCCCACTTCTTTTTTTTTTTTTTTTAACCTGCAGGCTTTGTAATAATCGCGGAGAATGTGGTGATGGAGGGTGTGAATGGGAACTACCAAAAATCTGGCTTAGCTGGGACGTTACTAGGCCAAACCAGAAGGAAACAATGTGAGGAATGTTCAATTAAACTGCTACTGTTTGGTGTAACGGGGTGTAAAAGTCAGAACTGAATCAGCCTGGACAATCCAAGAAAAATTCCTGACGCGTAGACAGATTAGATATTATCACTGGAAATTTGTACTCCTTGGGGTTTTTAGGCGTTACAAATGCAATTGATACATATAACATTAATTTGTTCATAATTTTCCACGCAAACACACATATATGATCCACGCGTACACACAAATGATATACTCACAGCTGACACACACACATAATATGTACACATACCACACATATATACAGAGAAACATGCGTTATTGGTCAGTGAAACGTGCATACCCATAGGTGCTCAGCCTCCAGTGGGGGTTCATGAATCTCCTCAAAGGTATGTCTTTAATTATGGCTATCAGTTGGAATGTTTACATATTGTTCGTGAGATGAACTTATAACATATCAATAACAGCATACAATAAAAAGATATAAAGTACTAGAGCCAAAGGAAGACCAAGAAAAAGATGGATAGACAATATCAGTGACGGCTCGTCATTAAGGGCCAATGGGGCTGGGCCCCATCAAAAATAATATCTAACGTGTATTTATTAGTTAATAAATTAAAATATAACCTAACCCAACATCATGGTTTCCCCGAAAATGTGTGTCTGGCCCCACCAACAAAAATGATCACGAGCCGCCACTGGACAATATCAAGACCACACTAAATAAACACGGATATAACACAACAAGGGCGACTCATCTGGCAATGGAAAGCAAATTAAATCTTAACAGCACGAGTGGATAACCAATTCCACCATCTACATGGGGGATAAACAATAGGTAATAGATGAAGTTAGACTATCCAGACGCCCGAGTGGTTACCGGGGTCCAAATTTGGGGTGTAAAGAATAGAACCACTGTTACCTGCCACGTATGTCGTAAGAGGCGACTAAGGAGGTTTGGATGAAATCGGATGCATGTGTCCTAAGCGTGTAGAAGTCTATGCGTTTAGGGCCTACCAAACCAATGTGCAACGTAGACACGTTCTTGGCAAAGATCAAACATATCACAAAGAGTAATTAAGATTGGTCGTAAAGAACGAACGCAAAGAAGAAGAAGAAGAAGAAGAAGAAAGAGACTATCCAGAATTTTCTCTCTTTATCGTCCACTGTTGCCAACGAATTTTCCTATTGTCATCATGTTTTCTGTATTTATTTCTCTCATGCCCGACAAATGCTGTGTGTCTCTTTCTGATGTTGTTAATAAACTATCTCTGTGGGATGACCTCGCTCAGTCCATCAACATTAGTTCTTTTATCCGCCCATGTGTTGCCGGGGCTAACGGAGGAAGCAAAGAATAGTAACACTGCGTCCTACAAGGCATGTCGTAAGAGACGAGCGAGCAAGGGAGCAAAGAATAGTAACACTGCGTCCTACAAGGCATGTCGTAAGAGACGAGCGAGCAAGGGAGCAAAGAATAGTAACACTGCGGCGTCCTACAAGGCATGTCGTAAGAGACGAGCGAGCAAGGGAGCAAAGAATAGTAACACTGCGTCCTACAAGGCATGTCGTAAGAGGCGACTTAGGTAAATGGCTTAGAGAAGCTATCCTAGTAAATAAAAAGCGTCCAAGAAATCAGATCTTCTTCTTCTTCTTTGCGTTCGTTCTTTACGACCAATTTTAATCACTCTTTGTGATATGTTTGATCTTTGCCAAGAACGTGTATACGTTACACATTGGTTTGGTAGACCCTAAACGCATAGACTTCTGCACGTTTAGGACACGTGCATCCGATTTCAGCCAAACCTCCTTAATCGCCTCTTACGACATGCGTGGCAGGTAACAGTGGTTCTATTCTTTACACCCCAAATTTGGGCCCCGGCAATCACTCGGGCGAAGAAATCGGATGTGATGGTCTACGTGTAGGCGCATAACTGGCACAACGTAAATCGCTCTTAGGCTCAGATCACAAACAAATCACAAAGAGTGGTTAACAAGTGGTCGATATGGAGCGTTCGATGAAGAAGAAGCCATTTTAGCAGTCAATATAATTCTCATTATTCTGTCATCTCTCTTACAAATTCCTGACTTATTCAGTAACATGTGTCTCCTACAGCTGTCATGTGATATGTTATCTGTATACCGCTCACCAACTCCTACACACCATTTTTTTATTTTACGCGCGAGAGCCCACAATCCATTCATGTCACTACCTTCCATACCACACCATCCTTGTATCATTGTTCTAGTTTTATTTCATATTTATTACTCATTTCACGTGATGAGGCGCAGCCGCAATTTGCATTATCGCCACATGCGCACTAAACACAAATCGATCGTGTTAGACATGTTTAGTTTATGGTAATAATGTTCTTATAACATAGCCCTACAGCATATCAATACTATTCAACTTAACCACTGGGAAAATTGCATGAGTATATATTTGTTTCGTGGCTATGAATGTTCGAAAGTCTCAAATATAATAACTTATATTGGAAAGCACGTAGTACTGTTCCAAGTTTTAAAATAGCTGAGCTAGATTTACTAGGTAGATTAACCAGAAGGAGAGTGGTAGAATGAAATAGAGTGAGAGCGAAAGAGTGAGAGCGAAAGAGTGAGAGAGAAAGAGAGAGAGAGAGAAAGAATGAAATATCGACAATAAGAGTGGAGGAATGAAATAGAGTGAGAAGAAGAGAGGAAGAATGAAATAGATGAGAGGAAAAATGAAATAAAGTGAGAGTGGGAATATAAATAGAGTGAGAATATAAATAGAGTGGGAATATAAATAGAGTGAGAATATAAATAGAGTGAGAATATAAATAGAGTGAGAATATAAATAGAGTGAGAATATAAATAGAGTGAGAATATAAATAGAGTGGGAATATAAATAGAGTGAGAATATAAATAGAGTGGGAATATAAATAGAGTGAGAATATAAATAGAGTGAGAATATAAATAGAGTGGGTAGGAGAAGTAGAGGTAGTGAGCTCGATCACAACCCAAGCGTAGCAGGTTAAAACTCCGCGGTGGGCAGTTTGGAAACAAATTAGTTGGATTTTTTTGAACGGTAAAAGTAGACCTCACCGTTCAGAAAGCAATGACAAACTACTGAACGTATAAGTGGTGCCTAGAAAATCGACGATTCATTTACTGTTGTTAATGGCTACGTCCTGTACAGGATATGCCACTATTTTAAGAAGAAGAAAGTAGATGAGAGG
Organism: Arion vulgaris; assembly: GCA_020796225.1. Taxonomy (NCBI): domain Eukaryota; kingdom Metazoa; phylum Mollusca; class Gastropoda; order Stylommatophora; family Arionidae; genus Arion; species Arion vulgaris. The sequence goes on along the minus strand of CM036765.1, from coordinate 43,847,676 downwards.
AAGAATGAAATAGAGTGAGAGAAAAAATAAAATATAGTGAGAGTGAGAATATAAATAGAGTGGGTAGGATAAGAAAATAGATGAGAGGTAGAATGAAATAGAGTGAGGAGAAGAGAGGAGGAATGAATTAGAGTGAGAGGAAGAGAGAAAAAATGAAATAGAGTGAGAGGTGGAATGAAATAGAGTGAGAGGAAGAATGAAATAGAGTGAGAGGAAGAATGAAATAGAGTGAGAGGAAGAATGAAATAGAGTGGATGAGAGAAGGAAATAAAACAAGAGGGAGAATACAAATAGAGTGGGTGGGAGACGGAAGCGAAACCAGAGGGAGATTATAAATCAAGTGTGAGGGAGAAAAAAAAAACACGAAATGGAGAATGTAAATACTGTGTGTGGGAATAGGAAATAAAATGAAAAAAAGGGAGTCTTCGTAGTTAGTTTTCAGACTTCCACTTGTTGACTCGTCCGTTTTCAAACCATACAACAAAATACATTTCATATTTGAACTGAGCATCCTGAGTTTTGTTTCAGTGGAAATGGCAGTAGATTTACCAACTGCGTGCAGGAGAGCAAAGGCTTGTCTGGCTTTTCAAATCCTGTCGTAAGTATCTTTATCTATACCTCCTGATTGAGACTGTGTGTTGTCGAGGTCCACAAGGTTAACAAATGGTCGATATGGATCGTTTGAAGAGAAAGAAGAAGAAGAAGATTAAGACTGATCTTACTGCCAAAGCAAGGAAACTCACCAACACTTTCTATAGCCTTTTATTACAGCGATATCAACATTCTCAGAACGAGGTACTCTTCTTCTTTACGTTTGTTGCTACACTCTCCCTTGAAAATAAGACAAGACTCCCACGTCCTCCCTTGAAAATAAGACCAGACTCCCACGTCCTCCCTTGAAAATAGACAAGACTACGTCCTCCTGAAATCAAGAAGTCCTCCCTTGAAAATAAGACAAGACTCCCACGTCCTCCCTTGAAAATAAGACAAGACTCCCACGTCCTCCCTTGAAAATAAGGCAAGACTACCAAGCCCACCTTCTTTTCATAATTTTCTCCGCCAAGCTGTAATTTGCAAAAATAAAATAAAAATAGTTGTACACTCTGAGCTTCATAACAGCACTGTCCCCCTAAATACAATAGCATTGGCAGTGAGAAATGTAAGCATGATCCCCCTCCCACTCCCCCAGTAATTTTAGAAATATGAGGAAAATGTTCACCTGTGTCAAAACCGATGCTGTTTCTTGTGATTTTGAAAAGAAATTTTGAAACATAGTTTTAATGCAGAAACGTATTTCAAATGGTTTAGTGATTAGTTGAGAATCATCATCATTGCACTCTGAACCTTATCCATGTGGGCTCATATCTCCTCCTAAGCACTTCCAATAGCGTAAAGTGACTGCTCACTCCAGTTTTGTGTTGATTGATAAAGGTCTTGTAAGGGCCAGTGGGGCCCGGCTCCACCAAAAACCGAAAGAATAACTTCCCGGAATAGATAAATAATAGTAAATACTAAAAAAACCCTGATTTTCCCGAAATTTGTGTCTGGCCCCACCAAAAAAATAACCACGAGCCGCCACTGCATGTACCACTGGCAAATTGTTCATATTTGGAAGTTTCTAGGTTTCAGCCTAATCTCCTTCAATCTGGAAAGTGATACTGATTCCTACATGCCTGTGACAACAACAAAAAAATCATCGATTCGATCTGCTTCTCTTATGGCATTGATGATGTCTGACCTGTCCCTTGACTGTCCTTCATTGATCACTGCTGTGTCAGCAAGCGAATCTACTCGCTATTTTTGCCTTCAGGTCCGCATGGTCCGGGGAGAAAATAAATATTTTATGATCATTTGAAATGTGTTAAGTGGGTCGAGCCATTCATGTCGTTATGTGGTCATATTGGATTTCAACTGGAAAAACAAATCAGTATAAAAACTTATTATAAACAAGAAATCCACTAAATTTCCATTACGTTTCCGTCTCCCTGATATTGCATCATGCCTCCTGGAGAGACACTGTATCTGTGTGGTTTGCACCAGAGTATCTAAATACTTTGCGCTCCCGATTCTTGCACATACAGGCTTGCGGGCAAGGCATATCAATTAACGGCCTGGATCAAGTTTGTGATTGTCACCAAAATAGTAACAAATAACATGAAATATGAAATATTTTAACCTTGTGTCGATACTGTGGGCGTCTGTAGCTTAAGCGATAGTGAGTTCAATCAGAACCCAAGCGTACCTGGTTCAAATCCACTTCAGGCAGTTTGGAAGCTAATTCGTTCGGTGTGGATTTTTACTAGTTTACTGTGGTTGATAGTGAGGTTCTGTTAAGGTTATGCCATGATTTTCATTTCATTCACTTGTGTTCAAACTCATAAAAGTATATGTAACAAAATTATAATTATACAGTTGTCGTAAGAAGAACGTCGTCACAGTTGTCGTAAGAAGAACATCGTCACAGTTGTCGTAAGAAGAACATCGTCACAGTTGTCGTAAGAAGAACATCGTCACAGTTGTCGTAAGAAGAACATCGTCACAGTTGTCGTAAGAAGAACATCGTCACAGTTGTCGTAAGAAGAACATCGTCACAGTTGTCGTAAGAAGAACATCGTCACAGTTGTCGTAAGAAGAACATCGCCACAGTTGTCGTAAGAAGAACATCGCCGCAGTTGTCGTAAGAAGAACATCGTCACAGTTGTCGTAAGAAGAACATCGCCACAGTTGTCGTAAGAAGACCATCACCACAGTTGTCGTAAGAAGAACATCGTCACAGTTGTCGTAAGAAGAACATCGCCACAGTTGTCGTAAGAAGAACATCGTCACAGTTGTCGTAAGAAGAACATTGTCACAGTTGTCGCAAGAAGAACATCGTCACAGTTGTAAGAAGAACATCACCACAGTTGTCGTAAGAAGAACATCGTCACAGTTGTCGTAAGAAGAACATCGTCACAGTTGTCGCAAGAAGAACATCGTCACAGTTGTCGTAAGAAGAACATCGCCACAGTTGTCGTAAGAAGAACATCGCCACAGTTGTCGTAAGAAGAACATTGTCACAGTTGTCGCAAGAAGAACATCGTCACAGTTGTCGTAAGAAGAACATCGCCACAGTTGTCGTAAGAAGAACATCGTCACAGTTGTCGTAAGAAGAACATCGCCACAGTTGTCGTAAGAAGAACATCGCCACAGTTGTCGTAAGAAGAACATCGCCACAGTTGTCGTAAGAAGAACATCGTCACAGTTGTCGTAAGAAGAACATCGTCACAGTTGTCGCAAGAAGAACATCGTCACAGTTGTCGCAAGAAGAACATCGCCACAGTTGTCGCAAGAAGAACATCGTCACAGTTGTAAGAAGAACATCACCACAGTTGTCGTAAGAAGAACATCGCCACAGTTGTCGTAAGAAGAACATCGTCACAGTTGTCGTAAGAAGAACATCGTCACAGTTGTCGTAAAAAGAACATCGTCACAGCTGTCGTAAGAAGAACATCGCACAGTGTCGTAAGAAGAACATCGTCACAGTTGTCGTAGAAGAACATCGCCATGTGTTTGAGTTCTGCTTGTGGCTGCTTATCCCATTGTGTTTGAGTTCTGCTTGTGGCTGCTTATCCCATTGTGTTTGAGTTCTGCTTGTGGCTGCTTATCCCATTGTGTTTGAGTTCTGCTTGTGGCTGCTTATCCCATTGTGTTTGAGTTCTGCTTGTGGCTGCTTATCCCATATGGTAAAAAGCTTTGGTTACAAAATACAGCTAACTTTGAAATAGTATGAGTTCTTCTTCTCTTCTTCTTCTGCGTTAGCTTGCTATGAATTCAGGCTGGTATGATTCTGATTGATTCTGCGTGAAAACCCAGCTTTCCTTATTATCATTGTCCTCGGCCGTACAGGCCCGCCTTCTCCGACTTCAGATGTAACTGGCATGAGTTGCTTGAAGACCTATGCCCCAACTGGAGTTTAAAGAAGAGATTGAGAGAGAGAGAGAAGAGAGAGAGAGAGAGAGAGAGAGAAGAGAAGAAAAGAAAGAGCAAGAAGAACCAGTTTCAGTTTAGGAATATCTTCATTGCACTCCGGACATGTCCATAGGTGCTCCGATCTCCTTCGCATTATCTCTAACAGCGCCCAGCGACTGATCATACCAGTTCGATTTTGATTGATGAGCCTACTCACGTACCTGTTATGCTGTTCTTTTCATGCTACTCCAATCTTCAAACCCAGCTCCTGCATTGGTTTAAGTGAAAATCTTCTTTGCGGCCACACTCTATGAGGGGTTCAAAATATCAGCTCTATCCATTGGCTGACCCTCTGATATGATGGCAGAGCCAGCCAGCCTGTCTGCTCTCTCATTGCCAACGACACCCATGTGCCCCGGAACGAAGATAAGTGTGATTTTGCAAATTGTTGACGCTTGTAGTGATTCAGTCCATTGCCTGCGCACCGAACCAGCCTCTACCTTGCGGATCATACTCAATGAATCCCTCAGAATGCATGCATGAGTGTAGTTTTGTGACTCCAGACAACGTAAAGCATTAGTCACCGCCAGTACCTCCATTGTCATGCTGCTTGTTGTCATACGAAATGCACCACTGGCCTCATGGACCATTCTGCCACATGAGCTTGCAGAGACGGCCCATGCGGACTTTTCGTGACGAACTACCGATCCATCCATGTAAATCACAACGGTACCTTCATTGCAGTTTTCATCAATGATAGCTTTAACGTCTGCATCCAGCGCCACGGGATTCCTCTCTTTGCAACTTTTATCAAATTTAATGATGGTGGAAAAAGTGTTCCCGTATATTGAAGGCATTGGTATCCATTCTTCCCCATAATCGATATTTATGAGCCCGCATACCAGCTGAACAGAAGAACCAATGAACAATCAAACATATACAGCTGTAATGAGTCATCATAGTTCATTGAACCTGTGACCTTGTTTTGAAATCAGTCAGCACGTATGAATATCACCATATATTTTATGTGAAAATTAAGCCGAAACATAACGTTTTTTGGTGAGTTTTTGTTGTTTCTGAATAGAAATTGAATAACTAAGATCATATATAAATCTTCCAAAAATACACTTTGAGTTTTATGCTCCTAAAATCTTATTAGTCACATATTTGTACAAATGTCAATCATATTGAGACAATATTCCCCCAGGATATCAGATGTTTTTCATAATGATTAACAACCCAAATCTGTTTTTAAAAAATAACCTTTTTGTCACATAAACTGCAATGAGTAACTGACTTACTGTGAACAACAATTTCAGCACTATGTTACATTAGGAATGCTGCATTGATAACACTATGTTACATTAGAAATGCTGCATTGATAACTAATGTTCGTGATCTTCTTCTAACCTTCTTCGAACGCTCCTTATCGATCACTTGTTAACCCCTATTTGTGATTTGTATGTATTCTTAGCCTAAGAGCGTTTGTACGCTGTGACAGTTATGCGCCTATAAGTAGGCCAGCACATCCGATTTCTGCTACTCTTTTTATTTACTCTGATAGCTTCCTAGGCCCCTCCCTACCTCAGTCGCCTCTTACGACATGTCTTGTAGGTCGCAGAGTTACAGTTTTTTGCTTTCCTTGCGGGCTCCGGCACTACACGGGCGAAATGTCAATCATCATTAATCCTCTCCGCTCCTCGGGGAGCATAGGGCCTCAACAGTTGTTCGCCACTCTTCTCGGTCTCTGGCTGTTCTTTTTATGGTCTCCCAGGTCAATTGAGCACTCTTCAGTTCCTCAATAAGACCTCGTCTCCAAGTCTGCTTAGGGCGTCCTCTTTTTCGTTTTCCTGCGGGTTCCACTCGAGCACCTGTCTAGTGACACTCGACTGTGTCTTCCGCAAGGTATGGCCTATCCATCGCCATCTTCTCCTCTTGACCTGTGTCATCATAGGTTCCTGCCCTGTTCTTATCCACAGGTCCGTGTTTGTAACTCTATCATACAATCTCAATCTGAGAATCCGCCGCAAACATCCGTTTCAATGTATGAAATGGCAATCATATTGGACAATATTCTACGCGGTTATCAGATGTTTTTAATTTTGAATAACAACCCAAATCTATTTTAAAAAATTTTCTTTTGTAACAGAAACTGCAATGAATAACTAACATACTGTCAGAAAAAATGTCAGTATTATGTTACATTATGAGCTATGGTCTACTGGGAATATTACATTGTTAACTAATGTTTGTAATAAGTTGCAGCACTACGCTCCATTAGTAACGGAAATGAGTTAGAGATAGATCATAGTCTGTCTGCATTATCATATAACTTTCCATTTCTCACGGCTGCTTATGGAAAGGCATGTACATTAAGCCATAGAGTGTGGTCTTGTCGGTTATATTAAATTAGATAACAATGCGTTATTTATCGAATAGCTACCTCTCATGGCTACCTTTGTTTATACGTACGTCACTTCCCCTAACAAAATCTAGCATAGATGCATTAAAGCGAATCAAATAATAAGACTAATGGCACCAGTTTTAAAATGCAAACATGTCACCATGAACACAAAAGGAGCATTGTTCAACACAATTTGTCTCCCACATTACGCTATCAGTGTCAAGCCTGGACGCTGACATCAAATGATAGAAGAAAACTAGTCACGATAGAGATAAAAAGTGACTACGCAGAATAGACCGAAAACTCAGAAACGCACCGGATGCGCTTGTCCTACAACTGTAGGGACTTAACGGGGTCGCAACGTTCCAACCGCTCTTGGCAAAGGCTTTTTATATATCACAATAAGAATGATCAAAATGGCCGGGAAGAGCGATCGAAAAGAAGAAGAAGAAGGACTACGCAGCATGCTGGGAGTATCAAGAAGATACCGGTTTCGAAATGAAGACATCTGGAAAAAAAGTTGGTACAGCATCAGTACTGAACTTCATCAAGAAACAATAAATTTAAATGTCTCAGCCACAAACGCAGATTGCCAACAGACAGTGTACCCCAAAGAGCAATGTTGCTTCGATACAATTCATACAAATCAAAAGGTCGCTCACGCAAAAGGTGGACCTCAGAGATAACAAAAGCGACAGAAAACACTATTTATGAACCGCACGAAAAGTTCCGTTCTCGAAATCTCTTCATATCCTGACGCTGTGAGGAAAACAGGATCAGAGAAAAGAAACTTCATCTACTCTCTCTCTCTCTCTCTCTCTCTCTCTCTGAATGACAGAAGAAACGTTCCTTGAAAAGCACTTTAGCAACTAAAAAGTGATTGAATGTTGAAACAATCTGCCGAAACAACACTGATCGACACATACCATTGAACGAATAATCAAGCAATTTGTGGGATAGTCAGTAACTAGGCGTTAACTGCACAATTGTTCCCAGGTCAATGAGTCTCAGTCTAGACGGAATCTTTCTAAGACTATTTAAACTGTGTAACCATTCATGCGAATAGAACCCGCTCGAAGAATGCAACCCATTATAAAGGTATTTGTGGAAGATAATGGCTAGAAGGTGTGGACGATTCGGGGAAACTGTAGTCGTAAAATAAAAGTGTGAACTAACGATTTAATCAAGGAGAAACGAAATTCAAAGACATTTCTAGCGAAGAATGATAAGAACTCAGTAACAAAGTAGGATGGAAGAGACATGTGTAGCGAATAGTTACCGAACTCTTGTGGTGTGCGGATCTGTGGTATAGAGTTAGGTGTCCGTCTCTCGTTCCAAAGGTACCAGGTTCGCTCCATCGTGGAGCCATCTGGATATTTTTCCAGAGATCCTAGATCTCAATGTAGGTGAGATTGAATTCCTAGTCCTATCGGAGACGGACGATAAAACGCTCAGTCCTACGAAGTTCGTGCACTGCAGCCGAGATCTTCATGTGTAAGAAAGAGATCGGAGCACACATGGTTACTCATCGAAGTGCAATGATGATGGTCCTATCAATCTACGCTGAGATTAGGAATGTCTGGAAAGATATACCGATTGCTCCACGAGGAAGCGAGCCTATTACCTTTGCCACCTAGAGTCGAGCGCACTTAACCTCTACTCTACAGAGAGGAAGTTCTTCTTCTTCTTCTTTGCGTTCGTTCTTTACGACCAATTGTAATCACTCTTTGTGATATGTTTGATCTTTGCCAAGAACTGTATACGTTGCACATTGGTTTGGTAGGCCCCTAAACGCATAGACTTTACATGTTTAGGACACGTGCATCCGATTTCAGGCAAAGACTATGGTCGCCTTCTTACGCTGACATTGCATGGAGTAACATGTGGTTCTATTCTTTACATCCCAAATTTAGGCCCCGTAACCACTCACGAGAGGAAGTTAATGTTAAAGGCAGAACAGGTATAATAAAAAATTTCCGACAAGCTAGAACACTTGACATTCCAGTGAATTCAATTGTCGGTCGCACAGCGAGGCTAAAGAATTTAGGATATGTCAGAAGTTGCTTGGGGTTCGTCCTTCGGAGAAAATTTATGATACAGGAACTCTAGAATTAGCGATAAGCTACAGATAAACAGACGAAATGTTACACTCTCACAGATAAGAATATGTTAGTTGTGTTAAACCGCAACATTTTTATGAGATCACAATACTTAATGTTGTTCCCATATATTGTTTTGTTTCAGTCTCACTTCCTTTGACGAGTTTTGTCTTCTACTTCCATTTTCTGAAATGTTACAATGGGCTTCACTTATCAATCATACCTAATACATAATAATAGTAATAATAGGTGTCGATCGCAAACGACGATGACAACAGCCTCATATGTGTGCTGCTGACCCTCTGGTGTCTGCTGAGGTGACTGTATAAGTCAAATTCTTGAACACAATCCCTACCACAGATTGGGCATGCATGGTCAATGTTAGACATGTGGGTGTTGTGTGTTCTGTCTTTTCGCGTAGCTCGCTTTCTCTGCGCATCAACGGCACGGCGATTTACAGCTATGCGAGTTCCTTTTGTGTTGTTACAGCGCCACATTTGACGATCTTGCACAAGGGGTTCCCAGCACATGGTGTCTACATCAAAGCATTTTGGAGACACTGAGTGTTCTTAAAGAGATTTTTCTGTCCACCAGCTTAACGTCTGCCTTCGTCAAGCTCGCTAATACATTAACTGTTTTGTGATGCGTTTATGAGGCATCCGAGCAACGTAACTGGTCCATCTCACTTGGGCCTTCTGCAACAGGATGTTGTCGTTTTGGGATCTTGACTGTTATGAGGACATCGGTATCTGGAATGTTGTTTTTAATAGTCTTCATGCATATACCTTATGTTCAGAAAGCAATGCAAACTACTGAGCGTATAAGTGGTACCTAGAAAAATCGTCGACTTGTTTACTGTTGTTAATGATGACGTCCTATATCGTCAGAGTGGTTACCGGGGCTCAAATTTGGCGTTAAAGAATAGAACCACTGTTACCTGCTATGCATGTCGTAAGAGGCAACTAAGGAGATTTGGCTGAAATCGGATGCACATGTCCTAAATGTGTAGAAGTCTATGCGTTTAGGGGCCTAACAAACCAATGTGCAACGTATACACGTTCTTGGCAAAGATCAAACATATCACAAAGACTGATTAAAATTGGTCGTAAAGAACGAACTCAAAGAAGAAGAAGAAGACGTCTTGTAAAGGATATCCGACGATTTTCATTTGTTCATTTACCGCATAAGGTATAAAGTTGATCATCATATAAACAAAAAGATCAACCATTCAATCGTCCTTGACTAGATGAGAATGGCAATCTGTTAGTCTCGATAGACAATGGATGTAGAACCCATGGCGGATTTTACTTTTGCTTTTTTCTGACAAGTTTAATCTCAACAATTGTCTAAGTATGAAATCGTAAGTTCTCAGACCCGCTTTTATTTCCTATCTCCAGCTTGGGCCTGTTGCTAAGGAGTTCCTCCAAGTCTTGTGTATTCATGTCAAGTGTTTGCATATATCCTTGTATACCCACATGTCAAACCTTGATCAAGTAAGCCCCACCTATCGTATGGGATTGTGTTCTATTATTGGCCTCTACAATCCTCTCCGCACACACTAACGAGGTGCAGCAACACACACCCGAGGCTGTTATCATCATCGCTTGCGATAGACGGCTATTATTAATAATAATTGGAGATATAAACTAGACGACAAAAGCAGTCAAAAAAAAACAACCCCACAATTATTCATTCACACATCACTGTGTTTTCACAAAAATCACATCATTGTATTTTTCCTGACGAGTTTTGTACGTACATGTTCGTTGATTGACCAAGCAAGATGCACACGTTCTTCTACACATCGTTTTTAAAAAGTGAAACTACAATTTGTATATCGCTCCCTAATTCACAAGGAATGTTTGTCGTATCCTAGTACGTATAGGTTCAGCAGTTACTTAAGAGACCAACTGTGTGTAGAGCAGACCACCCATGGATCAAGATCAGGTATGAGAGCTGTTGACTGCGATTTGTGGTAAGTTGACATCGGAAGTAATGTTATCCGCTGATTACGACTGCACACACGTACTTGTCTCCATGTTTTGACCTGTAAATAAGTTTCTCTTCTTACTGTCAGACGTCCACGATAACGACTCTGACAGCCAGCTCGAGGAGGGAGTCTCTGTGGCGTAGATGTTAGTTGCTCGTCTCTCGTGCCAACGGTACCAGGTTCGCTACCTCGTGGAGCCATCTGGATACTTTTTCCAGAGATCCCTGATATCAGTATAGGTGATATCGAGTTCCTAGTCCTATCGGAGACGGGCGATAAAACGTAGGCACCGTGTTCTTCTTCTTCTTTGCGTTCGTTCTTTATGACCAATTTTAATCACTCTTTGTGATATGTTTGATCTTTGCCAAGAACGTGTATACGTTGCACATTGTTTGGTAGGCCCCTAAACGCATAAGACTACTACACGTTTAGGACACATGCATCCGATTTCAGCCAAACCTCCTTAGTCGCCTCTTACGACATGCGTGGCAGGTAACAGTGGTTCTATTCTTTACACCCCAATTTGGGCCCCGGTAACCACTCGGGTGTGGCACCGTGTTAAATATGAGCATGTAAAAGAACTCATGGCAGTTCAAAATCCAGAAGAGCAGGCTGGAAAGCCGCTTTCCGGGAAGAATTCATCAGAAAAAAATTTAATTAAAATTCTTACCAAAATATTTTTACCGTCTTCAAAATTACATCGGGGACCCTCACCGGTGCTACGGTGCCCTGCAGCTAAGATCTTATTGTGTACGAAAGAGATCGGAGCACACATGGTTGCTCACTGAAGTGCAATGATGATGGTCATATCAATCAAACAATCATCTCTATGCTCCCAACATTTCCAACAAGTTTGTCGTTAAGGGAAACAATGTATAGCTATTTGCTTCTTCATTTATTTTCATATCTTGGGCAGTTCTTCAACCGTTGCTCAGCTGTTAAGGAAGCAGCAACACATATACATCGGCGTCAGTATAAATTTTTCCAGGAGCGGGCAAAATAAACTTTAAAAAATCTAGTTGGTAGTGTACTACGCGGAAATGTAGAAGACCAGATTCACATAAAATTGTATTATCAGAAAGCCATTTTCCAGAGGGTGACATTTGCTCCACCTTGTCTTAATATATAGACGCCCATGCATAGGTAGACATATATGCTATGTCAATCTTGCACTTATGACATAAAAAGGTGTCTCAACATGTCATGTTCTGTGCATAACCGGAAACTTGTGACCTTGTTTACTCCAGTGAGCTGATAATATATATCTTTTATTGGGCACATTAGGGAACTCAAAAAAACAACTTTGATTTAAACGTCGCTTTATTAACTATTTACGCCATTTCAAATGTTGCCCATATGTCTTTTGCTGCAGTGTTTCAACTTTATTTGGCGAGTTTATGTGTTACTTTGATTCCTGCCACGCTGCAACTGGCTTGTGTCCAAATTGAACAGTGTTATTTATTTAAGACTGGGTAAGACATATGCAATCAATGGTATTCCTTCTCTGAATCGAAGGTTGACTGCTATGCTCTCCAAGAAGCTCATTATGTTGCCCTAACGGCACACTCTGCTAGACTTGTTCCTGCCAACTTCCTGCTGTTCTCTTCCAAATTGTATCTCTGTCTTCCTCTCACTCTCCAGCCTGCTTTCTATCTTTCTTTCAATGATGGTTTCCAACAGAATGTCGTGCCTTTTAATGAGATCAAAATATCTCATTTGTCTAATTTTTATCTCCTTGAGAAGTTCTCTTGCCACTTACAGCTGCTGAAGCACTTGTTTATTAGCTGTCTTCTCTTTCCATGACAGTCATTCTAATGTTCTTTATACCCACATTTCGAAAGCTTCAGTTCATATCACCATATTCTTGTTCACTGTCCATGAGTCTGCTCCAAATAACAATGGTGAATATCAGTGGTGGCGGCTCGTGATCATTTTTGTTGGTGGGGCCAGACAGAAATTTTCAGAAAAATCATGGTTTCGATTAGGTTATATTTTAATGTATAAAATAATAAATACACGTTACACCTTATTTTTGGTGGGCCCAGCCCACTGGCCCTAATGACGAGCCGCCACTGGTGTATATATGTATTACCTGACAAGACTTATCCTCTGGGAATCTGTATTTGTTTAGATTTCTAACCGCAATGAAAGGCACGCTGAGGCCGAGTTACATTTTGTTCCTTTTTTCCCATAGCGCAAGTGTATGTACAAATTAAGCTGTAATGTTCTTATTTCTGAAAGAAAGTGAATGAAAGACATACACTGTCGTAGATAATTGAATTAACATTTATCAATAACTAGCTAACATAATGCGAACGAAAAAATTAAAAACCGGTAACAATCAAAATTCGTTACGATACGTTTTGTGCTAATTTGAATCAAAGCATGGCGCAGTCTGGGGCACATGGTCAAACGGGACAGACAAACGGGCGCAGACTGCAGCACATAGTAGAGAATAAGTTATAAGTTTTCAAGTTACTTAATCAAATGGTTACAAAGATACAAATTTTTACCTGTGGGCATGACAAGTTGAACGGGCTGTAATACATTTTTAATATTGTTAAATATGTTCATTGCCGTTTCTATTTTTTTCCGAACTTCTTTTTCACATATGCCTCCTCCTGTAATTCAATGCCCAAGATATACATAACTTGATACTTGTTCCAGTTTTACTTCATTTACCGTTATATTTAACGATGCTTTATTTGTTTTCTCAGTATTAATATCCGGGTCATATATTTTACTTTTATTGCCTACTTGTTCTAAAAGTTCTTGCAATTTGTGTTCATTGTCATTGCCCGCTAACATCACCCTATCGTCCGTATATCTTTTGTTATTTATGTTAGGTGTGTGATGTTAAGCTCTGTTATCTCTCCTATTTGTTTGAATATATTTTGTTCTTGTTGCGTATATGTGAAACAAGCAAGAGGACACACGATGTCTCACTCCTCTCTTTGTGTCAATATGTAGTGTGTAGTTTTTGTCTATTCTTACTGTTGCCTTATTTTACCAGTACACTATCATCATCATCATCATCATCAACTTCATCATCAACATAATCATTATCATCAACATCATTATCAGTCCTCGTCACACCCAAAGGCACATATATGGTAGAGACAAAAACATTTCCACTTAATTCAACCCTACCACTATGCCATCCGCATATTCATGGGCATATTGCTTTATTTTGTTTCTGTGTTTCTGTGTGTGTGGTTTTTTTGTTGTTGCGTGACCTTGTCGCTGACCTCACATCCTTTACCTCTTAGTCACTATTTACGACATGCGAGAAGAGTCAGTGGTTCTATTTCTCGCTATCCCGGAAACCACTTGGAAGTGTTACCAGAACAAATGATGATAATTCTTACATCTTTCCCATCTAAGTCTATCTTTTCTAGACACTTAGTTTCTGTTATTGAATTTTGTCAAAAACTCTTTCTGTAAGCTATACAGCATACACGTATACTTTTCTATATTTCTGTATACTTTTCTGCACTTCTGTATAATTTTGTGTATTTCTATATAATTTTCTCATTTATATAATTTTCTGCATTTATATATAATTTTCTGCACTTTTATATACACATATATCACTTTCTGCACGTCTATATACTTTTGCACTTCTATCTACTTTCTCTACACTACTTTTATAGGCGATTGAACACAGACAGGTATTTACAGCATTACATAAGTAGCGAAAAATTAATGATTAAATATGAAAATAATGCGCTTAAGGGCTAAATGCATTTTTACTACGCTATCTCGACTCCGATTAAAGTTTTAAAAAAACCAGATATAAATATGCTTACAGCATAGGATATAAAAACTAAATGACACATAAATATGCTATTATTGTCGGATATTAGAAGTAAATGACACATATAAATATGCTATCAGTGTCGGATATTAGAACTGAATTTAAAGAAGACATAACCATACGTTGTCATTATCTTCAGCCTTCACGTCAAAGGGTACAAAGACAGACTCAAATTTGTATTGAAGTCTGGTCCTGGAGCAGTATCTCTTCCGCTGTATCCTGTTATTATACTTCCTGTTCAAGGATTACGGAAGGTGTTTGGGATGGCGACAGAAAACATGGCGAGGGGAGGCAGTTGGGCATTTCCGGTGCGCTCCAATGTTTGAACCCGCTAAGGTGGAGCGGAAACGGGGCTAGAGACAACAAACTATTGAACTTTCTTCCGGCCAACTTTGTACTGTTTCCTGTTGGAAGATCAAAAAGGTTCATCGTCCCCCTCCCACGTCCAACGGAAACAGGAAAACATCATTCTATTATTTCAGATCAGATGACGCGCCTTATTCAACGTCGACTATTAATGCGTGTTTCAGTTAATTTTTAGTATTTGTAACTATTTGTTACTTTAGAAATAAACCATTGTCTTCTTCTTCTTCTTCTTTGAGTTCGTTCTTTACGACCAATTTTAATCACTTTTTGTGATATGTTTGATCTTTGCCAAGAACGTGTATACGTTGCACATTGGTTTGGTAGGCCCCTAAATGCATAGACTTCTACACATCTAGGACACGTGCATCCGATTTCAGCCAAACCTCCTTTGTCGCCTCTTATGACATGCGTGGCAGGTAACAGTGGTTCTATTCTTTACACCCAAATGTGGGCCCCGGTAACCACTCGGGCGGAACGATTGTAACATAGTACTTGCTACTTAGAAACCGTTACTTAGTGAATGTAGGCTATTACCTTATAAGTTACTTATGGACAAGTAGAATTAAGGTCATCAAGTAGCATCGCCCGAGTGGTTACCGGGCCCAAATTTAGGGTGTAAAGAATAGAACCACTGTTACCTGCCATGCATGTCGTAAGAGGCGACTAAGGAGGTTTAGGCTGAAATCGGATGCACGTGTCCTAAACTTGTAGAAATCTATGCGTTTAGGGGCCTACCAAACCAATGTGCAACGTATAAACGTTCTTGGCAAAGATCAAACATATCACAAAGAGTGATTAAAATTGGTAGTAAAGAACGAACGCAAAGAAGAAGAAGATCAAGTAACATCACCCCATGGCGAACGTTGCTTTCATCGCAGACCAGCTTGAAAATCTCTCTGTCTCTAGTAAGTTCTCCTACCTTCTCCAGCGTCATGTTCAAGGTCTCATCGATGTTCTGCTGCATCTTCATCTTGGTCATCCCCTGCCTCGTACTCCAGGAACCAAGAATTAAGGTAATACTAGTCAATCCACAAAACAATAGCGCATAAATTACAAACATTCATCAACTGGTGTCTGCGTAGAATAGAGGGAATAAGATGGTATGATAGGATCACAAATGAGGAACTTATGGAGAGAACAAGACATATTCCAGTGAACGAACAGGTTAAAAAAATACGCTGACGCTGGATATGACACACTTTGCGAAAACCGGAGGGAATATAACAAAAAGGGTCCTTGTCCGGAACCCGCAGGAACAGCGACAGAAGGGAAGTAAAAAAGTAAAGGAACCCTTTCATACCTTGTGGTATATATGTCAATACAGTGTTAGGCCTGTATTTTTCATTGACCGTCGGCACACAATGGGTGATGCATCACGCCGGCCGCCTTTACTTCCCAGAGCATGTCTGGTACCCATTTGAGGCTGGTCGACCTGAGAGCCGTCGTGGTCGGGAAAAATTCCACGCACATTGCGGGAGCTGAACCACCAGCCTTGCCAAGCGAGTTCACTAACAACTGCGCTACAGCGGCTCTCGACAGAAGGGGAGGCCGAGAAATACATGGAGACGAGATTTGGAGGAGGAGATCAACAATATAAAGAAGAGTTGGAGGGAGCTGCAAGAGTTAGCTAGAGATAGAAAGACTTGGCATGAGTTGGTTGAGGGCCTATGCCCCAATCCGGGGTAAAAGGCAAAGAGAGAGAGAGAGAGAGAGTGAGAGAGAGTGAATCCACAGCTTTATAAGTAGATCTACGTAAGTTACCATCAAACAGTCTTTTATAAATATTTGCTTCAAATTTCATACATTATTTTTCAGACTATTGCACGCATTACCATGAGTTTTTGCCTAGGGCGTTACATTTTTAACGTCTTGGTGAAATTATCATTTAAATTAATACAGTTAATGCAGTTTTCTTAAAGCGGTGAGTTTCTTGGATGCTTTTAGACAACATCATTATTGTGGTCCTGTAAAATAGAATTGACTGTAATCGAGCACAGTCAACCGCCTGTTTGTTGCCAGGGCTCGCAAAGGGAGCAAAGAATAGTAACATTGCGACCTACAAGTCATGTTGTAAGGGGCAATTAAGGTAGGGACCTAGGGAAGCTAACATAGAAAATAAAAAGCGTCGTAGAAATCTAATGTGCTGGTCTACTTGTAGCACAACGTACACTTGCTGTTAGGCTCAGAATACATACAAATCACAAAGAGTAGTTTAACAAGTAAATATGGAGAGTTAGAAGAAGAATAAGTACCGGGAATGACACATTTTTGACCACATCTACTGAGTTGTAATACAGTACGATATCTGATCTGATTGGTCATAGGGAAGGCTGTCAGAACAGAGTTATTCTTAAATATGATTGGTCATAGTGAAAGCTGTCAGAACAGAGTTATTCTTAAATCATGCTGTCTTTCTTTCTTCTTCTTTCTCTTCTCTTATCTTGTTTTGCCTCACATCATTGCCAGGATAAGAAGATATTTATAGAACATGCTTTTGTGTGCGCTTCATAAACAGTGTTTTTCGTCGCCTATGTTATTTCTGAGGTCCACCATTTGTGCGGACGACTTTTTACTTCATATCCACTGAGTAACATTGCTCTTTGAGGCGCACTGTCTGTGGATAATCTGCTTATGTAGCCAAATCATTTAATTTATTGTTTCTTGATAAAGTCCAGTACTGATGTTGTACCCACTTTTGATTACTAAGCATTTATAAAGCTGCAGATGATGTCTTCTGTTTAATTATACAATACAAATTTGATTTCTGTATAAGTCACTTTAATAAGGCTGGTGTTATTAAAGACATTCAACTATTTTAAAAGTGATATTCTATTAACTACTAAAGTAGGTGGGGATGGGTGGGACTCGAATTTTTTCCCTAGCTTCAAAAGTCCACTTCTAAATATTAAGTCATATCGATATCAAACAAGCATTCACTACAATCTACACTCCTCCTTCCACTCGATTCTCTCGATCTCAACCATGTCCACACTCCCACTCTCAAACAACGCTGTTATCTCTAACCTAATTCAACCAAATCTACACTCTTTTGTTTTCTCCCCATTGTCATCTACCAGACAAATGTCTTTATCCCAGGCACAAGGTGACTAAATATTGTCTTTATTTCCAAAGCTAAAACTTCCACGTGATATGAAACACCCGCCCACACTTCCCCATTCCCGGCCAGAACGAGGAAAAAACAGGTCATTATCGTACAATTTCGTTATCTATTTCTCACTATCTTTATCGACAGCATTCCTCGTACACCACCCACATTCTTCTCATCTGCGCACCGCAGTATCTTGAGTAACACACAGGCGCTTAAGGTCGAGGACGAACCTGTCTGGTCTTGTCTATACATATTTAAAAAGACATGTAGCAACCTAAACTTTGAGCGTACACACTTCACGTGTACACACTGTGCTACTCGATCTGTGTGTAACAACTAGAAGACGAGATTGATGCACGTTTGGTATGATTATACTGAAGAGAGGACATCAGAAGCAGAGTGGGCATAACTTCATGCACCGAATACATTGAAAGACACCAAAATACAGTGGTTCGAACATTTAATGAGACTGGAATACAACCAACCACAAATAACAGCATACACTGAAAAGAGATCAGGTACTAGAGCCAAGCGAAGACCAAGAAAAAGATGGATAGACAATATCAAGACCACGCTAAATAAACACGGACGTAACACGATGACGACTCATTTGTCAATGGAACGCAAATTAAATCTCCCACCCTACGCTTAACGGCAAGAGTGGACACCCACTTCCATCATCCACCTGCGGAAAGACAATAGACACCATACTGAATAATGATGATGCATTTCAATGCATTGGTTACTGAACCGACGTCAAAGCACTCCGGGCAGACCCATGGGTGATCACTCTACTCCAGCAGATGTCGAAGTCCAGGGGCTGCTCGTCATTTAGGGCTAGTGTGGCCCGGCCTCACCAATAATCGAAAGGGATAATAACTTCCCGGAATAGATAAATAATAGTAAAACTCCAAAACCATAATTATTTCTAAAATCTGTGTCTGGTCCCACCAAGAAAACTGACAACGAGCCGCCACTGTCGAAGTGTATACATACTTAGAGTTCCAATGGCTCGCTGGTTAAACACACTTCTCACTTTACCCCTCCAATATCCAGCTCTAATTGTACAACGTACATTTTCAAACTGTTTTCATCTGCTTGAACTAGAGAATCGAATGCATACAGAATTGAACCATAGCACACTGCTATTCTGCACTGAACCTAATTAACTCTAAAAGGAATGTTGAAATAAAACAAGCTGCAGGAAGAAACAAAATCAACAAAAAGGGAATACTATATGGTATATGTACAAACATATATGTGCTTTTAAATATGTGTTATAGAAGAATACTCCGTATATCATGGACAGAGAAGAGAAGAAATAGATTTATCAAGAAAAAAACTCAAAATCAAAGAAAACTGACTGATACTGCAAATAAGAATCAGAAAATTGAAGTATTTTTTCTTGGCTGAAATCGGATGCATGTGTCCTAAGCGTGTAGAAGTCTATGCGTTTAGGGGCCTACCAAACCAATGTGTAACGTATACACGTTCTTGGCAAAGATCAAACATATCACAAAGAGTGATTAAAATTGGTCATAAAGAACGAACGCAAAGGAAAGGAAGGAAGTATTTTGGACAAGTAATTAGGGAAGGGGGCATCCCGGCTAAGAGCAGAAGAGGAAGTTATGTCAGGATGATGATATGTACAAACAACATATATCAAAATGTACTATAAGAAGAGATATCAAATGTTGGAGATCTTATACGGCCATATTTCTGATGAGATAATATGATATCTCAGGAACAAGTAATCATCACTTTCACTGCAGACGGAAGTATCGATAAGGAAATCAGCAATCGATGCACAAAAGCTAACCAAGTACTGGGGCAGTTAACGTCACTGTTGTCACATAAAGAGATACCGTTAAAGACATCAGAAAATCTTATAAGAACAATTTTCCGGTCAACATATGTTACGTGTGTCAAACATGGCCAATAGCAGCATCTAATGAGCGGAAAATCATAACGACAGAGATGAGGTTCCTTAGAAAAACTGCAGGAGTTACAATAAGAGAGCCAAAGTTAGAAATAAAGAAAGCAGGTGAAGACTGGATGTGAAACCAGTCATGCAATTCATAAAAGAACAACAGATTAAATGGTTTGGACACCTGACAAGAATGCCCTGGTATCGTCTACCACAGAGAGCCCCACAGAAAAAGTATTACGAGTACAAAGCAAGAGGAAGACCCCACAAAAATATGGAGCGACTGCATCAAGAACAGTCTTTAAAAAATAAAGAACAGCTTACACAAAGTGTATTAGAGCAAGCACACACAATACACGAGAGCCGCTGTAGCGTAGTTGTTAGTGAACTCACTTCGCAAGGCTGGACCGTTCAGCTCCCGCAATGCGCGTGGAATTTTCCCGACCGCGACGGCTCTCAGGTCGACCCAGCCTCAACTGGGTACTAGACATGCTCTGGGAAAGTAAAGGCAGCCGTCGTGATGCTGACCACATCACCCATCGTGTGCCGACGGTCAATGAAAAATACAGACCTCTAACACTGTATTGACCCATATACCACGAGGTATGAAAGGGTTCCTTTTTTTGCCTTTTACACACAATACACAGCCAACTCTAGATAACTAAGTTTATAGTTGACCCTGCACAAGATCACTACATCCCCTACACCTCCCTAACACTTCTATAAAGAAGTAAATGGTGCAAAAGAAGAAGTAATCAGCTTGATCACATCACCAACAGCAGAAGTAGACACAAGGCAGTTTTGTTCTGA
Source organism: Arion vulgaris (assembly GCA_020796225.1). Classification (NCBI taxonomy): domain Eukaryota; kingdom Metazoa; phylum Mollusca; class Gastropoda; order Stylommatophora; family Arionidae; genus Arion; species Arion vulgaris. The sequence goes on along the minus strand of CM036765.1, from coordinate 43,827,206 downwards.
GACGGATATAAACCACATGTGTAAAAATAGAACCAACAATCTATTTCCGCTACAGAAATAACGAAACCCGCTTCACACTCAACTCGAGGTCAAAGGTTAGATCTCTGAAATGAAGAACTTCCTTCATTCAGTATTTTCAGCTCAAATAAAAACAAAGAGTCGAGCGCTTTCTCATTGGCTGATACAGGCACTAATCCACGGTTAAATCCTTCCTGTTGACCTGAGGCGGGGGGTCTTAGGATATGGAAATCGTAACGTTCAGGGCAAGGTAACCTTGAGCATGGTAATCGGTAATTGTTGTTTGTTCAAGTCATACCTTATTAGAAGAGGCACGTCACATACACAACCTTTTGGTTATATCATGGCGCAGTGTTCATTCTAAAATATACAACATACAAGAAGCAAGAGATTTATAACAGGGCGAAAATACGGAATAAATAGCGTGGATAGGATCAAAAGCGTGTGAATTAGAAAAATATGGTAATGAGATCAACATGGAAATGAGATCAATATGTGAATGAGATCAATATGTGAATGAGATCAATATGTGAATGCGATCAATATGTGAATGAGATCAATATGTGAATGAGATCAATATGTGAATGAGATCAATATGTGAATGAGATCAATATGTAAATGAGATCAATATGTGAACGAGATCAATATGTGAATGAGATCAATATGAGAATGAGTTCAATATGTGAATGAGATCAATATGTGAATGAGATCAATATGTGAATGAGTTTAATATGTGAATGAGATCAATATGTGAATGAGATCAATATGTGAATGAGTTCAATATGTGAATGAGATCAATATGTGAATGAGTTCAATATGTGAATGAGATCAATATGTGAATGAGATCAATATGTGAATGAGATCAATATGTGAATGAGATCAATATGTGAATGAGATCAATATGTGAATGAGATCAATATGTGAATGAGATCAATATGTGAATGAGATCAATATGTGAATGAGTTCAATATGTGAATGAGTTCAATATGTGAATGAGATCAATATGTGAATGAGATCAATATGTGAATGAGATCAATATGTGAATGAGTTCAATATGTGAATGAGATCAATATGTGAATGAGTTCAATATGTGAATGAGATCAATATGTGAATGAGATCAATATGTGAATGAGATCAATATGTGAATGAGTTCAATATGTGAATGAGTTCAATATGTGAATGAGATCAATATGTGAATGAGATCAATATGTGAATGAGTTCAATATGTGAATGAGTTCAATATGTGAAACCTAACACAGTATTCTTCAACATATCTCATGGTATGAAAACGGGTACATCGCTTTTTATTATTCAAAGCGTATAAGAACAAAGGTCCCTTCATGAAGGACGCGAAATAATCTTACCCTGCCAAGAATACCGACTAGTCCAAATCTGTACTACACGGTTACCATTCTGATCTATTTCATATGGAGTTTTTAGCTACACACTTTGCAAAACATCTCTGAACTCTAGGACAATGCATTTAAAGTTCACGGTGACATAATACCTGCCTGTGACATGTTTTTTGCTAAATATTTTTTGTGCGTGTATCACGTGCAGTTCATCATTTTCTTCGCCACCAAGTTTCAGCTATGTGGTTCTACATAAATTTAACACTAGAGAAATTAAATTTGAAACAGGTTAGCAAAAATTAGTATTGAAGCTGTAAATAACAATGAAATGAAATTAAAAATCGTGGCATATTTCGTTACACGACGTCGCCATCAACCACATTAAACTAGTCGCCGATTTTTTCTAGGCACCACTTATACGTTCAGTGGTTTGCCATAGCTTTCTGAACGTATGACACTTGTTATTTTAAATATCTGGATAAAATTATTACAATATTTTAACTAGAACAGGCCAACGGCAAATGAGCATAGTGGATGGAGCATAAGGGTACAACTAATAAGATTGTGACGTGGAGGTAACATGCTCGCCTCTAGTTTCAAAGGTACTTGGTACTCCGCGTAGAGCGATCGGGATATTTGTCCAGATATCTCTGATCTCAGTGTAAGTAAGATCGAGTTTCTAGTCCTATCAGAGATGGACGATAACACGTAGGTCCCGTTCAAGCTGAGCAGGTGAAAACCGACAACGACGCTGCTTGGGCAAAATTTAGTAAAAGGTTAAACAATCTTCCTGCATAAGAAAGAGATGGTAGCATATATGTTTATTCATCGAAGTGCAATGGTGAGGATTATATCATTCAATCAACCAATGAATCAATGAATCAATCAATCAGTCAATCAATCATTCAAAACTGTAAGACTTGGGTAGTGTTGCCATATATTGATCTTCCGAAATGAGGACACCTCATCACTTAGGGATCCTTCTCCTTCTTCTTCGAACGCTCCATATCAACCACTTGTCAACCACTCGATGTGATTTGTATGCGATCTGCGCATAAGAACGATTGTACGTTGTGCCAGTTATGCGCCTACAAGTAGGCCTGCACATCCGATTTCTGCGCTGCTTTTATTTACTAGGGTAGCATCCCTAGGGCCTACATCAGTCGCCTCTTACGACATACATTGTAGGTCGCAGTGGTACTATTCTTTGCTTCCATTACGGGTCCCGGCACCACACAGGCAAAACTTAGGGATCCAAATCTAGTTATTACGACGTTTCAGGTGCGCAGAACAGGACATATTTCTACAATTCTGTTCAACATTCTACTTAACCATGTTGATACACACACAATACACTAACTGAATTAGGATGATGCATTAGGATTGATTCTTCTTCTTCTTTGCGTTCGTTCTTTACGGCCAATTTAATCACTTTGTGATATGTTTAGTCTTTGCCAAGAACGTGTATACGTTGCACATTGGTTTGGTAGGCCCCTAAACGCATAGATCTCTACACGTTTAGGACACATGCATCCGATTTCAGCCAAACCTACCTAGTCGCCTCTTACGACATGCGTGGCAAGTATCAGTGGTTCTATTCTTTACACCCCAACTTTGGGCCCCAGTAACCACTCGGGCGTAGGATTGATTGATTGATGATACGTAAATCATCATTGCACTTCGGTGAGTAACCATGTGTGCTCTGATAATTTTCTTACACAGGAAAATCTCAGCAACAGTGCACGAACTCCGTAGCACCGACGAGGGTCCCCAATGTAATGAAAAATTATTAACAATTTAAAAAAATTTAATTTTAATATTGTTAAAAAAAAATTTTTTATGTTTCCCGGACAACGGTTTATTTACATGCTCAACTTGAACACGGAACCTTCATATTATCGTAGGTCTCCAATAGAACTAGGAACTCGATATCACTTACATTGAAATCAGGGATCTCTGGAAAAATATCCCGATCACTTCACGTGGAAAATGAGCCGAGTACCTTTGGAACCAGAGCTTCACGCCTCAGAGACCCCCATGATTTTATCGCCTCAGTCCCCCATGATTTTATCGTCACAGAGACCCCCAGATTTTATCGCCACAGAGTCCCCCATGATTTTATCGCCACAGAGTCCCCTATGATTTTATCGCCTCAGAGTCTCCCATAATTTCATCGCCACAGAGACCCCCAGGATTTTATCGCCACAGAGTCCCCCATGATTTTATCGCCACAGAGTCCCCCAGATTTTATCGCCTACAGAGTCCCCATGATTTTATCGCCACAGAGTCCCCCATGATTTTATCGCCACAGAGTCCCCTATGATTTTATCGCCACAGAGTCCCCTATGATTTTATCGCCTCAGAGTCCCCATATTTTATCGCCACAGAGTCCCCAGGATTTTATCGCCTCAGAGTCCCCTATGATTTTATCGCCCAGAGTCCCCATGATTTTATCGCCACAGAGTCCCCCATGATTTTATCGCCACAGAGTCCCCTATGATTTTATCGCCTCAGAGTCCCCCATGATTTTATCGCCACAGAGTCCCCCATGATTTTATCGCCACAGAGTCCCCTATGATTTTATCGCCACAGAGTCCCCATGATTTTATCGCCTACAGAGTCCCCCATGATTTTATCGCCACAGAGTCCCCATGATTTTATCGCCTCAGAGTCCCCATGATTTTATCGCCACAGAGTCCCCATGATTTTATCGCCTCAGAGTCCCCCATGATTTTATTGCCAAAGAAACCCCCAGGATTTCAGTTCAATGTGGCCGTCAACGTTGCAATACGTGTGCTTATGTAATACAGACTCGTACTGTATCTTTTCCTTTAGCCACGTTTGTTATTGAAGATGGCTTTACATGCGAGTCCCACAATATAATCTACGCTATCACTTGCAAGCGGTGTGCTAAGGAATATATCGGCGAAACAGGCAAAATGCCCAGTGACCGTTTCGGCCAACACTTACTCGAAATACGCCAATGCTCCGTGACCCCTGTAGCCACTCATTTCAATGGTACTGACCATTTGGGTGCTCGCGACGTCCAGGTCACTGCCATCCGATCATGTTCCTCTGATTATCGCAGTCGATTTGCTCTGGAGAATCGCTTTATTTCTTTATATAGTACTTTGCGACCTCATGGACTCAACGCTCTACATTCCTATGCTTCTTAGTACTTTCTCTTCTCATGCTTTATATTTTATATGTGTAGATGTTAAATGTATATGAGTCATATATTTACTTGATGTTTTATTGTTTCTCTTCTTTTCCACTTCTAGTTTTTCTGCATTTATTTCGTTATTCGTTTTAGTCACATATTTTCATTCATTTTTACCGTTGTAATATCTTTGTCAAAGTCTATATGTGGTGTTCTGTGGCATTCGTTACTTTTTTGTATCGTTTGTTGATAAAGGCCTTTTTGGTCGAAACGTTGCTGTATATTGTCATTGTTTTTGTATTTGGTAAAACTACAGTACTTTGTTATTACGTGTTTCGCCATTCTACATAGTTTTACTGCAGTCTCCATCTATATTGTGAGGATTTTATCGCCAAAGAAACCCACAGGATGTTATCGCCACAAAGATCCCCAAAGCGCTAAGATTTTATCTTTTAACAAACATATTGTAGTGAAAGACTCACCAATACGTCATTCACAATTCTGCACCCGCAACTTTACTTGCTTGACAGGTTTAAAAAAACCCATAAAACGCCCTGGTATTTGTAACATTTGGTTATCACTTATAGCAAACTTTGTTAATGTGAACCAACACAGATGACATAGGTGAGATCGTTGAGGTTTGATTGCCGAAGAATGTCGCACTATCAAGTTTCTTATTTCATATCGTTATTTTTGGTATGACTGTAAGAATATAGTAAGAATGTTCTTCTTCTTCTGAGAACGCTCCATATCGACCACTTATTAAATCACTCTTTATAGTTTGCATGGGATCTGAGTCTAAGAGCGATTGTGCGTTGTGCCAAGTTATGCGCATATGAGTGCCTAGGCCAGCACATCCGATTTCTTGCCACGCTTTTATGTACTAGGGTAGCTTTCCTAGAACTGTGGGACTGATGGGCTTGCCACTTGGACGTCATCTTACTCGAATAGGATAATCGGTGTCCGAAAAGTATTGCCCCTCACCAATGTTTGGGTTTGTGTAAGAATTTAGACGAGTTCAAATCTGCGTTATACATCTAGTATTAGTAATAGATAAACACTGGATAACTTCCGGTCAAGATGGCGTGATGGAGATTCAAACGACAAAATAAAACTAGCCATGACAGAAACGAAATGTCCACCTACGTAAAATGCTGTGGTATCAAAAAGAGTTCGGTTTATGAATGAAGATATCAGGGAAAACAGTGGATACAACATCTGTACTGAAACGTAAGAAACAACAAATTAAATGTTTTGACCACATAAGCAGATTACTAACATGACAATTTGTCGTCACCTTAAAATGGCACTGCTACTCAGATACAGTGGATACACGACAAAAAAGTAATCAACCCTATACCATATATATATATATTGTTGTGTAAGATATTGTCTAAGTTGTCTATAGGGTCTACAGCTAAAGAATTGACTTCATTGCACCGGGTTTTACCCCATATGTCTCTGTCCCCCTCCACAGAAATGTCACGCCATCTGCCGAGAATATTGCACAAAGTACGAACCTCGTTGCTCCAACAACAATCCTAGTTGTCTCTGGATGGGGAAAAAATGGTTAGCAAGTGTTGGATATTGAGCATTTGAAGAAGAAGAAGAAGTTCTACGTAAGAAAGCTAACCCTAATTTAAAAAAAAAACCATGCAGTAACCGGATGTGCCGACTTACTGGTCTGCATGCGCTTAACTGGTACAACCAACTCACGCTCTAAGACTCAAATCACATACCGATCACAAAGAGTGGTTCAAAAAGGAGCTTGTGTATAGCGATTAAAGAAGAAAATGCCATCTCTTTGAACATAGAAAACTGATTGCAGAAGAAGAAGATTTCAGAATGGGAAAAATGATAATCATGTATTTTTCGTTCATTTCGTAGTCAGACAACTGTTGTTTCACATGACAACACTCATGCGGTCTTCCATTTTATATTTGGTTCATCTTGACTAAATATAGTAATTATAAACGGGAACTGACGCACCTTTTAAACTGGACTAGGAATGATGTCACGTGATCTCTGTTATCTTTTAAGCCTGCTGCCCTCTATTATTTACCTATTACTCTCTACATCCCACCCCACTCCGTGTGGTTTGCGGAACAGTGAAGAATTGAACCACTGTCTCAACTTTGTGGGATCGGCGACCCCACACTTTAAGAAATCAAACAGCTACAGAAATACAGACAGAAAAAAAAAACACAAAACGTTTTATGACGAACACAATGCTGTAAAACGATACGTTACAATTGAGTGGAAATTTTTAGTCTTTGCCTTAGATGCCCTTCCCTTGGACGAGACGAGAACTGATGATTCTTCTTCTTCCTCTTCAGTGATTTCTGGTCATGCGTTTAGTTTACTATGGACCACCAACTGGGCAGTCAGCTTTAGATCTGTCAGGTTTCCCCAAAGCTTAGTTTTTAGGTCGACTTGGTGTGGCCACATGTAGTGGCTTAGCTCACTCATGAATGGACAGTCTTGCAGGACACTGGCATAGTGCTATTTGACTTATTCCTAGTCTGCGTAAGTGTGTGTTGAGTCTGGAGTGTCCGGTACGTAGGCGAAATATAATGAACTGTTCTGTTCTACTTATGTCTTTGATGAAGTCCTTTCCTAATCATATCCAATGTTTGTTTTCCAGTCTACCGCAGATTTGATATGTATGAGGGTTTTAATCTCTTGAAAAAAAGGGGACGCCTGCCTGCCCAGCGTGTTCGTAGCGCGTTGGGCTACGGGTGACTAGCCCTCTGTGAGTGCGGGTTCAATTCCGCGGGCGGGCAGAAAGCCACAGGTTCCCCAGATTTACGGTGTTCGTGGCACCGAACCGAATGGTTACGATGTCCATGGCACCAAGCCGAAGAGCTGAAAGCTCAAGTGCTTCTGGATCGGGGAAAAAAATCTATTGAAAAGACAAACTGGTGATGATGAAACTAATGACTCGTTAATTCCATGACCTGTATTCCTGTTTCATTTATCAGGGATTGGATTAAAACACATTATAGGTAAGAGCATTCATTACATGTAGTGCAGTGAAAGTTTATCAAGAAATGTGTAGCTGTACTTGTGATGAAAATCTCGCAATTGAATATCAAGCGTATGGAAGTACGTAGACATTCTGAATCGAGTTGAATGTTCATTATCAGTTGCCATGCCCGCTGGCGTAGGCGATCATTATCAGTTGCCATGCCCGCTGGCGTAGGCGATCATATGTATCCACAAATGTATGTTTCTGGTGTATGCTATCATCTCAGATGTTGACGCTATACCGTGCTATGAAGTCAGGCTATCCAAAATGTGCTCTCTATGTGTTCTAAACCTCCCTTCCTCATTACATGTCCGAAAAATGATGACTGCATCTTTCTTAGTTGAATTTTACATCAGAGTAAAAGAGGTAGGTGAAAACAAACATGGGACTCGAAGGTATTCGCATTCCTCTTGTTTGAATTGAGGCACAACAGGAATCGAGGAAAGAAGTCTAGATTGAGAGCGAAAGCAGAAGAGGAGAAAGAATAAGACAAACATGGGTAATGATTTCATTCACTGTCAAAGTAGCTGGGAAATCTATATTATCTATTTCAGTTTCAGTTTCAGTTTGGAATATCTTCATTGCACTCCGGACATTATATAATCCATTAAGCTGCTCAAACTCAATTATCATGAGATAGAGAGCTGTGAATGGTATTGATTCTCTTAACAATAGCGATACTATATACATATATATGTATGCGATCATGCACAGTATCTAGTACTGCGTGCCTACATGAATAAGTAAAGTATGTTTTTTAAAGTCTCGCTACACTTTATATGTAGAACAGCTTGAAAAACGAAACGCATGACGTCATCAAATCATACCCATACATAATTCATATGTATATACACATACTCACACACATAAACACGCACACATAACGAGAAAGTAGACATATTATTGTAGAACAAGATGACCGAATGAAATGATTAATCATTAGTGTGGTTGCAGTTCCGTGTATCTCAAGCGAGAGCAAACACATTAATCATCATTTCCGATTTGAAACGGTCTGTTGCATGTACGAAAAGAATAAACGGAGAAACATAAAAAACACGCGAAATTTCGATCGAGCTTGCATTAAAAAAAACCTAACGTTTGGACAATAATGGCTAATATCGACAGGATTAAATGAGACGAAGTCTACGTTCAGGTGATTAAATGAGGAAAAATCATTTCGCTCAGTTCTAGTGACTATTATTGATTAAGTTGCAAATGCAACACAACACGTCCCACGCTGTTCGATTTTTGGGGAGGATTTGAATAACATATTCGTAACGTGTAAAAAATGCAAATACTTACATATGTATGGCTTTTCACGTCTAGTACAGAACATTTTTTCACAAGTTTGAGTAGGCAGTCCATTGATCGAATTTACGTTATTTCAATAGCAAGATCAGCAACTGAACGTGAAAATATATACTGAGGTCTTCTGTTTTATTCCATTCAACCTGGTCTTGTATATATGTATAAATATATTCAGCAGTAGAGGACTAAGATGGCTATAGCGTATTAGAAGAATGGGCAATAGCCGCATACCACAACAAGTATTGTTCTGTGAAACTTTCAGAAGAAAAGAGGTACCACGACATACCACTAATACACATATAAATAAGTGATGTCTTGAAGGCCTCAATGAAGAACTTTTCTATCGGTCCCAACATATGGGAAAAACTAGCTGATATGTGGAAAATAACAATACGCAAAGGGGCAGACTCTTTTGAAAAGAGACTTAGGGATGAACTGAAAGATAAGAGTGAAAAGCGCAAACTCAGAAGTTGTCACAGTAAAACGCTTCCAATTGACCGTCTGTAAAGATGAAAAAGGATATACACAGTGGCGGATCCTGATAATTTTTTTTGGTGTGGCTAGACATTGTGTTCCGGACAAATAATGATTTTAGATTGCTATATTTTAATTTAAAAAATAATAAGAACACGTTATACATTATTTTTGGTGGGGCCCGGCAACACTGGCCCTTATAGACGAGCCGCCACTGGATATACATATCATTGCTAGTGCCCTTACATCTACCGACAAGCCCAAACTGTTCTCTCCATTGTCTGGTCTTATTCCACATTCATATAAATATATATAAACATTAAGGCCTATAGTCTGAACCTGGGCCAGAACTGTTAGGACCTGCCCTGATTCACCATGTTGTGCAGTAGATGTCGCTGCCTAGAGCGACACGGCAAACGATGACTCTTCTTTTTATAACTAAACTTATCGATGTCAATAAAACGTTCGTCTTGATTGCTTGATGATTTGTTCCAAGAGGAAAAAAAGTATTGGGTAAATTTCAGTATTTGACACTTGTAACCAGCCACACGCAGTATTAGCTTGTTTGACTAATTATTATTATGGGGGAAGGGAATGTGCCAGGCCACACAAGCTTAAAAATATAACTCAACATAATTCACTTAACAATAAATTCAACTAACAGGATTCAGGATATACTATTATAAATAAACAATGAACCAATTATCTGAAAGTTTGTTCAAGGATCTCTGTGGGAACATTGTAACCAGTACATTGTGATACGCCACTGCTTTTAGTCTGAAAGTTTGTTCAAGGATCTCTGTGGGAACATTGTAACCAGTACATTGTGATACGCCACTGCTGTTAGTCTGAAAGTTTGTTCAAGGATCTCTGTGGGAACATTGTAACCAGTACATTGTGATACGCCACTGCTGTTAGTCTGAAAGTTTGTTCAAGGATCTCTGTGGGAACATTGTAACCAGTACATTGTGATACGCCACTGCTGTTAGTCTGAAAGTTTGTTCAAGGATCTCTGTGGGAACATTGTAACCAGTACATTGTGATACGCCACTGCTGTTAGTCTGAAAGTTTGTTCAAGGATCTCTGTGGGAACATTGTAACCAGTACATTGTGATACGCCACTGCTGTTAGTCTGAAAGTTTGTTCAAGGATCTCTGTGGGAACATTGTAACCAGTACATTGTGATACGCCACTGCTGTTAGTCTGAAAGTTTGTTCAAGGATCTCTGTGGGAACATTGTAACCAGTACATTGTGATACGCCACTGCTGTTAGTCTGAAAGTTTGTTCAAGGATCTCTGTGGGAACATTGTAACCAGTACATTGTGATACGCCACTGCTGTTAGTCTGAAAGTTTGTTCAAGGATCTCTGTGGGAACATTGTAACCAGTACATTGTGATACGCCACTGCTGTTAGTCTGAAAGTTTGTTCAAGGATCTCTGTGGGAACATTGTAACCAGTACATTGTGATACGCCACTGCTGTTAGTCTGAAAGTTTGTTCAAGGATCTCTGTGGGAACATTGTAACCAGTACATTGTGATACGCCACTGCTGTTAGTCTGAAAGTTTGTTCAAGGATCTCTGTGGGAACATTGTAACCAGTACATTGTGATACGCCACTGCTGTTAGTCTGAAAGTTTGTTCAAGGATCTCTGTGGGAACATTGTAACCAGTACATTGTGATACGCCACTGCTGTTAGTCTGAAAGTTTGTTCAAGGATCTCTGTGGGAACATTGTAACCAGTACATTGTGATACGCCACTGCTGTTAGTCTGAAAGTTTGTTCAAGGATCTCTGTGGGAACATTGTAACCAGTACATTGTGATACGCCACTGCTGTTAGTCTGAAAGTTTGTTCAAGGATCTCTGTGGGAACATTGTAACCAGTACATTGTGATACGCCACTGCTGTTAGTCTAAAGTTTGTGTGATTCTTAACATTGTCCTAATTGTATTACACACAGCGGGCAAGATTAGAAGATATTTGAACGGATTGTAAGTCTGTCATACATGCAGTGTTTTTTTCAGGCCTCTGTTATCTCTTTTATGTCCACGCTTTAGTCTAGACGGACGTTTTTAAGATCCCTTGACAGTAACATTCTGTTTGAGACGCCTATCTGTTGGTAATCTGTAATTTGTTGTTTTGACATGAAGTCAGTACATTGTTTTACGCCACTTTTTCCTGATGTTTTCATTTCTAAACATTTCTACTTGATATTCCCTGCAGTTCTGAGAATGTTCAATCTTGGTGAAAATGTAGTTCTTTGATCGCTTGATGTTAGTCTGAAATTTGAAATGATCATCTGTGGGAACAAGCATAATTGTGATACCCAGCTTTGTTGAAAATTGTTCATGGATACTGTGCATTTAAAATGGTACATTTGATCCATGCTTCTATGTTGATTTGTTAGTATCTTTTATGCGGAACAATTGTACCCAGGGACATTTGTACGCCTCTTTAATTGAATTTGTTCAAGGACTGTTGGACATTGTTACCTCATTTGAGCAATGTTTTAGTCTGAAGTTTGTCAATGTCTCTTCGTAACATTGTATGAATTACATTTGATAACTGGAGTCTGGTTTGTCTGTCTTGGGAAATTGTAGCATTGTGATATGCCTCTGTTGTTGAAGTTGATATGTTTATAAAAACAGAATAGTGATCGCCACTCTGTTATCTGAAAGTTTGTTCAGATCTCTGTGGACTATTGACACACAGTAATTGTATCCACTGCTTTAGTCTGAAAGTTTGTTCAAGGATCTCTGTGGAACATTGTAACCAGTACATTGTGATACGCCACTGCTGTTAGTCTGAAAGTTTGTTCAAGGATCTCTGTGGGAACATTGTAACCAGTACATTGTGATACGCCACTGCTGTTAGTCTGAAAGTTTGTTCAAGGATCTCTGTGGGAACATTGTAACCAGTACATTGTGATACGCCACTGCTGTTAGTCTGAAAGTTTGTTCAAGGATCTCTGTGGGAACATTGTAACCAGTACATTGTGATACGCCACTGCTGTTAGTCTGAAAGTTTGTTCAAGGATCTCTGTGGGAACATTGTAACCAGTACATTGTGATACGCCACTGCTGTTAGTCTGAAAGTTTGTTCAAGGATCTCTGTGGGAACATTGTAACCAGTACATTGTGATACGCCACTGCTGTTAGTCTGAAAGTTTGTTCAAGGATCTCTGTGGGAACATTGTAACCAGTACATTGTGATACGCCACTGCTGTTAGTCTGAAAGTTTGTTCAAGGATCTCTGTGGGAACATTGTAACCAGTACATTGTGATACGCCACTGCTGTTAGTCTGAAAGTTTGTTCAATGATCTCTGTGGGAACATTGTAACCAGTACATTGTGATACGCCACTGCTGTTAGTCTGAAAGTTTGTTCAAGGATCTCTGTGGGAACATTGTAACCAGTACATTGTGATACGCCACTGCTGTTAGTCTGAAAGTTTGTTCAAGGATCTCTGTGGGAACATTGTAACCAGTACATTGTGATACGCCACTGCTGTTAGTCTGAAAGTTTGTTCAAGGATCTCTGTGGGAACATTGTAACCAGTACATTGTGATACGCCACTGCTGTTAGTCTGAAAGTTTGTTCAATGATCTCTGTGGGAACATTGTAACCAGTACATTGTGATACGCCACTGCTGTTAGTCTGAAAGTTTGTTCAAGGATCTCTGTGGGAACATTGTAACCAGTACATTGTGATACGCCACTGCTGTTAGTCTGAAAGTTTGTTCAAGGATCTCTGTGGGAACATTGTAACCAGTACATTGTGATACGCCACTGCTGTTAGTCTGAAAGTTTGTTCAAGGATCTCTGTGGGAACATTGTAACCAGTACATTGTGATACGCCACTGCTGTTAGTCTGTGTGTTATTCTATTCTTTTCTCGAATCCTGTATTACATCACAGCGTCAAGATAAGAAGATATATTGAACGGGATTTTGTGTGCGCTTCATAACAGTGTTTTTTTCTCCGCCTCTGTTATCTCTGATGTCCACCTTTGGCGTAGACGGACGTTTTTTTAAAAAATCCACTATAGAGTAACATGTCTGTTTGAGACGCACTATCTGTTGGTAATCTGTTAATTTGTTGTTTTTTGATGAAGTTCAGTTCTGATGTTGTACCCACTTTTTTCCTGATGTTTTCATTTCTAAACAGGTTTCTTCTGATATTCCCGCATTCTGCGTAGACACTTCATCTTCGCCGTGAGTGGTGTTCTTCTATCGTTTGATGTTAGCGTACATATTTGGAAAATGATGGCATAATGTGGGGAGAAAGATTGTGTTGAACAAAGCTTTTTTAGTGTTCATGGTGACATGTTTGCATTTCAAAATTGGTGCCATTTGTCCTATTGCTTCTATGTTGGATTTGTTAGTTATTCTTCTATATGCTGAACAAATGTCCCCTAGGTATGCAGTCTTTGGCTTACTTTAATTGATATTTCTCAATGGAGATGTTGGTAATGTTTTCCTCTCTAGCGAATGTTATTACTTCGGGTTTGTCAATGTCTATTCTCATATTGTATGAATTGCTTGTTAACTGGAGTCTGTTTGTCTGTTGGGAGAATGTGTGGCTGTAGCTATTCCTCTGTTGTTGATATGATTGATATGTTTATACAACAAATAGTTGCTCGCTCTCTCTCTCTTTCTCTTTCTTTCTCTCTCTCTCTCTAACACACAAATTGCTATTACTGTTTATTATGCAATAATACAACAAATAGTTGCTCTCTCTCTCTCTCTCTCTCTCTCTCTCTAACACACAAGTTGCTATTACTACTTATGATGCAATCATACCACAAATAGTTGCTCTCTCTCTAACACACAAGTTGATATTACTACTTATGATGCAATCATACCACAAATAGTTGCTCTCTCTCTCTCTCTCTCTCTCTCTCTAACACACAAGTTGCTATTACTACTTATGATGCAATAATACAACAAATAGTTGCTCTCTCTCTCTCTCTCTCTCTCTCTCTCTCTAACACACAAGTTGATATTACTACTTATGATGCAATCATACCACAAATAGTTGCTCTCTCTCTCTCTCTCTCTCTCTCTAACACACAAGTTGCTATTACTACTTATGATGCAATAATACAACAAATAGTTGCTCTCTCTCTCTCTCTCTCTCTCTCTCTCTCTAACACACAAGTTGCTATTACTACTTATGGTGCAATCATACCACAAATAGAGGGTAAGGTAACGTGAAGAATCAGTGTTCATATCATATTTCAGAATACGGTATTAGATCAGTATATTTTTTATTAAACAAACAGCACACTATATGTTTTGTGGTCAGCACCCCGCTCGTCACCATTTCTTCTCATTGTTTCTCTGGTCCCTAGTTGAGGCTGGGTCGATCTGAGAGTTGTTTGCGGTAAAACAAAAATCAATCTGAACTGGGGATCGAACCAAGATTACCATCTAAGAAGCAAGTGAACCAACCACTGTGTTATCGCGGTTATTTTTTTTTTTCCGATCCAGAAGCACTTGAGCTTTTCAGCTCTTCGGCTCGGTGCCATGGACATCGTAACCCTTCGGTTCGGTGCCACGAACACCGTAAATCTGGGGAATCTGTGGCTTTTTCTGCCATCCCGCGGAGTTGAACTCGCAACACACAGAGGGATAGTCACGCGTAGTCAAACGCGCTACGAACACGCTGGGCAGACGGGCATCGCGGTTATTGGTACAAACATAAACAAATGTTTATTTTTATTTGTGTTGAGCTTTACCCGTTAGTGTCGCAGCGGGTGGACCAAGTTAAGTATGATATTTGTATAAGCGCCGTCATTCTTACGAATGTGAACTGCTCGGAATTGTTTTATTCTTCTTGTTTTTACAACGCTCCATATCGACCACTTGTTAAACCACTCGTTGTGATTTGTATGTGATCTGACAGCAATTGTACGCTGTGCCAGTAATGCACCTTCAAGTAGGCCAGTACATCTGATTTCTGTGCTGCTTTTTATTTACTAGGTAACTTCCTAGACCCTACCTTATTCGTCTCTTACAACATGCCTTGTTTCTTCTTCTTCTTCGAACGCTCCATATCGACCACTTGCTAACCACTCTGTATAATTTGTATGTCATCTGAGCGTAAGATCGATTGAACGCTGTGCCAGTTATGCCTCTACAAGTAGGCCAGCACATCCAATTTCTGTGCTGCTTTTTATTTACTAGAGTAGCTTCCCTAGACCCTACCTTATTCGCCTCTTACAACATGCCTTGTTTAATTCTCAGTGTTACTATTCTTTGCTCCCCTTGCGAGCCCCAGCAACACACGTGCGGGAATTGTTTTAATATATTTAGTTGCCTATTGGCTCAATGTAGGCTCCCGCCTTAAGGCCGTGATCAAGTGACCATCACTTTGATCTTAACCAAAAGGCCGAGAAGCATAAACTACTGTCTTCATATTGTCTTGCTATCTTCAATATGAATTTGTCAACACGGGCCGTACGTACATTATTTACGAGTGATACATGATAGGCGCATTTTAGTGTCTACAAATATTGGAATTTGCCTTAATAGAATGTTGTTCAAATATTTTTGGTGTATCTGATTTACCAAATATAGGTAAATATATGCACGTAAATAGTTAGAAGTAAATGTAGACATAAAGGTATGCACGTAAATAGTTATAAGTAAATGTAGATATAAAGATATGCAGTTATAAGTAAATGTGTGTGTCTGTAAATAAAGATTTAGTATCAGAGGAAAAAAATAAAATTAGGTCAGGATTTTAGATTTATCTTGCAAGGAACCAGGCCGTCTACATACATTTTTCATAAGGCGTAAAACGAATTACAACAATTTTAGCTTCCAGTTTAATAAAATATATTTTTTTCTTAGCCTTTTCAGACATTATGGTATGAAGTTACTTCTCATCCCATATTAACCTAGTATGCAGGAGGTAGACGGACCAATTTCTTGCCTGATGTGGGGAACGTTAAGTGTGGGGTTCAACCCACATCCTTCATGTGTCCGATTTGATAGGAAAACGCTTATACATTATGCAAATCCGACTCATTGTTGGTAGATTACTACGCGGAAATAGAGACCAGATTCGCTAACAGATGTGTTATCAAAAAATCATAGTCATTTTCCATATGGTGGCACTTGCTTTTCTTGTTTTAACGTATGTACACCCCATATATGGGACATTGGTTTATGGATATATGGGACATTGGTTTATGGATATATGGGACATTGGTTTATGGATATATGGGACATTGGTTTATGGATATATGGGACATTGGTTTATGGATATATGGGACATTGGTTTATGGATGCTGAAATTATTTCATTGCTTCACTCTGTCAGAACTGTCAAGTAATCTCGAAACATTCAGCAAGGGAAAGAAATAGACGACCACATACTTGATTGATTCTATTATTTATTATATGCTGGAGAACTCTGCAAATATTTTTACGTGGGTAGCCAGAAATACTGAAATATGTGAGTTACATTAAAAGTCACGTCAGTTTAGAGAATATATTAATGGTGAGTGTGCTTTATGAAAGGGAGATTGTCGATTTTTTGTGCACTTGTTTAGTATGTTCATGGCCATAGGATCCAAATTTAAAGTAGGAGTGTAGTTTTTTTTTCGACCGTTACAGATCTCAGGTCGATCTATATTAATTTTGGTAACAGAGAAACATTGGGAAGTAAAGATGGCCAGCGTGATGTTGACCACATCATTCATCGTGTGTTGTTGGTACCAAAAAAAAGTACGGACCTTAAACTTATTCCGCAATATCTTTTTCTCTTTCTTCGATCGCTTCATATCAATCGCTTGTTAAACCACTCTTTCTGATCTTATGTGATCTGAGCCTAAGATCGATTTATGTTGTGTCAGTAATGCGCATACAAGTAGGCCAGCACATTCGATTTCTGCGATGCTTTTATTTAATAAGGAAACTTCCCTAGATCCCTACCTCAGTCGCCTCTTACGACATACCTTAAAGGTTGCAGTTTTACTATTCTTTGCTCTCCTTGCGGGCCTAGGCAACACGGGAACGATTCTCGCGACATAATTCATGGCATCTTTTTCTTCTTCTTCCAACATTGACTTGTATACTTCTGATCAACTGGGTTCTGTGTACATTTTCATATAGCTCGTCTTAGACATTGACTTGTATACTTCTGATCAACTGGGTTCTGTGTACATTTCCATATAGCTCGTCTTAGACATTGCTTGTATACTTCTGATCAACTGGGTTCTGTGTACATTTCCATATAGCTCGTCTTAGACATTGACTTGTAAACTTCTGATCAACTGGGTTCTGTGTACATTTCCATATAGCTCGTCTTAGACATTGACTAGCATACTTCTGATCAACTGGGTTCTGTGTACATTTCCATATAGCTCGTCTTAGACATTGACTTGTAAACTTCTGATCAACTGGGTTCTGTGTACATTTCCATATAGCTCGTCTTAGACATTGACTAGCATACTTCTGATCAACTGGGTTCTGTGTACATTTTCATATAGCTCGTCTTAGACATTGACTTGTAAACTTCTGATCAACTGGGTTCTGTGTACATTTTCATATAGCTTGTCTTAGACATTGACTTGTATACTTCTGATCAACTGGGTTCTGTGTACATTTTCATATAGCTCGTCTTAGACATTGACTTGTATACTTCTGATCAACTGGGTTCTGTGTACATTTCCATATAGCTCGTCTTAGACATTGCTTGTATACTTCTGATCAACTGGGTTCTGTGTACATTTCCATATAGCTTGTCTTAGACATTGACTTGTAAACTTCTGATCAACTGGGTTCTGTGTACATTTTCATATAGCTTGTCTTAGACATTGACTTGTATACTTCTGATCAACTGGGTTCTGTGTACATTTTCATATAGCTCGTCTTAGACATTGACTTGTATACTTCTGATCAACTGGGTTCTGTGTACATTTCCATATAGCTTGTCTTAGACATTGACTTGTATACTTCTGATCAACTGGGTTCTGTGTACATTTTCATATAGCTCGTCTTAGACATTGACTTGTATACTTCTGATCAACTGGGTTCTGTGTACATTTTCATATAGCTCGTCTTAGACATTGACTTGTATACTTCTGATCAACTGGGTGTGTACATTTCCATATAGCTCGTCTTAGACTGAATGTGTGTTTCCTTTGTTCATTATTTTTGGACACTCTTACAGGATGTGTGTCTCTGTTAGTTTGCTGGTGCCTCATGTGCATACATGAGAAGAACTTACCGTGTACTTGCTAAACAGATGGTACCTCAGCCTACAGTGCCTAGTAAGTAGCCGCAAGATTGCTGGTGCCTCATGTGCATACCGTGGGATAGCATCAACTGTATTATCACTCTCGATAATATTGTGCATATTTGGTATTGTGTTGCTCACAGTCCCTTTAAGTTATTATCTTCAATTAACAGCATGTCACTGAATGTAAGCTTTCACGCAAAAATAAGCCAGATGCGCAATACTAGGCGCCATGACTACCACAAAATTCATAGCTGGAAATCGTTTTAACAAAACCAAAAAAAAGCCCAGTTGATCCTTCTATTCTTTTGAATATCACGTTTTCTTTTCGCTTCACTAATTCTGTATCGGTAAGTTACATGAAATGGGCGTATTCATGAACGTTGCAGCGACAAATGCAACGGTTCTGAGAACATATTCCATCAGAAGACGGTGTCAATATTGAAGATTTTCTCACCTAATCAAGGACGATGTATTCACAGGGCAACATTCTTGATATTCCTTACGCTAAAGTTTGGAATGCAATCAATTCTTTACGACTATGTTTATGAGCTTGACTGCCTGTGAAGAGTATACGAATGTGAATATGGCGTGACAACACGCAGGTCTGCCTAACGACTAGACATTTTACAAAAGATATATATGTTTACAATTCCAAAATAAACCACACCCGATATGCCCTGGTAGCATGTTTTGAAGTTTGCTAAATTTAACCGTATTTGAATAAAAATAAAATGGATATAAAAATCTTAAATTGCTAGCAAGGGTTTACAGACTAGTCGGTTAATTCTGGAAATAAATATTTGAAGAGGATTTACTGTACTCGCAAGCTTGTTTTACTTCCTGTGTTACAAGAAAGGGTTACAAGAAATGTGTACCAAGCAGTGGCGGCTCGTCATTAAGGGCCAGTGGGGCCGGGCACCACCAAAAATAATGTTTAACTTGTATTTATTATTTTATAAATTAAAATATAGCAACTCAAAACCTTTATTTGTCCGGGAAAAAATATCTGGCCCCACCAACAAAAATGATCACGAGCCGTCACTGGTACCAAGTGTTACAAAAAAGGGTTCTTTTACTTTTATACCTGTCTAGAATTTATATGTTTGTGTCACTATTTATTGTTACAAAGATCGAAATGGGAATAATTAATTCTGATAGATAACCGCATGGCCAACATCTCCAATGCTATCATTACTCTTGGAAATCTTCTTCTTCTTTGTGTTTGTTCTTTACGACCAATTTTAATCACTCTTTGTGATAGGTTTGATCTTTGCCAAGAATGTGTATACGTTGCACATTGGTTTGGTAGGCCCCTAAACGCATAGACTATTACACGTTTAGGACACATGCATCCGATTTCAGCCAAACCTCCTTAGACGCCTCTTACGACATGCGTGGCAGGTAACAGTGGTTCTATTCTTTACACCCCAAAGTTGGACCCCGGTAGCCACTCGGGTGACTCTTGGAAATGAACTTAGAGACTGTGGCACTATAAAGGCCGAACTTGCAATTAAGCAACATATAGTTATCATTGTTCATATCGATGGGTTAGAAGTCAGACTGGGGTTTCTTAGCTACCTCGCGCATGACAGAGTCGCTGCAGAGTGAAACAGAACATACAGAACCACTATTTCCAGTATAAGGATGTCGTTACTGCTGTTCAATAATAGTTCTCTGGGACTCAGTTTACTAAGACCGCTGTTGTGTCCGCAGTTGATGAGTTGAAAGATTTTTTTTTTAAAATAGCAGGTTACAGTATGAGTTGATGTCTTTTATTGAGGTCTACAACCTCCAGGGGCTAACATAGATCTACTGTTCTGAACATCTGAGAGTTTACGACAATGAGAGAGCGAGCAGGCTGGCATCAACATCATCGATTGTTAGAGAGCTGAAGATGGATAGGAGAACGTTCTTTGGTTTCTCGGTGACAGCCTGTTGAATGATCACATTCAAATTGATATTGAATCTATCCAGTGATTTAAGGCGTTTGAAATGTTGTACCAGAAAAAACTGGTTACGCAAGAAGCATAGACTGTTTAACCAGTGAGCCACTGGAACTATCATACACTTCGATATCTGTTGGGGGAACTGAGCACTAATGGGTCGTCAGTCTTGAGTTCTATGACGTTGATTCAGTAACCAATAACCAATAACCATTACTATCCTCTTTTCGTGTGAATTCCAGTCAAATGCTTGCTTGGTTATGAAATGCGGTTGCTTACATAGAGTGTGTTCAATTCATCACAACCTGATGAATTGAACACACTCTTTGAGAGCGTCTGTGGCGATGTGTCCGTGCGTCTGTGGCGATGTGTCCATGCGTCTGTGGCGATGTGTCCGTGCGTCTGTGGCGATGTGTCCGTGCGTCTGTGGCGATATGTCCGTGCGTCTGTGGCAATGTGTCCGTGCGTCTGTGGCGATGTGTCCGTGCGTCTGTGGCGATGTGGTCAAAACCGTGCGTCCTGAAGGTCGTGAGTTACAATCCAGACAACGTCGTTCGATTTACCAGAATGTGTTTTTCGGAGATCTATAGGATTGCTGGTGGAGCTACGGAGTTCATTTTTTGTGCAATTTTCTCGGCAGGAGGCGAGCCATTTCTTCAGAGAAGATCCATGCCATATGGGAATAGCCTGGAGCAATAAATACTGGGGAAATAAATCCTTCCTCTTCAGACATCTGTATTTGTTATCATTTCTGGCGGTGTAATACAAGCAGAGTAAACTGTTAAGACATCTGCTAGTGAACACTTGACTAAAATGTATTTGAATGTCTGATTGTATGTAACTTGTTTGATGTATTATGGCACAATATGACGCTCTGCCCGTCTCTGGTATGTTGCTTTTGACAGTGTGTTGGAAACAGATTGTTTCCAATAACTTGGACGTGTGGATTATTTGGGGCATGTACATTATCAAAGGCAAAGATGCATGCGTGCATTTGACATTAATACGCCTTCTGTTGTGTGTTAACACAGCGTCATAACTATAAGAGTATTAATTTCAAATATTCTCTGTCCGAATTTGGGAACACACGTCATACGGAAGATTCGGTCACATTTATGTTGCTCTGTATAAGTAAGGGTTAAGCCTCTTATACGAAGACATACATTGACGGCAGGATATTGAAAATGTTTGTGGAAATTGTATGGGAAGGTAGAATATTACATATATATATATTATAGTGTACCAGGGGCGAATATCTTCACACTCTCCCTCTTGCAATGTAAATCCGTTTCAAAGTTGCTAAAATTCCGTTTGCTTCAATATCTGATAGATAAACGTCGTGTCAGAGGTGCGAACTCGACACAATAATACTTCATAGTAGTGGCAACTTGTCCCGACCAGACGCGCCCTCCCCCACCCTCCCAGTGGCGAACTGCGTGTCGATTAGTATCTAAGACATTTTTAAGAAAAATGAAAATCGTGGCATATCCTTTACAGAACGTAGCAATCAACCACAGTAAACGAGTCGTTGATATTCTAGGCACCACTTATACGTTCAGTAGTCGGCAATTGCTTTCTGAACGGTGAGGTCTATTTTTACCTTTCGTAAAAATTCCACGGAAACGAATTTGCTTCCACTCTGCCCGCCGTGGGGTTTGAACCAGGTACGCGTGGGTTGTGGTCGAACTCACTACCGCTTGAGCTACAGACGCCAAATACAGACGGCATTTTTATCCTGAGCAATAAACAGTCGTAGACTGAACGTCGAAGCTTTCCCAGCAGTACGGAATGGGACAACAGGTGACACTGGTGTCTTCAACAAACTACTCGGTATGTACAATAACTGAAGCATTTAGCATGAGTCGATATAAGCTCAGACCACAGGAAAGGAAACCTCTGTGAACAAACTTATTCTTCTTTGAACGCTCCCTATCGACTACTTATTAACTAGTTTTTTGTGATTTGTATGTGATCTGAGCTTAAGAGCGATTGTACGTTGTGCCAGTTATGCGTCTACAAGTAGGCCAACACATCCGTTTTCTTCTATGCTTTTTATTTACTAGGGTAGCTTCCTAGGTCCTACATCAGTCGCTTCTTACGACATGCCTTGTAGGTCGCAGTGTTACTATTCTTTGCTTCCATTGCGGGTCCCGGACACCACACAGGAGCGGTGAACAAAGAAACTCGCCATCTTGCATTCACAATCGGAGATAAAAATGCAATCGGAAACAATCCGGTCAGTAAACACAATCTGATTTACAGAATACGAAATGTATTAGCTGTGATGCATGAAGTAGGAGGATCCAAGATGCATAAGCACATACAAGAATATACTCATGAACAAGTATGGTCACCGTCAGGAAGGCAACCAATGGTAGACTACCTTCCAAAAAGATGTCTAAAACCTAACAGAAAACTGACTGATTCTACAAATAATAATGCGAAAATTGAAGTATTTTGGACATATAAAGAGACATGGAGGGACGGAGAAGACCATCATGGGAGGAAACATCCCGACAAAGTGGAAAAGAGAAAGACCACAGAGAAGATAAATTCAGGGTGTAACTGATAGTTTGAGCATGCCGGCTGCAGTGGCGGGACATCTGACCTATGAGAAAGAGAGAGAGAAATTTCGAAGGTCTGTTAGAGTGACCCAGTTCTGCACAGAACAAGCTACTTGATGATGATACAGCACTCGTCATAATAATGACAATAGTATAACCTTTAACCCTTTATGATCAGAGATGTGTCAATGTGGAAATATCAACACACAGAATTCCACAATTGTTCTCTGTGCTAAACATTTTGAGCGAGTGTAAAGATGTCCTGCTTTTAATATTGTTATTCCACGATTTCCTCTATCCTACCCTTTGTCTATACCATCCTGGACTGTTCTCTGAAAGATAATCTTTGAAAATGTATAACACTTCACTAAACGAAACACCTCGCTATATACCCAAACGACACAATTTTACATCCATTTACTACTGCTAAAAGCTTATTTATTTTATATTTGACAAATATATTTGGCTGAACAGATGGGCCATGGGAGACACGGGAGGTTTAGGACACATGGCCAGCCCTTACCTTAATGACAACAGCAAGCACCCAGCCCTTACCTTAATGACAACAGCAAGCACCCAGCCCTTACCTTAATGACAACAGCAAGCACCCAGCCCTTACCTTAATGACAACAGCAAGCACCCAGCCCTTACCTTAATGACAACAGCAAGCACCCAGCCCTTACCTTAATGACAACAGCAAGCACCCAGCCCTTACCTTAATGACAACAGCAAGCACCCAGCCCTTACCTTAATGACAACAGCAAGCACCCAGCCCTTACCTTAATGACAACAGCAAGCACCCAGCCCTTACCTTAATGACAACAGCAAGCACCCAGCCCTTACCTTAATGACAACAGCAAGCACCCAGCCCTTACCTTAATGACAACAGCAAGCACACAGCCCTTACCTTAATGACAACAGCAAGCACCCAGCCCTTACCTTAATGACAACAGCAAGCACCCAGCCCTTACCTTAATGACAACAGCAAGCACCCAGCCCTTACCTTAATGACAACAGCAAGCACCCAGCCCTTACCTTAATGACAACAGCAACCACCTTACAAGAAGAGGTCAGAACATAATTTTTAGACTTTGAACCCAACACATAACAATTAATAATCACTTGAACAGAGTTCAACCACAACACACTCCAGAGTGCCAACTTTGTGCACATCATCATGAAACCGTTCACCACCACCTCTTCAAGTGTCAAGCACTAGATGATGTCAGGAAGATCCTCCTTCCTCCAAGACCAGATAAATGGAACATATTATACGGAACAAAAGAACAACTTACAAACACATGCAGATACCACTACATAGCATTAGGCAGAAGGGCAATAGCTCAAGCACCGCTGAATCATTGAAAAAAAAAAGAAGACAAATGTATTAGTTTTATGTTTCGTGAAAGAAGTACTCGGTTGGCTCCCTCTTGGAACAATCTGGTTATTTTCTAGAGATCCCCGATCTCAGTATAGGAGAGATAGTCATATCAGTTATGGGCAATAAAAAGCAGGTACCGTGTTAAAGTTAGTTGCATATTCTTTACAGCACTTTGTGAATCAACCCCAGCTTTATAACGTTGTTTGTGATTTTTCGTCTCATTATTACGTTCAGTAGTTTGCCATTGCTTTCTGAACATCGTCCTTTTGTAAAAATCCACGCGAAACAACTTGCAACCAAATTGTCCGCAGCGTGATTCGAACTCAGAACGTCGGGACTAATAGACCGAGTCACTATCCCCTAAGCCACCCCGGTTCTGCATAGCCAAAATAACGGAAAGGCTTCAGAGGAAATGCAGTAGGTCACATGCTCCTCTGTCAAGCTTGACGGCTGTATTTCCTTTTATTCAACACGTCCTCCTGAACACATAAACTAAAACACCCACATACCACACAACATAAAGACATCGTGACAAGGTCGTGACATTTTCCGCCACGCCCACTAACAGTGTAACACTTTAATCAACAAAGGCTTTCACTTGACGATGGCCACACCCCACGACGGTAGAATGAAGAAAGGATATATGGCCCTTTTCATCTTTACAGACGGTCAATAGGCAGTTTTTACTGTGACAACTTCTGAGTTTTCGCTTTTCTCTCTTGTTGTTCAGCTCTGTACATGTCTCTTCTCAAAAGACTGCGCCCTTCCGTAATTTGGCTTTCCACAAAACTCTGTCATCAGCTAGTCCCTCCCATGTGCTGGGATCTATAGAAAAGTTTTTCATTTAGGTTTTGCAGACATCTTTATGTCTGAGCAGTGGTCTGCCCTGGTGCCTCTTCCTTCCGAAAGTTCACAGAACAACATTTGTTTTGGTGTGCGATAAGTTTCCATTCTTCTCACATGTCCCAACCATCTTAGTCGTCTACTGCTGAGCATGCCCATGATGGAAGGCAGATTTGCACGTTGTAGTACTTCAGAGTTGGTTATCTTGTCGTACCACCTGATGTCCATAATCTTGCGGAGACATCGAAGGTGAAAGATGTTAAGTCTCCTCTCGTGTCTTGAGTAGGCTGTCCATGTTTCTGAGCCATATAGTAAAGAACTAATTATACAGGCTCGATATATTTGAGTTTTCGTCTGCAATGTCAATTTTTGTTGTCCCACGCTCGCTTTGATAGTATGCCGAATGTAGTAGCCGAAGAAAGGATATTTACAGAATTAAAGTACATGCGGCAACAGGTAGGCTATGCTTATCACGAACGTTAGTCGCCATATTTGGATGCAGTGGTACCTATTGTATTTGTTGTTCTAGTATTTTTAGCCATCTTTTGACCAAAAATAAATAAGTAATCTAACGGATCTAAAACCGAAGGATTGACTTAATTGCACCGGGTTTTACCCCATACGGCTCGGTCCCTCTCTGCAGAAATGGCACGCCATCTGCCGAGAGTATTGCACAAAGCACGAACTCCGTAGCTCCAGCAACAATCCTAGAGGTCTCTGGAAAAAATGCACTCGTGAACAGAATGGCGCGGTCCGGACTCAAACCCACGACCTTCGACTCACAAGGCAAAGGGCTTGTAATGGGTGAATAAGGATATTTAAAAAAAAAGAACCCAGGGAAGTACGGAAGCCAATAAATATGTTAAATAGATAGACAGTGAAAAAAACACACCATATTATGATATTTTAAATGTCCATCATACATACACCAACGAAATATGGCCTCACGAACGAAGCTTACAGAGCAAGCTATGGGGAACTCTCGAGGAACCCAATTGACACGATGCAGTTTCATAGAGGTAACCCATCTCATGGTTTAGACGTGCATACGAAACCGAAGGGAAAGAAGAAGTAGAAATCAAGTCTGCACACACAATAATCTTATCAAAATAACAAGAGTCTGACAATCAAGGTTCTTCTGGCATATAATGCGAGGTTTAGAACATTTGGTGACAACAGGTCAAATTCAGGGAAGTAGAGATCGGGAAGACAGAGGAGAAGATGTGGATGGTCTGACATCGTGGTTCGACAAAAGGTCGACGTCAGAACTAATTAACTGCATCAAGGAGAGAGAGAGAGTTGTGGAGAGACATGATCGCCTAGGGCGGCAGGCATGGCACTTGATTGATTGAAATAGAAAGTAAATGACCCGTAAAACATACAAGACAACCCCACCTCCCATTGGCGGAGACCAATAAACTTTGACCACGAGATCCAAGCCTAACAGAGCTCTGACTAGCCTAGGGGTGTGGACATCCTCGGTCGGATTTTTGTTGGCCTTCAACCCCCGACTTAGGAGGAAGGTGAGTCAGAATAAACGACAAGCAACAACCAGGTTAGGTTGCGTATGGATCTGTAGGAACTCACGCTTTTAGGCGCAACTTATAAAATCGAATAAGGAGTTTTAAGAATCACAGGGGAGCACCGGAGTCAATGAATAGGCTCAATAAATAGACAGTGAACAGTATTATGGAAAAAAAAATTGATCAAACACAGGATTCGAACCACAGATCACATACAGACCACAATGCATGGTTTAATAAGGGGTTGATGTAGAACGTACGAAGATAAGTAGATTAGACCACAAATCATGGTTTAACAAGTGGTTGATATAGAGCGTACGATGATGAGTAGATCAGACCACAAATCATGGTTTAACAAGTGGTTGATATAGAGCGTACGATGATGAGTAGATCAGACCACAAATCATGGTTTAACAAGTGGTTGATATAGAGCGTACGATGATGAGTAGATCAGACCACAAATCATGGTTTAACAAGTGGTTGATGTAGAACGTACGAAGATAAGTAGATTAGACCACAAATCATGGTTTAACAAGTGGTTGATGTAGAGCGCACGAAGATGAGTAGATCAGACCACAAATCATGGTTTAACAAGTGGTTGATATAGAGCGTACGATGATAAGTAGATTAGACCACAAATCATGGTTTAATAAGTGGTTGATGTAGAACGTACGAAGATAAGTAGATTAGACCACAAATCATGGTTTAATAAGGGTTGATGTAGCGCACGAAGATGAGTAGATCAGACCACAAATCATAGTTTAACAAGTGGTTGATGTAGCGCGCACGAATATGAAGAAGATGAAGTGATGTCTAAGTGTTTAATACATCTCACGCCCGTGTGGTGCTGGGGCCCGAAAGGGAAGGAAAAAATAGTACCACTGCGACCTACAAGGCATGTCGTAAGACGTTGTATCATAATCTCCATATCAGTATGCATACTCTTCGATATCTGTTTGGGGAGACTGAGCACCTATGGGTCTGCCGGGAGTGCAATGACATCAGTTTAGTAACCAATAACCAGTATTACATTAGTCACATCAGTGATTAAGAACACCAGTGAGAAAAGAGATAGGAAGAGAAGAGGCGATGGATAGGACACACATTGGGAAGCATTGCAAGAGAGGCACTGTTTTGAATCCGAAGGAAAGAGAAGTAGGAGAAGACCTGAAATACACGGAGAAAGAGATATAGACTGATATTACAAGAATAGTATGACATGAAAAGAATTGGAAGAGATGGTAAGAGAGATGAAGGGATGGACACAGTTTGTTGAAGACATGATCTGCTGGGAGTTAAAGGGGAAGAAGAAGAAGTGGCATCAGTCCAGCCAACTAACTTACTGTAAAACTCCTACTTTACAACATATGTACTACTAGTTCAAACTATAATAATGTTGGCATATATACTTTAATACAACAAAATATTAATCACATGTGAGCTATTGTCACATGCCTGACCAGAAAACAAAATTGTTGGTCTACTTTATGAGACAGCATTTTTCCTTCTTGATGTCTAATCCTGTATAATACTTTGATAACCTTGTAGCTTTTATCTGAACTACTATTTTGTAATGAATTATCCTCCACATTAACCTTACCTTATCTTGGTTGAAGTATTTGTGTGTCTTGATGATCCTTCAGGTCAGTGCAGTCCAACATTTTATATGCCGGGAACATTTGATTGATGGTTGTGGAGGCGTGGGCGTCTTGTGATGATTGCAATACTGTTAATATTATTAATAATAATAATAATAGTAATAATAATAGTAATAATAATATAAATATAGTTGAGATGTCGACGTTTCCTCCAGTGAAAAGTAAAGAATGGGAATAGGGGGCAGGATAATGATTACAAAATAAAACAAGATTGTAAAAGTGGGAAAAATGGTGTTCGTGGGAATGCTACTAAAAAAAACATAAATATATTGTGTTTTCTTGAAATCTGATTAACGCTAAAACGACAGAGCAAAACAAGGCAGCAAGAATGTATGATACGGGAGCTATGACGCCCACTGGCGCCGCACTTAACAGCGCTGATCAGGCTATGTCGATGGGAGTTTGACTCCTGGCAGGTGTAACCAAGCTGGACAGGTGGAATGTGAAAGACCAGACAATAGGACAAATAGCAAAGACTACATAAGATGACAGTGCAGATCGGCAAGTAGTACATGCTTTCGGTCGCAACTAACTCACTCGTCAGTTATGTGTTAAATGGCAGTCATTCTCTCTCTTGAGGAGAACATCCTTTTTTTGGTCTCATCTTCTACTTCTACCACCCTCCATATTAGCCTACCTTATCGTGGTTGGAGGGTTTGTGTGCCTTTAGGATCCTTCAGGCTATGTCGGCGGAGTCTAACTCCTGGCAGGTCTAACCAAGCCGAACAGACTGAAGGTGAAAGGCCAGACCAAAGGCGGGGAGCAGGATGGGGCCTCATAAGGTGACAGTGCAGAACCCACCGGCGAGTGGTAAATGCTCTGGCTGCAACCAACCCATCCCCAGCTATGGGACAAATAGCACTTGTCCTCTCTCTCTCTCTTGAGGAGGACATCCTTTTTCTTGTCTTGTCTTCTAACTTCTATGACACTTTCCCTTAAGCATAAGGGATTAAACTACAGTGTCCAGGAGCACACCTGCATAAAGCCTGGGTTGGTGAGCCCGGCAACAGAAGGCTGAAGTCATCTAGAGTAGGACGACTCCAGACAAACCGGGGAAGACAGATCTCGTCAGCAGGGGACTGCAACTGTCTAGAGAACAACCTCAAAAAAGATGTCCTCAGAAACGGAATGTGTCAGCCATTATTGGCGGGAGGAATCGACACATACGAACAACTCAAATGGCCATGGCCATGCTACTTATACCACATCTTTTCTGTCTTTAAGTTAGACCACAGTCTAAAAAAATTATCTGAAATGTGCCTGTCCCTAATTAGCCTAACAAGGGCGCAACATACTCAAGTTCTCGAAGCAAACAATACAGATCACAAAGGGTACTGAATTCGGCTGAAAAGAACGAACGCAAAAAAGCAAAGATAAGTATTTGATTATCTTGTCTCTGAACCTCTTCTTGTATAGTGCATTCGACATACAATGTGAGATAAAGTGTATCCAACATACAATGTGAAGTACTGCACATCCAACATACAATGTGAGGTAAAGTGTATCCAACATACAGTGTGAGGTAAAGTGCATACAACATACAATGTGAGGTAAAGTTTATCCAACATACAGTGTGAGGTAAAGTACATTCAACATACAGTGTGAGGTAAAGTACATTCAACATACAATGTGAAGTACTGCACATCCAACATACAATGTGAGGTAAAGTGTATTCAACATACAATGTGAGGTAAAGTGTATCCAACATACAGTGTGAGGTAAAGTACATTCAACATACAGTGTGAGGTAAAGTACATTCAACATACAGTGTGAGGTAAAGTACATTCAACATACAATGTGAGGTAAAGTACATTCAACATACAGTGTGAGGTAAAGTACATCCAACATACAATGTGAGGTAAAGTACATCCAACATACAATGTGAGGTAAGTAATCCAACATACAATGTGAGGTAAAGTACATTCAACATACAGTGTGAGGTAAAGTACATTCAAATACAATGGAGGTAATGATCAACATACAATGTGAGGTAAAGTACATCCAACATACAATGTGAGGTATAGTGTATCCAACATACAATGTAGGTAATAGTGCATCCAACATACAGTGTGAGGTAAAGTACATCCAACATACAATGTGAGGTAAAGTATTCCAACATATAATGTGAGGTATAGTATCCAACATACAGTGTGAGGTAAAGTACATCCAACATACAGTGTGAGGTAAAGTACATCCAACATACAATGTGAGGTATGCAATCCAACATACATGTGAGGTAATTTCTCGCACTTACAATTGAGAGTGCAAAGTTCAACTTAACAGTTTAGTACATACATTCTAACAACATGTGAGGTAAAGTGTATCCAACATACAATGTGAGGTAAAGTACATCCAACATACAATGTGAGGTAAAGTGCATTCAACATACCGTGTGAGGTAAAGTACATCCAGCATACAATGTGAGGTAAAGTGTATTCAACATACAATGTGAGGTAAAGTACATTCAACATACAGTGTGAGGTAAAGTACATTCAACATACAGTGTGAGGTAAAGTGCATTCAACATACAGTGTGAGGTAAAGTACATTCAATATACAATGTGAGGTAAAGTGTATCCAACATACAATGTGAGGTAAAGTACATCCAACATACAATGTGAGGTAAAGTGCATTCAACATACAGTGTGAGGTAAAGTACATCCAACATACAATGTGAGGTAAAGTGTAGTCAACATACAATGTGAGGTAAAGTACATCCAACATACAATGTGAGGTAAAGTACATTCAACATACAATGTGAGGTAAAGTACATTCAACATACAATGTGAGGTAAAGTGTATCCAACATACAATGTGAGGTAAAGTACATCCAACATACAATGTGAGGTAAAGTACATCCAACATACAGTGTGAGGTAAAGTGTATCCAACATACAATGTGAGGTAAAGTGCATCCAACATACAGTGTGAGGTAAAGTGTATTCAACATACAATGTGAGGTAAAGTGTATTCAACATACAATGTGAGGTAAAGTACATCCAACATACAGTGTGAGGTAAAGTACATTCAACATACAGTGTGAGGTAAAGTACATTCAACATACAATGTGAAGTACTGCACATCCAACATACACTGTCAAGTACAGTTGCTTCTGTGGTGCCTTCAGTATTAGAGATTCTAAGTTTCAACTTAACTAGTTTCATACTATATTCATTCCATCTTTAACAAACACTTGCCTTCTCGAAGCTACCCAGACTATAAACAGGATATAGAAATTCATAGAAGAGCTTCACAACACTACAACCTTATCAGTGTTACAGTGTTCGGAATCTCTCTTTCAACCGACCTGACCACAATATTTGCTCATCCCACCTGGCATAATCCTGTCACTTGCGAATGTTTGATGACAACAGAATTATTCACAAACCACTCCCTGCAAATATTATGCTCCATTAAGACATCTCTCAAATATAAAAAAATTGGAATTTCAAAAACGCACATTCGAGACGTTTCAAAAAACAACTGACCGTCTATTCGCTAAGATTAATGTCAACAGAGCTGACACGTTCAACAAAGAGGCCGCATCACTATGCAAATGATATCCAAAAATCAAACAAAACATTTTAGAATCATCATCATCACCAGTCATTGTCGCGTCCAAAGATATATGCGACAGAGACAAAAAATTATGCACGCAATTAGAACCTACTACTGCGACATGATCTTCATGAATAGCTTGGGTAATTTCTATCTCTACTTCTGTGGCTATTTGTTTTACACGGTGTGGTGTCGCCCACCAGACGTCACGCCCTTCTTAATCACATTTTACAACATGTGAGATGAGGCAGTGGTTCTATTTTCGCTAGCTTGGAAAATAAACGGGAACACTTTAGGATAAAGACATTTCATCTTCTTCTTCAAACGTTCCATATCGACCACTTGTTAAACAACATTTATATGTGATTTGTATGTGATCTGAGCCTAAGAACGATTGTGCATTGTGCCAGTTATGCACCTACAAATAGGCCAGCACATCCTATTTCTGTGAGGCTTTTTATTTACTAGTGTAGCTTTTCCTGTGTAAGAAAGATCGGAGCAACATGGGTACTCACCGAAGTGCAATAAAGATTGTCTTATCAATCAATCAATCAATCAATGATGAAATCTCCTTCTTTTTCTTCTTTGTTCATTCTTTACGACCAATTTTAATCACTCTTTGTGATATGTTTGATCTTTGCCAAGAATGTGTATACGTTGCACATTGGTTTGGTAGGCCCCTAAAAGCATAGACATGTTTAGGACACATGCATCGGATTTCAGCCAAACCTCCTTAGTCGCCTCTTACGACATGCGTGGCAGGTAACAGTGGTTCTATTCTTTACACCCCAACTTTGGGCCCCGGTAACCACTCAGCGAATGATGAAATGTTTTCTACAAAACAGTGTTATGATTGAAAACAAACAAAAACAAGCATTGAACCAATGACGAAAGTGCTAAATTTACAAACGAGAATTAGCTTAATGATAAGTTCACTTGTCCCGGAATTAAATGGCTTGATATCAAGGTTAGACACCAGTAATCGGACAGTTGGCCACCACCCAGTGATAATCTGATGTTGATAATCTTCTTATTTAAATAACAAACAGTCAAACGATAACTGAGTACTCCCAGATGATAACTTCCACACGTGGAGTGATTGACATCAATGACTTATGACAAATATCGTGACATTTATATGACATATATATCTGAATTCGTGTTTATGTTTTTTTTAATTTCCACGAGAAGTGAGTTACCGATAACGATTGAATGAAAGATAATTTCTCTTGTAAGTATTCGTCAGTATCGGATAAATGCAATACCAAGTTCAGTGCTCTATTAAAAGTGTTCACCTATTTGATTAAACAAGCGCATGTGTGGTGTCGTGGCCCGCATGGAACGCAAAGAATAGTACCACTTCGACCTACAAGGCATGTCGTAAGAGGCGACTGATGTAGGACCTAGGAAGCTACCTAGTAAATAAAAAGCATCACAGAAATCGTATGAGCTGGCATACTTGTAGGCGCATAACTGGCACAACGTATAATCGTTCGTATGCTCAGATCACATACAAATCACACAGAGTGGTTTACAAGAGGTCGATATGGAGTGTTAGAAGAAGAAGAAGAAGGTTAAACAGGGCCGCTCAGATTGATTAAGGGCTGGAAAATAAGCGCCTTGTCTTCATTTTTCATACATTTTGTACAGAAAGCACCAAAGTATTTAGTGTGAAAACGGAGACTTTATAGGACTGAAACTTAATGAGTCAGGGGTCAAAAGTCAACGGTAGGGTCAGCCAATCAGAGCTGATTAAAAAAGTACTTCACCTTTAAGTGGTGGCCCCGAGAAAACGCTGCATCACTGCAGTCCAGTTAAGCAAATAGAGAAATAATAGAAAAAGTCGCACTACTAGTCCCAAAAGTAGGGGCCAGATTAAATATGACTCTCTCCAGGTTTGGGAGGGGGTGACTAGACATTAACAATCCAATCTTGTAAAATATTTTATTTTACGGAAACAGCAACGACGACACTACCTCATTCATAGACACGAAGGGTGGTTCCGAGACACACACACACACACTGTCCTCGGCTTTTCTATCACACACACTGCCCTCGGCTTTTCTATCACACACACACACACACAACTTTCTGCTCTCTGTTATATGAACTATCTCATCCTTTCTCATTATTTATTCATTCTCACTCTCATTTCTCTCTCTCTTGTTCTCTCTCTCTCTCTCTCTCTCTCTCTCTCTCTGACACACAACTCTCTCCTCTCTGTTATATGAACTATCTCATCCTTTCTCATTATTTATTCATTATCTCTTTCACGTCTCTCACTCTCTCTCTCTCTCTCTGATAGACAAATGATCCTTGGTGGTTCTATCACATAAACACATAACTCTCGCCCATGTGGTGCCTGGGCCAGCAAGGAAAGCAAAGAATAGTACCACTGCAACCTACACGTCATGTCCTAAGAGGCGACTGATGTAGCGGCCTAGGGAAGCTACCCTAGTTAAAAAAATCGTCGCAGAAGTTGGATGTGTGGACCTACTTGTACGCGCATAACTAGCACAACGTACAATCGCTCTTTGACTCAGATCACATTCAAATCACACAGAGTGGTTAACAAGTGGTTGATATGGAGCGTTTAAAGAAGAAGTACTCTTCCTTTCTCGTTATATATTTCCTCTTACTCTCTCGATTTTCTCTCTCTTTCCTCTCTCTTTCTCACTCTCTCCAATTCTCTTTCTATCTATTAACTCATAAAGTTGATAGAATAATAGAAGAAAAACTGTAGAGAATGTACCATGTTACATACAAATATTGAGGCAGACATATGAAAGAATGTAACATGAGGTATTGTATCCCCCACACACGCACACAGACCTTCACAAAACGAACGAACGCACACATACACACACTCATACTCACGCACGCACTCACTCACTCGCACACACTCGCACACACACACATACACAAGCACGCACTCACTCACTCGCACACACTCGCACACACACACACACACACTCATACTCACGCACGTACTCACTCACTCGCACACACACACACACAAACACGTGAGCGCTCATAAACACGTACAAAACAACGGAGACATGATTTGAGAAAATGCTAGAATATGAAACGCCCAGATAGTAAGAAAGTAGAAAAACAAGAAAGCCTCACAAATAAATGAGAATGACAGATGTCTGAACACGTGATCCTCCCACTCATATTTTATCATGGATCTTTCAATATATGAATCATGTCATACAAAAATAAATTTATGCTCGATTTCTGTGTTATAAAATGTGACACATCTTGACGAATATAAAGCACACACAAATGAAGGAATGCTGAGGATGATATTAGGAATGTTGTAGTAAATTTAAGGTTGGAGTATCGTTCACAGTTTGATGTGGGTGTTCACGTGTTGTTGTATCTTCGAGGTTGCAGTCTTGTTGAATCTGCTCAGTTGCTTTGTTGGAATGTCTACACCGTTGGACTGTTGTAATTACACGGTATGAGTGCTGTTTTATTAGCGGGGTTGGAGTGCTGTTGTATCTACACGGTTGGAGGTGTTGTATCTACGCGATATGAATGTTGTTGTATCTCCGCGGTTGGAGTGTTGTTGTATCTACGCAGCTGGAGTACTGTTGTATCTTCGCGGTTGGGGTGTTGTTGCATCTATGCGGTTGGAGTGTTGTTGTATCTATGCGGTTGGAGTACTGTTGTATCTACGTGGTTGGAGTGTTGTATCTCCGCGGTTGGAGCGTTGTTGTGTCTATGCGGTTGGAATACTGTTGTATCTCCGAGGTTGGAGTGTTGTTGCATCTATGCGGTTGGAGTGTTCTATATCTACGCGGTTGGAGTGTTGTTGTATATGCGCGGTTGGAGTGTTGTTGTATATGCGCGGTTGGAGTGTTGTTGTATCTACGTGGCTGGAGTGTTGTTGTATATGCGCGGTTGGAGTGTTGTTGTATCTACGTGGCTGGAGTGTTGTTGTATATGCGCGGTTGGAGTGTTGTTGTATCTACGCGGTTGGAGTGTTGTTGTATCTACGTGGCTGGAGGGTTGTTGCATCCCCATGTTTACAGTGTTGCTGTATTATAGTTGTTGTAACGTTAAAGTTGCGCGTTCGTTTATGTGATTAAATGGGTAGAATTCTGTAGTAGTTATATAACAAGAGTGTTAATTTAGTTATATGATTATAGCTGTGATTTATTCATTCAAAATGAAATGAAATTCACCCTGATATAGAGATACTTCAGTCGACTGAGATGGAAATGTGTATCTGACTTGTTGAGGGAAGGCAAGCTGGCCAGAATATGAACAGACCGCCTTGCCCAAGGATGTTAATGCATAGTATTGCGAGATCTTATATATTCAACATACCATGCATGAGGCTACAGATAACATACCTACATACCTATGTGTTATATGATAACATTTATATGTGTATTTAAGACAAGACGTGTATTGAGAGCCATTCACGATTAGCAAAATTCTAAACAATAAATCGATTTGAGGAAAATTTGATGACAAATTTTGTGTGATTCATGGGCACTTTTCTCAAAGCTGTTAGTGGGGAATTTCCATCGCAAATTATATTGCGTTGCTGAAGCATTGATCATTATAAATGAGTTTATTTTGCAGTTGTGATACTGCATTGATTCCCATCTGTGTCAGCCTCAACTTACAACATTAATACTGTGTGTTTTATTGATTGACCTCGATGTCGAATCATCAGTTTTACCGTGAATCAAACTAGCAATCCTTTTATTTCAACAGTTTGCATTCAATCTCATGAATGGGAACGGGAACAGTAGATAACAAATGGAATCAGTCGAAGAGCTTAAAAAGCAGAAATACAATTAAAATAGGACAGAGAAGCTATCCGCCTCCAGTTAAAACAATGTGCAATATGATATGAACAATATTCAATAAATCTATCGGTGTAGTGGCATAGCAGAAGTTGATTGCAGAAGAAGAAGAAACTAATAAATATTTCATAAATCTTTGTAGTAGGAATAAGTGGGACGGATTAGTATAATGCATAGAGCGTTCTCTTATTGAATCTAACACCAGAAGATTATGGGTTCAGTTACATACTCGACGTTCTATACATGAAGCAAGGAATTTGCCTCCCTACCTCTTGCACATTTGGGACTTGAAATTTGCAGTGATTGGCACCTCCTACCCTAAAGTTTGTAAAGACTTCGAAAAACACTCGAATCAAAAAATGTATATCCATATTGGTTCCTTTTGTTTTAATGCTCACTACTAGTGTCTGTGCAGACTTAAAACACGAGTTGTTATTTTCTACTTCTCGTTTAGTTTGTACTTGCTTCCCTAGATGGATGGTCCCAAATTTAAATATCCACAGTTGGAGTGGGATTTTTCGAACCAGAAATGACTCGGCCACAACGGGTACCAAAGATACACTTGAAAGTAACGGTAGCCTCTCGGCCACAACGGGTACCAAAGATACACTTTAAAGTAACGGTAGCCTCTCGGCCACAACGGGTACCAAAGATACACTTGAAAGTAACGGTAGCCTCTCGGCCACAACGGGTACCAAAGATACACTTGAAAGTAACGGTAGCCTCTCGGCCACAACGGGTACCAAAGATACACTTGAAAGTAACGGTAGCCTCTCGGCCACAACGGGTACCAAAGATACACTTGAAAGTAACGGTAGCTCTGCAAGTGATACTGAAAGTCGGGACAATGATCTCGCACAAGCGGTCCAAGTATTATTCAAATAACGAGTCTTAAACGGGTACCAAAATCTACTTGCAAAACACTAGCCTTCACACAATACCAAAGAACACTCAGAAATAAAACAAGTGGAAAATCGGACTGTAAGATTAATAAACTGTAGCTTACAATGGGTACAATTACTATGTGTAGAATAGCATTGTCTCAATAGCAAGTACATGAAAGTAGCGTCTGTGGCCAAGGGGTTAGTGACCGTCTAATTTAAAGCCTCGACTCGGTACCAAGATCACGCTGAGTACGGTAGCCCTTGCAAACGGGTCCAGATACTTAAAGTAACGGACTTCGGCGCACAATGGGTACCAAAGATACATGAAAGTAACGGTACTGCACACAACGGGTACCAAGATAAAAGTAACGGAGCTTCGCTACAACGGGTACCAAGATACACTTGAAAGTAACGGTAGCCTCTGGCCACAACGGTACCAAAGATACACTTGAAAGTAACGGTAGCCTCTCGGCCACAACGGGTACCAAAGATACACTTGAAAGTAACGGTAGCCTCTCGGCCACAACGGGTACCAAAGATACACTTGAAAGTAACGGTAGCCTCTCGGCCACAACGGGTACCAAAGATACACTTGAAAGTAACGGTAGCCTCTCGGCCACAACGGGTACCAAAGATACACTTGAAAGTAACGGTAGCCTCTCGGCCACAACGGGTACCAAAGATACACTTGAAAGTAACGGTAGCCTCTCGGCCACAACGGGTACCAAAGATACACTTGAAAGTAACGGTAGCCTCTCGGCCACAACAGGTACCAAAGATACACTTGAAAGTAACGGTAGCCTCTCGGCCACAACAGGTACCAAAGATACACTTGAAAGTAACGGTAGCCTCTCGGCCACAACAGGTACCAAAGATACACTTGAAAGTAACGGTAGCCTGAGTGATACTGAAAGTGGGACAATGATCACAGAATAATGCGGTCCTAGCATTGTATTATTCAATATAACAAATGTCATTAAGACGGGATTTTTAGGCAACAACTCTTACTGGTTGCAAAACATAGCTTCGCTTTTCACAACATTCTAGAACCTCAGAATATAAAACAAGTGGAAAATCGAGAGCTGTATAGATTAACAAACTGTAGCTATCAATGGAGTACAATTACTATGTGCTAGAATACATTGTCTCATATATGCATATGTACTAATAGAAAATGCTACTGTGTGCAGAATTAATACTCGTCTTTAAACCGAGTTCTATTGATCACCTCGAATTTTTGCAAAATAACGTGATTTAAACAAAGGCTGATCCACCGTTAACAAAACTGCTAAGTATAATGGTGCACAGAAATCACGTTTATGTGTGATACTTGTTCATTTCATTTACTAATAGAAAAGAATGAAAATGATACAGAATAAATAATCCTCCTTACTTGTATAAATTGAAATGGTTTTGTGGCACCTTTCAATTTTTGCAAACATAAACTCTTTAAGACAAAGGCTGTTCCCTACCAACTAAAACCACTAATGATTTTGGTGACACCAGTCCGTTTTCAAAGACTAATCTAACAACTAGCTCCGCTACTCATAAAATCTGAACATCTCCCTGCCAGATAAGCAACAAACGAACAAAAACATCTTTATTCACACTTTATGCTACCAGTATTAAACATAGACAATGAATAAAGAGCTACACAGAAAGTTGTGCTATAAGAAGTAAAAACTACAATTCATGGAATAACAATCTGTTTGGTTAAACAATCTTCTGCAACCGTTGCCTGGGATTCCTTAAACGTCGTGACCACCATATATCATGTATATTTCTCTTGCAGACATTCTTATGTCGAAGTAGAAGTAAGTACGGACAATCTCTACCCATCTGCAAATAACTATAGAGAAGATCTTTTAGAGATTCTTTTGCTTCGTCTTTCAATCGATATTTTAATGTCTATACCGTCAGACACGTTCTTATGATGCAGCCGACCGACTGGAGCTCATCTCTGGTGCAATGTAGTTTCTAATCTTTTGTTGTGTTGTAGGGTCAGCATCCTTTCTAGAGAGGTCATACAGGGAACAGTCTTGCATGATCTATTCTGCAGTTTGATCATAGATGCCACAGGGACACAGGGATGGAGACAATCGTAGCCTGTGCAAGTGTTTATTCAGTCTGTTATGCCCTGTCCAGAGACAGAAGATGATGGTCTATCGAGTTTTTTTTTAGCATTTTCTCATCCTCAACATACCCCAACAATAAAAGCATAGACAAGTATGTTGATATATTACCGTATTAGCAAGTCGGTCATTAACACATAAGAATGTCGTTGTCATTTGCATATAGATCACACGTAAAGCTGAAGACAATCATTAGAAAGACGTACACATCTGATCAACGATCTGAACGCTTGTACTTAGGCCACAACACCATAAAACAAGAATTTGAGAAGAAACTAAAATCGATGGCGTTTCAGTAAGTCGAAAAACTAATATTATCTCCTGCTGTTTCGGTTTTTTTCCTGGTTCTGTTTTCCCAAGTCTGTATTTGTTTTCAACATCTTGCTATCTAATAGAGAATACACGTCAGATACGTGTCGCCCGAGTAGTTACCGGGGCTCAAAGTTGGGGTGTCAAGAATAGAACCACTGTTACCTGCCACATTTGTCGTAAGAGGCGACTACGGAGGTTTGGCTGAAATCGGATGCATGTGTCTTAAACGTGTAGAAGTCTATACGTTTAGCTGCCTACCAAACCAATGTGCAACGTATACACGTTCTTGTCAAAGATCAAACATATCACAAAGAGTGATTAAAATTGGTTGTAAAGGATGAACACAAAGAAAAAGAAGATACGTGTATAGATTAATATCAACATCTGCGCTGTTGAACGCGAAGCCAGCGGGCGTCATGGTGCCCGTATTATACATTCCAGACGTCCTATTTTACTCCACCGGTTTTAATGTAAATCAGAATTTAAATAAAAATTTAGAATAAATTAAATTGAGATTTAGCGAATAAACGGTATGTTTTAGTTAATTCGTCATGCGCCCATCTTACATGAGGCACAGACGGGCCTTTGAAATCATAGTTAATTCATACAGCCCCTTAACATGTATGTACAGAACGGCCTTTGAAATCATAGTTAATTCGTAGCCCTTAACATAGAATCGCGAGTCTTCCATGCGCTTTTGGAAATCTTGTTTCCCATTAAAACCATTATATTTTGTTCCTCCTACTTATTTATATTTAAATTATTTATTTGATGAAAAACTACGAAGAAAAAAAAGATTGTTTTACATTTATATAAATTGAACATTAACGAACACTTTACGGACAAGCTAACTAACTATTAAGTACATTTATAACTTCATTTTGTTAATGGTACTAGTTAGTGGTTACTGAACCGATGTCACTGAACTCAGCTTAGACATATAGGCGTCCATTCTACCCTAGTTAACGTCGAATAAGGATTATGTATTTGCTGTCAACTTTTATTTAACTTACTTTGTCGCTTCTCTAACTTATTTTGTGCTGCAAGTGCTGACGGCATAGGATATTCTTTGAAACTTAGGCGAAGGTTCAGATTTTATTTTCTCCCCATTCGTCTCGTCAGATTCTTGTTCTACTTCTTTTTCTTCCTTTCGATCGGTTTCGTATGCTTGTCTAAACCATGATATGGGCTGTTTCTATGAATATGCATCTCAGTTGGAGTTCCTTGTGAGTTCCCCATAGCTTGCTCTGTAAGCTTCGTTCATGCGGCCATATTTCATTTCGTTGTTGAATGTATTATGGATAGGACTGCAGCATGTGCGCTGGAGTCTGTGTTTCAGTCTGACATCCACACTGTGCAGTCTGAGCAGGACGTACATATTCTGGTTGCGCCTGCAATGTCCTGTTCTGAGACGGAAGATTGTTGTCTGCTGTTTTCTGTTTAGTCTGCTGATGAGATCTTGTGAATGCTTGTTGTGGGTGTTTTGCCACCACAACTCTTTTTATTTTCATTTGATATATATCTTGGTCTCTGGTAGTGGCACTGTGTGTTTGTGTTCCTTCTTAGTCCAGTTTGTGTGCTCTCTCATTTCCTGATATGCCGAAGTGAGCTGCTATTGTCTGGAGAATAATTTGATTGTGTTCTGATAGCTTGTTTAACTAAGCTTCTTGTTTAGAACTTATATCACTTAAATGTTTGCATATAAACGAATCTACATTAAACGAGGTAACATCTCAATGAGTCACACGGTATATCATCAATGTAGACCTTGAATTTTAAAATATTTTTAAAACTGCAGTTTTAATCAGTAAGAATCAGTAATTCAAAACCTCTGAAGTTGGAGAAGTTTTCATGCCTGAATGGCGACGGACACTGATGATAGGAAAGCAAGCCTTCACTAAAAATCAACCAGAACATCATACTGGACGCACTGACTACGCTTGAATTTATAGCGGGCGAACGAGAAGAAATAATTCAAAGATTCCCAAGACTCAAGAGGAACGTTCCTCTGATGGCCGCTAAAAGGATCATTGGTAATCTCAAAAGTCAATAGTTGGTCCGACAGGAGTTAATTCTTATTTTTCATGTTTGTTGGCCGACACACTCTGATATAACCAATAAAAGGTTCGTCCTTTGGTTGAAATGGTGTCCCTCGGCTTAAAGAGGCTTTAATTTGTTGTAGTTTGGATGTTTTGGTATGCTGATATTTGTTGTAGTTGTTCCTGTTTACGGTGGTAAGGTGGTAATTTTGTTACAGATGATGGTA
This sequence comes from Arion vulgaris, assembly GCA_020796225.1. Taxonomy (NCBI): domain Eukaryota; kingdom Metazoa; phylum Mollusca; class Gastropoda; order Stylommatophora; family Arionidae; genus Arion; species Arion vulgaris. The sequence goes on along the minus strand of CM036765.1, from coordinate 43,784,730 downwards.
ACGAGAGCACAATAGAAATACCAACTCGTTCATGAAGACTTTATACTTGTTTATTAAGTGATGTTATTCATAGGCTTCTCAAAACACGTCCGTTCATCAATCGTGTTTATGTTCGTCTCCCCCTGTTGTCACTACGTCGCTAAGCAGTACTAACAACCTACGGTTTCACTACGTCAATGTCTCGTTCTAGTGTTGCTATCTGCTTATAATGGGCAGTTTTGGTGTGCAAACACTAAATCTCTACTTATCTCCCTTTTACAAGCCTATCTCTATCTAAACTAATTGTCTAGTCTGTTAGCTGCTACGTTGGAGCTGGGGGCTTCTACAAATTGCTTATATAACAAACAAAACAAATAATTAACAATTTATAACAACAACAACAACAAAAAACGTCCTCTACGAAATACTAGCAGTAAACATCAAGGAATATAATATATTTAGAAACCATCCTCTACGAAATACTAGCAGTAAACATCAAGGAATACAATATATTTAGAAACCATCCTCTATGAAATACTAACAGTAAACATCAAGGAATACAATATATTAAGAAACCATTCTCTACGAAATACTAGCAGTAAACATCAAGGAATACAATATATTTAGAAACCATTCTCTACGAAATACTAGCAGTAAACATCAAGGAATACAATATATTTAGAAACCATTCTCTACGAAATACTAGCAGTAAACATCAAGGAATACAATATATTTAGAAACCATCCTCTACGAAATACTATGCAGTAAAATCAAGGAATACAATATATTTAGAAACCATTCTACTTGAAATACTAGCAGTAAAACATCAAGAATATATATATTTAGAAACCATCCTCTTACGAAAATACTAACAGTAAACATCAAGGAATATAATATATTTAGAAACCATCCTCTATGAAATACTAGCATAAACATCAAGAATACAATATATTTAGAAACCATCCTCTACGAAATACTAACAGTAAACATCAAGGAATATAATATATTTAGAAACCATCCTCTATGAAATACTGGCAGTAAACATCAAGGAATACAATATATTTAGAAACCATCCTCTATGAAATACTAGCAGTAAACATCAAGGAATATAATATATTTAGAAACCATTCTCTACGAAATACTAACAGTAAACATCAAGGAATACAATATATTTAGAAACCATCCTCTACGAAATACTAGCAGTAAACATCAAGGAATACAATATATTTAGAAACCATCCTCTATGAAATACTAGCAGTAAACATCAAGGAATATAATATATTTAGAAACCATCCTCTATGAAATACTAGCAGTAAACATCAAGGAATACAATATATTTAGAAACCATCCTCTATGAAATACTAACAGTAAACATCAAGGAATACAATATATTTAGAAACCATCCTCTATGAAATACTAACAGTAAACATCAAGGAATATAATATATTTAGAAACCATCCTCTATGAAATACTAACAGTAAACATCAAGGAATACAATATATTTAGAAACCATCCTCTATGAAATACTAGCAGTAAACATCAAGGAATACAATATATTTAGAAACCATCCTCTATGAAATACTAACAGTAAACATCAAGGAATATAATATATTTAGAAACCATCCTCTACGAAATACTAGCAGTAAACATCAAGGAATATAATATATTTAGAAACCATCCTCTATGAAATACTAACAGTAAACATCAAGGAATACAATATATTTAGAAACCATCCTCTATGAAATACTGGCAGTAAACATCAAGGAATACAATATATTTAGAAACACACAGTGGTTTTTCTATAGAACAACTTAGCAACTTGCGCCCGTGTGTTGTCGGGACTCGCAAGGGGAGCAAAGAACAGTAACACTGCAACCTATAAAGCATACCGTACGAGGCCACTGAGGTAGGGGCCTAGGAAAGCTACCCTAGTAAATAAAAGCGTCGCAGAAAGCGGATGTGCTGGCCTACTTGTAGGCGCATAACTGGCACAACGCCCAATCGCTCATCTGCTCAGATCACATACAAATCATAAAGAGTGGTTTAACAAGTGGTCGATATGGAGCGCTCGAGAAAGAAGAAGAATCAACTTGAGGCTTACTCACATGAAGAAAAGATCGAAGTTATGCCCTGACTACCGCGCTACGAAAGTAATCAGTTCTCTTGGTTCACTCTGGTGCCCGTGATGATACATCTTCCTTTTGGTTAGCGATGCTCTGTGTTGTTGGTTGTGGTCTCCCGGCTCCAAGTCAAATGTCTGGCAAGTTTCTATTGGTCGTTACGATGTTTTGACTGCAACCATTGACCTATCAGTGCCTATGATACTTCATTTTCTAACTGGCAAGACCACTGATACACAGATCTAGCTTCCCGTAATTTTGCTCCTTCGGCGATCAAGACTTCATTAACAACTCCCCCCTGGTTCTTGGTTCTACCCATGGCCCTCGGTCTTCTTCTTCTTCTTTTGTCGTCACATTGCTACCGGGTTGTTGCCCAGTGTCGTGGTTTCCTGTTTATGTCTTGCGCTGTTCTGGTGGCTTGGGTGATTGTTATTTTTGCTCTTTCACAGGATTCTGCTATGCCATCTAACCATCTTTTTCGGGGTCTTCCTCTTGCCTTCTTTTCCGATGTTCTGTTGTATAAGACTGTATTCTGTGGTTTGGATGCATTCTTATTAAGTGGCCAACCACTTCATTCTTTGTTTCTCTATGTAATTCAAGCAAGATTCTGTGCCAAATCTCTTTCTTATGCTGATGTTGGTGATTGACTTTTCTGGTGTTGTTGGTAACTTTTCGCAGGCAACGCATTTCATATGTAGTTATTTTTGTGACTGCGCTTTGCTCATTGTCCATGTTTGGCTCTGGTAACACAAAGTAGGTATAAAAATGCTGTCGATCATCTGTTGTCTGGGAAATTTGTGGATGCCTTAACAATGGCGCTAGCTGGTAGGTTACAGCATTTGATTTTGAATCTAGCCTCCATCTCTCTATCTAGTTTTACTTCTTTTGTGAATATGCTTCCTAAGTATTTGAATTCTTTCACTTGGTTTATTTTAGTGCCATTGACATGGATGTCTAGTTTATTATGTTTTCTTCCCATATTCATTATTTCTGTTTTAGTGTTGTTGATTTTCATGTCATGATTTACACAATTTTTGTTCAATGTGTCAATATGATGTTGTAGATCTTGGCCCCCGGTAACATTAAAAATGTTTACATGAGCTTGTCGTCTAATGTTACCGGGGGCTGCGGTTCTACTCTACTAAAGGGGATTAGTCGGGGGAATACTCTCCCGAGTCCTGTGTCCTCGCTGTTCCTACCCGTCGGTGCGTCACTCTTTTTTTTAATTATCTTGTATGTTTTCTCCAACTATTATAATCTTGAAATGATATCTTATGTGGTTACTGTTTCTTGTCAGACTTATATTTAGATCTTGTAAATAAAACTCGTTATTTATTTTTTTCTTAATACGGTAGGAGCATTATCAAATATGTAATTATTATAATATCAATAATAATATTAATATAATCTCAGTACGAAATTATCTGACTTTTACAGTATTTTATTTTATTATAGAAACAACGTTGTCAGTGATCTTCATCAGGATCTCACTTGCCGTCGGGTCTAAAGGTCTAGCTAAAGGATTGACTTCATTCCACCAGAGTTTACCCTGTATGGCTCAGTCCTTCTCCGCAGAAATGACACGCACGAACTCCGTAGCTTCGGCAACAATTATATGGTTAAAAAAATTCACTTGTGAACAGAACGACGCGATCCAGATTCGAACCCACGATCATCCAGACGCAAGATCACTTAGCCATATAGACCATCGGGTAAGTTGGCAACTTGACCAAACCGTCGCTGGCTGTAAAAAGAATTCATCAGAACTGTAACGATTGCAAAGTTAAGTACCTTGTAAATTTAAGGAAATACTTGCGTGAATACACAGCCTCCATCAACCATGCTATTAGTACATGTTTGCGTTGCTCATAACATTACAATGCTGATTCTATTAGTACATGTCTGCGTTGCTCATAACAATACAATGCTGATTCTATTAGTACATGTTTGCGTTGCTCATAACAATACAATGCTGATGCTATTGAATAATCAATAATTAGTAGAACAATATCTGACCCCATGTGTCTTCTTCTTCTTCTTCTTCGAACGTTCCATATCGACCACTTGTTAAACCACTCTTTGTGATGATCTCTTTGTGATCTGAGCCTACGAGCGATTGTACGTTGTACCAGTTATGCGCCTACAAGTAGGACAGCACATGCGATTTCTGCAACGCTTTTTATTTTCTAGAGTAGCTTCCCTATGCCCCTACCTCATTCGCCTCTTACGACATGCCTTGTAGGTTGCAGTGTTACTATTCTTTACTCCTTTGCGAGTCCAGACAATACACGGGCGAACCGCATGAGTATATAGTTCGAAACTATAGATTATTGATTGAGCTCAATATCCTAAAAATAAATTTTAAGAGGAGCATCCCTTTTTTGGGTGTGGAAATATTTGGTGTATTTGTCTGTGCAGACAAATGAAAGTCAAAGAAAGAAAAGAACTAAAATAAGTGAACCTACAATGAATCAGACATAACTATAATTAATGTAATTTCGTGTATTTGTCTGTGCAGACAAATGAAAGTCAAAGAAAGAACACACCCAAATGAACCTAACAGAATAAATTGAATGTGAAGTAATTGTGAAAATAAATAGATGAGTAAGATTGCGTTCATCAATAACAGACTAAAATACACTATTATGACATGTGACTTTAATTAAGAGATATCTCAACTACGAGAGATAATTTATTCGCCCACTCATAATATGTCACAATAAAATAAACAGACTTCTTGGCTAATTCCAAACTATATAGGCATACTAGATCTAAGACAAAAATTCTCTTTATAAATCAAAAATGTGATCTTGGATCGAAAGTGTTGAACGCGTCGGTATAGAGAGGCTTTCATTCCTTATAAAACAAGCAAACATACAAGAACACCCAGGCTAGTGTAACAATAACAAATTAATAAAGCTGATAGAACTATATGGTTTTCCATCTATTCAGCCTTCTTCGTTTTCCCGTGTTCGTTCTAAAACAACCAAGTCTAAATCTTTTTTTTCTCATTTGAGATAAAGAGCACCCGTAAGTTGTGATGCGGTTTACAAAGGTTAGGCCGAGAAATGTTACTCTTTCCTGCTCAACACATCCAATTTCAGCATGTTCTTTATTCGGGTTCGATTTCACATTGACAATCTCTACACTGACTACAACACAGCAGTAGTTCTACTTCTCAGTGAAATCAGTATGAATACAATAACTTAGTCTGGTTCCATAATTATTTTTCGTTTTCTTCGTTCGTCCTTAAAAGTTCGTTTGTTACTTTGTGTCTCAGTTGATAGCAAGACTACAGTATCTATACCTGTCAGTTCCATATATCTATTTTCATCGTATCATTTTTAGCACTGACTTTTCATTATCTCTTCGATCTTTGCTCCATGGATGAAGGAACAGTAATACAAATTGTTGCATTTTGAAGGTCGGAGGTTCGAATCCGGACTGTGTCGTTTTGCTCACGAAGGAATTTCTTCCTGAAATCCCTAGGATTGTTACTGGAGCTACGGAGTTTTTGCTTTAAGCAATATTCTCCTCAGGTGGAGAGTCATGTCTGTGTAGAGGAACTGAGCCATATGGGAAAATCCAGTGCAATGAATTAAATTCTTCGTCTTAGACAATAACCAAACATTGAAGATGGATTAAGGTCTTGGTCAGATCTAGTCCGTTACCCCTGAACAGAATTGTTGTCTTCTAACACATCTTTTTAATCCTGCACTATTTTAATAGTATTGCTCAGCAGTGTGGTATAACAGATGCTACAAACGACCCAGCTCTAAGAAAAACATAATGCGATGTATTTTCATCTATATCTTCTTCATGTCCCATTTGGTATATAAAACTTCCACAAGAGATTTCCGTTGTTACCGTTCTGTTGCCTTGTAGTTGTTTTCTACGTCAGGTCACACTATTTTCACTATTTTCTTCATGGTCTTCTCTAGGTTTCCCTTTGGACCTCCAGACTTCTTTTCCCGTCTTTTGTCCATCAAAGAGCTGTCCTCGTCAATGCCTCTACTCGCATACAACATGCCCAATCCACCTCCATCTTCGTCTTTTAATTTAATGCTCTCCAATGATACACAGTTCGTTCGTTTTAAACGCTCTTCATTTGCTATCGTATTTCGTCAGAAAAGTTGCAGGATTCTTTTTTAAACGATGAATTTTGAGAAATGAAATATGAACTTCTGCTTTCGTAAAATCAATCAAATGCCATGCCTGCTGGCGTAGGCGATCATGTCTCCCCACAACTCTCTCCCCTTGGTTGCAGCTAATCAGTTCTGACGTCGAATATTTGTCAAACCACGATGTCAGAACATCCAACATCTTCTTCCTCTGATTTTGACGATCTATTCTTCCATGAATTTTCCCCGTTGTTACCAAATGGTATAATCATTCTCTTCGCTGGATTGTCTGATTCTTATTCTTTTGACGAGGTTTCTTTGTATGCGGACCTGCTTTACAACATCATCATTTGTTTTCTTCGCTGTCCGTTGAATTTTCAGCCTTCTTCGGTAAAAACGACATTTCAGTGACTTCCAGCAATCTTATTGATTGCTTGTGCATTGTCCACCATGATTCACTGTCATACATAAATATTGGCTCAATATGGCTATGAAGCACTCGTTTCGCACCGTACTGCGACAGTTACTGAGTATATAATCTGCCATCGGTACTTTTAGCACGAAACAAGGTAAATAATCGGCAAAGTAAGTTAAGTACACGTTGACAGCAAGTAAATAAAGACAAAGTCACGTAGTAAAATAGACTAAAGTAGGATTGAATCATCGCTAAATATACAAGACTGTTGAACTGAAGAAGAGCGTACGTTGATTCTGAAATACTGATGCAATATGAATGAATGAGCTATCTAAATTAATTATAAACGCAATATAAGATGGTTCCTGCTGTGACACAGGAAACACATCTCTCAACACCACTTGCTGGGGAACGGAGATTAGCATGTTTGAATGTCAACGTAATCAGTAGATTTTATTTTGTCAAAGTCAAAACTAGTTTACTCATTTTCCCACAGGATAACGCTAGGTCATGAGTGTAGTCATTACGACGTGTTGTTTACTTTTTCACGTAGCCACTTTTGTTGTGTTTATAGTATTTTTGTTGTGTTTATAATCTTTCTGTCGCGTTTATAGTCTTTTTGTCGTGGTTATAGTCTTTCTGTCGTGTTTATAGTCTTTTTGTCCTGGTTATAGTCTTTCTGTCGTGTTTATAGTCTTTTTGCGGTGTGTATGGTCTTTTGTTGTGTTATAGTCTTTTTGTGTGTTATAGTCTTTTTGTGTTATAGTCTTTTGTTGTTTATAGTCTTTTTGTTGTGTTATAGTCTTTTTGTTGTTTTTATAGTCTTTTTGTTGTGTTATATGTCTTTTTGCCGTGTTTATAGTCGTTTTGCGTGGTTTATCACGTCCTTTTGTTGTGTTTATAGTCTTTTTGTTGTGTTTATAATCTTTTTGCTGTTTATAGTCTTTTTGTCGTGGTTATAGTCTTTTGTCGTGTTATAGTCTTTTTGTCTGGTTATAATCTTTTGTCGTGTTTATAGTCTTTTTGTTGTTAAAAGTCTTTTTGTGTGTTTATAGTCTTTTTGCGTGGTTATAGTCTTTTTGTTGTGTTATAGTCTTTTGTTGTGTTATAATCTTTTGCGTGTTATATCTTTTTGGTGTTTATAGTCTTTTGTCGTGGTTATAGTCTTTTTGTCGTGGTTATAGTCTTTTTGTTGTGTTATAATCTTTTGTTGTGTTAAAAGTCTTTTTGTTGTGTTATAGTCTTTGTGTTGTGTTATAGTCTTTTTGCTGTGTTATAGTCTTTTTGTCGTGTTATAGTCTTTTTGTCGTGGTTATAGTCTTTTTGTCGTTTGGAAGAAGTTGCTTAAAGAAATCACTAGAAAACTACAGACCTTAATAAATAAATGTTTACGTAGAATAAAGAGACTGAGATGGTATGAAAAGATTACGCACGATGCAAATATCAGTGGAGAAAGAGCTCAGGAAGAGACACTGACGATGGATAGGACACACATTGAGAAGACAGACCGGAAACATTGCAAGACAGACACTGTTTTGGAACCCGCAGGTAAAGAGGAAAATGGGAAGACCTCGAAATACCAGGAGAAGATAGTTGGAGACGAAAAAGTTTGGGAATCTATGGTCTACACCAATGATATCCAACATTTTGATATATTGAGGCACATCTAACTAGTGGCTGTGGAGACCGAGATGACATGTAGAAATTGCATTACTAATTACTAATAATGATAATAGTCATGCAATTCATAAAAGAACAACAGATTAAATGGTCTGGACACCTGACCAGAATGCCCTGGTATCACCTACCCCAGAGAGCCACACAGAAAAAATATAATAAGTACAAAGCAAGAGGAAGACCACGCAAAAGATTTAGCGACGGCATCAAGAACAACCTTACGAACATGAATATCAGCTTACAAAGTGCCTTTAAAACAAGCACACACAAGATCACTACGTTTCACTCCCAACACTTATATAAAGAAGTCAATGGTGGAAGAGAAGAACAAGCACACACAAGATCACTACGTTTCCCCCAACACTTATATAAAGAAGTAAATGGTGGAAGAGAAGAACAAGCACACACAAGATCACTACGTTTCCCCAACACTTCTATAAAGAAGTAAATGGTGGAAGAGAAGAACAAGCACACACAAGATCACTACGTTTCCCCAACACTTCTATAAAGAAGTAAATGGTGGAAGAGAAGAACAAGCACACACAAGATCACTACGTTTCCCCAACACTTCTATAAAGAAGTAAATGGTGGAAGAGAAGAACAAGCACACACAAGATCACTACGTTTCCCAACATTATATAAAGAAGTAAATGGTGGAAGAGAAGAACAAGCACACACAAGATCACTACGTTTCCCCAACACTTCTATAAAGAAGTCAATGGTGGAAGAGAAGAAGAAGAACAAAGATCATAAAGATATTATTATTAAAATGAATAGAATCAAAGTAAGAGAAGACACATTTCAAGATCTACTTCAGTTAAATTATATAAATTGAGCTTACTGGTAAAAACGAACCACATTACAAGACACTTTTTTCAAATTATAAAACTAATGGTGGAAAAAAAATGTCCAAAGAATGTTGAGACGCTCTATATAGAAGCACTGGTGAGGACAGCACAGGGCACACGAGTCAAATGCAATATTTAAACAATAAAGAATAAATTAATAAGACAACAGCACATTATTAGATCTACTAGTGTCTTCCAACACAATGCATAAGAAATAAATGTAATAAACTTGCACAATAATTTGAATTTAGTTTCTAAATTAAACTAAATTAATAAGGTGTCAAGAAAGCAACCCCATAGAAAATTCGAAACTTATATAAAAAGTTGGTTATAGATTAAACCAGTCACTACTCGTCACTACGTCACATTTGTTCATTAGCTAATTGTCGAACAATACACACGCACACAAGTATACTACGTCATATGACCTTCCAATTATAATAATAAAATGCAAGATTAGACTCCATTCACAGATCAAATTTTCTTAACACTGTATTAGAAGTAAAACTGGAAGAGTTTATAACAAACACAAGTTCACCCGTTTTGGTACAATCACTATATATAATAGAAGTTGGAAAGAAATAAAGATACAACAAATCACTACTGAAACATTTATATAAAGAAGTCAATGGAAAAAGATGACACATAAAATAGTTCAATTTGAGAGAGAAGAATTGAAGGATTAAACAAGACAAATGTCCTAGCCAACACTATTAGTAGCAATGGTTTTAAGAAAGAAAGAACAAGATATGCTAGTTCACACTTAGAAGAAGTAATTAAAGAAGAAATACAAACAAACATTGAATTGAAGCAAATTATTAAAAAGTAAAGAGTTGAAGAGAAAACAACACAATGATCATGACGTTTCAATCAACTATATAAAAGAGTAAGATGCAGGAAGAAGAAGAAGAAGAAGAAGTAATAAAGTAATATTATTAGTAATATGAATAGAACAAATAACAGAAGACAATTTCAACCTGACTTCAAGTTAAATTATTTTAAAATATTGCGCTTACGAAAAAAACCTGAATCCTACTGTTATTTAGAAACACATTTTTTATTCAAATTATGAATAACTACATCCGGTGGAATAAAAAATGGTGCCATGAATGTATGAGATGGGCGGTACAGCGTCCGCGGGCACTGTGTTGGACAGCACTGGTCTACACTGAGCTCTGAAATGCGGATATTTAAACAAAAAGTAATGTAATTTTAATAATGTACAACAGTACATTAGACGTTTCTACTAAAGTGTCTTTCTCAAACAAAGGGCATAAGAAATACATATAATAAACTTGCACAATAATTTGAATTTAAGTTTCTAAATGTGAAACTAATTTATACAGGGTGTTCAAGATAATTGCAACCCCATTGAAAATTCGAAACTTTCCAGGTACAAATTGAGTTGTGTTTATTTACTATTTAAACCGGTTCTGACTAGCTCGTCCTACGTCACATTTGTTCATCGCCCTTCCCACACTACAATTACACACCATCACACAACCTTGACCTATACTACGTCATAACTGAGCCTTCCAATTTCCATACATATATGCCAGATTAGCTCCATTCACGGGCTGCAATTATCTTGAACACCCTGTATTTGGCCTACAGTATCTTAGTGAGTTTATAACAGAGCAGTTCACCTGTTTTGGGTAGCAATCCTAACATAAGTCAGCGAGAGTTGGAAAATAACTAAAGATATAGAAAATAAACTGAATACATTTAAATATAGATGTCTGCGAAAAAGATGAACATAAAATGGGTCGAATTCTGGAGAGACGAAGAATTCAGAAGAGGGGATTAAATTAGAGAAATGTCTGGACAACAACTAGTAGCAACTGTTATAAGAAAGAGAAAACTGAGATATGCTAGGCATACTCTGAGAAGAAATAATTCAAAGAATATACAAATCAAACATTGAAGTGGAAGGCAAATTATTCAATAAAGAAAGAACGCTTTAGGAAAACCATGAAATGAATTTTAATGAAAGAGACGAGAAATATCAGATTCAACTGCATAAAAGAGATTGAACAGGATGCCCAGGATAAAGCGGTATGGAGAAAGTGCTCGCACGCTTAATGTGATGTAAAGGAGTACGAGAAGAATACAATATAACAGTGAATAAAAATAACGAAAAGTTTAAAAAGCTCAGAGTGAGTGCTTCAGAAAAGAGCAAAATACGAGTATCTAACCTAACCTACTTTTCAATTAAAAGTTTTTTCTGTCCATGGAATAAAAAAATTAATTTAAAAAAACAGAACAGCATTAAAAAAATATCATGGAACGGAAAACATGGATCAGTTTAAACACAGATGTATACTATATCTAAGAGCGACAATTTCAGGAAAGTTGGGGAATTCATCCTTAGATAAAACTAATAAATAGTAGGACATTTTGAATGATGATGTCACCTCTATGACAGTTTTAGGACGGAGAAACAACAACAAACTCTGATAAAGTCGACGTGAAGCTATCTTTGAATAAAACGTCAACCTTCTTATCTACTAATAGCAACATCTCTTCTGACATGAGGTTGCAAGAGGTGAACAGTGATAAGAGTAATCTCTGGGTCATTGACATAGCTCCGCCCATATGAAGAACTTATAACTCTGGGTATATATACTTTTTAAACATCTTTCACCTTTGATGTCTTCACAAGATCATGAACATCAGGTGTCATAACAAAATTACCAACTCTGAAGTGCTGCCACGTACTAACTTGCCATTCGCCGTGATAATATATTCAGCAGTAAAAAACTAAGATGGCTGGAGCACGCGGAGAAGAACGAATAATAGCAACATGTTGTTGTTGTCGAACTCCAGGAATTATGAGTTTTCACTCTTTTTCCTATATGTGCGTTGGGGTGAGTACCCGGCTTTCTTGCAGACCCAGAAACCTCCAACAACTCTAGGCGTGTATTGCTATGCTTAGTGCTGCGGAGGCTCCTAATCAGGCAGGGTCTATAATAGCAATATACATGTGCAAGCAGCACAAGGTTGTCTTGCAGTGGATACCGTCTCACTGTGAAATACTAGGAAATAAAACAGCAGACCGACTGGCCAAGGAAGGTGCTGCAGGAAAGCAGCCGGATTTACTAGTTACCCACCAAAAGAAAAGGGTGATTAAATCAATCAGAAAGCCACCAACACAAAACGAAAACTATAATATGAGCAGGTTAGAACAAGTTGTCATTCTGCGACTCAGAATAGAAAACAATCGACACCGAGTCACAATTCAAGATTGGCAATTCACTCATGTGTACATCTGGACACACACATCATGCACATACTTCAAGATTGCCCCAAATATAATATACTGAGACAAACTCACTGGCCTAACGAAACAACACTGAACTTATTTGTGAGTTACAAAAGACAGTGAAGTCTATACAGTGAAGTCTATACAGTGAAGTCTATACAGTGAAGTCTATACAGTGAAGTCTATACAGTGAAGTCTATACAAGAGACCAACGTTGAACATATAGACAATGTTTAAAGCGAATGAAGAGAAGGAACGAAGCAACATACCCAATTTTTTCCATATTGATCATACTATTGTCTATTCCCAGGTGAAAGATGTAGTTGGCTGTCCATTCTTGCCATTAAGCGTAGGGATGGGAGCTTTAATTTGCATTCTAGGGCTAGAAGAGTCGCCCTTGTTGTGTTGTATCCGTGTTTATGTAGTGTGGTCTTGATATTGTCTATCCATCTTTTCTTGGTCTTCCTTTAGCTCTAGTACCCGATCTCTTTTTATTGTATGCTGTTATTGCTGGTTGGTTGTATTTCATTCTCATTAAATGTCCAAACCACTGCATTTGCTGTCCCTCGATGTTTCGATGCATGAAGTTATGCCCACTCTGCTTCAGATGTTCTCATTTCGTAATCTGTCTTTCCTGGTGACTCCCACTGCCTTCCTCAAGCATTTCATTTCACAAGTTGTGAGCTTTCTGTGATGTGTTGCTGTGATCATACTTGACCGACCAAAAAAAGTTGCATTAATTTTCCCATCAATAAATGTCGGTATCTGATTTTCTCATGTAGAATCAGATATGGACGTTGATTAAAATTTGTCCAAGCAGGGAAGAAATCATGTTCAAAATGTTCGTTCACAGTTTACTACGCGGAAATCACCAGTGTGTTGCTGGGGCTCACAGGGGAAGCAACAAAAATAGTAACACTGCGACCTACAAGGCATGTCGTAAGAGACGACTGAGGTAAATAAAAAGCATCGCAGAAATCGGATGTGCTGGCCTATTTGTAGGCGCATAACTGACACAACGCACAGTCGCTCTTAGGTTCAGATCACATACAAATCACAAAGATTGGTTAACAAGATGTCGATATGGAGCGTTTGATGAAGAAGAAGAAGACTATGCGGAAATATAGAAGATCAGATTAAGATTGCGGGCTCCATGTATAGAAATATTAATTTGTTATAAAAGTTGAATCCATAGTTAGTTAGCAACAGTCAATCACAATATTCTATCAAAAATCAATTTTCAAGTGGTTGGCACTCACCCCCTCCTCCCCAACCATTGTCTTCATATATGGACGCCCATGGAAGCAGATCAAGTTAATCACCACACATAATGATGATGCAATTTTAATATTTGATAAAGTTAATTTATATAACCAATAACCAATATATATATATATATATATATATATATATAAAAGAATGACTCTACTGGTGTAACTCTATTAATTAATGAAATAAAACGCTGGAGGATTACGAAGAAAAAGACAGCTCAACAGAATAAAACTCGTAATCTTCAGTTTTCGAACAAGCGATAACAGACTGACATACCATCTTTTCAATAAACTAAAGATATGAACTTGGGGCGAGTTTAAATGTGATACTGACAAAAGGACGTATGAATACATTGTTACAAATAAGCTCAGTATCTAAGGAGTCGTACTAGCACCATAGTGGAATAAGTTCTACTGGTGATCTCACACAACCTGAGGTGAACCATTGCTTTCTGTGAACATACTCAAATTAAGAATGGACGTAAACAGTGGCGGCTCGTCATTAGGGGCAAGTGGGGCCGGACCCCACAAAAATAATATGTAACGTGTATTTGTTTTATGAATTAAAATATAATCTAACCCAAAATCATGATTTTGTCAGCAAATTTTTGTCTGACCCTACCAGAAAAAATGATCACTAGCCGCCACTGGATGTAAATATTAATAAAAATTCGCAAAAATAATAGCCCCGTGCTATCCAGTGCGGTGTCAACGGTCGCCATGCCGCATGTGTTACACAAACCAGGGGCCTCATTTTAATCTGCTGGCTTTAATTAACGCTAACCAGAATGTCAAGGATTAAAACGTATTCCTAAATAATAATATATTTCAGTTCTGTTTCGTAACTACAATATGTCTTGCTAATAGTTCTTTTATTCAGGATAAGGTTTTCATATGTTGTTGTTGTTAGTAATATCATTCTTTCAAGTAAAAGTAAAGTCAGGGAAACCCTTTCTTATACCTGGAGGTTGCCCGAGTGGTTACGGTGCCCATATTTGGGGTGTAAAGAATAAAACCACTGTTACCTGCCAGCATGTCGTAAGAGGCGACTAAGGAAGTTTGGCTGAAATCGGATGCATGTGTCCTAAATGTGTAGAAGTCTATGCATTTAGGAGTCTACCAAACCAATGTGTAACGTATACACTTTCTTGGCAAAGATCAAACATATCACAAAGAGTGATTAAAATTGGTCGTAAAGAACGAACGCAAAGAAGAAGAAGAAGAAGATACCTGGAGGTAAATTTGGTAATACAGTTTTGGGCCCGTATTTTTCAATGACCTTCGTCACACAATAGATGACGTGGTCAACATCATGCTTGTCGCCTTTACATTCCAGCGCTTTTCCTGGGATCCAAATGAGGATGGATCGACCTGAGAGCCCACTAAATATTTCACACCCACTGTGGAATTGAACCCGGACCCGCTCGTGTGTTCTCGGGGCCCACAATGGGAGCAAGGAATAATAACACTGCGACCTACAAGGCATGTCGTAAGAGGCGACTAGGGTAGGGACCTAGGGAAGCTACCCTAGCAAATAAAAAGCGTCACAGAAATCGGATGTGCTGGCCTACTTGTAGGCGCATAACTGACACAACATATCATCGCTCATAGGCTCAGATCACATACAAATAACAAAGAGTTGTTTAAGAAGTGGTCGATATGAAGTGTTTGAAGAAGAAGAAGAGCCTGGGTCACACGCCTAAGAAGCGAGTGCACTAACAACTACGCTACTGCGGCTCTCAATATCTCTCTTACTATTAAATTTACTTTATTACTATTATAAATATTATTATTGTTATTACTAATACTGCATTCACGACAGGACTCCCAGCTCTACATCCATCAGTTAGATGCGACCCATTGGATACAAACGTTAGACAGCAGTGTGCCATAACCTTTAGATATCGGTGACGTTTGTTGTTATTTATGTGGTAACTACCGCTGTCGTTAGGACTAACAGTTTGTAAATATTTGAGCTCGTAAACCGTCGTACCGTAAAATTATTTTCAGTGTTTGAAGGTAGCTTGTACAAGCACATATAAACAAGCACAGTCAGACGAGAATTTTCCCAGGGAATGCTAGCATTTTAAAATTAATTAAATTGTGTGCAGGCTAGTGTGTATGTGTCTGTGAGAAAATGTACGTTTGTGAGAGAAGGAGAGAGAGAGAGAGAGAGAGAGAGAGTATGCATGTTTGTGTGAACTGTTGTTGTTCCTGTTTTGATCCCCCAAAAGATACATTTTCCGCTTATTCTTCTCTCTCTCTCTCTCTCTCTCTCTCTCTCTCATTCTCCAAATATGGCCATCCCGCAGCACATAAGAAGCCAAACAATACGGTACGACGGGTGACACACGTTAAACCACAGTCTTCATAAAGACCTCAGGTCTACTAATCTAACTATCACTGCCAGGAAGAGAAAAGAAGAAGAAGAAGAATTTGCAGAGTGTTGTTCTTCAGTGTTTTATTTCATACACAGAAGGTCAGCTGGGGTTGGTACTAGACTAGTAATGATTGTACAGAGTCACTGCAGAACAGGTCAATATCTGAGTCATTTTCTCTGAAAGAATGTACCATGTAGCAGATCTTCACCACAGTTCCTTGGTATAGCAATCGTCTGATGACAATGCCTCGTAGCGTTTGTAGACCGTAAAGTATGAAGTGATTGTCCCTTTAACACCCAATTATGCAGGAGGTTGAAGAGTAAGTGCCTTTCCTCACTTGCAGAATGTGGGATGCGGGAAATGAGCACACAACCAGATTGTACCAGATTCGATAAATGAACACTCTACACATTGCGCTAATCTCTGTGTATGTGTGTGTGTGTTTTAAACAGTGTGTCTCTCATTATGTACCACATAACGGCAATATTGGTAACCTAGTGCAGACTGCTACCGTTGTCAGTGCCATTAATCTTGAAAGTCTGAAAGTAAATGAGAAAGAATAATTAACAATGGGTGTAAATGTGTCTGCGAGATAGATAGAGCGAGAGAAAGATAGAGATAGAGAGAGAGAGAGAGTGAGAGAGACTGACATACATAATGCTTTGTAGAATAATACAGTACTTCAGAATGTAAAACAAATTTTAAAGATTACTGAACCATGTCATAGCGCCCAGGGAAGACCCATAGGTGCTCAGTCTCCACCAACAGATGTCGAAGGGTATGCATACTGATGGTTCCTGTGGCTCGCTGGTTAAATACACTTCTCTTAAAAACTAAACAATCATCTAAACAATCATTAATAATGACAATCATTCACTATAGAACATATTGTTGATATTGTCTGAGCTAGAAAACGTTGACAATTTGAACATGAACAATAAACTAGACAATAACATTCAAATTCTTGTGGTGTACATGTACAGAAAAATGTAGTGTATATTATTGAATCTCTCTTCTCTCTCTTCTCTCTCTCTCTCTCTCTCTCTCTCTCTCTCTCACTATCATTGTTTCCGCTCCCAATGAAACATTACGCTGCAATATATTATTACATTTATATTATTTTTTTCGATTCGACATTTCTAATGAAAAAATAGTATTATCGACATAAGGAAGACTACAGTAAAACTATGTAATAGTATTATCGACTATACAGGAAGATACGACTAGCTAAGAAACTATGTAATAGTATTATCGACATAAGGAAGACTGCGCTAAAACTATGTAGCGCAAAACAAACCGCTTAACCGCGTCTCCACAAAAACCTCCTAAAATGAGTGACGATCGCAGAAGCTAGCAGCGAAACAAATGCTATAGAGGGAAGTAAAGCTATCAGGAAACACATAATATAAACAAAAGATAACAGGAACAGTCCGGAATTAAATCACTGACTTGTTCGAACCGTGATAGCTCTTTGCCACGAGAAAATGTGCTCATTAACTAGCTTCCCCAACTGAGCACTCCAAATAAAGTGCTAACATTAATTGGGTGGTTCCAATACGTCAGTTCCAACTACTTCGGAACCAAGTCAATAATGTGTACATATTTATAGATGCCTTATCTGTTATTAACTTCCCCGTCAACAGACATACACTGGAAGGCTGTAGTGCTATATATTATTCATTCAGTTCTACTCAGAACAAGATACTAGATGATGATGATGCATTGTAATATTGGCATCATTTATCAGTTATATGAGGTATATCATCATAGCACTCCGGACATGTTCATATGTGCGCTGATCCACTCCTACACAAATGTCGCTGCGTCCAGTGGCCCAAAACCATAGTTCGATGTTGATTAGTCGTTTTTTTTTGCATGCTGTACAAATATCGACACAATCTGGCAGCGCGTACCTTGTTTAAGGCGGTTCTGGAATTGGGGTTTCTGTGCGTTTGCTTACAGTTAAGGTTTTGCAACGGTTAGAGATGTTAACCAGGAGATAAGAACATAAGTAGAATATGATATGGTGAGGCAATTGCAACCAAAAATAGATTTTACACTATTGAGAGCTATGAATATCGATCGCCATTTCTCTCTCTCTCTCTTACTCTCTCTCTCTCTCTCTCTCGCGATCACCCTTAGACTGATATACCAGATTTGCCCATATATATATAATTCATTAGGAAATCTGATTCATGCACCCTTAGCATGGGTGTGTTTGTCACATCTTCAGCGCCATTTTGGAGCTCTGGTGCTTATCCTTCGGCGATGTGTCCGGTTTTAGCCAACGTTTACTGGGTTCGCTCTCCGTCAGCCTTTGGCTGTCCCCAGCCGACTTGCAAGGCAGCAGGTTGATCGCCATTTGAATTACGCCAAGTGTTTGTAATTTTATTGTTCATGTATGTTATGTTGTATTATGTGATCGACGTCAATGCACATTGGGCATTCCCATCGGCTCAGTTCTCCGCTGCAGCAGCCAAAGTCTACTTGCACACCGTACCCATGAGAAGTTGATTAGTATATCGTCTATCTGTACCAAGTACAGAGAATATTCAGACTTAACTCCCAATTCTCGCACTCGTTCCATTCCAGTTTTCATAATAGCGACCTCGCCAACTTTTCTTTACACTTCCTTATTTGACTAAGTAAGCAGAAATATTAAATTATTTATTGAATAAGGCAAGCAAAAATATGTCTTCAAATTATGAAGTAAAATCTATACTATTTTTGTATATGAATTGTGAACTTGGAATAAACATATATAAAGATCAAATTATCAGTACTTTTGTCGGCCCACGGGCATCTAAGTGTAGAGTAACTTTGTCGAGCCCACGGGCATCTAAGTAGAGTAATGTAGCCACGGGCATCTAAGGTAAGTAACTTTGTCGAGCCCACGGGCATCTAAGGTGAGTAACTTTGTCGAGCCCACGGGCATCTAAGGTAGAGTAATTTTGTCGAGCCCACGGGCATCTAAGGTAGAGTAACTTTGTCGAGCCCACGGGCATCTAAGGTAGAGTAACTTTGTCGAGCCCACGGGCATCTAAGGTAAGAAAAAGTAACTTTGTCAGCCCACGGGCACCTAAGGTAGAGTAAAAAAGAAAATTTCCCTTAATTCGACCTTGTGAATTTCTGAGATCAAGTTTCTAGTCCTTTCTGAGACGGACAATCAAACGTAGTCCGGTGTTTATTTGGAGCACGTAAAAGAACTCTTTGCAGTTCAAAATTGAGAACAGCGAGCTGGAAAACCCTGGCAAGTCGCCGCCCTGGCAAGTCACTGCCCTGTCAAAATCCATTTTAAAAAATCCTACAAAATTGTCACTATCTTCTAAATTACATTTGGAATCCTCGTCGGTGCTACGTAGTTCGTGTACTGTCACTGAGATCTTCCTGTGTAAGAAATAGATTGGAACACACACGGTTACTCAAATCAATAAATTGACATTGTTACTTTCTTTCTACCTCAAGCAACTTATCCTTCATTATTAGCTGCTGTTCCGTACCCATCTCTTCCAATGCCCTGCACTCAGTGACCTACGCCACAAGTACCTATCCCTATATCTAGATGTTGAAAACACTCTCTATGCTGACACCACAACTCAGACAGACCGGTAAATTCACTGACATAGCCTTAAGTCGAAGAGTCACTTGGGCACCATTCAGTGCGGACGTCGGCGCTGTAATACATGTGCATATGTAATACAGACCCCCACTGTCTCTTTTCCAAAAGCTACGTATGCCATTCAAGACAGTTTCACGTGTGAGCCCCGCAATATCATCTATGCCATCACCTGCAAACGATGCAACAAGTCCTATGTTGGCGAAACCGGTAAGAGACTCAGTGACCGATTCGCCCAACACTTACGCGATATTCGCCAATGCTCTGTGACTCCTGTGGCCACTCACTTCAACGATACTGGCCATTCAGGAGTTGACGATGTCCGGTCACAGCCATCCGATCATGTTCCTCCGATGATCGCAGTCGATTCGCCCTGGAGAACCGTTTTATTTCATTCTATGGCACTTTGCGACCTCTTGGACTCAACGCATTACATTCCTATGCTTCTTAGTACTGTCTTATCTCGTGCCTTGTTATCTATATGTGTGTTTGCTCCATATATGTGTCATTTATCCACTATATTGTTTATTGTTTCTCTTCTTTTCCACTTTCGGTTTTTGTGTTGCACTCATTTCGTTGTTCGTTTTTATTCCCAGATTTTCATTAGATAGGTTTATGTTTCCACATGTAATCGTCCATTTGTAGTGTTCCTCGAAATTCGTCATTCTTGTTGTGTTGTTTGCTTGATAAAGGCCTTTTGGTCGAAACGTTGCTGTTTATCGTCACTGTTTATGTATTTTGTAAAACTGTAGTACTTTGTGTTTACGTGTTTAGCTATTTTTCAAAGTTTTACTGCAGCCTCCACCTTTTTCGATAAGTCGAAGGGCTACTGTACTGATGACTGCTGGATCGGAAAAAGTAAGTACCTATCATTATTGCAGTTTTTTCAATCTTTGTTTCTGCAGATTTTTTCTTACAATGTGAGGGTCGCCCCACCAACACCGCCCTTAAGACGCCTTTTTAGACATGCGTTGAGAGGAGACAGTGATTCAATTTTTCGCTACCCGTGAAACCATACGAGTGTAAAGATCAAATACTGAGAGAAAAATATGCTTTTTAAATAGAATCCTTACCGTAACATCTTTGTGTATCTCAGCATGGAAGTTCTAATAGAAGCATACCTCTTGAGAGTAACATTCCTTTATCGGCGTCAGTTCCAGGTGTCGTTCCGAACAATAAACAAGTGTTATTACTTGACTAAAAATAGATACAGGTATGTGGAAGAGATTACTGTTAACCTTCACTTGTCATACTAGTGAAAATAAAAGTCAGGAGGAATGTCTGTTTTCATTCATTTCATGAATAATCGCTCGCGATGGTTTGAAAACAGAATCAAGAAATGCTGAAATTTGATACTATGATATTTGCTTGTACGCGGAGGATCCCAAAGTGGGCGGCATGGGAACACTTCGACCTCTTCTTCTACCTTCACCTTAGTGTGTAGTTTTGACTTTTCAAAACCCACAATAAATTAACCTTTTAGTAGTCTAGTCTAGTCGTCGGATCATCATCATCACTGCACATCGAACCAATTAGTCCATAAGTGCTCCGATGTTCTTCTCAGTATATCTCTCAGCATGTGGCAACTAACGACACCGGTTCTCTGTTGGTTTACTATTCTTCTTTAACTACCAGCATAGCGCTCTTGTCTAGCTACGCCACATTTGACTTGGAATTCTTGCAGTCTGGTTAGTGTTGTATAATCACCACTATTGCTTGAATCATTTACTCTCTCCTTTAGGGAAAGTAGAATATCAGCCTGGTCCATTGCTCGCCCTCTTTTTACAACAAGCATACTTACCTTCAAGCCTATCAGCGCGTTTATTTCCCTCTACACAGGCATGGCCTAGAACAAAAATAAAACTGATTTCTGTCAGCATAGACCTCCTCAAAAAACTCCAACCATTGTCTCAGAGGCGAGTCTGTTATAGACCTCCTCAGCAACTTCAACCATTGTCTCAGAGGCGAGTCTGTTACAATCTTCCTGAGCATACTCATTTAGTCACTGAGAAAGCATGCATGAATAAAAGTCTGTGACTCCAGTCAGAACATCGCTTTAGTTAATGCCATGATTTCCATAGTGAAACTTTGAGTAGGAAAGATAATGTTAATTTCTTGAGTCTCTGTAGTTTATTATTTCAATAAAGGTTTATTATTTCAATGAGAGGAGATCGAGACTGAAGTTTGAGAATCCCTGTATTGGACTAGAAGTCTTATCGTCATACTATGTAAACCAGTCTGCTCAAGTGTTTAGAGGTCTCATCTGTGAGAAATGTAATAACAAATCCTGGAAAAAGTATACACAATGGAGTACGCGTGAGCGTCTGTAGCTCAAGAGGTTGTGAGCTCGATCACGAACCCAAACGTACCTGGTTCAAACCCCACGGTGGGCAAGTTTGAAGCAAATTCGTTTCCGTGGGATTTTTAGAAAAGGTAAAAATAGACCTCACCGTTCAGAAAGCAATGACAAACTACTGAACGTATAAGTGGTGCCTAGAAAATCAACGAATCGTTTACTGTGGTTGATGGCTACGTCGTTTAGGATATGCCACGTAGAAAGATAGTTATTCCGTCCCTTCAGCTTGCAAAGTATCAACAGTAGAGCACTTAAACAGTAGCTTCGGCGACAAGTCTGAATTTTTACCCAACTCAGCATATTCGGGTATCAATTTCGACATGTGTAAACTAGGAAAGGAGAAATCGACTTTACTCAAAATTTAACACTGAATGTTAGTGTGCCGACTAAAGCTGTGCTAGTGTGCTACATAGATTCTAGCAGAGCCGTGCTATGATGTAGAGAGGCGGCCGCATCAGGCGGAACCGTAAGGGGGGCGGCATAGGCAGCAAAATCAAAATTACAATTGAAGGTTATTTTAAGGAAATAACATTTAAGGGCGCATTTCGAAGACTTGCATCATACTGGGAAAATATACTGCACGGTCCTGGATTCTAGAACCAAATACAACTCACCACAACTGCGCTACACAGACTCCATAACCAAATCAGTACATGTTTATTCTCTATCAGTCTATGATCCTTCTTTCCAACTGCAGAGAATTAAAAACAAAGTAAAGTAGACATTAACATACAGAAAACAAAAACTATGGTAATCAACAAGGAAATGGAAAAACCTAAAATGAATATAAAAATACATGGAGAATTACTACATCAAGTAAAAGCTACTCCTATCTCGGTCAGATGATAACAGATGATGGCAGATGTATAACTGAAATTAAAAAGAGAATAGGAATGGCCAAGGATAATTTCAATAGTATGGGAAGGTTACTGACATCCAAACAAATTACAAACAGGCTAAAAATTAGAATGATCAAATGCTATATATATCCTATATTAATGTATGGCTCGAAACATGGACAATGAACAAGCAGTTAGAAGACAGAATTGATGCATTTGAGATGTGGATATATAGAAGAATAAGCAGAGTTTCATGGACAGAAAAACAGACAAAAAAACGAGTTTTAGGAAAACTAGGCATGAAGAAACAATTATTAAGAGAAATAAAATTCAGACAAGTAAAGTATTTTGGGCACATAAAAGGCATGACACCATGATAAAACATTTACTAGAGGGGAAGTTGAGGGAGGAAGAGCAAGAGGAAGACCGAGAGATAAGTGGGAGGAAACTTTAAGAAATGGACAGGTTACAGTCTGGCAGTGTGCAACACCAAGGCGAAAGACAGAGGATGCTGGAGATTCATTGCAGCCAACCTTCGCTGTGGAGACGGCACCTGATGATGATGATGAAAGTACACGTTATCGTGCCACGAGGTACAGGGTCACCGTGTACTGAATTTTGAAAATATTTTAGTAACTACGTCACGAATGATGAACATTTACGTCATGATATTCTATATTTCACAATCCTATGTAGAGCAGTACACAACAAGCCGTTGTTATATTCACAATTTCATTGCTGAAAGGAAAGGATGTTAACCATTGAAAACAGGGCATATTTGGTGGAACATGTCTTTCATAATGGTGACAAATATCATCATCATCATCAACAAGTAGCTTGTCCATTCCGGAGTTTGACTCTCATGACAGCAGCCCTGAAAAACTCTATTCTGTGCAAGTTGACCAGCGTCAGCAGCAGTCATTCTCAGATCGTCAGTGACATTTTGCACCCATCGTCTTCTAGGTCTTCTTCTCATTCTTCTTCCACGCACCATTCCCTCCAAAATTATCTTCTCTATGCACTCATGTCGTTTGATATGTCCGAGATATTAGATTTTCCCTGATATTATGCTCTTTAATAGCCAACTCTCTTTAATATCAAGCTGTTGCAGAACAGAAGCATCTATTCTTGTCTCTGTACCATGATATTCTATGCACTCTTCTATAGCATTTACATTCAAAGACATTAATGATCTTTTCCGCCGCTTTGTCAGCAGTCCATGGCAAATATACTGAAGTAGTAATTCCACAATATGTGCTGAAATTTCCTCACAAGTCGTGTTCACTTCCACTTTACCCAATACAAACTAGCCAAGAGCAGTAGTGTTTAGATGAAAAATAACAATCTACGTGACAATTTTTTAGGCGTCTTTGAAAACCACATTTCTCGTGACATAGTCTCGCCCGGGCGTATATTTCACTGCACAACCACTTTATAAACACCCTGTATATAGGGGACTACGGTATTAGGCCCCTATCTTTCTATAATCCACGACACACCATGACTGATGTTATGTTATACGACCGACACAGTGGGCATTCCCATGCGTGCTCTGTCCTTCACTGTAGCACTCATCCCAAAGCCCACCTACTCATATAAGCGCTACGAGGAGCACAGGTTAGAGAGAGAGAGGGAGAGAGAGAGAGAGAAAGAGAGTATGGCGCAATGTTAAATTTATATATAACACAAGAAGCAGATTCAAAACATGATTTATACTTTTTTTTTAAGAATCCCGTTATTAAAAAATGATAATTCAAGCCACTAATCTAGGATAAGCATTGAAAGTAATGATGACATAACATAGCAGGTTTCAGCGCTACAAAATCGTGTATAATCTCTCCGAGGATTTGCAAAACATGTACACAAAAAATGAAAAGAAGCCAAAAATAGACATACTATTAGCGGAACATGGCATATTTTGAATATAATTATGTGCAGTGCTTTTATGTGTGCACTGGGTTGCATTCTTGTTGTGAATTGAATTATATAGTTAAATTCACACAGCGAAACAGATCCGGATCGGGCAAAGAAATATCTGCCTAGCAGAAATTTGGATAAATGAAAACACACCTGTTTGATCGATAATTGGTGACCATATGCCACTTTAAAATTATGCATAAAAATTAGATTTTTGCTGTTTTAGCTGAATTTTTATGTGTTTATTTTAAAACGAAAAAACGATTTAGACTCACTTCGATGCGAACATTCTTTCTTCTTCTTCTTCTTCTTTGCGTTCGTTCGTTACGACCAATTTTAATCACTCTTTGTGATATGTTTGATCTTTGCCAAGAACATGTATACGTTGCACATTGGTTTGGTAGGCCCCTAAACGCATAGACTTCTACACCTTTAGGACATGTGCATCCGATTTCAGCCAAACCTCCTTAGTCGCCTCTTACGACATGCATGGCAAGTAACAGTGGTTCTATTCTTTACACCCAAATTTGGGCCTCGGTAACCACTCGGGCGGAACATTCTTTCATTTGTCCTCCTCTTTTTTGCCGCTAGGCGTAGCAGCATTAACAGTTATTAGAGCCATTTGTCTGTTACTCTAAATACTTCAATATATGTGTACATGTCGTTGTAATTCATGTTTTGCACTACTTAGATTTTACCCGTGAAATTATGTTGTATTCACTATATCTGAGTAGTATTGCCCTTTGAGGGCACTGTCTCTTGGTAATCTGTTTGTGTGACCGAACCATTTAATTTATAATTTAAAAAAAAATTGAAGTCAGTACTGATGTTGTATACATTGATTAGCTTTGTTTACACAATAAACTAGCACAAATAGTTGCATATAAATCTGCACATAGTAAATGTTATTGCAGTAAAAGGAACTATCTATGATGTAATTCAAACTAAAAGTATGTGATCAATATTAGGCGACTGCTCTTGTATGTTTTCTGTGACCCGAAAAGGAAGCAAAGAATTGTAACACTGCGATCAACAAGGTATGCTGTAAGAGGCGGCTAAAGTAGAATTCAGATTGAGGCTGGCTGCATCAAAATATTTAGCTGTAAAATCAAACCAACCATGAACAAGTCAAATACACGGAAACTGATAGCTGTGAAAACCAAGAGAAAATGAAACTCTTCTATGCGTGTGAAGCGATGCAGAGAAAACCGTAATGAATCTGCACTGTAGATTATTTTCCTTTCAACTAGGATATACGAAAAATCCTGACGGAGCTGCAAGAGATAACTAAAGATATGAAAACTTGGCATGAGTTGGTTGAGAACCGGGATAAAATAAAGTATTATAGATATAAGGGAAGACTGCAGTAAAACTATGTAGTCATGCATGGTGAAACATGTAAAAACAAAATATTGTAGTTTTACAAAATACAATAACAATACACAGCAACGTTACGACCAAAAGGCCTTGTCAAGCAAAGGATACAACAGAAGTTAAGAAATTCACTTCTTACATGGCACACTACATATTCATATACAGAAACAGACAATGAATTCTCATTTTAGGGCCGTTAGGAATATATTGTCTGAATCTATATGTATTGTGCCGTGTAAGAATGGATAACAAAGGCACAAGAGAGAGAGAGAGAGAGAGAGAGAGAGAGAGAGAGAATAGATGACTAGAATTTCAAGCATAAACTACACAGGTAACAAACAAACACAAGACACAATGAGATATGTCCGTTGTGAAATTAGAAGAAAAATAAAAACGACACAGTCAAGCGTCCAAGTGGTTACCGGGGCCTAAATTTTGGGTGTAAAGAATAGAACCACTGTTACCTGCCATGCATGTCGTAAGAGGCGATTAAGGAGGTTTGGCTGAAATCGGATGCACATGTCCTAAAGGTGTAGAAGTCTATGCGTTTAGGGGCCTACCAAACCAATGTGCAACGTATACATGTTCTTGGCATAGATCAAACATATCTCAAAGATTGATTAAAATTGGTCGTAAAGAACGAACGCAAAGAAGAGAAGAAGAAGACAGTCAAGTTGTTATTTTACAATTCTTGGTTTCTTTTATAAAAAAAGGGAAACATCAGTTGAAGTATATCGACAACTTGTGAGACTTATATCTTTCAAAAAGTTTTTAAACTTTCAAATGTTTTTGCAAATGCCAGACATAATTAGAATGCTAAGATTAGTCCTAAACTTCTGGCACAATTCTGAAGTCTTACAAATTTAAGAAGCATCAGTCGATTTCGACTCGTTTAGATGCTCATCTGGTTCAGGACTTATCTGTATTCTCGATATAGCGGATACTGCAGGAAAAATTATGTAAAATGGCAAAACACGTAATAACAAAGCACTATAGTTTTATAAATTACAAAAAAATGACATTGTATTATTTTTGAATTTGTAAAACTACAGTGCTTTGTTATGACTTGTTTCGCCACTTATCTGTAGGGAAGAAATTATATCTTTATTTGTGAGTTCACTAGAGACTTTGACATACTCGTCAATTTCAAGGAGAGAATTGAACTATAGACTTGGCATACCTTTGTGGTAGCAACTTCTTGCACCTCATTAGTGTTGCTTCTTTATGTGGTCTATGCCGATTTTCATTTATCCAACATAACATATACACTTTATACAGATCACAACATCAATCCAGTACTTGGTAAGCATATTTGCGTAATTTTTGTAGTCCATGTAGTTAATAGTGAAAATTTGAACAACATTAACTTTTACTTTCTATAGACATTTGCATCTTTTATGTGGTCTAGACAGTAGTTGTTTTATGAGTTTTCATCTGTACAACATCTAACATGCACTCTCTGCACTTGTTTGCATATTTTCTATGTTCTATGCAGCATTTTATTGTTGTTAGTTTTCCTTTATACAACATCAAACATGCACTCTCTGCACTTGTTTGCATCTTTTCTGTGGTCTATGCAGCATTTGTTGTTGTTAGTTTTAATTTGTACAACATCAAACATGCACTCTCTGCACTTGTTTGCATCTTTTCTGTGTTCTATGCAGCATTTTATTGTTGTTAGTTTTCCTTTTGTCAAACATCAAACATAAGCACTCTATGCACTTGTTTGCATCTTTTCTGGGTCTATGTATTATTTTTAATCCTTACAACATCAAATCAGTTACAGATGTTTGTATATTTTCTGGCATTCTTGTAGCTTATCTTTTGCTCAGTATCAAACACCGACGCTAGACGCTCATGTATAAACAAAAATATGGCAGTTTAGTCAACAATTAAAAATAATCTACGTCAAGAAGGAAGTGAACATGTTCCATCAATCTATTTCCGTCTTACCTTGTAATGTTTAAATTTAAAATGGCGGACAGTTAATTTATAAACATGGACAAAAATAACGTGTTTTGAAACTTTAAAATATTTACATTAGAAAATAATCTCCCTTTTTCTGAGAGAGAGCTATTACATCCCTTGGTACAACGTAATTGCAATGGGAAGGTTCCGACACATTCTATTTTTAACATTGTTAGCTTTGTTTATTTTTTTAATGCCTGCTGCTTCTGTTTAATGTTCTGGACCTGTAAGTAAGTTAAGAAGCCCGAATTCTCAATCCAAAAATAACGAAATGCCATTTTTTTAGAACGGTAATCCTTAAACAACAAACTAATAGAAGAGTGTGATAGAGCGAATAAGTTCAAATGTCACTGTCTAATCTTGGCAGTTGACCCTGATGCTCTTTTCTCGTGCCATATGGCCACATGAGAAACTGGGGTAATGAAGTCATAGAAATTCCATTCGTAAGCCAAGGAAACGAATTTGTATACATAATCTCATTTAATGGAACGCTACAGACAAATCTATAAAGGTTGAGTAAAGCGGAAAGGGAATAATGAGATAAGGAATACAGAGGTAAGGAATAAAGAGATAACGAATAAAGAGATAAGGAATAAAGAGGTCAGGAATAAAGAGATAAGGAATAAAGAAATAGGAATAAAGCAGTAAAGAATAAAGAGGTAAGGAATAAAGAGGTCAGAAATAAAGAGATGGGAATAAAGAGATAAGGAATAAAGAGGTAAGGAATAAAAAGGTAAGGAATAAATCGGTAAAGAATAAAAGGTAAGAAAAAGGAAGGAATAGAGGTACGGAATAAAGAGATAAGGAATAAAGAGAAAAGAAACAAAAGGAGAAGGAATAAAGAGAGAAGGAATAAAGAGAGAAAGAAAAAAGGGAGAGGGAATAAAGGGAGACGGAATAAAGAACTAATGAATAAAGAACTAAGGAATAAAGAGCTAAGGAATAAAGAGCTAAGGAATAAAGAACTAATGAATAAAGACCTGGGGTCAAAAGGCTCATGAGGTCATGGTGGTAACATGAGCCAGGGTTAGCGAGGGGCGCGCTAACCAAGACCCTGCCCTCAACCTCCACGCGGTGACCCTGGAACAGACTCTGGTTCCGGTCTGGCTAAGAGGGGCAGGGATCGGGGAGAGAAACTACTGGTAGTGGTAGCAGTGCAAGTACGGAAATACGATAAAGATACATACAAACGAAATGCACAAATCTCCTGACCGATGTCCAACAAGATATTGCCCAAGTCCCTGAACGCAAAGAAACAGCAACGAAATGTCTCAGACATGGATGAGAGGTGCATCCAGTGACCAAACGTATGCCCACGTAGGGCGAAAGCTCGAAGCCCTGAGGAGGGGGCAAACATTGCCAGCCCGTCGGCAAGAACAAATAAGACAGGACCGTAACGAATAAAAGTCTACCCTCGTGTTGGTGCGAGAGAAGATTGCAGCTGACCCCGCATTGGTAGCCTGGTGCAGATACATGTACTGGGTAAGGTTTGCCGAGCGCAAAAGAACAAGTTGCGTTTAGTGCATAACGAAACTACCCGCCCTGGGAAAACCGTGCAAGGTACTGTGCGATTAAAATTAACATCCCCGGAAGAACCGAGGTTGGTGATCCCTAACGGAACTGCCAGCCTTGGGCAGCCGGCAAGGTTCGATTCCAGTCGTAACTAACATCCCCGGAATAACTGGGGCGGGTGATGGCGGCGAGCGAAAAATCCTCAGTTACGCTGATAGTGCCGACTGAAACGACCTTCTACATTGTTTGTACTCGGCCCCATGCCAGTGCTTTCGAGGTTAATTGCAAATTACCACGTACCACAATACGCGTCTAGAAAAGGCTGAGAATGTTCCTTCCCCGGATCAAACTAAAAAAATGTACGGTAAAGCAAGGCCGACAATGTACGGATCAAACAGGAAGTTCTGGTCTGAACATTGGCGAAGGCCGATACTTTACACGGTGTCTTATACGAGTAAGACGTCGTCCGAGGATAAGCTTACAAGCCCCGGGAAATATTTCTCAGTAAGAACGGGCATTAACAGCGTAACTCACTGTCCCGGCGTAGATCACAAAGCCCAAAAATACGGCAAAGCTGATCGAACCCTAGGAAAGCTCACCTAGTAAATAAAAAGCTGGCTGAAAACGAACACCCCACCGAAGGATAAGCAACTGGGCTCCAATAGGTGCTGAAGGCTGGTGCACGTACATCACGTTCTGATGTGTGGCTGTTTATATATCACAATGAGAATGATTAAAACAGGCCTAGAACGATCGAAGAAGAAGAAGAATAAAGACCTAAGGAATAAAGAGCTAAGGAATAAAGAGCTAAGGAATAAAGAGCTAATGAATAAAGAACTAATGAATAAAGAGCTAAGGAATAAAGACCTAATGAATAAAGAACTAATGAATAAAGACCTAAGGAATAAAGACCTAAGGAATAAAGAGGCAAGGAATAACGAGCTAAGGAATAAAGAGCTAAGGAATAACGAGCTAAGGAATAAAGAGCTAATGAATAAAGAGCTAAGGAATAAAGACCTAAGGAATAAAGAGCTAATGAATAAAGAGCTAAGGAATAAAGAGCTAATGAATAAAGAGCTAAGGAATAAAGAGCTAATGAATATAAAGGAAGAAATGCTGATCAATTTGTATTGTCAACTAATGATTTGTTGCTTTCAAGGAGAGCTTTTCTAACTGGAAATTGTTGGTTTGTTTACGTTCGTTCTTATCAAACAAGTTAACCACTCTTTGTGATCTGTACGATTTGTGTCGAGAACGTGAGTACGTTGTGCACTAGTTAGGTTCCTACAGCATGTAGTCACATCGGAATCTTGACCAAAATGTGTGCAATAAGTTTCTAAAGATGGATTGTAACTATTTTACAAACAGAAAAAACCCACTTACGGTGCCACATTTGAAGTTATACTTTTGCATAGTATCGCCTATTACGACATGTCTTGTAGGTCGCAGTAGTACTATTCTTTGCTTACCTTGCGGGCCCCGGCACCACACGGACGACGCAAGCTTCTCCTAATAAAGAAGAAGCATCGCAAAAAACGGACAGCTGGCCTACTTGTAGATGCATAACTGGCACAACGTACAATCGCTCTTAGGCTCATATCACATACAAATCACAAGTGTTGTTTAACAAGTGGTCGATATGGAGCGTTTGAAGAAGAATAAAAGTATCATTTGCTTGATACGTCCTTTTAGTCGTAACCTCGATTTAGCCACATGTTGCACTTTGCAAATCTTTCCAAGTTGTGGTTTAATATTTCACCTTTGGTATATACTGTGTAGTTTTCCCACCATTCTCACCCGTTATCTAAGTATATAGTTTGCAACGTTTCACGACCGGTTTCGTTTCGTTTCATCATTCAGCAGATGAACTGTTGACATTGAATACAGCATAGAGTTCGTAAACTAGGCCAGGAACTCTAGTTTCATATTCCATGTTCTAGAAAGAATATCTCTACGAAAGTAATTTCAATCACGTAAAGAATGTGGTATCGCAGGTAACTGACATTTGTTAACCTGGCACCCGACTTACTAGAATATTCTTGATGTCAACAGTGTAGAAGTCCTTGCACAAAAATGTCAGCGTCAAAACGCTTCTACTGCTAAACTCTCCCGATTATTTCGAATTTCTCAAGGCTCAGAAAAATTCGAGTACCTATTTTTAACCTCGTAGATTAGTTTGGGTATCTATTTTTAGTTGAGAAGATTAGTATTTGGCACTCATTTTTCGCTTCGTAGACTAGTTCATGCACTTACTCATTTTTATAATACATAGAAGAAGAAAAAATTGATTAAAAATAAAATGTATACAAAAATATCTTCACCATATTCAAAATTACATCTGGGACCCTCGTCGGTGCTACGGAGTTCGTGCACTGTAGCGGATATCTTTCTGTGTAAGAAAGAGATCGGAGCACACATGATTACTGACCGAATTGCAATGATGATGACCCTATCAGTCAATCATTCAATCCGCCCGAGTGTTTACCGGGCCCAAATTTGAGGTGTAAAGAATAGAACCACTGTACTTGCCACGCAGTCGTAAGAGGCGATTAAGGAGGTTTGGTTGAAATCGGATGCACGTGTTCTAAACATGTATAAGTCTATGCGTTTAGGGGCTACCAAACCAATGTGCAACGTATAAACGTTCTTGGCAAAGATCAAACATATAACAAAGAGTGATTAAAATTGGTCGTAAAGAACGAACGCAAAGAAGGAGGAGAATCATTCATTCAATCAATCAATCAATCACTCATTTGTTGGTACCGTAGCTAGACAGATGTCATGGTTATCTCTATGAAACACCACAATGGAATATCAATATAAACAACACAACAGTGAAACAAATCCATCACCTCAAGGTTTTGTGAATATTCCTAACATCAGATAGAAGATATAAAACAGAGATTGGGATTAGAATAGCTCAAGCGACAGCAGCTTTTATGAAAATGAATAACATACTTGTTTGTACTATCCGTAAATTAACACTGTGGAAACGAGTATTCCGGTGCTATATTTAGCCAATATTTATGTATGGCAGCGAATTTTGGCGTCCAAGTGGTAGTGAGCTCGATCACAAACCCAAGCGTACCTGGTTCAAACCCGCGGCGTGCAGTTTGGAAGCAAATTAGTTTCCGTGGGATGTTTACGAAAGGTAAAAATAGACCTCACCGTTCAGAAAGCAATGAAAAACTATTGAACGTATAAGTGGCGCCTAGAAAATAAACGATTCGTTTATGGTGGTTGATGGTTACGTCCCTGTAAAGGATATGCCACGGTTTTAAGAATCGAACTATGGACAATGAACAAGCAAGCAATAAAATCGCTGTAAGCCACCAGAGACGTGATTTTTACAGAAGAATGCTGAAAATTCCATGGACAGCGTAAAACAGGCATGCACACAAAGATACCTTACCAAAATAATACGAATCAGACAATCAAGATTCTTCAGGTATAAAATGTACAGTGAAGGCTTAACACATTTGGTGACAACGGGTAAAATTAAGGGAAGGAGAGATTGTGGAAAGCAGAGGGTGAAGATGTTGGATGGTCTGACATCGTGTTTTAACAAAAGATCGACTTTAGAACTGATTATGTTTATCAGGGAGAGAGAGAGAGAGAGAGAGAGAGGCATCATTGCCTACGCCGGCAGGTATGGCACTTAACTGATTGAGACTAGTTTTAGTATCTAAATTTAGTTTCGTAGATTGGTTTTTTAAACTTATTTTCGGCTTCGTAGATTAGTTCAGGCACGCATTTTTAGATCTGTAGATTAGTACGTCTGTAGCTTAAGCTAGAGTGAGCTCTATCACAACCCAAGTGTACCTGATTTAAACTCCACGGCAGGCAGTTTGGGAGCAGATTTGTTTGCATGGAATTTTATGAATGGTAAAAAAACATACCTCACCGTTCAGAAAGCAATGACAAACTACTGAACGTATATGTGGTGCCTAGAAAATGGGCGACTCGTTTACTGTTGTCGATGGCGAGGTCACGTAAAGGATATACCACGATTTTTCTAACAGATTAGTACAAGCACTCATTTTAGCTGGTTAGTTCAGTACAGGGAAGAGCATCTAGTCGAATGGATTAGAGCCATGGCTCCCATGCAGGAGACCTGTGTTCAATGCACGGTAAGGTCAAGAATGTTTTTCTGTTGTGAGCATAAATTAAAAATCCTAACCTAAACAGCTTCTCGGCGACTGCACTAGCCATGCGGCGACTAAATTCTTCAGGCTCTCGTCC
Source organism: Arion vulgaris (assembly GCA_020796225.1). NCBI lineage: Eukaryota > Metazoa > Mollusca > Gastropoda > Stylommatophora > Arionidae > Arion > Arion vulgaris. Next base: position 43,750,832 of record CM036765.1, on the reverse strand, counting down.
TACCTGTTCTACACCGCCCTAAAAAGAGGTACGACAAGCAGAATCGATATTGCCTTTGTTCAGTTTCGTACAGAACTGATATAAAAATACAACTGGGATTTTAAAGGCAGGTATTTTTCCTATAGAAGCGTATGACTGTGAGGCTTGTTTATTGAAGAAGAAAAAGTTTTAAAATCGAATAATGCCTCTGAATGTAAGTGTTACAGAAGAATTTCTCAGAATAGCCTAGACGGGGATCGAGAGACAGACAGAGCGAGAGAGAGAGAGAGAATAGCCTCGACAGAAAAAGAGCAAAAATGTCCAGTTTACAACAGCTTAAAATAGAAGAGAAATGATTGATAAAATAGATAGCAGTGAGGAAAATGAAATATTTTGGACATAGAACGATGTCTTCTTCTTCTTTGCGTTCGTTCTTTACGATCAATTTTAATCACACTTTGTGATATGTTTGATCTTTGCCAAGAACGTGTATACGTTGCACATTGGTTTGGTAGGCCCCTAGACGCATAGACTTCTACATGTTTAGGACACGTGCATCCGATTTCAGCCAAATAGAACGCTGTAATTCTCTTATATAAATATATATATATATATATATATATATATATATATATATATATATTTTCACGATCGTTCTTAAGCCGCTTTTATCATTCTATTATGATATATAAGCAGCCAAACATCAAGAACGGATGTACGTGCACAGCCTTCAGTACCTATTGGAGCTCAGGTTCTTATCCTTCAGCGGTGTGTTCGATTTCAACCAGCGTTTACTGGGTTCGCTTGCTGTTAGCATTTTGCTGTCCCCAGCCAAAACCCACAAGGCAGCAGGTTGGAGGTCATGATATGATATCATACTGACGAATAAGAGGAAGATCGAGAAGAAAATGGCCGCAAAATGTCAGAAACGAACTGAGTACGACCGAGGCATACGCCGGAAACCCAGGCAGGGCAATGTGTCATTTAGAGCTTCCGTCATTGAAGTCAAGTTCCGACAGGAACAAGTTAGAATATCATGATGATGATGATGATAATAACAATAGTAATGACGACCATGACGATAAGGATGTTATTTTTAGCTTCGTAGACTAATCAAAATATATTTGGGACACTTAAAGTGACATTCTATACTGTTGAAAACCAAGCGTAGAAGGCAAACTCGCAAGAGGAAGACGGTGCAAAAAGTGATAGCAACACCGTAAGATGTGGACAAAATATATCTCCCAGAACCTATGTAAGACAATCGATCGATCAATCAATCAAGTGTCATGTCTACCGGCGTAGGTGATCATGTCTCTTCACAACTCTCTCTCTCTGCTTGGTGCATGTAATCAGTTCTGACGTCGATCTTGTGTCGAACCATGATGTCAGACCATTCAGCATCTTCTACCTCTATCTAGCAGTTATATGAGGACTATCATTATAGCACTCCGGACATGTTTATAGGTGCTCCGCCTCAGCAAATCCAGCAGCGTCCAGCGACCCAACACGCCAGTTCGATGTTGATTAACCAATCTCTTTGCATATTTAGTATGTCGTTCTTTTCGGGCTGCACCAATATTGATACCCATCTCTTTCAAACTGGTCAGCGAGTGGTTTTCTACCTCTATCTAAAGCACAGTTATATATTATGTAAGGCACAATTTTCAAAATACAAAGTCTAAAGGCGAAGGATGGACTTAATTGCACCGGGTTTCCTCATGTGGCTTCGTTCCTTTTGGCAGAAGTGGCAAGCCATTTGCGGAGAGTGTTGCACAAAGCAATAGCATCTTAGCTCCAACAGCAATCCAAGAGATCTTCACACAAAAAATGCTCATATGACTCGGCACGATCTGGTTTTGAACACACAACCTTCAGAACGCAGGGCAAACGTCTTAACCACTTCACCACAGAGATCGCAATAGATAATATCTACTAATGTTAATAAATAACTATTAGTAATAACTGACGATATAACATAATATATCAAGAGTGTTCTTTGTCTGCTCATCTTCTTCCCGCCATTTCATGGCACGTATTATCAAAATGTCGCGTGTTATTTGTTTCTCATTTCTGACCATGTGAAACATTGAATGAAAATCGTATCCTTTACGAGACGTTGCCATCAACCACAGTAAACGAGTCGTTGATTTTCTAGGCACCACTTATACGTTCAGTAGTTTGCCATTGCTTTATGAACGATGTGGTCTATTTTACCGTTCGTAAAAATCAACGCGGACAAATTTGCTTCCAAATTGTCGGTCGCAGAGTTTGAGCCAGGTACGCTTGGGTTATGTGAACGAAGATGGAGGTGGTTTGGACATGTATGTCGTATGCCAGTGAGGGCATTGGCTAGGATAGCTCTCAGATGGACAGCGGATGGGAAGAGAAGGCGCCACAGGAAACAGGGAGAAGAACGGTGGAGAGAGAGAGAGTTGAAGGAGTGTGGCCTGACGTGGAGACGGTTGGTAGAAAGGCAGCAGAACGGTAACAGTGAAGGTCTCTTGTGGAAGCCTTATGTGTCAATCGGGACACGAAGCGGATATAGATAGACGCTTGGGTTGTGATCGAGCTCACTACCGCTGAAGCTACAGACGCCCACTGTCAAACATTAGCATAATAATTAAACTCAACAAGAACTTTCTACTAAAGTTCTCCAGAGTACTACAGAGAAATGGATTCACAGTGAACATCAACAATACAATGGAAAGTTGCAGAGTACTACAGAGAAATGGATTCACAGTGAACATCAACAATACAATGGAAAGTTGCAGAGTACTACAGAGAAATGGATTCACAGTGAACATCAACAATACAATGGAAAGTTGCAGAGTACTACAGAGAAATGGATTCACAGTGAACATCAACAATACAATGGAAAGTTGCAGAGTATTACAGAGAAATGGATTCACAGTGAACATCAACAATACAATGGAAAGTTGCAGAGTACTCAGAAATGGATTCACAGTGAACATCAACAATACAATGGAAAGTAGATGAATAATATTATTGATTCAAAATGAAGGACATTTCTCATGTAAGGTTTATCCTGTTCGTAGCCTCCGATAACATACGGCCGATGGGCTCAGAAATCAGACCACAAATTCTCGGAAATCAGACCACAACCATCACTTGACCTCGCATTCCAGTATTGTTAGATAGAGACAAAGTCATTAAAAAAACAGCACAACACGCTAAATCAAGGTTATATTATGTTACAAATGAAGTTTAACGCTCAGGAATATCAATATTAACATTTTTCATCAATAAATTAGCATGGATAATTTTGAGAAATTGCAGAAAATCTTACAGTGTTCTATCAAACGTTTATAACAAAAAATCCCTATTAACTCCTTGTGGACCAAACGCCACACTACATTGCTTTGGGCTGGACGCCTTTTTACCAGGAGACACACTAAAGGGCGTTTTTTATTACAAAAAACAAATGGCTTGTAAAAACATGGCTTTTGCCCTGGTCCACTAAGAGTTAAACAGGAATTTTGGTTTTCCCGTCTGAGATAGTCGGCCTTCTATTGCCGGGGGACACGATTCTGTGTACTTTTTACTCTTTAAATGCCGCCTTGTCAATATTGACCTTGAAGTTGCTTTATCTGTATATATAGATTTCTAGAAAAGTGTTGGGGAATACCCGGGGTTGTAATGACGTTACATGATGTGTTCTTTAGATATACCAGCTCGATATCATCTGTCGTGCATGACTATGACCAAGTGAAGAAGTAATGAGACATAATTGGGATAACGGTATATTGAACGTTGGTAGTAAACAAGCGAGATATGTCCATGTCACATGCACTATAATCGCGCAAAAGGAGATAATTCTTATTTTTCATGTTTGTTAGCCTACACGCTCTGATATAACTAATACAAGATTCGTCCTTAGGTTGAGAGGACGTGCCTCGGCTAAAAGAGGCTTTAATCCCATACATTGTCTATTGTCTATTCCCAGGTGGAAGATGTAGTTGGTTGTCCACTCTTGCCGTTAAGCGTAGGGATGGGAGCTTTAATTTGCGTTCTAGGGCTAGATGAGTTGCCCTTGTTGTATTGTATCCGTGTTTATGTAGTGTAGTCTTGATATTGTCTATCCATCTTTTTCTTGGTCTTCCCTAGCTCTAGTACCCGATCTCTTTTATTGTATGCTGTTATTGGTGGTTAGTTGTATTTCATTCTCATTAAATGTCAAAACCACTGCATTTGTTGTCTTTCGATGTATTCGGTGCATGAAGTTATGCCCACTCTGCTTCTGATGTCCTCATTTCATAGTCTGTTTTCCTGGTGACTCCCACTGCCTTCCTCAAGCATTTCATTTCACACGTGGTGAGCTGTCTGTGATGTGTTGCTGTAAGAGACCAAGTTTGGCACTGGTAACAAAGTGTTGGTAGGAAAATACTTTTTATCATCTGTCTTTTCACTTTCATCTTGATCTTTGGGTGTTGTAGTAATGGTGCCAGCTGGTAGGTCACTGCATTTGCTTTTTGACACATTGTCTCTATTTCTCTATCTAGTTTTCCGTCCTCTGTAAAAATGCTGCCTAAATATTTGAATTCGGAAACTTGCTTTACTCTGGTGTTATCTATTTGTATGTTTGCTTGGCTTGGTATTCTGCTGATTTTCATGGTCTCGGTCTTTTGTTTGTTGATTTTCATGTACTTTCTACATGCTATTAGCAATGAATTCATGTGATGTTGTAGCTGATCTTCATACATTAAACTTTGGTCGTCCGCAAAAAGCAATTCGTTGATTTGGTTGTTTAATTGGTGGTCGTGATCTTGTCTATGTCAATAAGGTCTTTTTCCCACTGTGCTCTTTCACTATTCTGTCTATATATGTTGAAGAGAAGAGGTGAGAGCACACAACCCTGTCTTACTCCTGATTTTGTTTCGAATGAGTCTGTCATTCCGTCTGTTGTTCTTATCACACTGTGGCTATTTGTGTATATTGCTCTGATATTGTCTAGCCGTTGTCCCTTGATCCCATAGTTTTCTAGTGTTTCCCATAGAATACTTATATCTATTCTGTCAAATGCCTTTTCTTGATCGATGAATAATAAGTGTAGCTCTTTGTTATATTCTATTGCTTTTTCACACAGTTGTCTCAGAGTGAACAGAGCGTCTATGCATCCCACTCCTCTTCTAAATCCAAACTGTGAGGGGCTTATTTGTGGATCAGCGTGTTATCCCCTACATAACAAACAAAAAACTATAATCGCAGAGAGGAAAACATACGACACAGGAACTGATGGAAAGATCGTATCCAACCTCAGTACAGTGAAACGAGAACTGGCCTTGGATAGGTCATACATTAAGAAGATTGATTGATAGAAGCACATGGAAAAGACACATGTGATATACAAAATGTACAACTTGGAAGGACAGCTATGAAACACACCCTGGAATGACAGATGCGGTATACATCATGAAATGAACACATGGGAAGTATAGCGATTATGGTCTGGTTTTTTTTTAATTTACACAAATTTTTTCCCCAAATGTATATTAAATGTACACAGCATCATATCATCATCACCATTTAACAATATACATAATGAGTGGAGAACCTGGAAAGGACAACTACGATAAACAAAATAAATTGGATACTTGACAAAGATATCTATAGTATAATTATAGATGTTTCTAAGATGTAAATGTAGGGGAAGCTAGAAAGATAAAACAAACTAAGAATTGTACGATCAAAGTTATCCAAGTAGCCTTCTGTTGTAGATAGTTCAAAGCTTGTATTTCTATTCGATTTTATAATATCTTGGTTTTATCTTGAGTGTAGAAAGTTCGCAGCAAGAGTAGACAGTGTGAGCCAACAGTTCCGTTTTTACCTTCAAGTTTGGATTTGGGTTTCAGAGAGTTGCCACTTTGTAGCTATGTGAGTGGTTTCCCTTAGTCAGTTATCGATCTGGCACACCGAAAACTATCGCACACCATGATTATAGCATAATATGCATCTTAATGGACGTTACTCACACCACTTTCCTTTCAATCCGGGTTTCACGTGTTTTTGTTTCCCATTTTATTTCCACAATTCAATCCCGTACCATTCTTCTTCTTCTCCTTCGCTTTTGTTCAATGTCTACAGACTACACAAGTAGGAGTACGCTGTTGTGTTTGTTAGTTCATCAAGACTTCCAAACAGCTTGGCATGGATGTTAGCCTCTGGGCCAGTGTTCTTTCCGCTGTTGATTCATTATGGGACAATCTTGCAGGATGTGTTCAGCTGTCTGGGGTGTCCGTCCATACATGCATGTTGGTGATGAAATCAATCCAAGTCTGTGTAGGTGACTGTTCAATCGAGTGTGTCCAGTTCCTAGCCGAAACAATACCACATGCCTTGCTCTATCTAGGTTGTAAGGATGTTCAACTTAAAAGCAGCCCCAGTGATAAATATAAATTTGCCAGGTACGCTTGCATCTCGTCTATTTACTATTTAAACAGGTTCTGACTAGCTTGTCCTACGTCACATTTGTTCATCGCCCCTTCCCGCACTAGAATTACACACCATCACACAACCTTGACCTATACTACGTCATAACTGAACCTTCTCATTTCCATACATATATGCCAGATTAGCTCCATTCACAGGATGCTTTTAAGTTGAACACCCTGTAGTTATCTACCAGTGAAAAAAAAGAGAAATAACAGCATGCTGATGCAACTATATTCACATACATGGAAAATGTAGTAACACCAGATGGGGGTATATAAACAAAAGAATTAACAAAACCAGAACTGTCTTTGCCAATCTAAAAACAAAGTCATCATCATCATCAAATAGCTTGTCCTGAGCAGAACTTTGCTACCCCAACAGTCCTCCGGAAATTCTCTATCTCATAGGCCAGATGCCCTGCCTCTGTAGCCGTCATGTTCAAACCATCAGTTACATCCTGAATCCATCTTCTCCATGGTCTTCCTCTTCTTCTCTTTGCCGGTATGCCTCCTTCCATGATTTGGTCGGGTATTTTCCGGTTTCGTTTGCCGAGCTACTGAGTTAGTGCTTGAGCAACGCTGTGAGCTGTGACTGTTACATGGAATGCTTTTGCTGTGTCAACCGTGCGTTTGTTGTGTGTATTCAGAAAATGGCGGACAGCGATTATGACGAACAAGTTCAATCTGCCGTGTGCAGTTATATTGCGAGTGCAGAAAGCTGGATTTTGCCCTGATTGATGTCCCCTTCGACAAGAATTGCTATTCAAGTGATGAACAGTTTTGTGTTGCTACATTCGCGACGGCCATATGCATATTATGCGATGCAGGTTGCTTTTTTGTGGCGGTGCGCGGCTGTTTCATTCTGGAATTAGTTCACACAGGAAACTTTTCACAGGTGTTAGCATTTCGTGTGATATTCATTGGCACAGGAACGGAGCAATTATGGGGTGACCCGTTGCAGTGAAGTTGGAACCGTACTTATGAACTATGAACTCCTTCCATGATGGAAAAACAAAGTACTGTAGTTTTACAAAGTACAAAAACAATGCACAGCAACATTTCGACCAAAAGACATTTATCAAGCAAAGTATACAAAAGAAGAGAAGAAATTCTGACTTCCTATACGGCAGACACAACATAGACAGTCAGAAAATAAATCATTAACGGCCCTTAAATGGGTCGTTAAACTGATTTTAACTAAATCATAATAAATAATATTAAAATTATACGTTTAGGAAAATATGTGATCCTTCCGGCATTGAAACAGAAGAGGAATGGATTGCTGTGCCGCCTCAATTTCCGACTGCTTTCACCGTTATTACATCTATTAAGAAAAACTGCGAACAAAATAATCTATCACTTCTAAACGTGGAGGTGGAGGCTCACTTGAATGACATCATCAATGATACAGATGTGGTTATTTACACCGATGGTTCAGTCAATCGCCAACAACGCTGTGCGTGGGCTTTTTCAGCACGCTCAGAAGGAAAAATAATAAGAGAGGCCAGTGGGGCCTACGCAACAACCACAAGTAGCTTGACAATGGAGGTTTGGGCGGTTACGGAGGCAGTGAACTGGTTGGCATCTCACAATTACTCTCGTGTTTTCATACTCAGTGACTCTATGAGCATGATTCGTAAAGTCGAATCAGGTATGGTGAGACGCAACTGGGTGGAGGTACTGGTACAGACAATGATCAGAGAAATCACCTTTATTTGTGTCCCTGGGCACGCAGGAGTTAGGGGTAATGAACGAGCTGATAGATTGGCTGGCTTAGCTACAATATCAGAGGAGCTGCAATGGATCGAAGTGACATTCTTCACGCATTGAGAGAGTCTTTCCGAACAGAGGAGTTTCAGGGCTGTGAATCTCACTCACTGACCAGATTGAAAGAAATGTATGTCAATATTGGTGCAGCCCGAAAAGAACGACATACTAAATATGCAAAGAGATTGATTAATCAACATCGAACTGGCGTGTTGGATCGATGGACGCTGCTGGATTTGCTGATGCGGAGATCGGAGCACCTATGGACATGTCCGGAGTGGTATGATGATAGTCCTCATATAACTGATAACTGATTAAAATGATTTCAAAATAATAAATTAGTCTTCTTATAGTTTTGTATATTGTGATCTTGGTGTTACGGAACAGACACTTAGATTTTAGCAGATTTTTAAAGCAAAGTATACATTTTCTCCTGATTGTTTTCTATAATTTTTTGTTTTATATGTTGAAGTGATAGATTATTGGGTTACAGTCTGGCAGTGTGCAACACCAAGGCGAAAGACAGAGGATGCTGGAGATTCATTGCAGCCAACCTTCGATGTGGAGACGGCACCTGATGATGATGATGTTGAAGTGCTTGTCCAATTAAATGTTTCTGTTAGTTTACATTGCATATTAACTAACTATTTGCATGTATTCAACTTCCTTTTTATTATCTTCTCTGGTTATTAACACATATTCTGTCTTGTCTAGATTGATAAATAACCATATCCCCCTCCCAACTCCCTGATTCCACTAGGTTTTGAATGTTTTCATAGTTTCTTGTTTATTATCTGATTTATCTCCTACCACATCCACATCTACGTTAGTAGTTGCATAACTAAGTACTCTTGTTGTTTCATCAATAGCACGATATCCCTCTACCTTCCTTATTGTTTTTTTTATGACTATGTTTCAAAGAAAAGGGCACCACCTTTTTTTAAACTATAATCGTCCTTATTTTAAATGGGTCTGAATTTCTGCCTTTATATATATAATTAAATAGAATTATATTTACGAAATGTACGAAACTGTCTTCAACAGTATTCGAGTATGTGTGTCTCTGCGCATGCGCCTAACGAAGTTAATAATGTCTGTCGGTGTTTGTTTTACGGCAGCAAAAATAATAAACATTTGCACACATTTGTTAACCATTAACTCTGCAGTTATATTTGAGGTTTTACTAAACATATACCATGCTTGATCCGTCTTCTAGTGAGGAAGAATCAGACAATGGCACCATCGAAGATGGAGATGAAAATTCTGACGTACTCAGCCTTCCTAGTGCTGAGCAAAGAAGTTTGTCTGCTAGCGGCGATAACTTGAGTGTTGTTAGTGTTGTTGGTGTACATTCTCGGTCAAACAGTATCAGACCCTCGAGTCCTAGTCCATCTTTGGTCAGTGATAGGGATAAAATAGATGACTCTGATAAATGTGAAAGGGAAGAGGAAGAAAGAAGGAGACGTTTACAGCTATACGTGTTCGTTATGCGATGTATTGCATACCCATTCAATGCAAAACAGCCAACAGATTTGGCACGGCGACAAACAAAAGTCACAAAAGCTCAACTGCAAACGATAAAAGAACGTTTCCACGCTTTTTTAAACGGTGAAACCCACATCGTAGCAGATGAGGCGTTCACAAATGCTGTACAAAGTTATTATGAAGTCTTCTTGAAAAGTGACAGGGTTGCAAATATGGTTCGCAGTGGGGGTTGTTCTGCAAATGATTTTAGAGAAGTTTTTAAAAATAACATTGAAAAGCGCGTTAGAAGTCTACCAGAAATTGATGGTTTGAGTAAAGAAACTGTTCTCAGTTCATGGATGGCAAAGTATGATGCAATATACAGAGGTGATGAAGATCCAAGGAAACAGCCGCAAAGGATCTCTACAGCAGCATCTGAGTTGATTCTCAGCAAGGAACAGTTGTATGAGATGTTTCAGAATATTTTGAATGTCAAGAAATATGAACATCAGATTCTGTACAATGCTTGTCAGGTAATGCAAGGTTATTTAATTATATAACTATTTGAAGTCGTGAATTAGTATAGCTAAAATTAATTATTGTAAGTGCTATCTCTACATTGAATGTCTACTGCAGTGGATCTTAATATTTCCCACCATCTTCCTCCAGCCCGCTTACCATAAGCCTTTCCCTCTAGTATAGTTTTTTGCAATGTCATGTCTCTGTATAGATAGTCGTACAATAACAAGATATATTCATAACATTTGGAAAAGCTGTGATAGCATACTGCTTAGTACACTTTATTTGTAGGCTCGTCGTCCTAGTATCGAAATCACCAGTTGGTTTGGGATTTGTTTCGGACAAAAATGTCTCTCAAATCGACCCATGCTCAGTTGAGTACTAATGTGTGAATAGTAACTAACAGTGCTCCAAATCCTCTGTATTGCCTGGATTCACTAGTAATGAATATAGGAATAAGTACCAGTTGCTTGACAAATACTGGTTAAATGGCTACCATTTGTTCTGGACATGTAAATGACAGTTTCAAAAATTTAGCGTCTCCATACTACAACTGTCCCTTTTTCTCTAGATCTGTCTTTCTATATTTCTTCTCTTCCCGCGTGACACAGATGCGGATTTGGGTGATGGAAGGTTAGCTATCTGGATGGAGACTTCCTTTGGGTTTGATCTCCATCAGAAACCAGTTGCCTGATTAATCTTGCTCCCTTTGCAACTCTGGCATCTCTTGCTTCCGTTTTCATAGCACAATATTTTTTACAGGAAGGGGTCAGACCCGTGTCCAATTTGGAGCACCAGATCACATTTTGTCAGCCCTCTATCCTTGAACCAGCCTAAAATGGGTGTCTCTAACATAATTTTTTTCAGGATCTTGTAATGTTGGAAAATTGAAGATATATTCTCTTTAATTAAAATATACAATGTTGAAGTATCTGAATCATCTCATGTTTGGGTAGTAGACAAAGTATATTTCTCATTTTATATCCATTACTAGTTTTGTTCCATTTAGTATGGAATTGATTACGTTTTATCCTGAAGTTGATGCTGTGTAATAAACTAATCAATTTGTAACGGAAAGTGCCCACAATGTCCCATATCTAGTTAGCAGGTAAAATGTCTGTTACTTGCTTTATTTAATTTACTAGCTTGGATTAAGTTACTAGGAGTATTTCAGTTAGTGTAAGTTACTTCTATTGTAGTTGGTTTGAGGTGTAGACCAACACGAAATATACTCTTGTAATATGTTTTTTTCTTTTAAGTATGGATAAAGTGGAAGTTATATTTTTGTTCAGTACACATTAGAACAAAGGAGTTAATGTGTTCTGTTAAGTCTTGGTCATTATATATGTTCTGAGATTATGTATTAATGAAGGATCTAGCAGTACCTGATATCCAAATAACGGGATAGTTACTATTCAGTTATCACTATCAAATAGTTTGTGATCTTGTATAATTTCAACTGGACTTTAGAAACATTTTGCATGTTTCTGTTAATATTTTATACATTTATTTTTGTGTTCTGAGTCAGGCATCTTCATAACATCAAATTGTCAATTCTGTTTAAACACAGTGACATACACAGCTTTTGTTTTCCTGTTGAGGATACTGAAATTAGTTGGTACTTCTTACAATCTATTGCATATTAGAAGCAAAGTAATATGGGGGTTTAGATTTTAGGTGTATAATAGGACAGATTTGAAACTCATTCCTCAAATAACTGGTAGATGTATGGATATGAAGTGACATAAGTCTTTCTGTGCCTTTTTGACACGTTTTCACGATATCCAACAGAGAGCTCTTCATGACAAATCAAATGCTGTGTTCTCTAAGATCCAATCTTAATTTTCCTTGCCAGAAATTGATATTTCTGTACCTGAAGAAACCCAGACTCGTATAGTTGTGTCTCCTAAAGAGTGACAATGTCAACCTGAACCTCTGTAAGTTCTCTGTATGTTTATTAAATTTAAATCTTATTCTCTTTAACTCCCCTTGAAGCATAAGACATCAACAAATTTCTTCCAACCAGATCTGTTTGGGCAATTCAACTTAGTTCATTCCAGGTCTTTTCAGCCACTACTCTTTATCTGTCTACAGTTCATCTCTATGTCACCCCCTACCTCTTTTACCTCCTGGATTCCATTTCAAAGCCACATGTAGGCTTCTGATCTTCTGCATTCTTAATGCATGTCCCAACCATTTCCATCTCCTCTTTTTTATTTCCTTGTTGATATTGTTAATGCCTGTGCGCTTGGTGATCTCAGTATTTGGTATTCTGTGATCCTAATGAATGCAGATAATTTTTCTGAGACATCTTTCCTCAAGACCTCTTATGCGACTGTGTATCTTGGTACTTGTTTTCATGTCTCTGATCCATACAATAAGACTGAGTGCCTAACTTTAAATATGATCCTTCAAAAAGTAGTTCATACGGGGATATACCCAAGAGCTCAAATTCTGTTAATATCAGATGGGAGATGTTAGCTCACAAATAAAGAATAGAATAATGCCAGTAGAAACAGAAAATATAAATAATTCTACAGTTTTCTTCAAACAAAGTAAGTAAGAGAATTCTTTTATGTTACATGAAGTTTGTCATAAGTAGACATCTAAAATTAGAATAATGCAAGTCCAGATTTCAAACATCTTGGAATGCTTCTAGTTATTTTTAGTTTTGTTTCTGTTTCCAACTAGTAAGATATATGTATACTTTTTTGTAGCTCTTATTGTTTCTGGTGAAAACATAAGGCCGTCACTGATTTTTATTTTGAGCCATCTTTTTGAGTTATGCCAAATGACACACCAGTTTTCTAGTCTTTATTTACTGTACTTTTCTCTTGTGGGTTCTGTTAGGGCATTCAGGGCATTTGAGTTTAACGTAATGTAATTATTTGGCATTGTCTAAATACAAATGTAACTAAATATTTAATATCTTAATGTACTGCACTTTTGTGTGGATTCATAGCTTAAGATGAGATAAAGTGCCATCTTTAGGCTGAAATTTGTTGGATGCGTGTCCTACCTGCGTAGGAGTATTGGAACCAGGCACAATATACCTATGGCCTTGGTACAAATCAGACATTACAATGAGTGGTTAACTTGGTTGGTAAGAATAAACGCAAGGAAGAAGAAGTGGTGCAGTCTCCAAACCTCTATGTGTCTAAACTACTTGATTTAATTAATTTATGTCTCTGTTTCAATAATTATCTATTCAGTACAAATTAATTCTGCTCAGTTGGCTTAAATCATAAAGAGTGATTTATATATGATTAAAACTAGAATGAATAAAATATAAATCTTATTTTTTGTTTCCTTAATTTTTTCAAGATTTGATTTATTTGTTGGCTTTTATTTTAATCAAGTATTCTTTAAAAAAGGCTTTTACTTCCTGTCAAACCGCTTTTTTGGGGTGGTGTAGGACAGGAGGGACATGAACCTGAGGAATTGACTTGCTGCGTGGCTAGTGCAGTCGCTGCGAAACTGTTCAGGTTAGGATGTTTTCTTTATGCCACTGACAGAAAAACTCATTGGTCTTACCGGGGATCAAACCTGAATGGAAGCCTATGCTCTTATCCATTCAGCCAGACACTTCTTTAATTTTTAAATTATTCTTAATTGTTAAGAAGTATTATTAATTCTGTAGTAATCCACATCTAAGAATTTTCAGTCATATCTCCTAGCTGCTGGTTTGGTATTTCATTTTTTTCTGAACCATAGAGTAGTAAATAGCTCTAGCAGTAGATCACATAAATATGCCCTTGCTCCAAATACACAACTATTTTGAATATCCGCAACCAGATCCTAGCATCTGTTATGGTGAATAGAAGATGATTGCGATTATATTTACATCCCAGCTTTCATTGATCATTTTTGAAACAAGCTGTGTTATGTGACAGTTTTCCTTGTATATTGATTATGCCTTCCCTCTGAGCTGTCATTATTCTTCCTGTGCTGAATACTGTTAGGCACATTGATTAATTTGTATTTGTGATCAACTTAGTCTCTTCTGTCGGTGGATAAAATAATATATATTATTTAGGTTTTGCTGAGGTGTCTGCACGATTGTTGATGATAGCTCTGGATCAAAACTTAAGGAAATGTTGAAAGTGCTTTTGTAATACAGTTATTTGTAACTTGGAAAAATAAAAAAACTAATGATATGTTGCTCCCATTTTCTCTAGTATGCATACATTTTTTCTGGGCTTATTAAATTACTTTGCCATTTTTCATATGTTGTTGAATAATCATACGGTTCTTCTTATTCCTTTCTATTTCAGTGAACCATAAGGCTGTAACTTATCATTAACACTTATATTAGTTTTTAAATTCTTTCTTCTGCGTTCTGACTAGATTAGTATTTCGGATTCTCTAATAAAGGCAGCTGTCTGCCTCAGATTATCAGCCACGCCATACAGTTTGTCTTGGACGCTAGTGTAAGTGGGCCACCTCTTTCTTCCATACTGGGGGCAGTTCTGTAGGATATAATTCCTATGATTTCTGCTTCCCGTTTGTGCCGACCTCTTCCTGCAGTAAGTTTTGGCCACCCTCATGATGGTAGGTCTGACATTCTTACTGTATGGCTAAATCTCCAAGGCAGATTGGCGACCGTAGAATCCGTGATCCCATTCCTCATTGTGAGGGGTCGTTGCAGCATGTTATGCGCCTTACAGCCTGGTGCATCCGTTTTCTGCAAGCATTTGTTTCGGTTAGCATTCCCTAGCGGACACGTGCATCCGATTTCAGCCAAATCTCTTTAGTCACCTCTTACGACATGCATGGCAGGTAAAGTGGTTCTATTCTTTACACCCCAAATTTGGACCCTGGGTAACCACTCAGGCGGTTTTTAAATTCAGCGTTCCTAATGGAATATAGTGCTATAATTGTTCTTAACACGTCATTAATTAATTTCTGTTTCTGTAACAAAGTCATTTGTTAGATTTTGTTAACCGTAACTCAATCCATGATAACCAGGTGAAATGTTGTCCAATATGTTACAAATTTGTACAAATGAATTATTGATAGGATTTTAGGAATATAACCTTCCTCCCTCCCACCACTTTATAGTACCACAGCTGTTGGTTTATAATGTAGCATTGTGTTAAATATGGGAGGCGGTCAGAGATGACTCATAACCAATCACATGATCATCTTGCTTGTCCTTGTCGAAACTTGGCTCCCATAATAGCAGTTCAATATCCTGTGTGAGACACCTATTGCAGTCATACTCAACTCGTCTATGAGATAATACACAAATTTTCTCCTTGACTTTTCTACCCCTTGTCTGTCTGGTACAATGTCCTATAGAATAATCTCCATAAAATTATGTTTTATATATATTTAATATATATTTTTTAATCAAACATTTATTTTCAATTGTAAGCTGTTGTAAAACGGACATATTTGTTCTTTTCTTTTTACTGTCCATGGTATTCTGAGTACTCTTCTGTATCACTAATATTCAAAGGCATTAATTGATTTTTCAACTGTTTTATCAATAATTGATGCCACACAGCCATAGTAGGGAAAAATATACTTGCTCTTAAAAATTGAAGTTTTTCTTTATATCATTTTACTTCAATAGTTTTGTAGTTCTTTTGATTCATGCAGAGCCATGTCTATTCTTCTTTTTATCTCCTCTATCATATTGCTGTCATTTATTAGCAATGAGTCTAAATATTCAGAGAACTCAAATCTTTCATATTGATGTCTATTGGTGAATACTATCAATGGTTATATATGTATTATCAGTTGTAAACATTTGTGGTAGTTTTAATCATTATGATCAAGTAGTAACATGTCACTTGTGGAATGTCACTTTCGTCACAGCCTATCTGAAAACCGTCCGCCTCTTGCAAGTTCTCCCGCCTCCTCCAGTGTCATTTTCAAGGTTTCTTTGATGTCCTGCTGCCACCTTTGTCTTGGTTGTTCTCTGCCTTGTACTCCAGGAACCATGCCTTCCATTACTGTTCTCTCCAAACCTCTGATGTTTAACCCTTTGAACCCTGGCCTCCTGTACCTTAAAAATCTCTTCCCCGAAGCTCCTGGGCAAAAACAGTACATATCAGAGTTATATTAAAACACGATAATTTAGCATTCTTAAGTGCTCTATAATTTGTTATTGATTTACCCCATCATCTCCGTTATTCCTGCTTATTATATATTTGAAGAATACTAAATTGTAAAATTTATTTGATTTAATATGTGGCACAGCGCGAATACCCCCGTATATGAAGATATGAAGATGAAATACTTAATTAATTACCTTATCAGTACAATAAAATCACACAACAGCGTCCGCCATCTTGTAAAATGATGTAGAACACATGGGCTGTGTTTTAAGTCTCATTTGTACACAATTTATTTTAAATAACCGAAAAATAGTGAAAAATATGCTCAGACCAATATATCGGGAGCTCGGGGTATGGAGCGCTTACATTCAATCCCCAAATATCGGGAGCCCTGGTTCTAAGGGTTAATGTGGCCTAAATATTTAATCTATGATTGTTTGTATAAATATATACACAGTTTATTATTTCATCGTACATTAAACATGCGTAACAATTATTGGAATTAATACTGCTGAATCATAATAAGAGAAACAGTGTTTAAGTAGTCTAAAAATATTTTTAAATCTTAAAAAAAGGGTGTACAGGCGAAGGGTTGACTTCATTGCACCTAGTTTGATTCCATATGACTACGTCCCTGCCGGCAGAAATGGGATGCGATCTGCAGAGAGTTGCACAAACTCTGTAACTCCAGCAAGATTCTTAGGGGTTGCATGAAAAATTGCAGGTTACTTGGCCGGATTCGAACCCACAACCTTCAGAATAACAGGCAAATGTCTTAACCACTTCACCATAGAGACCCCTATATAAAAATATTGGAGCTAACCAATCTTGGGACATGTATAGGGGAAAAAAGAGGATCCTCAAGTGTTTTGTATCTCTAACCAAGGACTGCTTGTACAGTGTCAGCAAGAGACTATGAACACTATTATCCAAAAGAGACGCTGAAGATGGATCGGACATGTGTTTCCCATGGAGACTAACTCTGTCAAGACAACTGCACTGGGATGGACACCAGAGAGTAAACGAAAATTGGTAAGATTCAAAACAACCTGGTGTAGAACATGAACTGAAAGAAATGAATTTTTCTGTATATCCACATTTTGGTAGCTGATATTCTTCTCTCCATCTGCTTGTTCATTGTCCATGTTTCCGCGTCATACAACAATGATAAATATATACATATATGTAGCACTCAAGTCTTATCTTTTGTGTATTTATTTGTTTGAATCTTAATACTAGGGAATGCTAACCCGAAACAAATGCTTGCAGAAACGGATGCACCAGGCCGTAAGGCGCATAACATGGTGCAATGACCCCTCACAATGAGGAATGGGATATCGGATTCTACGGTCGCCAATCTGCATCAGAGATTTAGCCACACAGTAAGAATGTCAGATCTACCATCATGAGGGTAGCCAAAACTTACTGCGGGAAGAGGTTGGCACAAGCGGGAAACCGAAATCATAGGAATTATATCCTACAGAACTGCCCCCAGTATGCAGACTTGAGAAGAAAGAGGTGGCCCACTTACACTAGCGTCCAAGACAAACTGTATGGTGTGGCTGATAATCTGAGGCAGACGGCTGCCTTTATTAGAGAATCTGAAATCCCAATCTAGTGAGAACGCAGAAGAAAGAAGAATCTTAATACATTTTCCATTTTATTAAATATGTTCTTGGCCATTCTTATTCTCTTTCAAACTTCCTTTTCACACCTGCCATCTTCTGTTATTATATTTCACCTGTTTTAGTCTTTCTTTATGTACCATTATAACAACGTCTATGTAATCAACATCTTTGTTTTTCTTATTACAGTTGTGTTTTGTTTTCTCAATATTAATATCCAGACCATATATTTTACTTTTGCTGCACACTTGTCCTAACAGTTCTTGCCATATTTGTTCATTGTTCGCTAATCATCCGCATATTTTAGGTTATTTATTATTCATATATTGATGTTAAGCCCAGGTATCCCTTCTATTTGTTTTCATATATTTTCTGTATAAATGTTAAACAGGCAAGGGGATAGAACACATCCCTGTCTCACTTCTCTTTTTATGTCAGTAGGAGGTGTGTAGTTTTTGCCATTGTAGAATTATTCTTATTGTATAAATTGTTGATAATTCTGATGTCTTTCCCATCCAATCTTATCTCTTCGATGCACAAAATTTGTGTCTTTTGTTGAATTTTGTGTCTTTCTGTAAACTATATAATCTATAAACTTCTATTCACTTTTCTCTTAGTGCTATTTGACAAAAAATTGCTTCTCTTGTTCCCCATTTTGTTTAAAAAACCGAATTGTTCTTAGCTAATTGTGTTTTCAGTTTTGCATTTTATTCTCTCCTGATTTTTAGGAATACTTTTAACATCGTTTTTATTGCTCTTTCTACCTCTCATCTGAGAATGTTTGGACAATCATTATTATGTGATTTTGGTTTAGTACCTTTATTATCTTCAAAAAGATCAATGTACTCTGTCCATCTTTCCTTTATTTCATCAAATATAATTTGTCCTTTTTAGTTTTTGATACATCCTGCTGCATATGATGTATCTTTTCTAAATAATTTTCTTATTTTTACATGCGTGCCTATTATATTTTGTTTTTGTTCCATGTATTCTATTTCTTTGTATATTGTTTCTATCCATTGGTATTTTGTTTGGCTGCACATATTTCTTTATTTAGTTTTTCATATTATGGTGTGTTCTTTGCTCTCTTCCTTTTCTGTCATTTTATCTATTCTTTCTTCAGTCATCCATAATTGATTTTTCTTCTCTTTTTTTAGGTAGGCATTTTTTCAAATTTAGTATGCTTCCTCTCAAGTAATCCCATTTTGTATATATACCTTCTTATTTTTCTTTTTTCTCTTCTATATTTCTCCATGTTATCATTATTTCATATTTATTGCCTCTAAGTATTTTTCTGCTGTAAGTGGCATCTGCCATTGTTTCCACTTCTGAAATAGTTTTACCTTTTATTTCCTGTCTTACCTTTTATTTCCTGTCTTTTTAAGTGTTATATGCATTTTGATTACTATCGGACTGTGATCCAGGTTTATATCTGCCTTCTGGATATGTTTTTGCTTTCTTTTCATTATTTAAAAATCTGTCTCTTATCATAATGAAGTCAATTTGATTTCTCTTTCTATCTCCAGGGCTCTTCTATTTATATAATTTTCTCCATTTGAAAAATGTGTTCAATTATAATTAGTTGATTTTATTCACAGAATTTTACAAGTATAGCTCTTCTGTCATTTCTTGTTCCAATTTCATATCATCCCACAAAGTGTTTGTATTTTCCTTTTCCTACTTTTGCTCTCCCATTACTTTTAGTATTTCTGTTGATTTAACTAGTTTGAGTATATTATGTAGCTTCATCTTAATATTCTTTATTTTCCTCTTCATTATAATCTTGTTGATGCATTTGTTTGAATTATCACTATGTTGAACATTGTTATTCTATTTTTATATGATCAATATCCACTTATGTTTTTCCAGTTCTTTTTTGACCAGTATTCTGACTCCTTGTTGGTGCTCTTCTCTCGAGTAAATAACTGTGTTCTTCTCTCCTAATATAGCTGGTCACTCCATCTCAATTCTGCTCAGTTATCAGTTATATGAGGACTATCATTATAGTACTCCGGATATGTCCATAGGTCTCCGCCTCAACAAATCCAGTAGTGGCCCAACACGCCAGTTCGATATTGATTAATCACTCTTTTTGTATATTTGGTATATCATTCTTTTTGGGCTGTACTACCATCAACATCCATTTCTCTCAATCTGGTCAGCGACTGGGAATCACAACCCTGAAACTCTTCTGTTTGGAAAGACTCTCTTAATGAGTTAAGAATGTAATTTCAGTACATTGCAGCTCCCTCTGATATCGTAGCCTTGCCAGCCAATTTATCAGTTTACTCCTAACTCCTGCATGTCCAGGGACAAAAATGAAGCTGATTTGTCTATTCTGCTACTTCCATTATGTCTATATTCCTGTAAACAAGTAATTAGTAGTTAACAGTAACTATTCTTACATGGAATAAGTAACATATGGATTTCTATCTATTCTTCCGATATTTCAGTTGGACAATGCAGATGAACAAGCAGCTCAAGTGAGAAGAGAACTGGATGGTAGACTTCACAATGTAGAAATGATGGCTCGGGTAAGCTATGTAATTGATTTCATTGATCTTGAAATTAAGGGAAAAGATAAACAGTTGAAATTGATCAGCATCTGAGAAGAATAGAAATTAACTATTGTCTGAAATGGATGTGATAGAAACTATTTTTTCGAAAATAAACTTGTCAATTCTTCTATGTTTGAACTGAAAAGAGCCAGTGTGTTGCCAGGGCTTGCAAAGGAAGCAAAGAGTAGTGGCACTGTGACCCACACAACATGTTGTAAGAGGCGATCGAGGTAGGGTCATAGGGAAGCTATCTTAGTAAATACAAATCATCACAGAGATCGGATGTGCTGGTCTACTTGTAGGCGCATAACTGGCACAATGTACAATCGTTTATATGTTCAGATCACATACAAATCACAAAGAGTGGTTTAACAAGTTGTCGATATGGAGCGTTCGAAGAAGAAGAACTGAAAGGGGCATTTGTTATGTTGTGCCGCAGTTTACAGCGAGACTGCAATATCTGTGTGTTTTTTTAGCTGACACATCCATTTTCAGCACATTTTTGGGACCCAGTTGGCCTTCCCTCTTCACTGCCTTTGTAAAATGACGATGTATCTTTTTCTTATGTTGATAATTAGTTTCATATGAGCATTAACCTCTTTAAGCACATTAACATTAGTTTTTTATTAGCATTCTTCTGTAGAACTACATCTTTGTGGTCTCCAGAAATTTTCTATCTATATATTTATATCATCTTCATGTATTAGCTGACATATAAGTGACCCCCATTGTTACTGCTATGCTACCTTTCTACCCATTGTATCTCGTGCTGTCCGTACCCTTTCATTTCCCTTTTCACCATCCTTTTCCAGGTCGTTTTTAGTCTGCCTCTTCTTCTATCTGCTGTTCATCGGAGAACTGTCTTTGTCAAATAACTCTGTATTATCGATATAAGGAAAGACTGCAGTAAAACTATGCAGCAATAGCGAAACACTTAAAAACAAACTGCTGTAGTTTGTTTTTACTTGTTTCAGATAGTCTTATGTCATTCAATTTCATGTTCAAGATATCTCCATCATCTTCCTCTAATCATGGTTGCCAATGATGTACATAGTTTGTTTTTACTTGTTTCAAATAGTCTTATGGCATTCTACATTCATGTTCAAGATATCTCCATCATCTTCCTCTAATCATGGTTGCCAATGATGTACATAGTTGTTATGTTTCAAATAGTTTATGGCATTTACATTCATGTTCGATATCCCATCTTCTAATATGTGCCAAGTGTATAGTTTGTTTACTTGCAAATGCTTATGGCATTCTACATTCATGTTCAAGACATCTCCATCATCTTCCTCTAATCATGGTGGTGAATAATGGTACATTCTTTGCTTAAATGTGAGGTTAATCCTTGGCTGGATAGCTGCTTCTTTAATGGAGAGAACCGTTACACTACCTTTAGGAACATGGACATCAGATCCTGCATGTATATGCCGGGATTACCCACGTTCTCCTCTATCACCCAAATTGTTTAACTGATTCAGTACCAGGTTTTTTCACCTCTGGACGGAATTATTTTTTAGCTTCAAAAATATTGCACACATACTTTAGTTAAATTAAAATATTGTTTCTAAATATGATTTAAAGTTGAACTTATTATATATCAAATTAAAGATAAATGATTGTACTTTCATAAAATATTTATTGTATGCGAAAATATAATGTTGTGTTGACTGTGCATGACAAATATTAGCATGTAATAAAAAATTAATTGAAATTGTGAGAACAAAAATCCAACTTACCAAGGGCCTTGAGGAACAATATGGGGAATAAGTCAGTGTAACTGCTCTCTTTATATAAGTAATCCGTTTATGAATACACAAAAATTAAGAAAATATTGACGGAATATATGGTTTACTAACTGTTCGCAAATTAGCAACACGACCATCTTTGAAGAAATTTCCATCCTACTGGAACCTGACTGGGGCAACGCCCTCTCGCAGCTGGTTGGGAAACACTACTAGTATTATTTAAATTATTAATAATCGACGTATTTAAATCACAAACTTCTGTGTCATCAGAATCAGAAGCTTCACTATCTTCACTATCAGTATCTACATCTTCATGCAACCAATCTCACGCTTCTGCAGCTGTAAACGTGCAGACGAGCTGATAACAAACCATTTCTAGACTCTGAATTGTTAGACATTATTTTTAATCACAGGGTAACTTGAAAACGAAAATTAAACTTGGTTTCACTTCTGATTCTAGTCAAAACCACGATGTTGTGATTTGGTTATCGTTAGTACTTCCTTTCTACTTAGTTTCCGGTTGATATAAAACTACAATCGGAGTGAAAATTAATAAAAACTCAACGCAATAGTAGCCGTCTTTTAAAAGACGCTTGGGCCACGCAGATAAGAAATATGTGCACTACAGTGTTCCACGGGACTGAATCAGTTAATATTTCCACAGCAAATTTAGCTAAAATTCAGCCAACCGGGTTGGGTCGGACATTGACATTTGTAGATGATATCTTAATATATAGGACTGGGTCAGATAGACGAGAGATGGTCAATGACATTCAGAAAACATTGCTTACCATTTCGCGTTGGTGTAGAGAGTCTCGCTCTCAGGTCAATCCTGAAAAGCGTGTATGTTGTGGTGCTTTTTTGAATAATTCCATAGTCAAGACTGATCTACCCCGTGTAATCTTTGATGTACATATCATCGAGCGCAGTGACAGGATGCGCTATCTTGGAATAACCCTTGATCGTAATCTATCTTTCAAACACCATGTTGAGCAGACGATACAATGTTACAAGCGTGGTCTTGCGGCTTTCAAAGTTATGCTGGCCGCACACCTTGAGCAGTGATTACTTGTCCTTTTGTTCGATCAACTGGTTATGTCCGTGGTAGATTATGGACTCTGCATTCTTACGATATCAAGATCACAATGTGAACGACTCGAACATGTTGAGAATGAAGGTATGCGTATAGTCCTTGGCTGCACTAGAGATACCCCCATTGTGAAAATGAGATATATGCTTGGCCTTCTGTCATTATGCTCCTGTCATGCAATCGCCCAAACCAAGGCATATATGCAGGTTACTGCGGATAAGAGACTTCCACTGCACAAGAACACTAATGATGTTAAGGGCACGAGAATCTAGCGTGACATGTCGTGTATGGGCCAGGCTGAGAGAACAATTGGCCAAGTGAACACGGTTGTGACCCTACCAAAAGGGGAAGAATGGATTCCAACAGCTGATAGCATGACCAACTATCTCAATGTTATCATTACTCTTGAAAGAGAATGTCGTGATTGGGGCAACATGAAGGCTGATCTCGCAGTTAAGCAGCTGATAGAAGATAATGCAGGGGATGATGATGATGTTGTATATACCGATGGGTCAGTTCATCGTGGTGAGAACTCAGGCTGGGGTTTCTCCTCTAATGCGCATGGTAGGGTTGTTGCAGAGCGAACTGGAGCGTACAGGACAACTCCTTCTAGTATGAGGATGGAGGTTGAGGCCGTTACTGCTGCCCTCCATTGGCTCTCTGGGACTTCATTTAGCGGGGCCGTTGTATTGTATCTGACTCTCAGTCGATGCTTCACAAGTTCCAGAAGGGCAGGTTTCGGTATGAGTGGACATCGTCTATCAAAGTTTCTAACCTCCAGAGGCTTACATGGGTATACTGTCCTGGGCCTGCAGGTGTTTACGGTAATGAGAGAGCAGACAGGCTTGCATCAACAGCATAAATTGTTGGGGAGTTAAAGCTGGATAAGGGGAATGTTCTTTGGTCTCTTCACGAATGTCTTTTGGATCAGGACACTAAAATAGATGTTGAATCGATCCAGCGATTTAGGCAGTTTGGAGTTACCCGTTATACAAGTAGAGCTTTATGCATGAGGGGCAGAGTGAGAAGTGTGTTTAATCAGCAAGCCACGGGAACCATCAGTCTGCATACTCTTCGATATCTGTTGGGGAGACTGAGCACCTATGGGTCTGCCCGGAGTGCATTGATGTCAGTTTAGTAGCCACTAACCAATGATGTACAGTTAGTTTTCTTCCACAGCTCCTCATTTGGGATCTAATCCAACTTTTTTAGGATCTTCGTAATAGTTTTATTTTAAAAAGATATTTCATTCAATACATTAAAAAAAAGTTGTCATTCTTAAAGGACTTAATTTTTTTTAAACAAAAACAAAAACTATTGATAGTACTATCCTTGAATCTTATGAGGATAAAGATAATACAATCTAAATAAGTTGTGTGTTCTTTCAGACACATCGACATCCCAAATTTGTTGTGAAGGAAATGGAAAGCATGTATCTAGAAGAATTGAAGTCTTCCATCAACAGTCTCAAGTCTAACCTGGAAAGTTTACCAGTCTCAAAGGGAGGGACTGATTCTAAATACTCGAAATACTCGCTACAGAAGCTCAAGAGATACAACAGGTACATAACCTTGTTTAAGAAAAGCAGAATAAAACGTTGTATGCTTAAGATTTGAATTGTTTAACAACATATATTTCACAGCAGAATATACTTTAGCATATGCCATCAAGAGTTGGAAAATTACTAAAGTTATAGAAAGTAAGTTGAATGCATTTGAAAATAAATGTCTGCGAAAAATAATGAAAATAAAATGGAACGAATTCAGAAGTGAGGAAATCAGAGAAATGTCTGGTCAACCACTAGTGACAACTGTTATAAGAAGGAGAAGATAAAGATTTGTGGGGCATACTTGAGAAGAAATGATCAAAGAATACCAAAGCAGGCATTAAAGTGGAAGATAAAGGGTTCTTCTTCTGGTTTCTCACTAGATTGGGGTTTCGAACTCTCTAATAAAGGCAGCCTTCTGCCTCAGATTATCAGCCACGCCATACAGTTTGTCTTGGGTGCTGGTGTAAGTAGGCCACCTCTTTCTTCTCAGGTCTGCATACTGGGGACAGTTCTGTAGGATCAGTTCTGTAGGATATGTTCTATTGTCTTACTCGCCAAGGCACAGGTCATTGGTGCCTATCTTGAATTTAGT
Organism: Arion vulgaris; assembly: GCA_020796225.1. Lineage (NCBI taxonomy): Eukaryota > Metazoa > Mollusca > Gastropoda > Stylommatophora > Arionidae > Arion > Arion vulgaris. The sequence continues at coordinate 43,725,421 of CM036765.1, read as the reverse complement.
GTACAGGTGGTGTCTCAAGGGTTCAAGAAAGAGAGGACACCTCCTAGGTAAACCCTGAAACTTACTTTGCTGAAAGAAGCAAGAAATATCAGACTCAATTCTATGAAGGACATTGAGTGAGTTGCCCAAGTCAGAGCGACATGGAAAAATTACTTTCAATCCCTATGTAACGTATATTGGTATGAAAGGAATATATATACATATCCCTCAGCATCATGTGCACAGCTTCTTCAATGTCCTGCTGCCACCATCGTCTTGGTAATTTAATGCATCATCTTTCAGGAACGACCGCACTCTATTACTGTTCTCTCCAAACCATTGTGGTGTTTAATGTGACCAAGATATTCCAGTTTCTGGGATATTATATTTATAAGTGAATGTTCAGGTCTTTCCATTTTGGCCTGTCATGGTTTCTTAGTATTGTTAGTTTTGTAGTTTGATGTTGCTTTCTGAATGGTTTTGGCCACCTAGCAGCTGTCTATAAATCACAGCATAGATTATTTGTTTATATTGACTGATCACAAGCAATCACAAAGAGTGATTAAATTAGTGATTATTCTAGAGCGATTGATAACAAAATAACAACAATAAATGAAAGTCTCAAAACTTCTGCCTCACCTGTGCACCCTTTAGCCAGATCTGCTATGCTTTATCCTGACCATTATGTTTATTGAGTTGATTGGGTAAACCCTTGGGTAGATACTGGCTCTGTTCCTCCCTGAACTGAAAGAAGCAAATAGATCTGGTTTTTGTATGACCACATTTCTATACTTGCGTGTGTTTGCCATGATTACATCTTTGATGGAAAAGGTTGAGTTTTAGTCTAGGTTGTCCTCATAACTTTTTCATATCTCTGAGCTAACTGCAAGGTAGCAGGCTAATTTATTAACAAAGGTTTCCTTTCCCATTGCTGAATTTTATAGCAGTGCTATTTCATTTGATGTTCTAGTCATTGGGCATTTGGAATATTTTATTGGGATCACCTGTGCTACCTGGTGATGCTTCCTATTCTGTTGGGGATACCACCATTTGATCTGGGACATCTTATTCACCCAGTATTAAGCTGGCTTAGATAACAACTGACATTTCATTTCTAAAGGTTATTGCACTAGCCGCTATAGCTGACTCTCAGGTTACTCAGGCAAACTCATTTGCCTAACAAAACAACACTCGACAGAAAACTATACAAACCACTGTGGGAACTACAAAAGACAGTGACGTTTTAACAAGAGACAACATTGAATATATAGACAATATTTCAAGCAACAAAAGGAAGGAAGGCTCTCAAGTTGACTCGCCTCAATTGGGTACCAGAGAAACACTGTTAAGTAAAGGAACCTGGTGTAATGTTTACCATATTACCCATCGTGTGCTGTTGGTCAATGAAAAATGTGGGTCTAATGCTATATTTCCCTATACATCACATCATATGAAAAAGGGCTCTTTACTTTTTGCTATATATATGTCACATCAAAGATCATGTCAATCCTTGCTTCGTTAGCGAGACAAATCTGTTTCCAAGGCATACTACAGGACATTGTAGCAAGATCTTGGTCAGTATGTTATCTGACCACTAGTCACGTGAAACAAGGACATCTTTGCTTTGTCAGTGGAGGATAGTTTTAGCAATGCCAGAAGGTCTAATCATATATCCATACTACTGCAACTTTAAATACATTACACTTTTTTTTTAATGAATGAGAACAGAACGGTTCTAAGCAGAAATCCACACTGTCAACTCTAGTAACTGCTATGAATTGTCAGACTTAAAAAAAATAATTTGACTAAACAGATGTTTTGAAATACGAGGGGCATTCAGAAAGTAATACACTATATTGATTTTCTCAGCTAATAATTAAGATAGAAGCATGACATTTTGCACACTTCAAATATGACATGTGCCAATTGTGTGTACCAAATTGCAAAGCAATTTGACAAATAATACTGCCAAACTAAACTCTTGAAATGGAGCATGTTAACAACATGCGTTAAACAGCGAATTGTGATTGAATTTCTTCTTGGAGAGAAGGAAACTAGTGTGAACATTCACAAATGTCTATGTGATGTGTATGGAAGTCTTGTCATTGACAGGAGTACAGTAAGTTGCTAGGTTCAGAGAATAAGAGTCATGAAATGTAGATACAGAGCTGCATGTTCTGCTACGCAGTGGACAACCTGCTACAGCCACCAACTCAGAAATGGTGAAAGCGTTGAGGGCATTATTCTTAATCATAGGTGAATCACCTCAATAATTCGCCTTACAGCTGTCAGTCGGGAATGATAGTGTAAATGCAGTTATAAAAAGTCTAGAATTTTCTAAGGTTTGCGCAAGATGGGTTCATCGGTCTCACAATTGAGCATTATCTTCTGAATTGTTGATGGAATTTCAGTGCTGTTGGAGATAAATTTTTGACTATGACCGTTACTGGTGATGAAACCTGTACACATCATTTTGAACCTGAAACAAAAAGACAGTCAATGAAGTGGCATCGTCTGCAATCACAACGAAGAAAGAAATTCAAGACAACTCATTCAGCTAGAAAGGTCATGATTACTGTCTTTTGGGACATTGAAGGTGGAATTCTTGTGGATGTTATGCCAAGAGGAGAGACAATCAATTTGCAAGCTTTTATTAGCGCATTGAAAAAACTTGATTGACGTTTCTTGTTTGACCCCACAAAAATCTGCTTCTCCTTCATGACAATGTGTCCCCTCACACGTCTGGCAACACAGGAAGCAATCACCAAATTGGGCTGTACTGTACTACTCCATCCACTCTATAGTCCCAATTTTGCAGCCTCTGATTTTCATCTGTTTGGTCCACTTAAAGATGCACTCCGCAGGACAAGGTTTGAAGATGATGAAGTGAGTGATTTCAGCAGCGTAAAAAATGGCTACATGATCAAGTAAATATCTGGTACAGGCTAGGAATGCATGCTCTTGTTTCGCTCTGGCATACAAGTTGATAGAGATTGTGTTGAATAATTGGTTATTGGTTACTGAATTGGCGTCACAGCATTCTGGGCAGACACATAGGATAGGTGCTCAGTCTCCACTAACAGATGTCAAAGGGTATGCATACTGATGGTTGATGTGGCTCGCTGATTAAACACACTTCTCTCTCTGCCCCTCAAACTTCTGCCCCTCAAACTTCTGCCCCTCAAACTATCACACCTCAAACTTCCAGCTCTACTTGTACAATGAGTAATTCCAACCCTTGAATAATGCAGTTGTTTAAATGACATGACCATGTGCATTATATATTAATTTCATGTTTTTGATTAAACATTTCATGAGAAAACTGATGTGGTGCATTACTTTCTGAATGCCCCTCATAGAAGATAAAGGGTATTCTCTATCTTGGTTACACAAGTTATGTGTACTGATAGGTGTGCAAGACGGGAAAGCCACAAGAGAAATCAATACATCAACCAACACAGAATGGGAGTTGTTAGTCTAAATACACTGAAATACATTCTTGGGAGGAAACCGTTGCAATTATGGACATGACTGATAAAGATGATCCGTGAATGAACAATGCCCCTCGTATCTTATCTTAACCACATTTGCCGTGGGGAGAGTTAGTTTTCTATCTTGTGCCAGGTGTGTTGCACTTGACGTCAGTCTAGGTTGATGCTTTCGCAGGGACTCTGAGATGTTATCTATCCATCGTGTTCTTGGCCTGCCTCGTGCTGCCCTTCGTATTAATTACACAATTTGATACCCAAAAACTATAGTATAATTTTGTGTGTGATCACCATGTGTGACCGTATATTTATGTAAATATATCATCATTTCTCAAATCTATGTTTCTTTAGTTATTTGTTCATCTTTCTCTCTACTAAGCAGGTCACCAGTACAAACATCACCTACAAGGTATTCCCAGTCCAGATTGCAAATATTCATTTTGCTTTTCATATTTCTGTAGAAAAATGTGTAATTTATCATTTGTATATATTATAATTTATCCTATTTTTGTTATTTTTGACAATTGTATGCCCTTGTATGTTGACATATAATTATTAAAAATCCTTTTCTGCTTGTGTCAGATAGTATTATATGATGCATGAAAGGAAGAAAACAGGCTGACTCCATTTGTTTTTTACATTTAAAGTATAGAGGAGTCCATTAGTTCAAACTCTGTTATAAACATTACGTAATGGTTTTGTTTTGTTTGTGGCATTTATGAGTGTTTTATTAATTACTGTATTTGAATATCAATTATTTTATTTTTTTCCTCTAATAAATTATTATTGCCTGTTAAGAAAACTTTAAAAAATAGTCAAATCTTTTGTTGTCATTTTTTTCTCAGTGAGTTGCATTTTCCTCCCTTTTTTAATTGCCTTTATATCATTCCTCTGTAGCCTCTTGTTAACCATAACGTATATCTTTTACCCTGTAGAATTAGTCTTATCATTTTTGTTTCTATTTTTCCTAACTAAATTTCTTTTTATTATCGCTGATATGTGTATCTAATTATTTGCTGTTCATTATTTACCTTATATTTCGACCAAAAACTGCATGACTGTATGTTCATGGTTACTTGTTCCTCGTAATTGTTGAGCATTTATTTTCTTTTTATTTATTGAATCCTGACTTATTAGAGTTCAAACTTTGTTTCAATTTGAAATTGTTCCAGAGTAGATGATATAATTTGTCTTCAAATTGTCTTTGGCATATTCTCAGACTGAGATGATATGATAGAGGGGCAAAAACATAGAGGGGCAATAACAGAGCAGAAACCTACGTTGACCTTGGTCAGGAGAAGAAAATGACAACGGTCGGATATATCCTGCAGAATACACAGTTTAGTGTCAATAGACAAGCACTTGAGTGGAACCTGCAAGGGAAACGGAAAAGGAAACATCCTAAACAGTCCTGGAAATGGAGTCTTCTTGAGGAACTGTAGGACGTTGGACTATCCTCGAAAGCCATAAAAAAATGACACCACACAGGTGAAAAGACTAACAAACTTGCAAGAGCTGGAGGGAGCATAACATAACCCCACCCAACACAAAGCTTTACATAAATAAAGACTCCTGAAGCAGTCCATAAAAATGAAGTGGAGAAAAACAAGTGGAGGATACAACTCAGAGCACAACAACATAAATACATTAAAAAGTAAAGAGCAGACTACAGTCTTCAGACTTAGAACGGTGCACTGTGGTTGTAGACCTCCATATAATGGGTCTCAGAGACTCGGCTGCCTGCACCTGTGGAGCACCAAAGCAGTTCTCAGCGCACATCCTGCAAGACTGCCCTAGTCTGAGCAGCGTGGGAATGGAAACTTGGCCAACACGAACAACCTTTCAGAACAAACTATGGGGGACCGTGAAACCACATGCGTACTCACCCTGTTTATGATACATACTGGGATAGTCGAATAGCAGAAGTTGATTGCAGAAGAAGAAATACTGTCGGAAAGAGTAGTTGAAAGCAAACCTGGCTATGCTAATCCAAACAGCTCTAAGCTGAGATGCAGGAATTTGGAATCAAATGATTATGAAAATCCCCCTTTTGAGGACAGATAAGTAACATAGATAATCAGCAGGTTTCAGGAACTATAACAAAACAGTTCACATCCAGATGTCATAGACCAAGAAAACTGCCTTGATAGTAATAACAGAAACAATTATGACTATATTAAATGGAAAATTTATCAACTTGTGTAATTATGAGTACATTATTCAAAATGTAAATAGTCTTATCAATTTAAAAGTGCATTTCACCCTGAAGATTATTTAATTTATGGAGTAAATAGTTGTTTTGGTGTTTTGTCATACCTGTAGTTCTTATTTCATTATTATTAGCGTAGTAAAACCAATTTTAAACAGGGTAATCAACCTGATAACTAACTTACATTTTATAAACGCAACTACTACTTTAGGCATGATCGATTCAGCAAATTAATTTCTAACATACGATAACAATGGTTCATTCTACACAAATTTGCCCGAACCACTGTGATCTGTAGACATAACCATTCTTTAAATTCCCTAAACAGAAGTCTTTGTTTATAATGACAGATCAATGTTAATAAATATACTAATGGAAAATAGATGATAATTTACATTTACATTACAATTCAAAATCTCGTATATTGCAAAAAATGCAAAGAAATGAGATTCAGTTTTAGAAAAGTTGAAAAGAGTGACTGTTAAATAACTGTTTCTATATTAGGAACACAAAGATTATACATCCTAGCTCTAAATTTGAACACACCTGATAAACACTGATATTAGTCGACAGGCCTTTGCCTAAATCACGCGTGCCTAACATGCCTGAACTAAGCAACAAGAAAGAAAGATTACAACAGAAAACTGAGATGTTTCTAACAAGTTTTCTGTCTCAACGTGCATGCTAATAGATTTTTGAGAAAATCTGATAAATGATCAGAACGATCGTAGACCTCCATAAAGTCTATCAGAGCAAAGATTCAAGTGGCCTTAGCATTTAGTGTAGATTGATACATTTCAGCACCATCTCGTGCTCCTATGTCATTCAGCATTACTCAGTTCGCTCTCCAGTCGTAGCACAGAGTACAAAATGGATAGATCAACATTTCAGAGTCCCTAGTATGGACTGACAACGTCAGTCGTTCTAACACACCGGCCAAGATAGGAAACTAACTTCCACGACGCCATGCAAATGTGTTAAGATAAGATATAAGATAAGATAAGATAATCAGCAGGTTTCAGGAACCATAAGCAAACATACAGTTCACCATCCACTGTGAATTGTCCACTCAGCAACTATTGATCTGACCAGTGTGTTATTCACTCGGCTCTTATAACTAATAACTAATTAGTGCACTATTTAAAACTGTTGAAATCCATCTTAAATCTTGGTGTAATTATGAGTAACATTATTACAAATGTAAAAATTAAGATCTTATCAATTTAAAAGTGACATTTTCACCACTGTGATTTGTTTACACATTTATGTGGTCCAAAATAGTTGCTCTTTTGGGTGTTTTTGTGCATGACTCTTGTAGTTCTTCTTCTCATTATTATTTGCGTTTGTTTTTAACAACCAATTTTAATCATTCTTTGTGATATGTTTGATCTTTGCCAAGAACGTGCTATACGCTTTCACATTGGTTTGTTGGCCCCTAAACGCATAGACTTCTACACGTTTAGGACATGTGCATCCGATTTCAGCCAAACCTCCTTAGTCGCCCTATGACATGCACGGCAGGTAACAGTGGTTCTATTCTTTACACCCCAAATTTGGGCCCCGGTAACCACCCGGTGACTTGTAGTTAATAATCCATCTCTTTAATTTCTTAAAAGTCAGATATTTCTTTTGTTTATGTGACATGATCTGTTTAATAAAGTACCTGGAATGGAAAGTAGATGATAATTTATTGTTACAACATTACAATTCAATAATTTGTATATTGTCATAAACAAAGAAATGATGCATTTCAGTTTTAGAAAAGTTTAGTAATAGGTGTACTTTTTTGTTTAACTAAACTGTTTTTTATCAGTCTACGGACACACAAAAATTGCATACATCCTAGCTCTAAATTTAGAGAAGGCACACCTATATTGCGGGGGACACTGATAATAAGGAAAGCAGGCCTTTGCCTAAAAATCAGAAGCGCCATACCAGGTGCCCTAACTATGCCTGAATTCATATCGGGCAAATGCAAGAATAAGAAGAAATGCATACATCCAACAAATCTGTGAAGCTTATGCATTGTTTCTAACACTATGTCATTTTTTCATTGCAGTTTCTGCAACAGTGCCATGCTTTTAAAAAATAGATTTTGGCTGTTAGACCATACTCAATTCCTGATAAACTCTCTCTCTTTCTCGATCACCGCCCAGACCGATGTACCAGACCTCCCCATAAATTCTATTCATGTGGAAATCTGATTCATGCAGCCTTAGCATTTGGTGTGTTTTACGTTACATCTTCAGCACCATTTGTAGCTCTGGTGCTTATCCTTCGTCGATGTGTCCGGTTTCAGCCAGTGTTTACTCAGTTCGCTCTCCGTTCTGTAGCCATCTAGTGTTTTTACAGTGTGGGGTAGCTAGCGCCACATCTAACTTCCTTAGTCACCTATTATGACATGCGTGGCAGGTAACAGTGGTTCTATTCTTTACACCCCAATATGGGCCCCGGTAACCAATCGGCCGGCCTGATAAACTGAGGGAATTATTGTTCAATAAGGCACACATTTGCACAGAACGGATACTGATAAGATTCTAGAAACATAAAATCCAACTATATAGTACCACATCTGCTGATTCATACTGTAGCATGGTGTTAGATCTAGTTGATCATAGGAGAGTGTGTCAAAACTAACTCATTCTTCAAAAGTTATAGATTTGACACATACAAATGTTTTTACATTTTGTGTGTTCATTTGAATTGTTAATTTTTACATCTTTCTTGATAAAAGCAATTTGATAGAATTTATGATGTTCTATCTTCTTTTCTTTAATCCTGTTTTGCCTCACAACGTCAGGATGCAAAGAGATTTATAGAATGAACTTTTGTGTGCGCTTCATAAATAGTGTTTTTCATCACCTCTGTTATCTCCGAGGTTCACCTTTTGCGTGGACAGCCTTTTGCTTTGTATCCACTTCTGTTGATGTACTTTTTAGACTTGTCATACATTGTTTTTAATTTATATGTGTTCATTGTTATTTATTTTACTGTCATATACACCATCTTCTATTGCACCTTATAATTAAAGTTATTGTCAATCCACAGGTCTCAGCATTCCTCCATTTCTAAGTTGGATGTCAGTGAAGACAACGATCCAGGACTTTCCAAGATGGATGTTGTCCTGACATTCTCTCTAGAGGTCAGTTAGATCAATTAGGGGATTTATATAACATAGTGACAGAGTTCAGAAAACAATGCCAATCTAGAAGCTACTGATACAGATGCCACTGATACAGATGCCGGCTATAAAAACTGCTTGATCCTAACTAGAGTAATAATTTGAGATAAAAAAATAAGAGTCATGTAGATAATTCTTCACTAAATACTAAGAAAAATATCTGACAATAAATAGCACTTTCTTATCAATATTCAACAGTTTCAAACAAGTAATCTATGCTCCCTCTAACATAATATTCATCATAAACTCAAAACTATCAATACAGGAATTGAAAAATATCTGTTTACTTAAAACAAAGCAGTAATAACAACTGTCTATGTCAGTGGTCTGCTTTACTTCTTCTTCTGCAATCAGCTGCTGTGAATTCAGGTGTTAGTCATGACGCCTGGTAGTGCTTTTCTGACAGATTTTTGCGTGAGTCCTGCTTACCATTTGACTGGTGTCCCTTGTCATACAGATGAGCCTTCGTTGTCTTCAGAGGTATTGCCTCCTACACTGATCTGACACCTACTGATTTACATCTCTTTCTCACAATGAAAAAACATTTGCACAGCAACCGATTCCAATCAAGCATGAAGTACAAAAATGACTGCATCAACAGGATCCCACTTATTTCATCTGAGTTTTGATTCATGGATTTTCTTCCTGGACAAGTTTCTTAACAAAAATAGCGACTACCTTGAAAATGTTTTAGTGTAAATGTATCACTTTTTGAGACATAACTATTTCAGTAGAAATAAATTATTGAAGAAAAAAAAATAGAATAGGAAGCCTTATTTTCTGGCTCTCTTAGAATTGAAATGTACAGCATGGGGAAGTTTTATAGCTAACTCACATGGTAGGGTCATCACAGAGTTGAAACTACACTCATGCTTGCATTCTGAGTGATTCATTGAGTATCATCTGAAAGTTGGAGACTGGTTCGATGCAAAGGCAATGGACTAAATCACTACAAGTGTCAACAATTTGCAGAATTACACTTATTTTAGTTCCGGATACATGGGTGTCATTGACAATGAGAGAGCAGACTCTGCCACCATATCAGGGGGGATCAACCAATAGATAGAGCTGACATTCTGAACACCCTTATAGAGTATGGCCGCAAAGAGGATTTTAATTTTAACCAATCCACGTCAACTGCAAGATTGCAAGAGTTTGGAATTGAAGATTGGCGTGGCCCGAAAAGAACAGCACAACAGGTATATGAGTAGGCTCGTCAATCAACATTGAACTGGTACGTTTAGTCGTTAGACATTGTTGAAGATATTGCAAAGGATATCGGAGTACCTATGGACATTCCTGGAGTGCAATGAAGATATTCGAAACTGAAACAGTTGCATCTATTCTAAAGACTTTGAACCATGCATGGTTGTACTTTTAGAAAGTATAAAGTTAGTTATTAACTGAGATATTTAATATAGTTAAGGGAAACGTATTGTGATATTGGTATTTTCTGTTATATTATATTTATAGTTATTGCTCACAATTAACATCTGTACTTTCTACCAGGTTCATGTCATTGAAGTAAAGGGACTAAAGTCACTAGCACCCAGTAAAATCGTTTATTGTACAATGGATGTGGAAGGTGGAGAGAAGCTGCAGACTGACCAGGCAGAAGCTTCCAAACCTCAGTAAGTCAAGAAGATAGTTTTTTTTCCAATAAGCTATTATTCTCACTTGCTTATTGGTTATAATAAGCTGTTATTCTCACAGACTTATTAGTTATCATCATCATCAAATAGCTTGTCCTGAGCAGAACTTTGCCACCCCAACAGTCCTCCGGAATTTCTCTCATAGGCCAGACATCCTGCCTCTGCAGCCGTCATGTTCAAACCATCAGTTACATCCTGAATCCATCTTCTCCATGGCCTTCCTCTTCTTCTCTTTGCAGGTATGCCGCCCTCCATTATGGTCTTCTCCAGCCCTTCATGTCTTTTTATATGTCCAAAATATCTCAATTTTCCTTTTCTTATTTGTAGCATCAGTCAGTTCATATCGGTTATAATGAGATTGTATTCTTACAGGCTTATTGGTTGTAATGAGATGTTATTCTCACAGGCTTATTGGTTGTAATGAGATGTTATTCTCACAGGCTTATTGGTTGTAATGATATGTTATTCTCACAGGATTCTTGGTTGTAATGAGATGTTATTCTCACAGGATTATTGGTTGTAATGATATGTTATTCTCACAGGATTATTGATACCTTCTTTTTCTTTTCATTTGCTTTAAATATTGTCAACCTTTGACATGGTGATGAAATATAATACAAATTCTTATATTCTGTTAGATGGGATACTCAAGGTGACTTTACTACTACACACCCGCTTCCAGTTGTTAAAGTCAAACTGTACACAGAAAGCTCAGGCATGTTGAAGTTGGAGGATAAGGAGTTAGGAAAGGTAAGTTGACACTGGGACAGACTAGCATAATGCATAAGCTTTTGCCTATCGACTTGGACACAAGACACATTACTGTCGATATTGGTACAGCCTGAAAAGAATGACATACCAAATATACAAAAAGATAGATTAATCAACATCAAATTAGTTTGTTTGGCCACTGGACGCTGCTGGAGAGACGGGGATCGGAGCACCTATGGACATGTCCAGAGTGCTATGATGATAGTCCTCATATAACTGATATTATTGAGTTTTTTCTAGCTGTATTTTTGTTTAGTTTGAAAAAAAAGAAGCCATCTTATAGTGCATCATACTCTTTCAACCATTTGTCATCATTTTTGAGCTATTTTAAATTTATGGTCATCAAAATATCAAACTTAAAAATGCTTTCGTAAGTAAGATGTACTGACTGTTCTTTTAAATCTGTCTTTTTTTCTGTATTTTGTCTGTAATTTTGTAGGTTGTGATCAGACCAACTGCAAACAGTTCAAGGACTCCAGAATGGTATCTTATGCACAAGACTAAAAACTTTCCTGATGACTTACGTATTAAAATAGCAGTCAGGATGGATAAGCCACAAAATATGAAACATTGTGGGTAAGAAGTGCAGCAATGTTATTGAAACAGTTTTTCTTTTGCATAAACTCTCAACATGAAAATATTAACAAAAAATAATATTTCAACCGGAGACTGCTAGTGTTTACAAAGAACTTGTCCCAGAATAGTTTCAGGCATGGTCACATATATTTTCTTTGATTCTCATATCTGGGTCCACCTTTGTTTGACCAGGGCAAATTAACATGCGAGAATCAAAATATCAACACAATAATTTCTAAATCGGTCATATTAGTCACAGTTGTTTAAAAGATAAGGAATATCAAATACAAATATTTTACTAAATAAATAACATAGCTAAGAATTGAGTAAAATTAAAAGCTTGGATGTTCTGCTACTACATGCTGTAATCAGATCCCTTTCTCTAAAACCCAAGTGTTAACAGGGATCGATATGGAGCGTTCGAAACAGGTCTTGGTCACTTTTGCATTAGATCTTCTATAGTCATTTTGTCTGCAACAGTTTAGAAAATAACAATACATTATGTGCCAAACACAGCAGCAAAGGGTTAGTGGACTGTATAATTCACTTCAGGTCATTTACAGAGGTGGGCCCCCATCCCGGCACACTTGATTCAAGTATAAGAAGAGATTTCTAGAACGGCTTTCGTGTGTGCTTCATAAGCAGTGGATTTTTTCCGTCGCCTCTGTTATCTCTGAGGTCCACCTTTTGTGTGGACGGCATACACATGATGATGATAATAATACTGTAATAGTAATAACTCAATGGTCGGGAGGCAGAAGTTCAGGCATTAATTTATGAGAACTCATCTGAGAATGATGTAATAATTTATACAGATGGCTCAGTGATTTGACATGTGCACTTATGTGCTTTCACTGCTCAAGTCAGATGGGGGTGTTGTGAAGGAAAACAGTGGTGGTTTTGCCGTGACTACGAGTAGTCTCACCGTGAAAATCAGTAACTAAACGATGGTCTGGCTGGAAGCACAGACTTTTATCCATGTATGTTTTCTCAGTGACTCAATGAGTATGCTCAGGAAGATTGAAATAGGCGGGAGTTGCTGAGGAGGTCTAGGCTGACAAAAATCAGTTTTATTTTCATGCCAGGGCAGGCAGGTGTCGGGGGAAATGAGCGTGCCGATAGGCTTGCAGGTATGGCTGCTGTAAAAAGCGGACGAGCAATAGACCAGGCTGATATTATAATTCCTAAGGAGAGAGTATGTGTACATGATTCAAGTAATAGTTGTGAATCTGCAACACTAACCAGACTGCAAGAATTCAAAGTCAAATGTGGTGTAGCTAGACAAGAACACTATGCTGGTAGCCAAAGAAGAATTATAAACCAACAAAAAACTGGTGTCGTTAGTCGCCACATGCTGAAAGACATACTGAGGAGATCGGAGCACTTATGGAATAATTGGTACGCAGTGCAATGATAATGATCCGACAACTAAACTAAACTGTTAATAATTCTATTGACAGATGGTTATATATGTTATAGGGGGTCGTGGCCTTGATGGTACTTATGATATAATGGTGGCTTTGATCATTTACAACCACCACTTAGGATGTCTGTGACTTAGTATAGTCCTCTGCCTCCTATGATGTTGTTGGTAAACATCAGATATTATGGTAGCTATGCCACGGTCTGATCTTGTAATGATATTGGTGTTTCTTGTTGTTGGTTATACTTATGGAGTGATCTTGTTATTATTGATGGTATATACGCTCAGTAAGGTCATTACACTCCTCATATGGAGAAGACAAAAATATAACTCATACTTTAGTTAAATTGAGTTTATTGATGACAAGACATATATATATATATATATATATAGCACTGTCTTTTTCTTTTTTAAAACTTTTTGATTAGTATCTATCTTAACCCTTTGCACCCAGCCACCTGTACCTTAAAATCCCTCCCGTAGCTCCTGAGCAAAAACAGCCCATATCAGAGTTATATTAAAACACGATAATTTAGTCCACTTAAATGATCTATAATTTGTTATAGACTTACCCCATCATCTCCTTTATTCCTGCTTATTATCTATTTGCAGAATGCTAACTTAAAATTTGTTTGCATTAAATATGTGGTACGGCATGAATACTCCCATATTTGTAGATTTTTCTCCAGATTGAACATATATCGGGAATATCAATCGATTAAAACAATTCTTCATTGTCTAAATGATCATCTACCTCACTTTCTATATCCTTATTAGAAAAATCATATTCTAAGCCTAATTCATCTTCAGACCCATTGAAAACAAGTTCAGCAGCTTGCTCTGTTGTTATACTTTTAGAATGACCATTTCTGAAAAATTTCAAATATCTTTTCAACATGAAAATACTTAACTAATTACATTATCAGTAAAAATAAATCACACAGCAGCATCCACCATCTCGCAAAACCATGTAGAACATGGGGTTGTGTTTTGATGTTACATTTGTATACAATTTATTTTCAAATACCGAAAGATAATGACAAAAATATTCTCAGACCGATATATCGGGAGCTCGGGATATGCAACGCTTACATTCAATCCGAAATATCGGAACCCGGGTTCTAAGGGTTAAGTTGTTGAAAATATGCTCATCATTATATACTCTGTACATATTTATTAATATGTTCCTACAATATATCTTTTTTTCAATATTGAAAACTTCTTTCAAATATTCTATTCCAGATATCTGTATGCACTGGGTAAAGCAGTCTGGAAGAAGTGGAAGAAGAGATACTTTGTATTAGTTCAGGTATGGTAGTCTCAAATATTATTTCTGAAACTGGAGACTGTAGGCCATATGTTGTCCCTCAAGTTAGACAATCGGAAGTCTTAAGTCATCTGATCATGTCCCTCCACTGCACTCTGTCCTTCACAGCTCTCTGCATAGCAGCATAAGTTTGAACCTGTTGTCCTAGAAATACTTGCGCAATACAGGTGATCCTTTAACATCCATTTGTTTATTTTCTCTATTCTGTTCTCTACCATTTTCCCAGTATGTTATAAAAATATATTTGTGTGTGTATCTCTTAGAATCATAATCAAAGAGAGCTGGCTGATGCTACAAATAAGAATGAGAAAAATTGAAGTATTTTGGACACATAAAGAGACATGAAGTGTTGGAGAAGATCATCATGGAAGGAGGCATCCTGGCAAAGAGGAGAAGAGGAAGACCATGGAGAAAAATGGATCCAGGACGTAACTTCTGATTTGAGTATGACAGCTGCAAAAGGCAGGCATCTGGTCTATGAGAGAAATTCAGAAGAACTGTTAGGTTGGCAAAGTTCTGCTTAGGACAAGCTATTTGATGATGATGATCTTTTATAGCTTCTCTTTATAATAGAAAAAAAGTTATCATAAATCAGTTCATTAATAAAATATGAAATCACAGCCATAGACTACAGCATCCAAAATAAGTAGAATACTAAACCAAGCCACACACATCATAAATAGAGCTATGAAATCCAACTCTGTAGAGACATTGGAAGCAGAACTGTTAATAAATTTTGCTGCCTTCATTTGACTTTCTATTGCACTTAAATATTGCATTGTTTGTTTGCTCTGATAGGTTTCTCAGTACACATTTGCCATGTGCTCATACAGGGAGAAGAAACCAGACCCAACAGAGATGATGCAGTTAGAAGGATATACTGTTGACTATTGTGAACCTCTTCAGGGTATACATTTTCAATATTGAAAGAATGTAGACTAAATAATTTCATAGAAATTGTGTTCCAGTTTTCTGAGAATTACACATTTACAAGTATGATGACATCAGAGGATTCCTTCTTGAAGCAATCCTGTATGCCAGTGCTGTCCAATGTTTTTATATTAAGATGCATCTGACTATTGGTTGTGGAGATGAGGGCGCCATGTAATGATTGCAATACTACTACTAATAATAACAAAAGTAATGTTAATATAGTTGAGATGTTGATGCTTTCACCAGTGAAGAAGCAAAAGGTTGGGTTAGGGGACAGTAGAATGGTTACAAAATAAAACAAGATTGCAAGATAGAATATCGTGTTCATGGGAGTGCTATGAAAAGAACTGAAAAATAGTGTTGACAAAAAATATGATTAACGTTAAAACCGGCCAATAGGGTGTCATGAATGTTTGCACGGGAGCCATGGCACCCGCTGGTGCAGCTGTACGCCAACATAAACAGATGGCTTATAACTAGTAATTGCTGCTTCCTGTGTTGCGCTGACACCATGAGGCAAATCTGAAGTGTCTTCTGGGGTGCCTTTTTGAGCCTGTTGATATGTAGATTACCTACTTTGTGTTACCAGAGCCAAACATGGACATTGAGCAAAATGCAGTCACAAAAATAACTACATGTGAAATGCGTTGCCTGCGAAAAGTTACCAACAACACAAGAAAAGACAGAATCACCAACATCAGCATAAGAAAGAAAGTTGGCACAAAACCGTGCTTGAATTACATAGAGAAACAAAGAATGAAGTGGTTTTGCCACTTAATAAGAATGCATCCAAACTCCACAGTATACAGTCTTCTACAACAGAACATTGGGAAAGAAGGCAAGAGGAAGACCACGGAAACCACGGAAAAGATGGTTAGATGGCGTAGCAGAATCCTGTGAAAGAGCAAAGATAACAATCACACAAGCCACCAGAACAGCGCAAGACAAAAACAGAAAACCACGACACTGGGCAACAACCCGGTAGCAGTGTGACGACAAAAGAAGAGAAGATATGTAGATTTACTGTTATAAATTGACAGATATCAGTTATTATTTATTAAAATATTTATTTTGAGTAGCTAAAATTAAGCGCAAACTATTTAACAATTATAAAATAAACGACATGCTTTCTTTTTCTTTCTTTTCTCCAATCCTGCTTTGCCTCACAGCGTCAGGATAAGAAGAGATTTCTATAACGAGCCCTTGTGTTCGCTTCATAAATAGTGTCTTTCGTCGCTTTCGTTATGGTGGCCGGCCTTTTTCTTTGTATCCATTGTATCGGAGCAACAGTGCTCTTTGAGGTGCACTGTCTGTTGGTAATCTGCTTATGTGACCGAACCATTTAATTTGTTGTTTCTTGATGTTCAGTACTGATGTTGTATACACTTTTTCCTGTTGTCTTCATTTCTCAACTGGTCTCTTGTTACTTCCAGCATTATGTGTAGACACTTCACCTCTGTCATGACTTGTTTTCTTCTATCATTTGACGTCAGTGTCCAGGTGTGGCACTGAGAGCATAATGTGGGGAGAAAGATTGTATTGAACATTGCTCTTTTGTGTTCATGGTGACATGTTTGCATCTCACTGTGTAAAAAGTTGAACCCAACAACACTCATTAACTCATACCTCTATACATTTGTTTATATATAGACAATTCCTCTTCCTTTTATCTTAGTTCCTGGGCACATGTGTGTTGATGGCAGTGAGAGAAGACAAGTTGGCTGACTCTGCCACCATATCAGGGGGTGAGCCAATGAATAGAGCTGACATTCTGAACACATTCATAGAGTGTGGCCGCAAAAAAGAGTATTTTCTTTTAAACCAATCCACGTCAACGGCTAGATTGCAAGAGTTTGAAGATTGGAGTTGCCAGAAAAGAACAGCACAACAGGTATATATGAGTAGGCTCATCAATCAACATTGAACTGGTATTGTTAGTCCCTGGACTCTGTTGGAGATATTGCGAAGCAGATCGGAACACCTAAGGACATGTCAGGAGTGCAAAGAAGATATTTCTAACTGAAACCGAGACAATTCCTCAAATTTGGTTGTAGACAGACTCCGTGATTATATGAGAAGTTTATTTCATGCTGGAGTCACTAAGTGTTTTGTTATATACTTTTTCCATCCATTCCAGACTTAGACGGAGGGAAAAACTTTTTCAATTTGGTGAAGGAAGGTGACAGTTTGTCCTTTGCTACAGAAGATGAGTCTGAGCGTACACTGTGGGTTCAGGCAATCTATCGAGCTACAGGACAAACGCACAAACCTGTCCCTCCTGTCATCCAAACCAACAAAATCTCTAATACCCAGATCTCTCGTATGCAAGGAGGTAATTATCCAAACATTTTTTTACAACGTGCACCTTAAGTCTGATATTCTCTAAGAAAATATCCCTCAAGAAATACATCTTTTCTTTATTAAAGTATTTAGCATTTTAAATTAATAATGAAACTTCCTCTGATGGGACACTGCATTCAACCAAAGAGCAGTGTTTTTTTATTATTTGTTATGAAAATTAGTCATATTAGCTCATATAAAATGCATTATTAAATCTTTTGAACATATTTAAAAATAGCCATATCTTTTGAAAATATCTTGATCTTTTTGTAGACAGGGCTTAAAATAGTAGTCTATTTTGCTAAATTACGATCTTTGAACTAGGACATAGGCTTAGAAGGTATGAGTAACAGAAGTAGATATCTCAGATCTAACTAGAACTGACCAAGACCTTACTCTACCCCTAAATGGTGTCCCTGGTAACAGACTGCATCATTACTGTCTGGATAAGCAAAAAGGGATTAAAAAGAGAATGTTAACCCCATGTTAAGCAGCACTGAAAAATAAATTTCAAGTCAAAAGGCAAATGTATCGCATCTTTGCTGTAAAATGCAGCACAATATAACACACTCTTTGCAAGACGAACAAAGAAGAATCCACTACCTATTGTACTACACTCACTCTCAAATTGTGAATGTGCCTAGAAACCTTATCTTATTGACAAATTTCTACATAAACCAAATCTGTAACGACACATAAATGCCTGGTTATAAACTTCTTACAGTCATAAATTTTGTTAACATGTCAGGAACAGAATAGGTTTATAACACATTGTGACAACTGACAAAATCAATGGGAGATGAGACATAGAATGACAGAGATCGGAAATTCTGTACACCCTAACTTCATGACACAGACTGATGTTTATTATCCTGGTTACTAGAGTTATCGGGTGCTAGAGCTAAGGGAAGACCAAGAAAAAGATCAATAGACAATATCAAGACCACACTACATAAACACAGATGTAACACAACAAGGGAGACTCATCTGGCCCTAGAACGCAAATTAAAGCTCCCATTCCTATGCTTAATGGCAAGAGGGGACAGCCAACTACATCTTCCACCTGGGAATAGACAATAGACAAATAAAACAACTGCAGTGTCAACTTCTATTGAATTATTATTTATTTTCTTTGATTCTCTATGTTTGAATTTATTATTATGTCTTCCAGTTTAATTTGATCTTCTAGCCTTAGTATATGTTTGATGTGTTCACTTTTGTGGTATCTTTTCATTCCACTTATAAAGATATTAGTAGAAAATAGTTATTCACCATGTGTTGTCCTCATTTTATCAAATTTTCCCATTTGCAATGACTAGTCCCAGGTCACATGGCCACAAGAAAAAAAATCCCAGTATGCTCTGATATAACCAAAAAGACATCCGTCTTAGGTTGAAAAGAAGTGCCTCTGCCATATGGAGGCTTAATCCACCACCAAACAAACAAAAGAAAAAAACTGTATGTAAACAAAAAAACTTGAAAAATGAGAAATTTGATAAAATATTGCTGTTGTATTTCTATTATTAGTCTTTGTACCAAAAATATATACATGTTCTTGTATGTATAATATTTCAGTTGTTTGATTGTCATCTTCATGTTTAGAAGACTTGAGTTTAGAAATGTACACCATTTTTCTTTAAATGTTGTGTATATGGTAGACGAAAAAACAAATATAATGAAGACACCTATGGCAAGTAATGCAGATATCACCCTGGAATCTAAAATGATAAAAATAACAGAGCAGATCACCTATTTAGGTAGCAATTTTGATTGCACAGGAAATGTTAAAAAGAAATGATAAAAATAGGCAAAGCAATATCAGCTTTTAAAAGTCTAAATAAAATATGGAACCGCAAGTTATATAGTATTAAAACTAAATTACCAATTTTCAATTCAAATGTATCAATCCTAACATATGAGCGAGAGTTGGAAAATGACTAAAGATATAGAAAGCAAGTTGAATGCATTTGAAAATGGATGTCTGCAAAAAAAAATATAAACAAAATGGAACGAATTCAGGAGAAGTGATGAAATCAGAGAAATGTCTGGTCAACCACTAGTGACAACTGTTATAAGAAAGAGAAGATGGAGATATGTTGGATACACCTTGAGGAGAAATCATCAACGAATATCAAAGCAGGCATTGAAGTGGGATGCAAAGGGTTCAAGAAAGAGAGGACGACCTAAAGAGACCCTGAAACGAACTTCGATGAGAGAGGCAAGAAATATCGGTCGTCTAGTTCCATGGAGGAGATTGAGCGAGTTGTCCAGGATAGAGTGGTATGGAGAAATTACTTTGCAGACCCCTATGCAACATATAACGGTATGAGAGGAATTATCATTTATTATATGGTAGACATCATTCATACTGATTGATTAATTGATAAGACCATCATCATCACTCTATGGTGAGTAACCATGTGTACTCCGATCTCTTGCTTACATAGGAAGATCTCTGCAGCAGTGCACAAAATCCAAGGGTTGCTGATGTAATTTAGAAGACGGTGAAAATATTTTATAGGAGTTTTTTTTTTCAAATTGAATTTTGCCCAGGCAGCGGCTTTCCAGCGTGCACTTCTTGATTTTGAACTGCCAAGGGTTCTTTTACATGATCAGCTTGAAAACAGGACCTATGTTTTATCATCCGCCTCTGATAGGACTAGGATCTTGATGTCACCTACACTAAGGTCAGTGATCTCTGGAAAAATATCCTGATGGCTTCTCAAGGGGGCCAAGAACGAGAGACGAGCACCTAACCTCTATGACACAAGAGACCCCCACTCATACTATTTACCAGTAACAGAAGAAGCAGAACACAAAGTAAGATAATACTACACAGGTTTTATTGCACCCTTTCTGTCATACTTGTGTGTTTTTCATTGTTTTTGCTTTTGTTATTTGTTATAGGACATTTTGTTAATTATGTTTTTTATCTATGTTATATTTTCACAATATAAATGTCTTTCATATTGTTGTTGTTGGAATGTTGTAATTAGAAGCATTACCTAGTTACAATTTATGAACAGTATATTTCACAGATGAAAGATCCTTGAGAAATTCAGAAGAAAGATTGAAAATAGAACTTTGAATGCCAATAAAGTAGCTTATCTTTGGATCGTAGGGGTGATGGATCTACTTAGCACCACTGCAAGGTCAGACTTATATTGGACATTGAACAAAATATAAGCAATGAACTTTCTTCTTGGTAGTCTAAAGCACTAACTTACTGTTGAGAGATTTCAAGTAGGTAAAAAAAACCACGTTCTTGCCAAATATTTTTGGAACACCTTTGAAAACTTCCATAAAATTATGTATTTTATTCTTCTTCTTCAAACGCTCCATATCAACCACTTGTTAAACCACACTTTGTGATTTGTTTGTGATCTGAGCCTAAGAACGATTGTATGTTGTGTCAGTTATGCGCTTACAAGTAGGCCAGCACATTCATTTTCTGCTATGCTTTTTATTTACTAGGGTAGCTTCCCTAGGTCTCCACCTCAGTCACCTATTACAACATGCCTTGTAGGCAGCAGTGTTACTATTCTTTGCTCAACTTGCCGGCCCTGACACTACACAAGCGGAACCATCAGAACAATGATAATGTTTCAATCAATCATTTATTCATTCAAATATTTAATGTTTAAAAATTATTGAAGGTAAAAATAATTCTTATTTAGAAAATCTTGCAACAATTTAGTTTCTCACCTTTACTTTGTATTGATCATATATACTATTTGTATTGTAAATCTATTAGTAAAACATCAAAATGGTGGCATGTATATGGTCAATGCTTGATAATAGGAAAGTTAAGGAAGCGACTGTGTCTATATTTATCTGGAAAAGTACATCTAGCTCAGTGCTGTCCAATGTATTGTGGCACATCTGGCTAGTGGTTATTGAAGCGCTGGCACCATATGATGATTGCAATAATACTACTAAATAATAACTCCCATAGCCTTTTCAGACCTTAGGGTAGGAAGTGCTTGTCACTTTACATTTCTAGTCTTTAGTGTGCAGGATATGTAGGAGGGCCAATTTATTTCCAAACATGTGGAGTAGTTACGCAAACATTCTAATTATTATTATACTACTACAACAACTACTACTGACAATAGTGATATTAATGTAGTTGAGATCTTCATGCTTTCTCAATTAAAACTCAAAGGGTTGGGAGGGGGACAGTAGAATGGTTATAAATAAAACAAGAGTGCTAAAGCAGGAAGATCGTGTTCATGAGAGTGCTGCGAAAAACTGAAAAATTGTGTTTTTAAAAATCTGATTAATGTTAAAGCCTGCAGAGTAAAATATTGTGCCATGAATGTTTGCCGTGGGTGCAACGCTGGACAGCACTGATCTAGTTGTTTATATTACAAGATCAATGAGTTAAATGCTCAGCTAATAGTAGCACTTTTTATATGGGTGGTATGTTGTTCCATACACATCTATCTCTTTCTGTGAGACAAAGCTGCCACTTGGAAGAAATGGATTTGAATCCAGGATGCCTATTACCTATTTTTTCTTGATGTTGTTTAGTGTCTGTTTTCCAAAAGCTTTAAAACTTTTTTAATACTATTTTATTTTTTATTATGTATTGATGTTTTATTGGACTGAGTTTGCCTTGAAATTCTTAGATATTATACATAAGTACTCTAAAATGTGGGGTAGACATTGCTGAATAGATATTCTTTCTTTAGACATAAGCAGATTACTAACAAACAGTGCGCCTCAAAGAGCAATGTTACTCCGATACAGTGGATATATAGAAAAGAAGGCTGTCCACGCAAAAGGTGGACCTCAGAGATAACAGTGACAACGAAAAAAATATTATTTATGAAGTGCAAACAAAAGCCTGTTCCAGAAATCTCTTCTTATTCTGATGCTGTTAAGCAAAACATTATTAGAGAAAAAAATATTTCTTTCTTTACTACTACTTGCAGACATCATTGATTAATTTGTTACCTATGTATGCAAATACTCTTAATGTTTGTTCTACTGTAGACGCAGATAGAGCACGCAAACATGGGCTAGATGAATTTGTCATTGCCAACCCATGTAACTTTGAGCACCATGAACTGTTTAGTATACTACAGACTTTGACCTTGGATTACAGGCTTAGTGATGCCTACACCTGTTTGGTAAGTTCCTTAAGAAAAAAACACACATAAAACTGTTGTTACTGCCTATCATATCACATTTTTAGAGCAATGTAAGATGTGGGGAGGGAGGCTAGCCTGTGGAATTTCATGGCTAGTGCAGTCGCCCAAAAACTGTTCAGGTTAAGATTTATCTTTACATTTACCCAACAGAAAAAATCTCTTTGGCTTTACCGAGGATTGAACCGGGTCTCCCGAATGGGAGCCAGTGCTCTAATCATCCGGTAAGATGCTCCACCTTCCTGCAGTATACGCTCTAAACTCACAGTTCTTAGTATGCACCACAGCAGGTGACTTGTAAATGAAAGACAAGAAAGTTGTACTGTGGTGTCTAGATAGAAAATGTATATTTTGATGTATTTGGGGGCAGTGTATAAATGATTCTGCGAGAACTGAAGTAATATGCTTATATGCACAGGACATGTTTAGTAATCTTCTTCTTCTTTGCGTCATTCTTTACGACCAATTTTAATCACTCTTTGTGATATGCTTGATCTTTGCCAAGAACGTGTATACGTTGCACATTGGTTTGATAGGCCCCTAACGCATAGACTTCTACACGCTTAGGACACATGCATCCGATTTCAGCCAAATGTCTAGTAATAAGATTAAAGACACAGACATCGAAAATAACAAGTTGATGTGCGAGACAACTAAAATAACAAGTTTATAGAAACAGACCATTAAAGTTACAAACATATGTGCACAGAACAACTAAAACAATAAGTTTATTGTGCACAGGACAACTAAAATAATAAACTTTTGTGCACATGCAACTAAATTAACATCTACAACAGATTATTTATAAATATTGCATCTAAATTATTTGTAACAATATCTTTTTAATGTGTGTTGTTTGTTACATGATTAGAACATTCTAATGAAAATAAGAACAATTTGTAACCATATAACATAATTGTGCAGGTAGACCATAGACTGATTGAATTCTTCTGTCTATTCTAGGGTTGGTTCAGTCCAGGTCAAGTGTTTGTACTAGATGAGTACTGTTCCCGCTACGGTGTGAGGGGCTGTCATAGACACCTGTGTTACCTGAATGATCTGCTGGAGAGAGCGGAGAAAGGAATTCTTATTGATCCCACTCTTATACATTATAGCTTTGCCTTTTGTGCCTCTCATGTTCATGGAAACAGGTAAGTGATTAACTTTTGTGCAAAAAAAAACTGATTCTTATTAATATAAATTTATCTGAATTTAGATATTTTCCGGAAGGAAAGTTATTGGAGATGCCATTTAAGATACGTACTAATTCATTTTATTCTGTTAATTAGTTAAGCAGGTAAACTATTTTGTTATTTTCTTACAACAGAACAATGTTTCTTCACATTCCTCTTTTCTTTTTCTTAAGGCCTGATGGAATAGGCACAGTTTTGCAAGCTGAGAGAACAACATTTGATGAGATTAAAGAAAGGTTGAGGGTACTTCTAGAAAACCAGATTACTCATTTTCGGTAAAGGTCTCTTATTGTAAATTATGTTTCATATTGTTTATTATGTGATTTAAATGTAAAACTATTATTGAAAAATTCAACCATACAAAAGCTATACTCTGAGCATATTTCTTTCCCTGATGCCGCTTGCTAGGCCAGTCACAGCATCGGCTTCCATGTTTACAGTTTGACGATCTGCAACGTTTTCACTACTGTGACCCGCCCAGTCCTTGTCGTCGCCCCTTTGTAAGAATCACCAGTGTACATCACAGAGTATATCCCAAATCGAAATACACACTTAAATAGTCGGACAAAACTGTCCATCCTAGATGAATACATTAATAATTCCTAATCGAGGAAAACACCATGACAAGACCGTTTCAGAGCAGTAATAGCAATCCACATCTGCCCATCACCATCTTGGAAACCGGAAATGTGCGTCTTTGAAATCACCGAAATGCCAAACAGGGATAGATAATAGATAGATGGATACACAAGCTACATTTTTAAGTCGTTTTACGTAGCATTGTTTCATTAGATTTGTTGCTGTGTGTATCAGACTTGTACAAGCATTTGTCAGATTTACCTTAGTTTTTATCTGTCGCCAGCCTACCCACAAGACAGCAAAGGTCTAGTTTCCTACCCATCAACCATTCCAGTTTAGCCCTTTCACTCATTTTTGTTTCCCTCGGTAACATTTATTTTGCAACACATACTAAATTAGCTTGTATACTGGCTTTGCATCATCTTAATAAATACTGAAATCCTATACGTCAGCTCAAATGCATGAAGGGGCTAGTTACCACCTGCTTAGGACTTGAAGATTTGAAGGTATACAACTTCTCTACCACAATCACAAGAAAGACATTTCCAATTCTCTTTTAATGAGGAAATACATTTAATACAATCTGGCAATCTGCTTTTCCTTGTTTCAAGACCAGTGTACCTGAAACATTAACCATACCACAAAGCATGCACACAAACTCATGCAGAAAACAAACCTGTTTTTAACGCATGCTAACACATACATTTTGTTTTAATTCTCTTAAATTTTTTTCTTTTTACAACTTTTACAGGTATTGCTTCCCATTTGGTCGTCCAGAGGGAGCCCTAAAAGCTACATTATCACTTCTAGAAAGGGTAAATATGAGACTATGTCTTGTCATCTTAATTAGAAAACATTTGAAGACTAGATAAATCAGGGCACACATACACATATAGAGATATGGACATGTTGTAATCATATCTATTGTCATATTGTTGTTTCTCGTGTCAGTTACCATCATACCTCTGAAGTCATAGAAAGCATGCTTGTACGGTGGGGGACACTGATAATAAGGAAAGCAGGCTTTCGCGCAAAAATCAGTCGAAGCGCCATATCAGTCGCCGTGACTACGTCTGAATTCATAGCGGGTGAACACAAAATAAGAAGTTATAACCTGATAAGAACTAAGTATGGTCATCATACAGTTTTCATCTGAATCTGAGGATTACTAACTTTGTGCTGGTGACAAACTTGATGAACTGACATACCAATACTGTGAACAGAAGAAAAAGAAGGAAAGTAGAATACAAATGGGAGAACACATTTTGCAGAAGATATTTATTATAAGTTTGTAGTTATTTTTATTTCGTTCACCTGCTTTGAATGTAGGCGTAGTCATGGCACCTCTGAGTTATTTTTGCATGAAGGCTTGCTTGCCTTATGACCAGTACCTCTCACCATTCAGGCGATTGATGTTGTTTATCATCACATGCAAGATACAACAGCAGTTGAATGACCAGGTGTTGATGATAACACAGTGAAGCAGCTGCTCTGAACTGACATAACTATGGAATCAAATGTAACAGAAAAGAAAATAATCACCTAAGAGAACAAATGAGAAACAAGTATTACCAGAGAGAAATCTTGAGACTGCTGAAATCAGAAATAAAATGTTACATGGGTAGGAAGAGACACCAGAGAGAATGAATAAGAAATGCTTATAAGCAGTAATTCACAGAAACCTTCAGCATGCATGCTCTTCTGCAGCTGCTGAAAGAGACTGACCACCTATGGGTGTGCTCCAAGTGCAGTAAAGTCAGTTATGGAAACTATTAACCAAACATTCTTTCTTGCAGCAAAAAACTTAATGGAGCAATTCTCCTAAAATTGTTAGTTGCAACACACTGAGAGAGAGACATACTGAGGAGGATACCGGAGCACTTATAGACTAATTGGTTCCATGTGCAGTGATGATGATCCAATGACTAAACTAAATTAATCTAAAATTGTTCATTTGTTCTTAAACTGTTCTCCACTATTTTTGCTTAGGTTCTAATGAAGGACATTGTGACCCCAGTTCCTCCAGAAGAGGTGAGACAGGTCATCAAAAATGTCTGAGAATGCTGCTTTGGTCAATTACACCAGAATATCAGAATATGCCAAGATTGAAGGTAACACAGCATGTACTGATCTCTTTGTTATTAATTAAATATAAATCAACCTATTCTAATTATTTCTCCAAACGATTTAAAAAAAAAGTTAGTGACTGCCTGTAACACGCTTTTACGGCAGTGTAGGACAGGAAGGGAGGGGAACCTGAGGAATTTAATGGCTGCATGCTAGTGCAGTTGCTGCAAAACTGTTCAGTTAGGATTTTCTTTATGCCCTGACAGAAAAATTCTTGGCCTTACCTAGATTGAACATGGGTCTCCTGCATGGGACCGCTCCTAATCCATTCAGCAAGACACCTTGAATATTTATTGAAATTATGTTTATGTTTTAATTATGATTTTTTGCTATATTTGTGATTTTTCCTTACTTTGTATATGTAAGCATTTAGTTTGCTTTTGTCATTTAACATTCTCTTCATTTTGTGTGTTAGTAATGTTTTTGAACAACTTTCCCAAAAAAATTAAACTTATGTTTAATTACAAAAATAAATTTTGAAAGTTTGCAAATTTTATATTTTTACTACCAAAAATGTGTCTCCACTTAAATGTCATCATTAATTTATTATAATGCTGGCACAGTCAGGTGGTTATAACGCTGACCATGCAATCAAAAGTTTCAGAATCTCTTTGTATATGAATGCTAGGGTTGATCAAAGTGACATTGGGTGCAAAGCTGATTGAATTAGGAAAAGGAAAAGAATTTACTATCTTGCGATCACTGCCCAGACCGATGTACCAGACCTCCCATAAATTCTATTCATGTGGAAATCTGATTCATGCAGCCTTAGCATTGGTGTTTTACGTCACATCTTCAGCACCATTTAGAGCTCTGGTGCTTATCCTTCGGGGATGTGTCCGGTTTCAGCCAGCGTTTACTCTGTTTGTCTCCGTTCTGTAGTCATCTAGTGTTTTTTACAGTGTGGGGTAGCTAGCCCCACTCTTAACCTCCTTAGTCGCTCTACGACACGCGTAGCAGGTAACAGTGGCTCTATTTTTACATCCCAATTTGGACCCGGTAACCACTCGGGCGAATTTACTATCTCATCTTCAAAGACTTGTCTTATCCACATGTGCCGTGAAGCATCGTGGGGATTTTCAGTTTTCTATCCTGTGCCATGGGTGTTGTATCTGTAGTTGCTAGTCTTTGATCTTGCAGTATATCTGATATCTATCCATCATGTTCTTGTTCTTCCTTGAGCATTGCATCCAGGTTGCTGGTTGTTATAGGCACAAAATGATAAAAGATCATTCTTATTAGATGACCAAACCATTTTATTTGTTGTCTTATAATATGTTGGATGCAGGGTTTGATTTCAATGACATTTCTAATGTTCTCATTTCTCAATCTAACCTGTCTTGTAACATTGACGGCTTTTCTTAAACTATTCAATTCACATATTGTGATTTTTATTCCTTGGTATTGAGTTAGGGACTATGTTTAAATGCTCCAAATGCTATTGTCTAGTATTGTGAGGTCTCCAACACTTCCCACATCTACATCATTTTATGATGTGGGATTACATTTACCTTTTACAGAAATTAAAGATTTGACAAGTGTTAAAATATTGATGGCCACCTTAATAACTTGCACAATTAGCATATCTTATTTAGAAAGAGTTCAAGTGGACACTGTAGCTAGTGCATTGACTTCATAGATAGTGGTTTCGTTCAATCCCAGTTGGAGTGTAAATTTGTTTGGGGGGACCCAGCCTCGGCTCTCGGTTGACCCAGCCTGAGTTTGGTACCTGAGAAACACTGGGTAGTAAAGACAGCTGATGTGGTGTTAACTATGTCACCTATATTGTTCCTTTGATCAAGATATTTACTGGCCTAGTACTATATTCCTTACTATACCACTTGGTATGACAATCAAATCATTGCTCCACAGCTTGTCACAATTAGTGTCACTTATTTCTGTACATAAATATCTGATATGAATACTTGAAATTAGTTTATATAGAGCAATAGAAAATAATAAACAAAGAAAGTTGTTAGAACAAAGTCGCTAAAGACTTTTAAAAGCAGAATATAAGAACATACAAAAACACAAGTAAAAATCAAACGGTTGCTTAGCCTTATCAAAAAGTAATGTATTTAAATTCCTCAATCAGGCAGAAAACAGCAAAATATTAAGATGATTCTGAAAAATACATAATAAAACAAGCTTAATAGTGTTGTGTTGTGATATAATATATTTTCTTCTATAAAATATGAATAATATTCCATTGACACAGCGTGAAAAGGGACAAGGGTTTATATTATTCTCAGTGAGCACAGAGCATTTTATAAGTCTTGTCATAACCATAGATATTAGTAGAGATCAACCTAGAGCTTCACCTCAGAGAATTGAATTTTGTTGTTTGATAGCAGAAGAAATGAAGTATAGTTATATGAATTTAAATATCTTAAGAAAATAACATCCAGTGGATAAATTAAGGAAACAGAACTATTCAAAAAGATTAGATATTGAGTAATATATTGCCCTAGTTCTAACCTATTGAAGACATACCAAAGGAAATTGATCATGAGAACTAGATATTATCAGTCCCAAGCAGCTCCTTCCGCATGTATTAATTTGTTAGACTAAATAACTTACTGTTTCTGTCCCAGTAAATTCTGTCTAGCAAATTCATGCATAACTTACTGATGCATGATAAGAAACTTACAAAAGGAAATGTTGATCGCAAGAGCAGAAACTGTAGAAATTTTGTATAGAAAAACATAGAAGAAAAATCACAGAATGCATGAGCATAAGAATTACATTCACCTTGATGTAGAAGAGCGAAGCATACATTTGACTGATGTTCTGTCAATATCTTCAAGATGTGAATATGCAACCCTCACTGTATTTTATAAATTTAATCAGCTCTACAGACACATTTGCATGCAGTGTTGAAACTTAGAACTAAAATTTAAGAAAACAGGTCGACAAGGATGCTGTTATGTCAGTCTATTATTCAACACTGTCATAGATTGGGTGATCGTAAACAACGGAAGATAAGGCAAGAGGTATTAGATGGACGCTCACATCCACTCTGGAAGACCTAGATTTTGCAGATGACATCGCACTCCTATCTCATACATATAGAGATATCCAGGAAAAGACCTGCCGCCTTAACCAATATAGTGAGATGGTTGGGCTGAAAATAAATCAGAAGAAAACTAATGACTCTGAACATAGCAACCCCAGCACCAGTCAAACTAGAAGGTAAAACCCTCCGAGATACAACCGCTTCACATACCTTGGAAGTGTTATTAGCAATGAAGGAGGCGCTGGATCTGACATTAAAAACAGACTGAGTAAGGCAAGAAGTGCATTCATGACCCTTCAGACCGCCTTGAAATCTGCCCAATACAGCATCAGAACCAAGACTAGTATCTATAACAGCTGTGTGCTGTCAACATTGCTGTACGGATCGGAATGCTGGAGAATGACAGAACAGGATATGTCAAGACTCTCCGCCTTTCATACAACTTGTCTTCGAAAAATCTTACGCGTGTACTGGCCGACTACTATCTCGAATCAAGAATTGTTTGCACGATGCCAACAAGAGAATATGGGCACTATCATCCGAAGACGACGCTGAGATGGATTGGACATGTGATGCGCATGGAGACTGGCTCCGACACGAAACTGCACTGAGATGGACTCCAGAGGGTAGGCGAAGCGTGGAAGACCCAAGACGACCTGGGGAGAACGATAGAGCAAGAGCTGAAGGAAATGAATCATAGCTGGAACACAATACAGAGGAAGGCCATGAACAGGGAAGAATGGTGTACGTTGTTGCTGCCCTAAACGCCAAGGGCGTAACAGGCTAAAGAGAGAGAGAGAGGTTCAATCCCAGTTGGAGTGTAATTTTATTGGGGGTGAGAGCAGCAATCGGCTCTCGGTTGACCAGCCTGAGTTTGGTACCTGAAAACACTGGGTAGTAAAGACAGCTGATGTGGTGTTAACTATGTCACCTATATTGTTCCTTTGATCAAGATATTTACTGGCCTAGTACTATATTCCTTACTATACCACTTGGTATGACAATCAAATCATTGCTCCACAGCTTGTCACAATTAGTGTCACTTATTTCTGTACATAAATATCTGATATGAATACTTGAATACTTATGGAGCATTAAAATGTTTGAAAATCTTATAAGACTGCAATAGAGAAAGATAATAATACACACAAAGTATGACAGCTTTGCTTATGACCACAAAATCAACGCTTCAAGTCTAGTAGTGCATTTGAAAAGAGCAGAACTATAATTGATACACAAAACAACACAATGTGAGATCACAACTGGTGTCTCTCTCTCTCTCTCTCTCTCTCTCTCTCTCTCTCTCTCTCTCATGCCTTTTCAACCCCATTGGGGCATAGGTGCATAAATTGTCAACAATTTTTGTTACATCCTTTTTTAAAATTCCTCTCAATTAGCAATGAAAAACATGGCAATATTTGTTTATATTAAGATATTCTACCAAAAATACATAATAAAAACAAGCATTTTAATATGTGTTTGGTGTGTTTTATATATATATATTATATATATATATATATATATATATATATATATATATATATATATATATATATATATATTTATATATATATATATATATATATATATATACATGTATATATATATATATATATATATATAATCTTGCTTTATAAACTTATTGAATTATATATTTTTTCCATCGTGGGCACACAGGGCGAAAAAGGTGACCTAAGTGGATTTTATATTATGTCTCTTCATTGTGTAGCTTTACATACTTCTTTTCTGTTGTTTCACTGCACTTTGTTATATAGTTCTTGTCATATTTCACACATAGATATTTAGGTAGATTGTATCAACTCTAGATTATGTCTGTCACCTTCTGAATCACTTTGTTCACCTTTATTCTTGTTGTGTTTGATAGCAGAAGAAATGTGTTACAGCTGTTTATAGTTTTTATATGAATTTAATATATTTCACGAAAATAACATCACAGTGGATAAGATAGTAGAGGAAACAGAAATATTGCAGAAAATTAATATTAAGTGAATGAAATATTTTGGTTCTCCTAAAGTTCATAACCTATTGAAAAACTATACCAAAAGGAAATTGTTCATTTGAGGATTATCTTCATCGCATATTGGACATGTCCATAATTGCTCCGATCTCCTCCCAAGCATGTATTTAATTTTGTTTAGACTAACAACTCCCATTCTGTGTTGGTTGATGTATCTACTGTGGTTTCTCTCACGATTTCCTGTCTTGCCACACCTATTGGTATGCATAACTTACGCAACCATGATAGAGAATACCCTTTACCAAAAGGAAATGTTGACGGCAAACAGTTAAAATCGTGAGAAATTTTGTAAGTAGACAAGAAACATAAAGAGGGGAAGAAAGAAGTCTATCAGAATGTATCACCATGTACTGGGCATCAAGTATTTACATCCACCTTTAATGTAGAAGAGGAACATAATTTGATCTGATGTTTGTCTTCACATATCTTTCAATGTCATGTTGAAATATCAACCACATCACTTAATTTTTATCAGAATTTAATCATCCTTCAGACATCTTTAATTTATAGCCGACATTTGAAACTTAAAATACAAATAAGATTCAGACCGTTGTCAACAGATGTCTTTGGCATATTCTCAGACTGAGATGGTATGACAGAGTTGCAAACACAGACCTGTGGATAAGAACATGACAAGAACATATAACTGTTGTCTTGAAAATGGACAAAGTGGTCATACTTTGGTTGTTCAATGACCACCAGTTTAATGAGGACATGTCTGTTGATGAATATATATACAGCATTGTAATTAATTTGGAAAAAAATCTAGTCCAAATAAAACTGGTTTGGAATCAAATGACACTCGTCCATCACAGGTGATGATGACCACACAAATTTTTATCCAAGGGAATGTAGTTGCGTTATGCTTGTCTGTGTGTGCGTAGATGACTAGTGAGCCCGATGCGGGGTTGAAATGTTCTTGTACAGTGTGGTCAAGGTATACTTGCACTTGTGGAATCAAATATAGTACACCTGATGGTAGAATGAGGAGTGTGTTTAAACAGTGAGACATACGAACCATCAGCATGTGTACCCTTTGAAATATACTGTGGGAGACTAAACACATATGAATCTACCTGTTTTCTATGATATCTGTTGAGTAAATAATAACCAGAGTTCAGGCTTAATGAGAACAGATCAGTTGAATGTTTTAGGAATAGTACTGATAGTTGTAGCTATCTCTGTTGATTTCATATAAAAAAAGAATCCCAAATTTATTTGCCTTCAATGACTATTAATTAATAGATGATTAATGAAACATACATGTGTGCACACACAAACTTGTATAATGAAATCAGCCCAATTTGTGTTATATATAATAGATCATTTATGAAACATACACGTGTGCACACACAACTCATATAATGAATCAGCCCAATTTGTGTTCTATATAATAGATGATTTATGAAACATACACGTGTGCACACACAAACTCATAATGAAATCAGCCCAATTTGTGTTCTATATTGATGAATGAACATCGTGTCACACAACTAAATAGCCAATTATTTCATATAAAGATGATTTATGAAACATACACTGTGTGCACACACAAACTCTAACGAAATCAGCCCAATTTGTGTTATATATAATAGATGATTTATGAAACATACATGTGTGCACACACAAACTCGTATAACTGAAATCAGCCCAGTTGGTGTTATATATAATAAGATTTAATGATACTTTGAAGCATTAGAAGTACTATGGCTTTATTGAGTGTTATAGAGTTAAGTTTATGTTTGCATATACTTTTTTTATATTTACCTAGAGTTTAGTTGATATATGTAAACAACACACCTATCATATCGAACTTAGAATATATTTGTATCAATAATGCATGTGAAACTGAAATGTCAGTATCCCTTAAACCATGGTAGCCATATTGTGAAATAAATTTAAGGACATATTTTATTTAGAATTAACTTGCCACAGAATTGAATATGAGTCAATTTGTTGTTTTTATGATAGAAAAGTGGGTGTTAGAGCTAAATAGTGAGAGATTTATTCGAGAAATTTTACAAGTTGTAATTTGTTATTTATTATCAGTAGTTACAATTAATCAAAGCAGAAATTCAAAACATTTCTGTACTCTTTGAAATAGGGCTTTCTTTAGTAAATTGTTTGCATGTTAAAATTGTTAGCCTCATGCCAGAAGTTATCTTAATACATCATGATTGTTAGTGTGTGTGTGGTCAAGTCTCTGTGGTTAAGTTATTAAGTCCTTGCCTTGTGAGTCAAAAGTCATGGGTTTGAATCATGACCGTGTCGTTCTGTTCACGGTGCATTTTTTCAAGAGACCCTAGGATTGTTGCCGGAGCTATAGAGTTTGTGCTTGTGCAATACTTCGGCAGGTGGCGTACCATTTCTGCAGAGAGGGCCAATCCACATGGGTTAAAACCCGTCAATGAAGTCAAGCCTTCGGCTTTAAACCCTTTTTGTTAGTATGTAGTGGGTTTATTCTTTCCTCCATGATAAGAGACTCAGGGAATATGTTACTGTACAGTGATGTATTTTCTGCTAGGAAGCACCCTTATCAAGTTATGTTATGTTATGCGATCAATGTCATGGCACATTGGGCATTCCCATGCATGCTTTGTCCTCCGCTGCAGCAGCCATCCAAAATTTCACTTGCTAACCATACCCATAATAAATTGATTAGTAATCTTCTCTCTCTACCATGAAGACGACACTGTCTACCATGTCCAACCTTAACTCCTAATTCTTGCACTCTGTCCAGTGTCTGAGACTCGCCCATATCACATAAGCAGAGTGTACAGCATTGACGACATCAGCTCCTTGCATCCTTTTGCCCGCTTGCATTGCTTGCAAGTAATAGCATGTCCCTTGCAGAACATCACTTTCATCCCCTGCCTGAAAAACTCTTGTCTCTAGTTTTCCCGCTTCCTTCAGCATCATGTTCAAGGTGTGTTTGATGTCCTGCTGCCACCTCGCTTGATCTACCCTGCCTCGTACTCCAGGAACCATTCATTACTGTTTTCTCCAAACCACTGTGTCTTTAACCTGGTCAACATATTTCATCTTCCGGGACATAAAACTTTTAATTTAGTACAATGACAACAAATAAACTTGTAATCGACTGAGCAACAGCTCTGGTATTCATAAAGCAAGTCAGCACAAACTTAATTTTGAAATGGATTTTGAGTAGGAAAGGGGACAACCACAAAGAATAAGCCAACTTCAAAACACTACTGATATAAACAAATAGAAAACTAAGCCTTGCTGATATTTGGGGAATAGAGGAAGTTGAAGGGATCACTGATAGCGATGTTGTTAACACTCTGTGCCGTGTCATGGAAATTTTGGCATTAAAGACCAGCTTTGTCCCCAAAACATTATCATTGTGCACACGGTATGAGCTTAGATCACATGAGGCCATGATCCTTTACTTGAGCATCTAAATTACAAGTACCTCTGAAGTTGGAATAAGGCTCGACTGAATGATGAGGGACACTGATGATGAGGAAAGCAAACCTATGCTCAAAAATCAATCAGAAGCATCAGTATGAATGTATGTATGTATGTAGCTAGAAACACAAATAAGAAGCTGTAACAAAAGATCTCCACTGAAAGAAAACACACTTTCACACTAGTTTACAGCACCATGTGGTCAACTGCAATGATGACCACCATTTGCTTCTGTCAGAGACTGAAATTGAAAGTTTGATAATAATAATAATAATAATAATGCTATACACGTGTAGCAGGATGAAAATATACCATTAATTGTTATAGTCATTATTGCCTACTGTTTATAGAAGTGTATTATATGTAGTCATATTTATTTTTGAAACCCATGACAAATTTATGTTTTGTTAATTGCTAACTTCTAATGTAATTATTTTTTTGTTAATGCTGTCCAGGAGTTGGTGGTAGGTATACCAATAGTTAAGCTGTGAAAAAAGTACAATTCTATAGTGCAATTACATTTTTTTAAACAATCACAGTTTTCCTTTATTGCTTTAGATATAAATTGATGTGTTTGTAACATTCTAAATGGATATGTCTGTACTAACTTACAATTTAATGTGTGTGTATGTGCATGTAAGATGGAGGTGTTGTCTGATAAGTGTAGATGGAAGTGTTTTGTCAATGTTAAAATCTTCAGAATTCTATGTGGATCTACTAGGTCCATGCACAAGTTTGTTGTAGCCAATAAGTTTATGATAACGTGAGCTGGTTTTAAATGTGTTAGTAGTGCTAGGTATTTAAATTAGCAGGGGTAGGAAGAGGTAAACCTTTATCAAAGGAGATGTAAAGCATCTCATTCCCTCCTCTAGTCTACAGGACACTCTTGGGCAAGGTGGAGTACCAGTTGAGCTCCTCCCTCCCTCCTTTGTACTGGTTCACCAGTTGCCATATCAGTACTTAACTCTTAATGTACCAGGGCAAAAGTTATGTTTTTACAAGACCTTTATTTTTAGAAAAAAACCGCCCTTTAGCCTGGCTCCTGGTAAAAAAGGGTCCAACCCAAAGCCACTTAGTATGGCGTTTGATCCGAGTTAAAGCATGCTTTTAGTTTGACCTGTTCATGACAAACTCTTCCCAGTTTGATGAATTTATATCCAGTGCTTTCAGGTTTCATTTTCAGAATATCCTTGTGTTGAAGGAAGTGATGTCTCACAGTTTTATAGCCAGGAGCCAGTTCTCTGTTATCAGTATATATTTTTTTAAGATTCAGCTGTCCTCCCTGTAGTACATGTGACCCAGCCTATTAGGCAATGAAATCTGACGCAACAGAGAATTCAAGCATATTTCAATACCTTATTGTTACCTTTATTCATTATTATGTACATTGGTAAAAGCAACAGCTGTTCCACTGGTGACAAGAAGGTTTAGTAGTAGTTGTTGCTGGCACTTTTCCATCTTTGTAGACGATAGTTTATAAGTGTATGCATATTACCAGTGACAACGTATGGATGTGAAGCATGAACATTTAACAAGGCAGTGGAAAAACATAAGTGATTTTGAATATAAGTGTTTCAGAAGAGTCCTCCATACCTAAGGATTTCCATCTCTGTGTAGCTCATTCCCCCTCGCTATGTAGCTTGAATTTTTCCTTGCTGTATAGCTTAATTTTTTTTCCTCTGTATAGCTAAACATTCCCCACTCAATACCTAAGGATTTCCATCTCTGTGTAGCTCATTCCCTCTCTCTGTGTAGCTTGAGTTTCTCCTTTGTGTAGCTAAAGATTCCCCACTCTGTACCTAAGGATTTCCATTTCTGTGTAACTCATTTTCCCCTCTCTGTGCAGCTTGAGTTTCCCCCTCTTTGTAGTTTGAGTTTCCCACTCTTTGTAGCTTGAATTTTCCCTCTTATAGCTAAAGATTCCCTATCTGTATAGCTTGGTTTCCTTCTGTGTGATCAATTTATCTGTAGTAATGGTTTCGCCGCTTTAAAAAATAGTGTGTTGTTAAAAACACACACATATTTTAAAAAATCAATGTTGCTTTCGTAAAACCAGTTGTTGATTGCAATTTGTGTTTAGATTGAGTTATGTATAATTGTCTTGGGAAGTCAATACCATTAATATTTATAACTGTAATTTGCTCCAAATAGCTAAGCTTTACATATATTTTTATTTTATATTTCAAAAATGTATGAGAAAACAAATGACAGTGATACATATTGACAATCAAATAGAAAAATTTCAATTGGGTCAAACAGATAGTTAGGCAAGAATGTATACTATCTCCTGATTTGTTTGCTCTGTATAGTGAACATATTTTAACTCTTAGTATACACACTGAGAAACCATGTTTTACTCGCTGAGTTTTCACAATATATTTAGAGGTATGACTACCATTCATAATTTACTCATATTTTCTTTATATTTAGTACCAAGATAATGTTTTATATATCAAAATGTGCATAAATGAAGGCACTAGTCTATACATATAGTTGTAAAATTTATGTAGTTACAAAATAATCACAACATATTTTTTTAAATACATACAAACAGCTCTAAATTTAAACACAAAAATTGTCGTGCATTCACCATAACAGCAAACCATTATTAACAACAGTGCAATATAAATGTTGGTATTTTTTAAATTTTGATCAGTGATACGTTATAATTGCACCCCTAGTACAGTAATATATATTTTGTTATAGTTATCATCAGTTATGATATGTAGTTATCATCAGTTATGATAAGTTATGGATCCATATGTTGATTATTCTGATATTGACAAGTGTTTAACATGCTTTGTTGTGGGATTTTCAGAGTTGTCAAATGAGGATGTCCCAGCCAAGAAAAGACTGGATGATATCATGCACTTGGCTGAACTGTGTATCGAAGTCCTGCAACAAAATGAAGAGCATCATGCTGAGGTATCTGAGTCAGTAATTTTATATTTGTAAGATCAGACTAGCTACATGTTCAGTTACAAAGCTGCAGGTTGTTTTTTTTTGTGTATGATGATTATGGGTTTTTGTTTTTTTGCAAGTGTTGTGGTGGAATGTTAGTATCAGAGATGTGCTGCTTCAACATCAAAAGTCAGTTATAGTTCATCTCCCATATTTTCTTTCTCATTCCATTGTGGTGCATTCAAACAGGTATTTACTCACCTCTTGGGGTCTCCTTCCCACTTATAACATTGTCTTCCTATTGGTTGATTGTCTTCAAATCTTTGTGTAAATGTTTATAAAATATTATTTGTGCCATATGTTTTTGTTGAATACAACTTTCATTAACGTCATCTAGATCCATATTTCCTAGTGGAACATAATACTGCAACTATTACAGACCAGCGATTCCTACTGTAGTCTATATTTTTATAGTTTGTTCATCTAGCTTTTGCTTCCTCATTAGCCATTCTTTTCAAGAAAGAATTTATTAATCCTTATTATCATACATTTAACATTAGCAAGGTGATTAGGATGAATTAGTATAGATTGTGGACGTCTGTAGCTTAAGAGTAGTGAGTTCAATCACAACCCAATATACCTGGTTCAAATTTTGCATTGTTGGAAGCAAATTTGTTCCCAGTGAATTTTTACAAGTGGTAAAAATAGACCTCACCATTCAGATAACAATGGCAAACTACTAAACATATAAGTAGCGCCTAAAAAATTGACTCATTATTGTGGTTGATGGCAACGTCCTGTGAAAATATGCCACAATTTTCTTGTTCAGTATAGATTATATACACTGACAAAACAAGATACCATCTCCAAATTGCAATCAGTAATGAAGAAATCATAATGTACATAATATCTTGCTTCTATAATTTACAACAGTGGAGACTGTACAGTATGATATCAGGAGACTTGCCATAACAATTCAGAGATGAAATAGCATGAATAACTTGTCTGCAGGAAACTGCTTAGAATGCCCTGGACAAAGAAAAGGACACATACAGAATCTTACAGGATCTAAACATTTGAGGATATTGACTCGTAAACAATATGTATCAGAAAGTGAAATATTTTGATAATATTAATCATCACTGGTTTATACAGAAAAATAATGGAAAGTATGTTTCATGGAGGTTGGAACAGGAGACAACCAATACAATAGTGGTTATAAGACATTAAGGAAACCTTGAACATCATGATGGAGGCGGGAACTGCCTAGAGTAGTTGATAGTAGCTCGGCCTGCTAGCTGTGAGGCGCCTCATAGCTCGGGTTCAAACCTACTGTCCGGCATTTGTTCGAGTCCCTGGTCTTACTCAGGACGATAACGTGAGTACCTCTGAAGTCGGAGAAAATCTGCCTGTATGACGAGGAGTACTAATTACGAGTACATTGAGCACACGGCTGCCAGTGTAAGTAATTTACAATGTGCACGCTGCTGCCATTGTAAGAAATTGAAAAACGGATTTTCACGCAAAAATCAGTTTCAGAGATGAAACTTCGCCTGAGTTGAAAGCGACGAAAGAAGAAAAAAAGAAAGAAAAAAAATTATGGAGTCGGGAGAACTAGCTAGGATCAAGAGTCTTTCATGTGGGCTTTGATGTTGTTCCATAGAGGACATGTTACATGATGAGTATGGTCTTGGCGAAGAAATCGTATTGCCCAAATGCTATACTTATTAAGATACAAATAGAGTTTTACATAAGGAGAATGCAATATTGTCTACATTATTACAAAAAAAAAAAAAGATCTTCGTCAGGATAAAGGATGCATGAAATTACATGGCAAACAAACAAAATAAAATAAAACTATGGAACTCTTATCCAGCTAGTCTATTGGACATGGTTGTCTAGGGTAAGTTTTTTTTGACAATAGGTGACTAGCATTTTCTTCATATATATATTGTGGCTGGCAATTTTCAAAGAAAATGATTTTTGTCAAATGTTTTTTTTTTATCATTTATCGCTTGTGAAGTATTTTATCATTATTCATCATCCGCTTGTAATTTCTGGTTCCTTATTTGTATAAGTGACATGATGTCACTCCGTTCTGTCTCAGATATGCATACTTTCTCATGATTCTACTATTTTCCATAATTTATGTGTGGGCAAATCCTGTGTTTAGTTCTTATAGCGATCACCATTGTCATAGTCCTTAGTGAAACGCATCTACTACCTTTGTAACAGATTTTTGTAAGGTTGTAATTGTGAGCTTAGCAGTGACAGCAAATGGTGGCATGATCTGTGACTTGTATATGTTAAATCTATTAAAAATATCTCTCATCCTCCATATCATCATCCACTAAACTATTCTCATGGGAACATACACTCTATACTTTGTCCTAAACCAACCCTGAATGTTTAGCTGCAGACAGAAAAGGTTGTATTGGATTACAAATTACAACCAAGAATTTGCTGTCTAATTTTAATGTAATTTATGTTCTTATTTTGTGTTTTGTCTTGTGAGTTTATAGTTAGTTTATCATCCTATGTTAGGACTATCCGCGAGTCTGTCATTGGTTACTGAGCTAACATTGTAGCACTCAGGACAGACCTATAGGTGTTCAGTCTTCCCCAGTTGGTGTCATATGGTATGCATACTGATCGACTTGTACTGCACGTAATTCTCATCTTAAATCACTGGATAGATTCAACATAAAAGTTAGTGTCCTCATTCAACAGGCGGTTGTCAAAAACCTGAAGGATGTCCCTCTTGTCCATCATCAACTCCCAGACTGTCAATACTGTTAATAAAAAACCCGTCTGCTCTCTCACATTGCTGTGAACACCCACATGTCCAGAACAGTAGATCCTTGTAAGCCACTGGAGGTCAGAAACCTCGATAGACCACATCCACTTATATCACAGCCTGCCTTTTTGGATCTTCTAAAGCATATATTGAGAATCAGACTGAATAACAGCACTAGTAAACAGTTCCAGAGAGCAGCAAACTCCATCCTCTTACTGGAAGTAGTTGTCATGCATGCTAACTAGGAATCCCCCAAGTCTGACTTCTCACCATGATGCATTGACCAATCCGCAAGTTCTGCATTCATACTGCCCCAATTCTTACATTTCTTTCTAAGAGTAATGATATCATTGTGGAAGTTGACCATGCTCTCATCTATGAGGATCTATTCTTCCCCTTTCAGTAGGGTCACTTCTGTGGTCACCTGGTCAATTGTTCTCTCCATTTGGCCATCAGTGACATGGCACACTTGATTCTCATGCCCTTAATATCATTAGTATTCTTGTGCAGTGAATGTTTCTGATCTTCAGTAGTTCTCATATATGCTTTGGTTTGGACGATAGCATGATGGACATCTAGCTCATCTACACAATAGGAGTATCTATAGTACAGATGAGGACTCAGTATGCCTCCTTTTGAATACATTCCAGTCACTCACATTGTGATCATGATATCGTGATTATGCTAAGTCCTTAATCTATCACAGACATAACGAGTTGATGAAACTGACATGTTTTTGCTGCTCATGGTGTACGGCTACTATAATCTAGAGAGATGCAAGACCACACTTGCAGGAAAGAGAAGATATAGGTATGTTCGGCATACTCTGAGAAGAAATGATCACATAATCTCAAAGAAACTTTTTCTGTCGGAGGCATAAGGACAAATCCTAACCTGCCCAGTTTTGTTGCAATTGCACTAGCCATGCAGTCATTAAATTCCTCAGGAACATGTCCCCCCTGTCCTAGACCGCCCCAAAAAGCAGTATTACAGGCAGTAGCGACATTTTTTTTTTTACTGGCTAGGTTAAATTAGATCTACATTAATATTATATCTGTTGGTTGTGTGATTGCACCAACTCTGTTTAGTATTATGTTTTCTGGGCATGCATTCAGAGATGGTAACATAGGTGTTGACATCAAGTATCGTACAGATGGAAAACTCTTCAATCCAAGAGACTTCAAGCAAAAACAAAAGTAAATTCTGATACCATCAGAGATCTCTTATTTGCTGATGACTGCGCCAACACTGAGGCAGATCTCCAGACTAGCATGAACAGATTCTCACAAGCCTGCTCCAACTTTGGTCTTACCATCAATACCAAGAAATCTGAAGTCATGTACCAACCAGCTCCTGGAAAAGTATATGCCGAACCAAATATTACAACAAGTGGCAGGAAACTGAAAGTAGTGGACAGATTTACTTATCTTGGAAGCACACTGTCCCAAAATGTCACCATAGATGATGAAATAAATACCAGAATCTCTAAAGCTAGCAACACCTTTGGCAGACTACATAGAAATGTCTGGCACGGATATGGTATTGGCCAAGCCACAAAACTTAAGGTATATCGAGCTGTCGTGCTCCCAGTCCTTCTTCACGCCTGCAAAACTTGGACAGTATATCAGAGACACGCAAGGAAGCTAAACGACTTTCACACAGTCTGCCTTAGAAAAATATTGAACATCAAATGGCAGGAAATGATCCCAGATACAGAGGTCCTGAAAAGAGCTGCTCTCCCAGCATCTATACAATCTTGATGCAGTCCCAGACAAGATGGGCAGGACATGTGGCTCGAATGCCAAATTGCAGAATACCCAAACAACTCTTTTATGGTGAGCTGCATAGCGGTAAACGCTCACAGGGGGCCAGAAAAAGCGATTCAAAGATACACTCAAGAACTCGATGAAATCTTTAGGCATAGATGTCAACAACTGGGAGAATGCTGCTCAAGACAGATCAGCCTGGCGCACACCTTCTTCGACACGGTTCCTCGGCCTGCGAGGCAGGTAGAACAGCACAGATGAAGTAAAAAAGTCAAAACAGAAAGGCAGTAAAACTTCCCACAAGTGCAAGTATACCTTGCCCATATCGGGCTCACTAGTCATCTGATGATGATGCTCGTCCATCACGGGTGATGATGACCACACAAATTTTTATCCAAGGGAATGTAGTTACGCTATGTTTGTCTGTGTGTGCATAGATGACTAGTGAGCCCGATACGGGCTTGAAATGTTCGTGTACAGTGTGGGCAAGGTATACTTGTACAGTGTGGGCAAGGTAT
Source organism: Arion vulgaris (assembly GCA_020796225.1). NCBI lineage: Eukaryota > Metazoa > Mollusca > Gastropoda > Stylommatophora > Arionidae > Arion > Arion vulgaris. Next base: position 43,682,025 of record CM036765.1, on the reverse strand, counting down.
ACTTGTACAGTGGTTGGCAAGCAACTAGTCATCTACGCACACATATACAAACATAGTGCAACTACATTCCCTTGATGAAAATTTGTGTGGTCATCATCACCCGTGATGGACGAGCATCATCTGTTGGTTTGTAAGAGACATGTAAAGCTATACATATTGCCTAATTTTGTTGTATATGAAAAGTGGGTTAATGTTACTCCTTTATCACACTGATTTCTTCTGAGATAGAAATTGTAAATATTATAAGAAAACTATTTAAACAACTGTAAGAGTTGAGTAAAGTTGTGTAGTAACTGTAACAATTGTTTGTGACCCATGGACTGCTAACATGACGAAAGTGGAGGTGTTGAATGTGGACAGAGAAAACTTATCATCAATATAAGAGAGGCAGTCATCATTTTTTGGACATGTGATGAAGAAGGGAAGTTTAGAACACATTGTAACAACTGGTAAAATCGAGACGAGACAGAGGAAGACAGAGAGAGGAAATGTTGGATAGCCTGCCTTCATGAACATGAAAGAGCGTCAACATCTGAGATGATAGCAAACGTCAGAGACAGAAATTTGTGGAGATTCATGATCGCCTACGTCAGCTGTCACGGCACCTCATGATGAATGTTTGTGACAGTTGAATTATTTTTTGTAGCATCTATAATAGTTGAACTGGTTTAGTTATTTAGCAGCTATAAAAGTTGAATTGATTTTTGTTACAACTGTAACAGTTGAGTAAAGTTGGGTAGTAACTGTAACGGTTTAAGTTGTGTAATGTTTGTGACTGTTGAATTATATTGTGTAGCATCTATAATAGTTGCAATAAGTTGTGTAACAATTGTAACATTTGGACCAGTTGTTAAGTTATTTAACAGCTATAAAAGTTGAATTGAGTTATGTTGCAACTGTAACAGTTGGGCTAGTTATCTAGCAGCTACACGAGTTGGATTAAGTTGTATAGGAACTATAACATTTGGTTAAAGTTCTCCAGCAAATGTAAAAAGTTGGGCTGGTTAAGTTGTGTAGCAACTTTACAAATTGTGTAGCTTCTGCAACAGTAACATCAATTTGTGTTACAATTTAATTAAGTTGTATAGTATTTGTAATAGATGGGTTACGTTGCCTTCTGTTTCTGTTATATCATAGGAGTATGTTACTGTACCATATCAGTGTGTTGTCTGCTTTGTGTGTGTATTTGTCAATGTGGATCTGCATGACTATGCATTAACATTGTGCTGTTGTGCTTTCTCCTCCCTTGGCTAAATAGGCATTTTCATCGGTGAGTTACTCCAGCAGACAATTTTCAATTAACACTTTTTAATCTACAGCACACACCATTTTTGTAACTCACGTTTTTCAATTTTAAAAATATATTTTTTTTTTTTCAATTAAGGTATGTCACAAATAAATCTAGTCTTGGCACTTGCACTTTTATGTTTCATTCCTTTGTTGAAGTCAGGGGGTGAGAACACTGTGTGATGTAATGTCAGCATAGATGTGATAGCTTCTGTTCTTTGTCCATGTAGACTCTCACACAAAGATATGAAACTGCCAGTCATATAGAACCAAGACAGATACAGATTTAAAATAAAAAGGAAAGAAACCCTTTTTATACCACTTGGTATATATGCTAATACGGTAGTAGGTCCATATTTTTATTAACCGTCGGCACACGATGGATGATGTGGTCAACATCACACCCGGAACAAATAAAGATAAATATCAGTTAATCATCTACAACCTAAGATAGAAAATAACTAATCATATATACATTACCAGTGGAAGTCGAATTTTTCAGTCGCCTCTTACGATATGCCTTCTAGGTCCCAGTGTTACTATTCTTTGCTCCCTTGTGGACCCCACAGCACACAGGGGTCGACAGCTTAACCACTTAGCCACAGAGACCCCACTAAGACATAAAGAAAACTTGTCATATAAATCTAATAGAAAACTTGTCATATAGAATCTAATAGAAAAACTTGTCATATAGAATCTAATAGAAAAACTTGTCATATAGAATCTAATAGAAAAACTTGTCATATAGAATCTAATAGAAAAAATGGTCTAAAAGTGAAGTATTTACATTATTGCACCTGGTGTCTCCATATGGCTAGATCCCTCTGCAGAAATGGCATGCCACCTGCAGTGTAGCACAAATCTTAAACTCTGTAGTTCCAGTAACAATCCTAATGGTCTCCAAAAAAAGTGCACATGTGGAATGAACCCCATGATTTGGATTCGAACCCCAAACCTTCAAAACAAAAGGCAAACATCTTAACCACTTTGCCACATAGAATCTAATAACAACTAATCATAACATTAAAAACATAAATTAAAACATACAAAGATAAGAATCAACTAATCATATAGTGCCTAAAACAGACAAACATAGAAAACAACTCTTTAAATAGAGGCAAATTCATACAAAGAGAAAACAGTTCATCATAAAGATCGAGGACATCAAAAAGTAAGTAATATAGAAGGAAACAAATCACACAAAGATAGGAAGCAGCTAGTCATTTCTATCTCCCACTCAAACTTCAAAATAATGAAAATAAACAGTAGAGTAAAATACACAACTAAAACAAAGTAAAAAATAATAAAATACATGAGTAAATCAAATAATTGTTTTGAAATCTTATCGCATGTTCACCAAATAGTGTGGCAGGATCGTTTTAATTTTGATTCTCGTTTGGTTATTCCATGAATAAATTTGATGTTTTCTTTAAGCATTGTTATATGTTAGATTGTTTAAAAGTTGAACCTCCCACATTAACTGTGCAGGCTTTTCAGATGTCTTATTTGCAGTCTATGATAACTTGTTGGTATTAGTGAAGCGGTTAGAGCATTGACATTGCAATGGAAAGAGACCAGGAATTTTCCCAATTTTATACATGTTCTAGTAGCCCATCTGAAACTTGGTGTTTGCCTTATTGAGTTGTAAAAAGGAAGTTACTGACTACTTCAATTTCAAATCTAAAGGGTCTAAGCCGAAGGATTGATTTCATTGCTGCGGGTTTTACCCCATGTGGCTTGGTCCCTCTGCGCAGAAGTGGCATGTCACCTGCCAAAATTATTGCACAAAGCATGAACTCCGTAGCTCCTGCAACAATCCTAGGGTCTCTGGAAAAAATGCACCCATGAACAGAACGACACATCTGTTCACTCACTTTCAAATCCTAAAGTGTAGTTCTTTGAGGTCTCTACGCTACGGAATGCATTAAAAAGCTATAACCAGTGTTGGTTGTAAGATAACCATATTCGATTATTCAATCGCTAAGATGTGCTATAAAATAAACAAATCTAAGCAGCTGTTTGGTGGGGGGCTCTTGTGCAGAACTTCCATGGTGAGCCCCTTCAGACAAAAACATGTTAAGTTCATGCAGCCTATATCAGATAGTCCAGTGTCTACAGTAGTCTAAAGTGAGGAATTCAGATCAAAGGTAGTTCATATAGCACACTGGTCAGTTACAAAATTACTTATTTCTGCATTCTAATACATTATTGAGTGAATACATAAGCAAAAAGCAGTCCACAGGTGGACCTCAGAAATAACAGAGGCGTTGAAAAACACTATTTATGAAGCTCACACACAAGCCAGTTCTGAAAATCTGTTTTTATCCTGACACTGTGAGACAAAACAGAATTAGAAAAAAGAAAATAAAACAAAGATTTGGGATTGAGTTGATTACATTAAAAGTAAAGAGGTAAGACTTTCCTGCCATGGACCTCCCTGACTCCTGTACATTGTACAACCCATTGTTTGTGCCACTGGATTCAAAATAACAATGCATCTTGTATTGGCTATAGAATTGACTTGTTGTCACATCACATATAGTTATCATAGCTGCTGCAACCAGATCAACATTATATTTTGTGCTTGACTTGTTTCTGCTAATGTAGTAAAAGAATACAATTCCCTATAGTCACTGGTTGATTGTGCATTGACTTGTAATATTGTGCTTAATTTTTAAATTGTTTTCAAGTTAGGTATTTTCTTTACTTCTTCATATTATTCTTTGTTTGTTACTTACAGTAGATAATGCAGCAACTGCAGTATTTTAAAATAGTTTTTTAAGTAATACTTCTTAAGTTCAAGTATTGCATGATTTTTTTGGCTCTAAACCCATCATGTACCACTTAGCATGGAAAAGTACTTAGAATCAATATTTTTTCATACACGTATCACCACAGATGCTCAGTCCTTTTCAGCTAGCTCATAGTGTCAGCTGTAAAGCATTTATACAGTAGGCTGTAGCTCCTGCGATGATTCCAAATTTTTCAGAATGTCCAAGTACCAACTGTCAACTGTGTAAACACAACAACATGAATTTAACTCAAACATAACACACTAGATTCTTCTTTTGCCATCACACTGCTACCGGGTTGTTGCCCAGTGTCGTGGTTTTCTGTTTTGTCTGGCACTGTTCTGGTGACTTGGGTAATTGTTATTTTTGCTCTTTGACAGGATTCTGCTATGCCATCTAACCATCTTTTTGTGGTCTTCCTCTTCTTTCATGATGTTCTGTTGGCATTCTTATTAAGTGGCCAAATCACTTCATTCTTTATAACTCTTTACACACCTTAATCAAACTGTTGATCACTAACTCTTTGAGTATTAAGTACTAGGTGATGTCAGGAAAATATGTCATATTCTTCTGAGAGTAAATAAATGGGGCACATTTTATGGAACAAGGAAACTTACAAATAAGTGCAACTACCTCTATAGTGGGCGTCTATGGCTTAGCGGTAGTGAGCTCGATCACAACCCAAGAGTACCTGGTTCATACTCCTCAAGCACAGTTCGGAGCAAATTGTTCCTGTGGATTTTACAACAGTAAAAATAGACATCATTTAGAAAGAAATGGCAAACTACTGAATATATAAGTGGTGCCTAGAAAATCAACTCTTTACTGTGGTTGATGGCTACGTTCTGTTTAAGGATACACCACGATTTTTATTTTTTCACCTCTAAATGACTTCTTCTTCTCTTCCTACATTGTACCTCTGTGAGGTGTTAGGGTAAAATGTAAAGATCATCTGTGTTCCTTATCTAATGTACTTTCTAAGTTGGTATTCATTTCTCTAATGGTGTTCATGATTCTATCACTCTATCTTTCGCGTGGTCTTTCTCTGTATTCATTATATTTTTTCCATATGGCTATCTGGTAGATGATATCAGGGTATTCTTGTCAGGTGACCAAACCATTTAATCTGTTGTTCTTTTATGAATTGAATGTCTGGTTTTATCGGTATGCATAACTTGCGTAACCAACCGAGATAGAGAATACCCTTTATCTTCATTGAAATCTTTAGAGCAGATGTTTTCTCTTAGAGCACTGATTATGTCGATTTGTCCATAGAAGAAACAAACACTCATGGTAAGAACTCCAGTCATAAATATCAAATAGTGTCAGTTTCAATTTTAATGATCACTAGAAGTAAGATACTAGTACAGGTAGACACTTCATCATAGTTTGAAACCCAGACCATTATATTGGAAATGGAAAATTGTATAGTGACAGATCATTATTTCATGCCTGCACAATACCCTTTTATTTATTTCTGTCTACTGATAATTCTGTCTGTTTTGTTAAATAAATTATTTTCACTTTGTGTTATTCATGTTATTTCTTTGTTTTTCTAACCATTTAGCCTTGCTTATTTGAATTCTAATTATACTACAAATGTTCTTGTCACTATTTTGTTCATTTTTAACATTGATTTCAATTATACAAACTTACAGATTTCTTTGATGTTTTTCCTGAGTTATTCTTTAAGTAAATGTTTTATTTCAACTTTTCCCAAATTAAGACATTCAGGAATGAGTTTGAGAATTGAAAGTACATGCTTTTATTCAGAAATTTTGTTTAACATTGACTATGAGTTTTCATTATTATTGTCATCATGCAAACTTGAATATTTGTTTTAAAGCAGTCAATTGATGAATAATTTTACTGAACTATTCAATACTGAACCTCATAAACCATAATTTTGTCTAGTAAGTTTATATATTATTAGAACAACTGAAATCTTAATTCAGAAGTTTCTCATTTAAAGTTAGTAATTGGTTTTCGAAACCGTTACATTAATTTAAAAAAAATTGTTATATGATGTTATACTAAAGATCTTTACGATGTGAATTGTTCCAAGAGCTTTGTATCATTGACATTTTTCATATGAGAAATATAATTTTTAACATGTCAAATTAACAACTATAGTGATTGATTGATTGATTGACTGAACTATCATCATTATGCTTTGGTGAATAACGATATGTGCTTTATTTACTGTAAAACACTGTATTTCCTTTATACCTCATGGTATAAATGGGTTCTTTGCTTTACATAGATTTTTAACTACCAAGGCTTATTTTATATTGTCATCTTGAACTGAGGACCTACTTTGTTTTATCATCCATCTTTGTTAAGACTAGGATATTGATTTCACCTACATTGAGATCAGAAATCACTGGAGAAAATGTCACAGAGGTCCCCTTTCCCCCCAAAATAAATAGAGCCATTGTATAGTCAAGTGGTTAGGGTGCTGACTTTGAAATAAAAAAGAGACCTGGATCGCTTTCCTGGTACATACACACTAAATCAGCCTAGTTGTAAGTAAGTATAAAGTCCTTCGAGTTCATCATCATCAGATGATGTTGAATGTCGGCTGGCTTAGGTGATCACAGATCTCCTTCGAATAACAGAAGAAAATTGTGTGCAGAAGTGAGCAGACCTCTGAATTCTAAGACTCAATTCTGCTCTGTCTAGACTATTGTGGAAAATATATATTGTTGGAATCACCTTTGTATAATAAATATATCATTGTTTGTATGCGTAGTTTAAATAAGTTTACAGTTAGAAGCTATTGAGATAGAGAGAGCTCTAATAATTGTTTAAATGCTGGTCTAAACTCACATTTTTCTCTTCTTTTTTCTAATTCGGTTTTGCCTCACAGTATCAGGATAAAAAGAGATTTCTAGAATGGGTTTCTGTGTGCGCTTCATAACTAGTGTTTTTTCACCACCTCTTTTTTTCTATAGTCTACCTTTTGCGTGGACAGCCTTTTGTTTTGTATCCACTATATCGGAGTAACATTGCTCTTTGAGGGGCACTGTCTGTTGGTAATCTGTTTATGTGGCCGAACAATTTGACTTGTTGTTTCGTGATGAAGTTCAGTACTGATGTTGTGCCCACTTTTTTCCTGATGTCTTCCTTTCTAAACTGGTCTCTTCTTGATACTCCCAGCATTTTGCGTAGACACTTCATCTCTGTTGTAACTAGTTTACTTCTATCATTTGATGTCAGGGTCCAGGTTTGGCACTGATTGAACAGTGTTTGTAAAAATGCGGTGTTGAAAAATCTCATAATGTATAAACTCATAATGTTCATGGAAGAGCTTCTCTAGTTACTGTGAATCACCAGATCTACTTCTGAATGATTCTATTAGTCAAAATATGTATTGAAGTAATATATTCCAAAGAAGGTTAATTGTTAATCTTAACCATGCCCATGTGTTGCTGGGGCCAGAAAAGGAAGCAATAGAATAGTGACACTGCAACCTACAAGACATGTCGTAAGAGACGACTGAGCTCGGAACATAGGGAATCTACCCTAGTAAATAAAAAGCGTCGGGTGTGCTGGCCTACTTGTAGGCACATAACTGGCACAACGTACAATCGCTCTTAGGCTCGAATCACATACAAATCACAAAGAGTTGTTAACAAGTGGTCAATATGAAGCGTTCAAAGAGGAAGATGAAGCTTTACCATAGTTTAGCAAGAAACTGTTAGTCTAAATCTACTGCTGCTTACAATGATATCTGTGGTTACAAAAATATAAATGTTCTAATGGTTTATAAATTTTTCTTAAAATTTATTCTTTTAGTAAACAATGAAAACACCTATATATTTACACATATAATCATTTAGTTGGTTTCCTATTGTTCAGTGTAGCCATAAATAATGAAAATCTGGAAAGATAAATAATGTATATTATTGTCTGACAAAATGATGAAACAGACACATTTTTAACCTAGCAAGTAATTACTGAAATAGAAGATATGCGATTCAATCATGAAAATATAAATGAAACAATAACTGACTGTTATTTCTTCCAATTTGTTTTCTCCCACAGGCTTTTGCTTGGTTCAGTGACTTACTTGTAGAACATGCTGAGATATTTTGGTCTCTCTTTGGAGTGGACATGAACTCAGTCCTGGATACCCAACCTCCAGATACTTGGGACAGCTTTCCTCTCTTCCAGCTACTTAATGATTATCTCAGAACTGATGGTTGGTGTCTCTTGACTTGACTGTTGCAATATATTTTGTAGTTTCTTGATATTTTTCTTGTTTATAATTTTGTAAGATACTTTTGCTAAAATTTACTAAAGCTGTTTTTATTATCCAAATATATTTCTTAGATATTATTGAGCATTGTGATAAACTTATTCTAATTAAAATTCTATGGAAGAGATTAAGAAAGTTATCCAGAAATTACTTGCAGGCTCTATGTAACGTATAACGGTACCAGGGGAATATATATATAATTGTAATTAATCAAATGTTGTAGTTCAGGGCTTAGATTCTTCTTCAGTGATCTCTAATGTTAAACTATAGTGCAGTGGATTCCATCTCACTGGCATTGCAGGCAATGAGAGTGCCGATGTCTTAGCTAAGAAGGTCAGTGCCAAAGAGCAAATTTACCAAACCCTGTCTTTTCAAGAGGTCAAAAACATCATACAGAGGAAATCTGCAGTAGACTGGAAGACAAACACTGGATATGATTATGGAAAAGACTCCTCAACTCAAAGACGTAAGCACCACCTTCCAGATCATACTCAATGAATAACTCAGATTGTACATTTGAGGACCATCTTCATCGGACATGTCCATAATTGCTCTGATTTCTGAAGCATGTATCTCAGTGTGTTTAGACTAACAACTCCGCTCTGTGTTGATTGATGTAATGTATCCGCCCGAGTAGTTACCGGGGCCCAAGTTTGGGGTGTAAAGAATAGAACCAATGTTACCTGCCGCGCATGTCGTAAGAGGCGACTAAGGAGGTTTGGCTGAAATCGGATGCACTTGTCCACTAGGGAATGCTAACCCGAAACAAATGCTTGCAGAAAATGGACGCACCAGGCCGTAAGGCGCATAACATGGTGCTACGACCCCTCACAATGAGGAATGGGATAATGGATTCTACGGTCGCCAATCTGCCTCGGAGATTTAGCCACGCAGAAAGAATGTCAGACCTACCATCACGAGGTGAAAGCTTACTGCAGGAAGAGGTCGGCACAAACGGGGAAGCAAAAATCATAGGAATTATATCCTTCAGAACTGCCCCCAGTATGCAGACTTGAGAAGAAAGAGGTGGCCACTTTACACTAACATCCAAGACAAACTGTATGGTGTGGCTGATAATCTGAGGCTGACGGCTGCCGTTATTAGAGAATCCGAAATCTCAATCTAGTGAGAATGCAGAAGATTGATGTATCTACTGGGTTTTCTCTCATGGTTTTCCCATCTTGTCGCACCTATCAGTATGCACAACGTGCTCGGTATAAATAACTCAGAATGCATGCATGAGTATAGTTTTGTGTCTCACTCTGAAGTAGTGCCTTAGTCATGGCTAATACTTCCATTGTCAACCACTTATTGTCATAGTAACTGCATCACTATATTCCTTGATATTTCTGTTGTATCAAATAAATATTTTAGCCAATAACCTGCATTGAGTAACAGATTCTCATGTTCTTTATTTTCATTTGATTTGTCCATCCACTGTACAGAAAACCTTTGCAATGGAAGTTTTCATCAACAATTGCGGGATGTGTTTGCACCTCAAGTTGTTCGTTATGTTGATCTCATGGAGTCCTCAATAGCCCAGTCCATACACAAGGGTTTTGAAAGAGAGAAATGGGAACCACAAGGGTAAGAATATTTCACTTCAGGCATGACTTGAAATGTTCCTTATTATTTCCAGTATTTGATCAAATTGAGATAAATTGTTTATTTGGTTTTGTTCTTATTTAACATTGTCAGTGTAAAAGAAATATGGAGACAATAAACAGTTAGTTTTAGAACAGTTCAAATAATCAGACTTAGAAATAATATTACAAAAATGAAAGTAATGAGAAATAACCAAAAATTTAACAAGTCCAATTATGTTATAAAATTAAATCATAGAGTAAGTTTTCAGTATGAGCTTTGGTATCTACATCTTTTGTTTCAACACATTCAACTTCAGCACAGCCTTTTTTGGGTACTAGGGTAGCTTATCCCTCTTCAATCTCCACAAACGTAACCAGACTTCTTGGTAGGAGTAGGTTTCCAGAGCTTTGTTCTTACTCTGACCCTGACGCTAAACTATAGGTTGCTATACTGCTACAAGCTCATGCAACTTGTATGTAGGTCCCCAAAGGGAATGGGGCATCTGCCCCCAATTATAAATCAAACAGGTGTGTTTTAATTTGTCAGAATTTCTACTACACTAACTTTATTTTGCCTCAGTCTCTCTTTCTCGATCCCCGTCTAGACTGATGGACCAAATCTTTTCATGAATGCTGCAGTTGTTTTTACTCCGTCCCTCAATACAGCTTCTCGTGAAGCTCTGTGTTATTGGGCCAGGTCTTGTTTCTCAGGTCTGCTAACAACTGGCAGTCTTGCAGTATGTGCTCTGCCGTTATGTCCGTCTTTTCACAGTTAGTTAGTTAGTTTGTTCCTTTCGTGCCAAAGGCGCACATAGGGCAGAGGTTTTAGATCTCCATGTGATACGGTTCTTTGCTAGCAGTTGCAGATCTTGTATGGTTTACATCCCAATAGTTTACTTTCTTGTTGGATGGTTCTTCAAGAGTGGTCTTTGGTCTTCCACGTTTTCTTTTCCCAACTGGTGACCACATAAGGACTTGTCGATTTAGTCTCTTTCGTCTGATCTAAGCACATGACCTAAATATTTCCACCGTCGTTTCCTTATAATATTTGATATGGGTTGTTGGTGTGTTCTATCTCTCACTGTGTTGTTAGAAACGAAATCACTCCATTTGACTTTTAATAATTTTCGTAGACATTTATTCTCAAAGCTGTCCAGTTTCTTATCAATTTTCTTTGTTGATTTCCAACTTTCACAACCGTAGGTCAGTACAGGAATCACACATGACCTAAATAATTTAACTTTTGTGCATATACTAAAGTCTTGAGATTGCCAGATATTCGTTAATTTAGTGAAGGCACTAGCTGCTATAGCAATACGAGTTTATTTCTTTCATCGTGTCTCCGTTGTTTGACACTTTACTACCCAAATATGTAAAATGTTCAACTTTATTCAGTGTTTGGCCATTTATTACGATGTTGTCTGTCGAGTTTGTGAGGTCCACTTTTCACAGTGTCACAGGCTAATTGTGCCAATTTTAAATTTGTTGAACATGTGGGCCCGAAGTCTGTTATGGCCAGTACGGAGGCGGAATATAACAACTTGTTTGCTACGGGATAGGCCATAGTACCCATCTCTGCTGCTGCCCCGGTCTGAAGCTGCTCAGCTTATGTGGCCTCCACTGTATTACAAACATAAATTTTATTTTACATTTGACAGAATTGTAACAAATTGATGCATTTCAAATCTTGCACATTGTGAAATAAAATACATTCTTCCCTGGGATACTACATTGTGAGTCACCTGCAAGACCTCCTAATGATGACAGGATTTATGAACTCATATCTCTGTTTAGATATCTGAAAATGGGAAACTGATCACTAAAGAAAAAGAAATCAAGCAAGCACACGCACACAAAAACACAGCAGATCTTCTGCTTCAAACGCTCCATATCAACCACTTGTTAAACCACTTTTTGTGATTTGTATGTGATCTGAGCCGAAGTGTGATTGTACATTGTGCCAATTATGTGCCGACAAGTAGGCCAGCACATCCGAATTCTGCAACACTTTTTATTTACTAGGGTAGCATTCCTAGGCCCCTACCTCGGTCACCTCTTACAACATGCCTTGTAGGTTGCAGTGTTAATATTCTTTGCTCCCTTCTGGACCACGGGTGAAAACACAGAAGATAACAGATTGAGTTATGATCAGGTTTAAATCTCTTTGATAGATTTTAGATCAAGAAATAGAGAATACAAGAAAACGTGAAGAGGAAAGAGAAATGAAAGGGATCAAAAGGACCGAACAAAAATGAAAATAATCACAGTGGGCTGATCTAGGAATTACCTATTGTCAATAGCAAGATGAAACTCAAAGAACAATAAGTATCCTTGTTTTTCTGGACAGATTCATAACAGCACTTCTAATTACTAATATGACCTTTTCTTTTATGTCTCAGGAGTGGTTGTTCAACATCAGAAGACATGCTGTGGAAACTTGATGCTTTGCAATCCTTCATACGAGATCTGCACTGGCCAGAGGAAGTGTTTGCAGAGCATTTGGACCATAGACTGAAGTTGATGGCAGCAGATATGATTGAAGCAGCAGCAAACAGGTGAGCTAGAAATGTAATTATTCATAATTCAGGTGAAAAACATTTAACATTCTTAATGAAGAATGAAAACTTTTTTAAAAAGGCAATCGAGAATCTTCTTAGAACCACTTGTTAAACCACTTCTTATCAACCACTTGTTAAACCTCTTTGTGATTCGTATGTGATCTGAGCCTAAGAGTGATTGTACATTGTGCCAATTACATGTCTACAAGTATGCCAGCACATCCAATTTCTGCGACACTTTTTATTTACTAGGGTATCCTCCCTAGTCTCTTACGACATGCCTTGTAGATTGCAGTGTTACAATTATTTGCTCCCTTGTGAGCCCGCAATCACACGGGCGTACCGAGAATCTAATTAAACCTACTATTTGTTCATGTTTCATCTATTACATAATAAGTATCAAAGACCTAGGTCTGTGCTTGATGACATGAAGGCTTTAGAAGACACTGAATATATAAATATATCTTGATGGACCTTCTTCATGTTCCTTATCTGTAGAAGGGCATGTTAGACGCAACTAATAATAGCTCTTTGGGGAGAGGGGAGGAAGAGTTTACCATTTTGCTTTTCAAACTTGTTTCACTAGTTGATCTACTTCCATTCTGCAGAAATGACCCAGATTCACAGCAACTTCTACACACTTGTAAATGTTACATTATGAAATATTTTTGTTTCAGAACATTTAAGTGTTTTGAGATCTGGCTGCGAAAAGGAGGGAAAAGTACAGATTACTTGGTATTTCCTGAGATGTGCATTATGATGAATGTTATAATTGATAGCAAAAACAAAGCTTTGCATCTCTGTGCTTTGGACCATGGACAAGATATGGTGAGAACTTGCATTGAATTTTTCACATGCAGTTTGAAATTGTAAATTAGTTCATTTTTTCACATAGAAACACTGTACATGTGCGTTATACAGGGTGTTCAAGATAAAAGTAGCCCGGTCAAGTGAACCAATCTGGTATATGTTTATGAAAATGAGATGGTTCAATTATGACGTAGTATAGGTCAAGTGAGCAAGTCTTTTTGTGATGTGTGTAATTATGATGCGGAAGGGCAATGAACAATGGTGACAAAGGATGAGCTAGTCAGAACCGGTTTAAATAGTAAATATACAGAACGCAATGGGTACCTGCCCCCTTAAATTTGTCAATGGGGATGCTTTTATCTTGAACACCCTGTATAAGGAACGAGTAGCAGCACCAAAGCATCCCAATTCTACTAATTCTCTTGTGGTGCAAAAGACTGAAAACCCAGCATTGCCCATTAAGCTGGAGGAAACCTAAGCTGTTGGTTAGTACCACCTTTTCATCTGGCAGACTGTGCATGGAATGATCCTAAAACTGATTTAATACAGATGGGTGAGTGCTCTGTGCAGGTCATGACAATTGCTGGGAGAGTCCAGTACTACATAATATTTTCTGTAACCCTGCATATAAGATCTTCCACGGATGCATGGAAATGCATAGACTGCTACAATCTTTCCGAGTCTGTATGAGAATCAGAGCTGAAGATCCTCTGTGTTTGTACAGTGATATGAAAATTGTGGCATATCCTTTACAGATCTTCACCATCAACCACAGTGAACCAGTCGTCAATTTTCTATGCCATTGAAAATGGTTTGCCATTGCTTTCTAAATGTCTAATTTTACCGTTTGTTAAAATCAATGTCGAACAAATTTGCTTCCAAACTGCTGGCTGCGTAGTTTGAACCAGGTACGCTTGGGTTGCGATCGAACTCGCTACCGCTTAAGCTACACAGCCCAATATATACAGTACCTAGTTGAAATACCAGGTAAAAAGCCTGACACTGGTGACTATATCAGCATGCTGAAGACTATCATAAAAGCCAAAAAAATCCTTCAATATTTACAATGCCCAGTACACCTATCATTGATTATAACAAAGTTACCAACTCAACACTCCTAGATACCAACTACTTATAACTAAAATAAAAGAATGTGAAAGTGTAAAAAGGTCATAGAAAAATTAAGAATGATTCTGTGTTTTATTGTTCATTGACTTGTGGTTGAAATAAATTGCAAGTGTTTGTGGAAGCTTTATTGGAGATTCCAGTTCTGGTTGAGAAACCAAATTATCTAAAAGTGGTATCAAATTTGATATATTCAGGATATCATCAATGTTTGTCATGAATTTGTTTGTTGGTTTCATGCATTATAGTTGAATTATTATTTGACAACTCTGTCACATGTAATAGTATCATGTCATAGCGCATGTGTGGTGCCGGGCTTACAAGGAGCAAAGAATTTAACACTGCACCTATAAGGCATGTTGAAGAGGCAACTGATGTAGGGCGTAGGAAGCTACCCTAGTAAATAAAAAGCATCTCAATAATCTGGTGTGCCGCTCTACTTATATGTGCATAATTGGCACAACGTACAATCACTCTTATGCTCAGATCACATACAAATCACACAGAGTGGTTAACAGTGGTCGATATGGAGCGGTTCAGAAGAAGAAGTATCATGTAATAGTATTTAGTGTCAGTTTATGTAATGAAAGGCTTTGGTTTTTTTACCTTTATGTTCTTTCTATAATGTTCACAAGTGTTTGGTTTACATATTCACAGAGTTGTTTATTATCATTTTCTACCTTGTTATGCTGATCATGATTCTCAAACTCTCTCCTAGCCCCTAGAGATTTCTGCTTTTTTGGGGGCTGGCACATGAGTATTTCTGTCATCTCTTTCAGACACTCCTCTTCCCCTGCCTCCCCTCCCCTTCTTTCCCTCCTCGCTCTCTGAGCTTGTGATGTGTACAATATGTGACACTGATAGAATGTCAGCAGAATATTAATTGCAAAAGTGCCCACCTTATAAGATAGTGCATTGATCTTTTCATTGCAGTAGATTCACATTGTCTTAGAGTTTGGAGATCTCTTCATACATGGCCCAGCTAGTCATCACTGTAGTCCAATCCGTTCAGCTAATCTTCTCTGGAGTAGTTTTTCATGTCTGCCTCTTGATTGTACATTGCCTCTAACAACTATCTCCTTCAGTAATATGCTATATACATTTACAAGGTGATGATTTTGTAGCCGCTGAACTGTCTAGGATCCTTTCCAAGTTTAAGGAATGGGTTGTAAATGTATGTGGATCCTTCCCCTTTGAAACATTTTTTGTTAACAGAAGAATGAGCAAAGGCAGTTGCAAAAAATAACATGTGAAATGCGGTGCCTGTGAAAAGTTACCAACACCAGAAAAGACAGAGTCATCAACATAAGAAAGAAAGTTGGTACAGAACCTTGCTTGAATTACATTGAGAAACAAAGAATGAAGTGGTTTGGCCACATAATAAGAATGTATACAAACTCCACAGAATACAGAGTCTTCTACAACAGAACATCAGGAAAGAAGGCAAGAGGAAGACCACGAAAAGATATCATTTCAGAATCTTGTCAAAGAGCAAAAATAACGATCACCCAAGCCACCAGAACAGTGCAAGACAAAAACAGAAAACTACAACACTGGGCAACAACCCGGTAGCAGTGTGACAAAAAAAAAAAAAGACTAAGATATTTTTCTATTCTCATGCATTGTAATGACTGTTCTGATTATTACAGCAACAAAATGACAGCTATTTTTAAATACATGAACTTTCAGCACCAATACCACACCAAGATTGATGAAACCCTGGAAAGAGCTCAGGTGGAAATGGCCAGGTGTCTCATTGATAAAGTAAGTTGATCCAGTTACATTTATATGAATTCTTCCTTTTCAAGATTCTTCTTTGAACGCTCCATATTGACCACTTGTTAACTCTTTGTGATTTGTATGTGATCTGAGCCTAAGAGCGATTGTGAGTTGTGCTAGTTATGCACCTACAAGTAGGCCAGCACATCCAATTTCTGCCATGCTTTTTATTTACTAGGGTAGTTTCCATAGGTCCTACATCAGTCACCTCTTACATCATGCCTTGTAGGTCATAGTGGTACTGTTCTTTGCTTTCCCTTCGGCACCACGCAAACGTTCCTTTTCAAGATTAAAAGTCACTGCAGTCAGAACTAACACATTGATACCCATTAATGTTTAGCTGATTTTTTTCCAGAAATTCTGTTAGCAGCAAATCATATTTGCCATAGCTCCTGCGCCCTGTTCTATATCTCTTTCTCTAACCCATCATCAACTTATAAAATAATATTTCATTGGTTTAATTAGCATTATTATATGACACTCAAGTAGTAGCATGTCCCTTGTAGAATATCGCTTTCATCACAGTCCGTCTGACCTGAAAAACTCGTGTCTCTAGCTAGTTCTCCTGTTGCCACCATCATCTTGGTCGTCCCCTGCCTCGTACTTCAGGAGCCATGCCTTCCATTACCGTTCTCTCCAACCCACTGTGACATTTAACATGTTGAAATTATTTCATCTTCCGAGACATGATGTTATTTATGAGCCCAATGCTCCTCAATATGCAGGTCTTGTAGGATGTCTTGACACAGTGATGTGATAAAGTGAACATTATTCTGACCTTGTATTCTGGTGTGATCTGTTTCTGTAAGACGTCTCTCACTTCTTCAATCTTATCTTCTCTTGGGCTGTCTATTCCTGGATCTTTACTAAACTTT
Organism: Arion vulgaris; assembly: GCA_020796225.1. NCBI lineage: Eukaryota > Metazoa > Mollusca > Gastropoda > Stylommatophora > Arionidae > Arion > Arion vulgaris. The sequence continues at coordinate 43,664,952 of CM036765.1, read as the reverse complement.
ACAAGTGTCAAAACCAGCTCATTCTATATATCTAGTACAATGGCTTCCACTTTCTGGTGTTTTACTAATACACATGGGAGAATACTGTACAGCTATTGAAACATTTTTAAATGTCATCTAACATTTGAACATATAATTTTTATCTTCTTGTAATCTGATGTGTTTTTGAATATAAATGTTACAGAAGAGTCCTCTGTATATCATGAACGGAGAACAGAACAAATAGATCTATCCAGAAAGAACTTAAAATAAAGAAAACTGGCTGATGATATCAATAAGAACGAGAAAATTTAAGTATTTTCACATATAAAGAGACATGAAGCACTGGAGAAGACCATCATGGAAGGAGGCATCCCGGCAAAGAGGAGAAGATTAAGACCACGGAGAAAACAGATTCAGGATGTAACTAATGGTTTGAGCATAGCCGCGGCAGAGGCAGAACATCTGGCCTATGAGAGAGAGAAATTCCAAATGACTTAAGGTGGCAAAGTTCTGCTCAGAACAAGCTATTTGATGATGATCAATCTTATGTAAATAAATGTTGCTTGTTATCTTCTTCAGCTGTTGTCAGTGTTGGAGAGCTTGCTCAGCAAGTTGGCTCGATATGATGAAGGGACATTCTTTGCTTCTTTACTGTCATTGACTGTAAGTAGTCAGTCATGTAGTTCCAGCTATCTTTAACTACGAATCATCATTTAATTGCATCTGTCAATTGCTGAGAGTGATCATTTAGTGAGTGGTCATTTAGTTGCATGTATAAATAACACTGCTCATTTTAGTGGCATTGGGTGGTCATTTAGTGAGTGGTCATTTAGTGAGTGGTCATTTAGTTGCATGTATTAATTGCTGTGAGTGGTCATTTAGTGAGTGGTTACTTAGTTGCATGTATCAATAACTGTGAGTGGTCATTTAGTGAGTGGTCACTTAGTTGCATGTATCAATAACTGTGAGTGGTAATTTAGTGAGTGGTCATTTAGTGAGTGGTCATTTAGTGAGTGATCATTTAGTTGTATCTATCAATAACTGTGAATGATAATTTAGTTGCATCTTCAAAGTTCAGATCAAATCTAGTCTCATATCTACATTGAAGATCAATTGTAATGAATCTTCAATATTTTCCATCTCTTTCCTTGGTCCGAAATTTGAACAGACTGCTATTTTTTACATGATATTTTCATTCCACATGTAGTGTTACGTTGTTATTACCTAAGTTTAACGGGTCTTAAGATAAGGATTGACTGCGTAAACATCTGGTTTCCCCATATGGTTCCGCCTGTTGAAAGAAATGGCAAGCTACCAGTCGATAGTGTTGCGCAAAGCATGAACTCCTTAGTTCCAGCAACAACACTAGTGTTCTCTGGGGAAAAAATGCACATGTGAACTGAATGACGCGATCCGGATTCCACAACCAACGACCTAGAGAACGCAAGACAAACATCTTTGCCACAGAGATCTCTTAGCTCTTACCTACTTGTTTTAAAACTTTTCTTCTTTTGTGGTTTTTCAACATTGTGTTTTTATGATTTTTCTCAGAAACCTGTCAATGAGCTAGGAAGAGCTTATGTAGACTTCATGAGAGGAAACTTAGACCAAATGAGAAACAAAATCAATGATGAACTCTATACACTTTCTCTGTTTGAGGTAAACTATATCATTATTATTAGATTATAACAGGGTAGCTTATTTCTCAAACTGATTTCTCAAAGCAGCCATGATGATATTTCAAACATAATTTAAATAGATACTGAAATTAAATTGACTATGTCCTCAGAAATGACCTCAGTACCATCCCCAGAGCTGCCATGCTTTGGATCTCAGAGAGAACATAAAAGGGAGGTCTACCAATAACAACTTGGTAGGGGATCATGGTAATGAAAAATAAGAACCATGAAATAGTCTTGGGTCTCGATAGAAAGATTAACTGCACAACAAGAGAGTTAGAGAGTGTTTGTTGATGCAATATAAGCTGTCACAAGATGTGATGGCCAGAGTTTGTTGCGGCACTACAACATGCCATAAGATGTGATGATTAGAGAGTTTATTGCTGCCATATAAAGATGTCACTCACAAGGTATTTTATGGCCAAGTTTTTTTACTGCCTTTTAAAATGCCACCAAGCATGATAACCAGGGAGTTAATTTGTTGCTGCTGTACAAGATGCCACAAAATGCAAGAGAGTTTGCTGCCACCTTACAAGATGCCACCATATGATGACCAATCAGTTTGATACTGCCCCACAAGATGTGATAGCCAAAGAGTTTTGTATTGAGAAAATTTGATGTGAAATGTTGCATAAGTTCATAGTTCATAAGTACGGTTCCAACTTCACTGCAACGGGTCACCCATAATTGCTCCGTTCCTGTGCCAATGAAAATCACACGAAATACTAACAACTGTGAAATGTTTCCTGTGTGAACTAATTCCAGAATGAAACAGTCGCGTGCCGCCACAAAAAGAAACCGACACCGCATAAAATGCAAATGGCTCGCTAATGTAGCAACACAAAACTGTTCATCACTTGAATTGCAATTCTTGTCGAAGGAACATCAATCATGACAAAATCCAGTTTTCTGCACTCTCAATATAACTGCATATGGCAGATTGAGCTTGTTCGTCATAACCACTGTCCACCATTTTCTGAATACACACAACAAATGCACGGTTGACACAGCAAAAAGCATTCCATGTAACAGTCATAGCTCACAGCGTTGCTCAAGCACTAACTCAGTAGCTCGGCAAACGAAACCAGAAAATACCCGACCAAACATGGCGAAAATGCACTAGCAAAATCATGTTCAGAATCAAACAGTTCTGACTCTGTTTGCATAAGTCTTCTTCTTGCGTTGTTCTTTACGACCAATTTTAATCACTCTTAGTGATATGTTTGATCTTTGCCAAGAACGTGTATATGTTGCACATTGGTTTGGTAGGCCCCTAAACGCATAGGTTTCTACACGTTTAGGACATGTGCATCCGATTTCAGCCAAAACTCCTTAGTCGCCTCTTACAACATGCGTGGCAGGTAACAGTGGTTCCATTCTTTACACCCCAACTATGAGCCCCGGTAACCACTCGGGCGGTTGCATAAGTAAGACTGGACATCCGGTGGACAGAATAAGGAGTATGTTTTACCAGCGAAACGTAGAAACTCACAGTAGGCCTGCTGTCTTACATTTAGTGGCGAGACCGGGCACATGCGGGTCTACCTGGAGTGGTATGAAGTCAGATCAATATCCAATAACATTCACTTGTGCTGCTTATGTCAAGTATGACTATTTCTTACAGCAATGGTACAATGGTCAAATGAAGATGGCATGTGACTGGTTGACCGACAGACTGGATGTGTCTCTGCATCCATACCAGCTGACATGTCTGATGACAATTAACAGGGTGAGTAATCATGAATGACGTTTATATATCATAGTCACATATTTGTTGTTTTCTTTATCCTCTAAATCAGACATGTGTGACCCAGGTGTTATGATACCATTGACATGTCAGTATTTGAGTTGAAGTTATCAAGTCTTCATGTTCTTGCACATCCTAACATTGCCTACAAGACATTAAATTTGTTGAAGTGTGATCATCTCTTTGCATCTTATTTCTAGCAAGTCTTGATGGGTATCGGGACATGTCTACATCTATTGAAATACTTCTTGTGTGTTCACTTTCTATGAATTCAGGCGTAGTCATGGTGCATGGTATGATGCTTCTGACTGATTTTTGCATGTAGGCATTATTTCTTCATTATCAGTGTCCCCTGCCATAGAGGCATGCCATCTCTGACTTCAGAGGCATTGAAAGACTTGCTCCTACCATAGGGATTTATATAGGATTACCTAACACATGGTCTAGAGTGTAACCCCAGTAGACCCTGGAGGTTTGGGATTTTTTATCAGATGCTCACCATTAGTAATATTTATTCTTGTCAAAAAAAAAACAAGTACGGTTTCAATAACTGGACTACTCAAGAAAGTATTGTTGACTTGGTTTTAGGCATTTCTCATTTTTGGTATGAGACCTAAAGTAACCTTTACTACACACTTATCAGTTTGTTTGTTATATAGGGGGATTAATGCTTCTTTAAGCCGAAGCACACCTTTTATTATATCGGAGCGTGTAGTCAAACAAACATGAACAATAAAAATTAACTTCATTTGGAGAATCCAAGATTAATTGAACAACTATACTTATCAGTTTAACAAACTGTGTGAACAGTTCGAGCATCATCTCAATTAAAATGCTGGTCATGTGGTTTTATGTGTATCTAATACCTCATACTTGTATCTGTGTCTAATTTTGCAACAAATGCTTTGATGTGTGAAGTTTGATGATCTTGTCTTAATTTTGTTTTTGATTGTCAAGAAGCTCTGTTCTCACTTGTTTCATGTATCTCCTCCTGATCAACCTCTTAGTCTCATCATGTTATGCTTGTATTGGGCAGAGTTAGTTTCCTCTCACCTCCTTTGCCAGTCTTCTTCTCTTAACTCTCCTTGAAGAATAACACATCAAAATTTCATCAACCAGATCTGACTTGAGCAGGCCAGCTTAGTTTATTCCAGATCACTCTGGCCTATTCTATTTCTATGTCTGCAATTTGTCTCCATGTCTCTCTAGGTCTTCCACTATTTCTCTTGTCTCCCGGATTCCATTCCAGAGCCATATGTGGGTCACACAGGAAACGTTTCACAGTTGTTAGCATTTCGTGTGATATTCATTGGCACAGGAACGGAGCAATTATGGGGTGACCCGTTGCAGTGAAGTTGGAACCGTACTTATCAACTATGTGGGTCCTTGGTTTTCTTCATCCTTAATGTATGTAAAAACCATTTCCATTTCTTTGTTGATATTGTTAGCACCTGTGTGTCAGGTGATCTCAGTATTAATTATTCCTTGATTCCAAATAACTAAGATAATTAGTACCTGAGACATCTTCCCTTAAAGTCTCTTGTTCCGTCTGTCTGTCTTGTTACTTGTTTTCTATGTCTTTAATCCATATAGTAAAGTAAGACTGAACACAATTTTCATTTGAATATATTGAGTTTAGTCTGTGTGATGTAGGCTGATGACCTCCATATATTGTTGTCCAATGATCTAAATATTGTAGCCTCCATTCTAATTCTTATGTTGATTTTTTTCCGGCATCCCATCTATGGTTACATAGCCGCCAAATATTCAAACTCTTTTAGCTTTCCTCTTTCGACCATAATTCCACGGGCCTTAGATTTCCCACCCCTGTTCTAGACTATATAGCATGTTCATGCCATGTTATAAATATTGGATTGGAAATGTTTTTAAATGTCATATTACAAATTTGTCCATAGAAATGCTTCTCAGATTTCGAGCTGCAGGGAGTGCTCGAAAACTCACTGAACAGCAAAACTTACCAAACTATATGCAGCAGATTACAGGTAAGTTACATCTCTGTAATATTTTATAATGTAGGTGTAATTTGATTGATGTATCTATGTGGGAGTAAGCAAGAGATATAGCAAGAGAGATTGAATTAGGTACAGAGAGAGAGATGAATTAAAACAAAAAACTTGTGTCCCTAAATCCTGGATTAATAGAAGACTATTCTAGACTGAAGATTAACATCTGCTTGCTCTAGCTATTACCACACAGTCTGTAAGCTGGTTTTTTTTAAAAATTGTACCCACAAAAGAAAAAACTGACCACCATGTCAGGGTTTGAATTCACTTCCTCATTACAGAGAGAGACCGGTGTCCTAACCACTTGGTTCCCTTCTTCTTAAATTAATTAACCTATACAAAATAGACTTCAGTATGAATTCACCTTCAATCTTTCCCAAACCCATAATATTTTTTATGTTTGTTTCTTGTTTTCATTTTTTCTTATCAACCAAGTTAACCACTCTTTGTGATCTGTGTGGTTTGCGCAGAGAGCATGAGTTTCCAATGGTTCCCTACAGCATGTTGTACAGGCTCATCTGAATTCAGGCCAAAGTGTATGCATATTATACAACAGAACAAAACACTTTTACAGATGGATAACTAAGATTTTACAAACAGAAAACCCTACTTTAAGAATTTTAAAAAAAAATTTTAATAGTCTTTCATGTGCACTTCCACAAAAATAATCTTTCTTAGAAAGCCCTCTATTTGTCAAAGTAGATGATATAGGTGTTTAGTAAACAATGCCTTCACAAAGTAGTTACTAACATTATATTGTTGATTATTATAAAGAAAATTGTGACTATTGTCAGCTTGTGCTCATTTGGATTCTTGAAATCAATTTCAAATATTTTTGTGAAAGAAAGAAAGAGAAGCTAAAACAGCAATACAAATTTTATTTTTTAATTTGACACTTTTAAACTTGTACCTCATTTTTTGGTCATATTTAACAGTATGTCTTAAATCAAATAGTTTTCCTTCCTTTCCTTTTCATTTGGCTTCATTAAATCCATTTCTTTTGATTGCTCATGTCTTTAAGGATGACAATTGTATATTTAAATATAGCAGGGTGAGTGCAGACAGAAGACAGCATGGAGATGTATTAATGCTTGCATGACTCAGATAAAACACTCATCATCCTTAATGCATACACACATGCTCATTCATATATATATATATTTACTTCTCTGTCATGTCTAACATATGCTCATTCTTGTGTGCTTTTATATGTTAACACATCATCATCATCAAATAGGTTGTCCTGAGCAGAACTTTGCCACCCCAACAATCCTTTGGAATTTCTCTCATAGGCCAGATGTCCCACCTCTGCAGCTGTCATGTTCAGACCATCAGTTACATCCTGAATCCATCTTCTTCATGGTCTTCCTCTTCTTCTCTTTGCCGGTATGCCTCCTTCCATGATAGTCTTCTTCAGCCCTTCATATCTTTTTATATGTCCAAAATATCTCAATTTGCTCTTATTTGTACCATCAGTCAATTGTGTTTTCTTTCTGGATATATCTATTTGTTCTCTTCTCTGTCCATGATATACAAAGGATTCTTCTGAAACACTTATATTCAAAAGCACATATATGTTTTTCCACTGCCTTTTTAAATGTCCATGCTTCACACCCATACATTACCACTGGGAATATGCATACTCTTAGTATACTCTTATACTGTTAACACATAATAATAAATAATAATTCCTCTCGTATCGTTATACGTTACATAGGGCCTGCAAGTAATTTCTCCATACCGCTCTATCCTGGGCAACTCGCTTAATCTCCTCGATGGAACTGAGACCGATATTTCCTGCCTCTCTCAGCAAAGTTCATTTCAGGGTCTCTTTAGGTCGACCTCTCTTTCTTGAACCCTTTGCATCCCACTTCAATGCCTGCTTTGATATTCGTTGATCATTTCTCCTCAAGGTGTGCCCAACATATCTCCATCTTCTCTTTCTTATAACAGTTGTCACTAGTGGTTGACCAGACATGTCTCTGATTTCATCACTTCTTCTGAATTCATCCATTTTATATTCATTATTTTTGGCAGACATCTATTTTCAAATGCTGTTAACACATACTCTTATAAAAATAGTCAAATGTCTCATACTATTAACTGCTCCTTGTTGCCCAGGTTGAAGAGGCCACACAGTCTGTTACACAGTCAGAAAGCAGCGGAAGGACATTTCTTAGCAAACCTGCCAGCTCATGTGCCATTGGTGGTGACGATTCTGATTAGATCACATCCTCCAGTTCTTGACTACAACGTTCCTGGTCACAACTCTGCATCCAGGAATTTTTATCTTTATCTTAGACTTTACTTCAGAAGCCAAATATACCATTTTTGATCTATAGGTGTTAGGTTCTCTATAAAGATATCTCCCAATGTACTTCCTTCCTCAATTGAGGATTGTCAAATTTTTTAAAAAATTGCTCTTTGTGCTCAATTTACAGCTGAATCTTTGCTTTCTCCGTCTTCCCTGGGGATCTAGTCCAGTGGTTTTTAAATCAAATATCTGTTAATCGCCAACTTGATGCGATATTTATTATGAATGTATTCTAAATGTTAGATTATCCAGTAGAAGATGTTTCTAGCTAGAGTTAAACTTCTAATTTAGATGTTGTGTCATTCTTTATCTAGGCCCCCTTCCTCTATGGAAGACTGTTGCTGGCCAATAATTTATATTTTGGAACTGATCTTTAGTCCACAACCCATGAGATTGGCTATATTATAACTTTGTCTTCCACTGAGTGAGAAGCCTACATGCCTTCAACGTTCAAGATTTTACCTGGATCAGCTGTCCTAGACATGCAGATGTTTGAAGTAATGAAAGAATTGATGTGAGAGTTTCTTTGTTCACCCTGTAAAGGGCATTTGTTATGTTGTGTTGCAGTTTACAGCAAGGTTGTGATATCTGCCCCTTTCAACCCGATATTTGTTTTCAGCACATTTTTAGGACCGGGTTTGTCATTCATCTCAGATCCCTGTTCACTTAGTCAGACTTCAGTAAAGCAACCTATTACCAGCGCCACTACTTAGAGGTGGAGCAGGGTCTTGGTAGCTCTGGTTTGTTAACTTCTGAAATCTTCTTCACTTCATCTTAGGCCTCTTACAAATTGATATTGATAGTGTCTTTAAAATAAGTATTGGACATGGATAAGAAGGAAATACTGAAACCTTTCAAACTGAGTGTTGAATAAATAGGATGTACTGAACATTTTTAACCTAATTGTTGTATATGGATAAGAAGGACATATTGAAATCCATTTAACTATGTGTTGGAAATGATTAAGAAGTACATACCCAGTGGTGGGCAATTTGCGGCCCACAACCAGGCGAACAATTTTGACCAGACCCAAATGTATATAGAACATTACTATACACTCTAGCCTCTGAAATAAACAAAATTAATTTTTGGAAAACACAAATCCTGCATTTTTTAATCAATGTAAAAACCCAAAATAAACATAATGAGTTGTTAAACATTACCTTTTAAAAACGATTTCTTCAAATCTCTGATCGCATAATTAAAAATGTGGGGGAGGGGCCAACTCAGATGCTGCTAAAACAGTGTCGGTATGAGTTTTTGATAACAAAGAGAGGAGACAGTGGTACTTCCTACAGTCGACAAGTCTCTGAGAACAAAAGTGTAATGTTGCTTTGGCTGTGCAATGAATTGTGGTAAAGGATTGTAGGTACACATAGAAGCTTTGAAAATGTGGTAATCATTTGTCACAAGTTAACAATGTCTAGCAAGACATGCAAAAGTGGACAAAGAAAGGTGTACTTTCCAGGAAAAATGGACTGTTGGTTATTTCTTGACAACACATTGCAATAGTCAAACCCCACCATATTTGAACATGCCTATGCAGGAAGTTCAAGCACCATCTTCTCATAAAATATGTACGATACTCATTTATAATTTAATGTGTCCATTTCTCTTTCCTTCTCTTCATCATACACTCACTCTTTGTCTCATTCCGTTGTTACTTACCCTCAGTAATACGATTTCTAAATTATATTAGCTCCTGCAGACAAATTAAGTAATTTATTGAAGGTTTTCAGTATGTGAGAATATATGCATTCTCAAATGTTAAAAGTCCTGCCCCTGGCATTTAAAAGGTTGTCTACCTCAGCTGTAGACCCTTAAAATAATTGTTTGCTATAGATAAGGAAGATATATATATATATTTTCCTCTCGTACTGTTATATGAGACATAGGGCCTACATAGGACATATTTTCTCTTACCATCTGCACACAATAGGTGATGTGGTCAGCGTCATGCTTTCTGGTACGCATCTGAGGTTGGGTCCACCTGAGAGATGTTACGACTGGAAAAAATTGCACTCTAGCGGACTTGAATCCGGAGCACCTGCCTAAGAAGCGAGAGCAAGTCTAAAACATTCTAAAATCAAATAATAACATGTCACTTGCGGAAGGTCGCTTTCATCACAGCCTGTCGGGAAAACGCTGTCTCTAGCAAGTTCTCCCGCCTTCTCCAGTCATGTTCAAGGTTTCTTTGATGTTCTGCTGCCACCTTCGTCTTGGTCATCCCTTACATTGTACTCCATAGAACATTAATTCCATTACCTTTCTCTCCAAACGACTGTATTTTTGTAAACAAAATATCTTAGATTTGAGAGGGTTGAACAAGTTCTGAAGTAAAGAAACTTCATTTTTGTTGGTCACCTTCTAAACTGTAATGATACTTGTTTACCTCATTCTTGTGATATTTCCTTACAAAGTAGACACAAATTAAATTGCTTTTATTTATTTCATTATATCTTTCTGTTATAAAAAAAAACATCTTCAAAGTTGAAAATGTTAAATTTTATATCATTTTCCAGAGACAAATTGAGTGGAGGTTATCAAGTTTCCATTTTAATGTGTTTTGTGAAAGAAATATTTTTAGCTTTGAATTGGTGCTTGCTTTGTTAGAGAATGTGAAACGTGAAGAGAATTTAAAAAACCTGACCACCGTTCGTTGGTGCGGAACCCGCAAGGGAAGCAAAGAATAGTACCACTGTGACCTATAAGGCAAGAGGTGACTGATGTATGACCAAGGGATGCTAGCCTAATAAACAATAAGCACCGCAGAAATCGGATGTGCTGGCCTACTTGTAGGAACATAACTAGCACAACGTACAATCGCTCTTAGGCTCAGACACATACAAATCACATAGAGTGGTTAACAAGTGGTCGATATTAAGCATTCAAAGAAGAAGAAAAACCAGACCACAAAATTAAAAGCCTAGTACTGGAAGTGTACAAAACACCACAAAAACTTGCCTGCTACTGACTACTTTGTCATTCACTATCCAGGAAAAATAAGACTGAAGCCTCTAACATTTCACATCCATGTGCCAGTATGAGATACATTTGTTGTCTTAGCTTAGAGTGATCGGTATATGTGAGTGTCATTGACATGCTCTTCCAAATTTGTTGAATACCAGTTAGAAGGAGAATGTTAACAGGATTATCTAATTGTTTAATTTTTACTTGTCGCTGATGTGTTTGCTTTGTTACTGATAGAAGACTCATTATTTGTGTCAGATGAGGATGACATTGTCAGAGCTGTCATGTTCATATATCACTTGTGGAAAGAATGTCATTTGTTCAGATACATCACCAGTTTTAAAGTGATGTCATTTGTTCAGATACATCATGATTTGTCAAGGGATGGCAGTTGTTCAAATACATCACAATTTGTCCAAGGGATGTCATTTGTTCAGATACATCACCAGCTGTAAAAGGATGACATTTGTCCAGATACATCACCAGTTGTAAAGGGATAACATTTGTCCAGATACATCGCCAGCTGTAAAGGGATAACATTTGTCCAGATACATCACCAGCTGTAAAGGGATGACATTTGTCCAGATACATCACCAGCTGTAAAGGGATGACATTTGTAAGATACATCACCAGCTGTAAAGGGATAACATTTGTCCAGATACATCACCAGTTGTAAAGGGATAACATTTGTCCAGATACATCACCAGCTGTAAAGGGATAACATTTGTCCAGATACATCACCAACTGTAAAGGGATGACATTTGTCAGATACATCACCAGTTGTAAAGAGATGTCATTTGTCCAGATACATCATCAGCTGTAACAGGTTGTCATTTTTCCAAAAAGACCACAATTTTTATGAAAAGCTGGCATCATTGCTCATTAATAATTATTGAAGACTCATTCCAATTGTTTGAAGAATGATATTTTCCTGTTTGATGTTCTTCAAGCACTGTACATGCAATCACTGATGCACATCAAACTGTTGTTGACCACTCAATTAAGCTTGATTACTATTTGCACCATTTTTACTTATAATAATTCCATGCACTGATGGTTGTGGTTGTTTTGTTATTAATCTTTATTGTTGATTCAATTGAACTTGATATGTATGCAGATATGATTGGGTCAACTGTCATCAAGAGGTGGATACAGCCACAGTAACACTGTGTGAGCAATAACAAATTCTAAAGAAGGGTAGAGGAAGAACCACACATAATAGATGCAATCTACTGATATCAAATTTGTATTTCAAATAAGCAATTTTTTTTTTGTTTAACTGATTGGTTCTTATAAGCCGCTGGGAGCGTCACTACTTATTTGTTTTAGAATAATCTTCGAGAAAATTCATTTACAGTTTATAATTAAGAAAACTGCAGCTGAATTTGTACATACACCTGCAATGCGATATTAGGATCTAAATTTAATTCAGCCACAACCTGTTTTCAATTCAGTAGCTAATCAGTTAAGCAGATTTGCGTATTAAAAGTACAGTCGTTGTCTTCATATCATGCAATATATTTACAAATACTGAGTTAGGGCTGTTAATGTCTTAACTATTGACCCAATATGTAAATGTTAACATTACACCAATATTTGCATATTACTCATCATTATTTGTGGTTCTCTCTCTCTCTCTTCCCATTTATTCCTAGTCTCATTTATCTTAACTGTTAATAATTGACTGTACAGTGTATACATTTCTCATTACTTTATCTACTAATATTCCCAAGTGTTGTGCACTATTTCACAGTCATTTTTTTAAAACATCCGTTTCTTATTGTAGTCATTAAATGTTGCTAGTCTTATATAATATACTTTTTCTCTTGTTTATTTATAATGTTTATGATTAATTACTACAATGCCAGTTACAGAACTTTAGACGCTTTCTCTTATTTCTGCAAGTACGAACCATTATAATTGGGCCCAAAACAAAATATTGATCCTAAAGAAATCACCATTACAAATATTTACAGATTTGTTTTGGGGTTTCATGGAAACGGGGACCAAAAATAAGTTTCTTTTATCTTGGACACAATAACACAGAGGAAGACCATGAAAAAGATGGAGTGATGGCATCAAGGACAGCCTTAAAAAAATAACACTCTTATGGTGAGCTGCATAGCGGTAAACGCTCACAGTGGTCAGAAAAAGTGATTCAAAGACACTCAAGAACTCAATGAAATCCTTTGGCATAGATGTCAACAACTGGGAGAATGTTGCTCAGGACAAGTCAGCCTGGCGCACACTTCTTCAACATGGTTCTTTGACTTGCAAGGCAGGTAGAACAGCACAGATGGACCAAAAACGTCAAAATAGAAAGGCAGTAAAACTCCCACAAGTGCAAGTATACCTTGCCTACACTGTACAAGAACATTTCAAGCCCGCATCGGGCTCACTAGTCATCTACGCACACGCAGACAAACATAATGCAACTACATTCCCTTGGATGAAAATTGTGTGGTCATCATCACCCGTGATGGACGAGCATCAGAATGTGAACCTAATTCTTGCAGACTTTATAATTATGTGAATCTATTCCAGCAGTCTCAGAATCTTGTAACTCTTTTCCACCACTCAAACTTATGTTAGTCTATTGCAGCAGACTGATTCTAGTGAATCTGTTCAGCGCACTCCTATATGTAAAAAAAAACATTAAGTTTTGTGTGAATCATTCCATCAATTAGTTTTATGCAGATCTGTTGCAGCACACTCAAATTTATATCAATGTATTCAGCATATGAAGATTGACATAAATCTGATCTAATCCAACACACTTAGTTTTGAGACAACCACACACAAAAAAATAACACAAACTCAATCAATAAAAGTCATTTAGTGACATGTCGCATATTTTATTCACAATCTAATTTTTTAAAACAGATGTGATTGTATGCATTTCTGTCACTGTTCAACTAACACCAGTGATAAATAATAATGACCAATGAATTGTAAGAAAGAATCTGCAAGTGGAATATATTTTCATAAAATTTATCAGTCACACTGAGAAAATATACGTTAGAAGAACAATATTAATTAATATAATGAAAATGTGATTATAATGAATGAAATCATCAGATATTCAAATGAAATATTTGGTGTATATTTTATTCAGTCACAATTCTACAGTTTAAAATATACAATAAACAAACAGAAATCTATGGAACAAATAATGATTCCTCAATGCCAACACTTACAAATAATAAACAAATGTGTGTTATGGCTTCCAGAGTTTGAGAAAACCATCTTCTGAGTATGTACCTATTAGATTCTGATGGGGGTGGTGGGCTATTCCAATCACATCTTTGTCATGAACCTGTTAGTAGAAAAAAAAATAATATACAATTTTAATCAGGGAAAAAAATCAATCGGAAGAAAACAGAAATAATGACTGAACATGGCCACCCCAGCACGAGTCAAACTAGAAGATGGGGTCAAAGGTGCATGGGGTCAACCGCGCACCAGGATTAGTGAGCTGGCAGTAATCTAGACCATGCCCTCACCTCCTCGTGGTGACCCTGGAAACAGATGGTGGTTCCGGTCTGACTAAGAGGGCAGGTGTCATGGGAGAGCTACTTTGGTGCAAGTAGAGATGCAAAGGTAGTCACGCTAGATGGGATCCACTCGCAACACAGATGAGCGAATGCCCAGAGTGATTATTAATGCTCGTCTCTTCCGGCCGATGGGAAAAGCTGGAAGGATAAACATACAGGATGAGAGGTGTATCCATCGAAGAGATGTTGACCCACGTGGGGCGAAACTCGGAGACTGCGCATGCTCTCTCTTGAGCCCGAATATGCTGAGAGCTGAGCTGCACATGGGGCAAAACTCAAGCCCCCATCACAGGGATGGGGCACGATTTTGAGCCACAGAGTCGGATAACCCAGGCAAATGTGAGCACGGTGGGAATTGATGGAAATGGTGAGGTAGGCAGAGCGAGCACGCATGCGGACGATGCACAGGTAGGCCCACATGGGGCGAAACCTGTGCCCCATCTCAGGGTGGGGGCCGGGTTGAGCCCCAGGCGAGACAGCCCAGGCAAATGTGAGCACGGTGTGAATTGACGGAAATGGTGAGGAAGGCACCAGGGTGGAGCATGCAGGCGATGCACGGGTGGGCCCACAGGCGGGTAAAAAAGCATGACATGGCAGGCATGAGGGTGTGCGCACCGCCCCAATGAGCGGAAAAACTGGAAAGCCCAGCAGAGGTGAAGCCAGTCCGCGTTCATGTCCACAGCGAAGGAACTACTACTGCCTTGTAGTTTGATTGGGAACAATCAAAGGCTAGCAGAGCAAACCGTACACAAAACTGGATGGACGGCAAACTAAGTAGTCCACAAAAAGACCTGTTCGCTGGGCAGATGTTGCTCATAAACCCGGGAGGGCAGGTCATCTAAGGTCGCTGCCTAAAGAAAATAGCAACCTGTTGCCTTGCAGGTTTGGCTGGGGACAGCTAAGGGCTAACGGAGAGTGAACCCAGTAAACGCTGGTTGAAACCGAACACACCATCGAAGGATAAGCACCTGAGCTGTTTGGCTGTTTATACAAGGCGTGTTCAAATGAAAACGGACTTGTGGATTTATTTAAAAAGTATCATACGCAAATTAACAGTTTCAACGGAATTAAACAAAGCAACCACTTGTTAATAAGAATGCACCTGGGTTCATCAGAAAAATCTCCGTATGCATTTAGGCAAGCATCCCACTGTTTAGGTAGACGTCGAATGCCGTCCGAGAAAAAGGTGCGTGGCTGCTCACTGAACCATGTGGTCACCGCTGTCTTCACGTCTGCGTCGCTGTTGAATCGCTGTCCCTTTAGTGCTTTCTTCAACGGTCCGAACAAATGGAAATCACACGGGACAAATCGGGACTATAGGCTGGGTGATGAAGAACTTCCCAATTCTTCTTTGCCAATGTTTCCTGTACAATTTTTGCGATGTGCGGACGAGCGTTGTCAGCAGATCTTGCACGGCCAGGTCAGGCGCATATTGTTGCAACAGAAGAAGCCATAGCCTTGCTTGATAAAGCAGTACTGACTGACCGTCGTCGGAGCATTCGTTTGCTTGCAGAAGAATTCCATATGTCAATTGGGACAGCCCACATGTTTGTTAGGAATAAATTGAACTATCGGAGGTGTGTTCACAGTGGGTCCCACGGATGTTGACTGACCACCATAAGGAAGAACGGATGGGGTGGAGTTTGAACCACTTGATGCGTTACAGGACAGAGGGTGATGCATTTCTGTTGAGCATTGTGGCAGGTGATGAATCGTGGTGCCACCACTATGAACCGAGCAGCAAAATTGACAGCATGCAATGGAAACATCCAGGTTCACCAAAACCCAAAAATTCAAGACACAGGTTTCTGCTGGGAAGGTTATGGTGACCGCATTTTTGACCATGAAGGGCTTTTGTGGACGATTTTAAGGAACCTGGTGTCAACATCAATGCCGCCCATTATAAAGACACTTTAGACAAGCTGCATAAGGCCATCAAGGCTAAGCGACCAGGCAAGCTTTCTCAAGGTGTGATTCTTCTCCAGACAACGCTCTCCACGTCGCAAAAATTGTGCAGGAAACATTGGCAAAGAAGAATTGGGAAGTTCTTCATCATCCAGCCTATAGGCCCGATTTGTCCCCGTGTGATTTCCATTTGTTCGGACCGTTGAAGAAAGCACTAAAGGGACAGCGATTCAACAGCGACGCAGACGTGAAGACAGCGGTGACCACATGGTTCAGTGAGCAGCCACGCACCTTTTTCTCGGACGGCATTCGGCGTCTACCTAAACAGTGGGATGCTTGCCTAAATGCATACGGAGATTTTTCTGATGAACCCAGGTGCATTCTTATTAACAAGTGGTTGCTTTGTTTAATTCCGTTGAAACTGTTAATTTGCGTATGATACTTTTAAATAAATCCACAAGTCCCGTTTTCATTTGAACATGCCTCGTATATCACATTAGAATGATAAAAACGGCTTAAGAATGATCGAGAGGGAGAAACTAGAAGATAAAATCCTTCCAAATACAACTATTTGCACATATCTTGGAAGTGTTATCAGCCACGGAGGAGCAGCTGGACCTGGCATTAAAAATCATTCTGAGTAAGCATGAAATACATTCATGACCTTCAGACGGTTTGAAAATCAGCCCAATACAGCATCAGAACTAAGATTTATATACTGCAGCTGTGTGCAATCAACTTTACAGATCAGAATGCTAGAGAATTAGAGAACAAGATATGTATAAACTCTCCACCTTCCATACAACTTGTCTGCAAAAGATCTTCTGCATGTTCTGGCTAAATACTATCTCTAACCAAGAACTGCTTGCACAGTGCCAACAAGAGAATATGAGCACCATCATCCAAAAGAGACACTGGAGATGGATCGGATATGTGATAATGGAGACTAACTCTGTCATGAAAACTGCACTGAGATGGACACCTGAGAAAAAACGAAAAAGTGGAAGACCCAAAACAACCTGGAGAACAAGAACTGAAATAAATGAATCACAGCTGGATACAGGGGAAGGCCAAGAATAGAGAAGAACGGTGTGCATTTGTTGCTGCTCTAAGCACGATGGATGTGACAGGCTACTGAGAGAGATATACTAGCTTGTAAGTAAACTTAATGTGGGCAAAACTAGTATCTGTTAGTCATATACAACCCATCTGAATTATAAGTGTTTACTTTTAGGTTTCTGTGTTCATAACACTACACAGATACTTATATTTTCAAGACACAATATTTTTTAAGTATGATTCTCTCTCGAGCGATCACCGCCCAGAATGATATACCAGACCTCCCCATAAATTCTATTCATGTGGAAATCTGATTCATGCAGCCGTAGCATTGGTGTGTGTTACATCACATCTTTAGCACCATTTGGAGCTCTGGTGCTTATCCTTCGGAGATGTGCCCGGTTTCAGCCAGCATTTACTCGGTTCGCTCTCCGTTCTGTGGCCATCTAGTGTTTTTACGGTGTGGGGTAGCTAGCCCCACCACCTACCTCCTTAGTCGCCTCTTACGACATGCGTGGCAGGTAACAGTGGTTCTATTCTTTACGCCCCAATTTGGGCCCCAGTAACCACTCTAGCGAAGTATGATTCAGATATGTTAACAATAAACTTACAAACCTCTTGGCTTAATTCAAGCAAAAGAAATAAATAATAAGGAAAAGAAATCCTATTCAGCGCTAGTCTCAAAAAAAAAAGAAAGAAGGCAAACACATTCAAATATAACCAATAGGACTATGTTGTAGAACAGAGCATTGCCATAAAAAAGCTGAACTTCATACCATAGATCATTTCATGTTTAGAACTAATAAGGCAACATGTCTATATCACGTGAGATAAGCAATTATACACTGAAATGAATATCGGGTTATATCCTTTACAGGATGTTGCAATCAACCACAGTAAACTTCTTCTAACGCTCCACATCGACCACTTATTAACCCATTCTTTGTGATTTGTTTGTGATCTGAGCCTAAGAGCGATTGTACATTGTGCCAGTTATGCGCTACAAGTAGGCCAGCACATTCAATTTCAACTGTTTTTATTTACTAGGGTAGTTTCCTTAGGGCCCCTACCTCAGTCACCTCTTACGACATGCTTTGTAGGTCGCAGTGTTACTATTCTATTCTTTGCTTCCTTGCGGGCCCCTGCAAGACACGGGCGAACCACAATAAACGAGTTGATTTTTCTAGGCACTACTTATACGTTTGGTAGTTTGCCATTGCTTTCTGAACAGTGAGGGTTTTTTTAACCGTTCGTAAAAATCTATGGAAATATATTTGCTTCCAAACTGCTGACCACAGAATTAGAACCAGGTACTCTTGGGTACTTATGATCGAGCTCACTACTGCTACGACACAGACATCCATTATCACATTATACTAAACTAGAAAGACATAAATCAGAAGACAGACATTCACCATATAGACATTAACTTGTATTAACCTAATAACAGAATAGTGAAATTGTCTATATAAAGATGATTAGAAAAATCCATGTCCACTGATTGTGTCAATTCAAAATATTCAGTGTTTTCAACCAGTCACAACTGAAACAAGAGCACTGTCTTCCACAAGTAGATCATTCTCATGGAAAACACACAAGTCTCCACTTTCTCTTACACTGAAACTTTACAATCTGTTTGTCCAAACAAAAGAATTAGGTATTTAAGAATTATTAATAAAAATATTGAGTAATAAAATGCTCAGAAACTTCCTACCATCTGTATTACCACAAAAGAAAACTAAATATTTATTAAACTGTCAGTGTTCGGCCCAAATTTGGAGTGCAAATGATTGAACAGTGAAGGATTAACCATATTCATTTCAGTGTATAATTGCTATCTCACGTGATATAGACATGTTGCACCATTAGTTTCTAAACATGAAATGATCTTTACAATTCACTTTTATATGTCTGTTCAAAACATATCTATTGGTTATATTTAATGATTTTTCAATTTTTTTGAGACTAGCTAAGAACTTTTCCTTATTATTATTTCTTCTTGAATTAAGCAAGATTGTAAGTTTATTGTTTATCTGAATCATACTCCAGAGTGGTTACTGGGCCCAAATTGGGTGTAAAGAATAGAACCACTGTTACCTGCCACGCATGTCGTAAGAGGCGACTAAGGAGGTTTGGCTGAAATCGGATGCATGTGTCCTAAATGTGTAGAAGTCTATGCGTTTAGGGGCCTACTAAACCAATGTGCAACGTATACACGTTCTTGGCAAAGATCAAACATCACAAAGGGTGATTAAAGTTGGTCGTAAAGAACGAACGCAAAGAAGAAGAAGAAGATTATTAACATAAAATATGTGTACATCACCAGCAAGAAATGACTAGGAACTGCGAATCCAAGTGCAAGTTTTCTACAAGGAGGTTTATTTAATAAGTAGCTGGATACTTCATAAGGAACACAAAGAAACAAGAAGAACAATACAAATGATAACTTACAATGTTGTGTTCTTGATGTTAGAGTCAATATAAAACCTAAAAGTGATCTTTGAGAAACATGCAAGCCGTATACATTTTCAAATTGCAACCTTTACATTTCTGTTCTTTTCTATTAGTTTTATTATATTGTCTTTTGATTTCTGACCTTGCAAAAACATGAATTTATAACTCATTCACCTGTGTTTTTCAGGGCCCACAAGGAGAGCAAAGAATAGTAACACTGCGACCTACAAAGCATGTTGTAAGAGGCGACAGGTAGGAGCCTAGGAAGCTACCATAGTAAATAAAAAACATAGCAGAAATTGGATGTGCTGGCCAACTTGTAGGCATATAACTGGCACAATGCACAATTGCTCATAGGCTCAGATCACATACAAACCGCATATGAGTGGTCAACAAGTTGTGGAGCGTTCGAAGAAGAACTCATCCACTAAAAGTTAATTCCTGTTGGTGGGCTGCTACAAGGTTATTTTAGACTGAAAATTTAAAGCAACATGCCCTGTCTGTGACTGCATTGCACAGAATAGATTTTTTGTTTAAAAGAAAAAACAATCACAGTTGACAAGTCCTCCAGATAGTTCAAACCTCTCAGCCACGCCTTAATTTTAGCATTTATTTCTCATTTTACGTTAACAAGTAATGATCCAACTCTTATCATAAATAAACATAAACTTTATATACTAAATTTAACTGACAACTAACATAACAAGTTAAGTAGTATAAACAGAATAAACTGAAAGACTTCATAAGGAAGCAACTCTGGCGCATGTCAAAGCGCAACGGATCATGCATGGCTAAGCGTGAAAGAGTAAGGTGATTCACATACAGGACTAAATAAAATATTGCAGTAGATATTTAAAATATGTACGTTGACAAATCACAACCTCAGGACCAAATAGCAACCACTACACTAACCTGTCCCTGGAAATTCATGATGACAACTGTGTTCGACCTGTTGCACACCACAAACTGCTCTGCATTCCGAGGTAAGATGTACACACTGTGAACTGTAGTATCTGCTCCAGACACACTTCCAAGAGACTTGAACGTGTTCTGACATTCTGTTGTTTTCACACTCCAGACTTTAATTGTTCCATCTGAGCTTGCACTGATATTTAAAATGCAGTAAGGAAAGATACATTTAAAATAGGGTAAAAAATAATGAGGCTTCAAATATGAGTATATATTCCTTCTTTTCGTTCGCTTGAAATATTGTCTATATATTCAATGTTGTCTCTTGTATGAACTTTGGTAGGGTCGCAACCGTAGTCACCTGGCCAATTGTTTCTCAGCCTGGGCCATCCACGCTTGATTCTCGTGCCCTTAACATCATTAGTGTTCTTGTGTAGTGGATGTCTCTTATCCAAAGTAACCCGCATATATCCCTTGGTTTGGGCGATTGCATGATGGGAGCGTAGTGACAGAAGGCCAAGCATATATCTCATCTTCACAATGGGGGTATCTCTAGTGCAGCCCAGAACTATACGCATACCTTCATTCTGAACCCGTTCGAGTCGTTCACATTGTGATCTTGATATCGTAAGAATTAAGAATGCAGAGTCCGTAATCTACCACTGACATTACCAGTCAATCGAACAAAAGGGCAAGTAGTCTCTGCTCAAGGTGCGCGCCACCATAATTTGAGAGCCGCAAGACCATGCTTGCACCGTTGTATCATCTGTTCAATATGGTGTTTGAAAGATAGACTACGATCAAAGGTTATTCCAAGATAGCACAGCCTGTCTGTGCTCGATGGTATGTTCAAAGATTACCGGGTAGGTCAGCCTTGACGATGTGATTATTAAACGAAGCACCACAACATACACGCTATTTCAGGATTGACCTGAGAGCGAGAATCTCTACACCAACCTGAGATGGTACGCAATGTTTTCTGAATGTCGTCAACCATCTCTCGTCTATCTGACCCAGTCCTATATATTAAGATGCCCACTTGGAATTAACGCGTAATCAGGGAGCCCAATATGGCACCTCTTGACTGATTTTTGCGTGAAGGCTAGCTTTCCTTATTACCAGTGTTCCTGGTCTTACCCCGACTTCTGATTACTTATAATTTATATCCCTAGTAAAGAATCAGGAAACCTGTAGTCAACCGCATACATGTGTACACGCCGAAAAAATTGTTGGCCCAAGTTGGTCTCGAATCCCGGAAGTAGCACAGCATGTAGTTACTAGCAAAGTGAGTTATCGACTTTGCTAACGGTGCCCCAATCTGCAACTGTATTAGTTTCTATCTTGCTCTCTTCTATACGACTGTTTCATTTCTGATCATTGATACTGAGTGCAGACAAGAAAAAATAAGAAGTTTGAATGTGATATATTTGGTCACATGCCATGTCTCTGAGCAGGACAAAAGTTGGAGTAAGACTCACTTGAATGGCGAGGGGTTTGTCAGACAGTACAGCATATCTTGCTTGAACGCCCTGGACTACATAAAGCTAGACAAGAACTCCTCCCACCACACCCATCTGTTCATAATACACTTTACACTAGTCTTCCACAATTACAGAACACATGCAGATTCTACAATTTGGCATTGGCTGCCCAAGAGTGAAAACTCGCAGCCCTGGTTAGAAGAACAATGGCGAGGGACACTAGTGACAAGGAAGGCAAGTCCAAATTATATTACTCATACTCAGTATGAATTTGTGTGCACTTAAGTATATCCTTTACCTTATAATGTGGTGTCCATCTGGTGTAAAAATAGCATCATTCACAAAAGAAGTGTGGCCTCTGAACTCTTTCAATGTCTTGCCTGATTTCATTCCATGAACTCTGCAAGATAGAATGAAGTAAATATTGAAAAAACTACCAAAATGAATACAAAAGAATATAAAATGAGATAGTCACATATTTTTTCCGTTGTCCGCTATGATTTTAGACATAGCCATGGTGTCTAATATGGCACCTCTGACTGATCTTTTGCTAGAAGACTTGCTTTCTTTATTATCAATGTTCCTCACCATTCTGGCGAGTCTTACTCTAATTTCAGGGTACTGTAATTTAGATCCCAAGTAAAGGATCAGGGTTTCCTGTAGTCCAGTTACAAACTGTGTGCATATTGAGAATTTTTGTTCTTGTTGCCCAAGTTGACCTCGAATCCCAGAATTTTCACAGCACTGTGGTCACTAGCGCAACCACATCTCCTGCAAGTGTTTCATTTTGAAGTTCCTGGACTTCACTTTAAAGCCATTAGCTATTGGGTTCAGTTTCTATCCACATCTTTTACTATTTTATTTACATCAGAACTTTCACCTGTCAGTTCTTTGTATGTCAAAACCTCTTCAACAACCTAAGCATTCTTAGCCAAAGTTATTATTTCTGTATTTGTTGTTGTTGGTTTAAAGCCTTTAAAATCTTTCAGTGCTTCAGGACAGTTTCCTTCAAACAGCATTATGTCATTGCAACTGTTAGCCAACTTTGAAAATTTTCAAGATTTTTTCACTGTGTGTAAAAAGTGTCGTTACTGTCTGCAGTATTGCTCTCATCACCTTTAAACTCCCAACGGAGCACAGGTCTTTAACAAACTTCTTCCAGCTCTTCCTCTCTCTTGCCATCCCTTCCAATTCTTTCCATGTTTTACCTATCCTTTTAATATCAGCCTCCAGCTCTCTTCTCTAGTTCTGTTTAGGCCTTCCCCATCTCCTCTTTCCCTGCGGGTTCCAAAACAGTGCCTGTCTTGCAATGCTTCCGGTCGGTGTCGTACCGCTACTCTGTGTGTAAATAGTGCAAATGGTGGAAGCAAGCAAGTTCAATATGTCTTTAATTTGCTTACCACGATTGAAATGGTCAATTACATTCAGTTTTACACAGATGCTCACAGATACATTTCAAAACTAGAAAGGGATGAGCGAAATGCCGAGTGCAGTTCTTCTTCTTCTTCGTGATCGCTTTTTTGATGATTATACCGTTAGACACGTTCTTATGATGAAATCGACTGTATTCTGGAGCTCATCTCTAGTGCCATGTAGTTTTGAATGTAGTGTTGTGTTGTAGGGCCAGCATTCCTTTCTTGGGAGGACATACAGGGGCAGTCTTGCAGGACATGTTCTGTGGTTTGTTCAGCGGAGCCACAGGGGCACAGAGGGGTTGGGGACAATCGCAGCCTGTGGAGGTGTTTGTTCAGTCTGTTATGACCTATCCTGAGTCGGAAGATGATAGTCTGTCCTGTGTCGGTCAAGTGTGTGGTAGTCATCGTTGGATGGTGTAGGTTCTTTTCTAATGTCCATGATAGCTCCTTTTTTTTCAAAGTATGTGATTTCATTATCTATTTGTTCACATTCTGCTCCCTTTTAGCAAGTTTGTCTGCCTTCTCGTTACCTGGCACTCCGCAGTGTGATGGTACCCACTGAAGTGTAACTCTTTTGTTGGTAGAGATCTTGCTGAGCTCTTTTCTCAGGGATGGATGGTTACTCTGTAGGGCTTGCAAAACAGATAGCGCGTCTGTGAAAATACCACTTGTTGGCAGTCAGAGTTGGAATTATTGATCATGATTGCGGCCTGTAGTAATGCTTGAGCCTCTGCGGTGTAGTTTGAACAAAATTTACCAGTTGGCATGTACTTTGTTTCGGTGTGATTGTTGGGATATGTAATATAGCCGAGTGCAGTTCAGAGTAAGGATCATTGTGGAGTCACTCTTGAATTTCCCTCATTTTAATAAAAGTGAATATCTTCTTTGAATACCTTTCAATTGCTGAAAACAGCAACTAATATTTTTTGTTTATAAAAGTAAAGTTGTGCATGACAAAGTTAAAAAAGTAGGAGATGCCTATTTAATATTTCTGGTAACATAAAGAGAAATGACACTACTGAAAACAAGTGCTCATGAGAAAGACAATAACACAAGTAAAAGAAAGTATAAACATTAGGAAAAATAGCATTCTGATAGTGTATTACAATTGTGAGCGACAAGAACCATCAGCAACCACAGTCTTCATCAAAAAAGATCTATGAATGACTGGAGTAATGTCAGTAATATTAATAACCATTTAACCATGTTAACCACTAACCTAATAGTTTGATCAAAGGAAGCACTCAGAAGCTGACTGTTGTCTCGAGCAAAATTGACACATGTCACTCCTTTGACATGAGCTTTCTCAAATTTTGAGACATTGACCAGATATAATTTTCCACACCTAGAAATGAAGAACAGGATTTTTTCATGTCTGAAAACAATAATAATAAAGCATATCTCTCTCTCTCTCGTGATCCCATAATAATGCATATATAATTAGAGTTGGATAAATGTTACGATGAACATATCAATACATAAATCCTTCTTAAGATTTCTTTCCTTTTGGAAGGAATGAGTTGCATTTTTACAATTACTAACCAGGCAGACCTGGGTGGTTGAGAGGCAGAAGTTATGACTTTTAATGATAACGATTTATAATGTTGTATGCTCTGACATTCTCATTTCTCTTAGATTTTACAATTAGTTTCTGATGCTAAAGTTGCTAGTTTAATTTAGTTAGGAAATTTTGTTTTAAAAAATGTGTTTGTCTCTCCCTTGATTTTTTTTTTTCCCGATCCAGAAGCACTTCAGCTTTTCAGTCTTGCCGGTGCCATGGACATCGAATCCTTCGGTTCGGTGCCACAAACACCGTAAATCTGGGGAATCTGTGGCTTTTCTGCCATCCCGTGGAATTGAACTCCGACACACAGAGGGATAGTCACCCGTAGTCCAACGCGCTACGAACACGCTGGGCAGACGGGCCTCTCCTAAAAACCTTACGCTTTGAAACATATCTTCTGTTACTGTAAATATGTGCAACTGTTACTCCACTTTTGTTGATTTCTTTCGTTCATAATTGGTATTCAGCGTTACAGCAAACCGTTGTATATTTAATGAAAGATTGGATACAAATTATATGAACAACTCAATTATGATTTTCTCCAATCGTATCCTGTGCCACTGTATTCAACTGGTGAAAGATGAGGTGGTATTTCATTTGCAATGATGTTAGAGAATGTTCTTGGCAGATATATGGCTTTTTTCTTCTTCTTCATACTTGTTCATTCTCATACTCGCTCTGGTGCCGTCTGAAGAACGGAATGTATTGTGTC
This sequence comes from Arion vulgaris, assembly GCA_020796225.1. NCBI lineage: Eukaryota > Metazoa > Mollusca > Gastropoda > Stylommatophora > Arionidae > Arion > Arion vulgaris. The sequence goes on along the minus strand of CM036765.1, from coordinate 43,639,183 downwards.
GCAGTTTTCAGCTTAAGCTGTGGTATCTTCACTTTTCAGTCCAAAACATCTGACTTCAGCATAGCTTTTTTTGATACAAGGTTAGCTTTTCCCTCTTCAACTCCACAAATTTAGCCAGACTTCTTGATAGTCGTCTGTTTCTGTGTTGCCACAGGAGGCAGAGTTGAGTCTTGGTCAGCTTTGTTCTTACGCGGGACACTGATGCTAAGAGTCATCTATGAGTCGCTGACTGCAAAGCTCATGCAGCTTATGCGTGGTCCCCAGAAGGGAATGGAGCGCCTGGCCCTTATAGTTTTTTCAAAATGAATAAATATTTTATTTGTCTCCAAAGCAAAACTAAAGGCATGGGGAGTTAAGATAAATTCTTATTGAAGACTGACGGACTGAGACACAGAACATAATGCAACCCACTGCAAAAAGGAAACAATAGAACAAAAGTCATAAAAACCTTAATTTTCCCATCTTGAGCAGCAGTTGCCAACATCTCAGAGTCTCTGCTGAAGCACATGCATAGAACAGCCTCATCCATCATCATAAAGTTATCCTGGAGATCAAATATGTCAACAACATATCTCAGCAAAACGTAACAACATATAGCAACAGTAGAATAAACTTTGGCATCTCAGTTCACAAGCTATTACTTTATTTTATTCATAGAGCCACATTTAACTTTCTAAATTATGCATTCACACATTGCATAAATAATCACAAACTCACTAGTACATCGCCCAAGTGGTTACCGGGCCCAAATTTGGGGTGTAAAGAATAGAACCACTGTTACCTGCCACGCATGCCGTAAGAGGCAACTAAGGAGGTTTAGCTGAAATTGGATGCATGCGACTTAAGCGTGTAGAAGTCTATGCATTTAGGGCCTACCAAACCAATGTGCAACATATACACGTTCTTGGCAAAGCTCAAACCTATCAGAAAAAGTGATTAAAATAAATTGGTCGAAAGAACAACGCAAAGAATGAGAAGAAGACTAGTACATAACAAATGAAATTTATTTGGTAATATAAATTATTTATAACAATGAATAAATAATTGTTCTGAGACTAAGATAATGAATGATATTTAACTCAAATGTCAAGGCTGCCCTTTCATATGGAGTGGAGACATGGAGAACAACTAAGGGGAACACAAACGAGTTGCAGACATTTATCAATAGATGTCTGCGAGGATACTCCATCTACGATGGTATGACAGGACTACAAACAGGAAACTCTGGGATAGAACAGGACAATGACAGGTGGAACAAGAGATAAGGAGCAGAAGGTGGCGATGGATAGGACACATACTGAGGAAACCCCTAAAAGCATCAGAAGACAAGCTCTCCAATGGAACCCCCAGGGCAGTGGAGGTAGGGATCCAGGAACACCGGGAGACAGGAGTTGGAGACGGAATACAAGAAAATGGGGAGAAAGTGGAGATATCTGGAAAAGATGGCCTTGGATAGGCTGACTTGGATGGGTCCTGGTTGCAGACCTATGCTTCCCTAGGGGGTGAAGGGTGCAGAAGAATATAAATTATTTATAACAATGAATAAATAATTGTTCTGAAATGCAAGATCTTAAAGTTGAAATTAATAACTTCAAATGTTATAAATGGTGAAATAAAACATTTTTTGGAAATAATATTAATTAAAAATTATCAAATAAAAAAATTGACTCAAGATGGCTGATAAATTACACCACATATCCTGACCCTAGGAGAGAAGTTGATTTACATAGGGATAATTGAAATGTATGTATTTCAATATACAAATTGACAATATAAAAGTTGAGCTTGTTGAGCTGGGAAGGAAAGAAAAATTGAAGTGGAGGTCTGGAAAGCAGAGTTTATGGACAAAATCTCTAGAATATTTCTGAATATAAAGCTGTAGAGAGTGATGTTTGCATCTTTATGCTTCAAATGGAGCAAAAGGGACTTAATCTATTTAGTCTAGGGTCCAGTGACTGGTAAAGGCAATCATGTATGTCCACAACGTATTACATTTAGTACTGTTTATCAATTTCATTGCAGATACTTGATACATGCAGTGATGTTAAACTTTTCAGCTAAAGCATGAACAACACTATACATCTTAACATCATGGCATAGAAGAAAGACTACAACAGAACCCATTAAAAGAACTAGGAAAAATAACTTATAAAGGTTCATTATTGCATATGTCAGCTGGCTAAACACACAATTTAAAGAACTTGATAACAGTATACCTGAGCTTGGTATCTCAAATCCTTCCTGATCTTGCCTGTGGTAAAATTCCACACTTCAACAAAACCATCTACAGATCCGGTCACCAAGTACTGGCCATCAGGAGAAAATCGGGCACATTCCACATGCGCCTTGAGACCAAACTAAAAAAATTTTTACAAAGACACATTCCATTATCATCACTTCTGGGTGAAAAAAACCCCCAAGAAATATTTTGAAATAATCCCAATGCTACAGTTTGTGTGCACTGTCGCTGAGATCTTCCTATGTTATAAATAAGCAAGAGATCGGAGCAGACATTCAACAAAGTGAAAATTTGATGGTCTTGTCACTTAATCAATGTATTTAAAACAATAATATATGTGATCTGAAATGAAAGCACAAGAAATGTCACAACATGGATATACCTTAATTTGCTTGCTCATTTGTGTGGGATATTTCTCATCCTCCTGCTCTTTGACAGCTGCTTTACCTCTAAACACATCAATTGTGGTGCCTGAAAGAGACATAACACAAGCGTGATTGTGATGCATGAGAGAGACATATGGGATGAAACTCAGTGCAATGAAGTCAACCCTTCGCCTTTAGATCTTCATTTTATTCTGCATAAACTTTCCAAACTTGATATTTTATATATTTGTAGAATATTTCCAAATAGGACAGTGGTCATCCCTAGTATGTTGATATATCTATAAGAATGGTACAAGTAAAATATGCACATGCTCCTCTCCCGCATTAAGGTCAATATCATTTAGCTATATCTATTACATTGCTCTGAAAGTAATGACCTACAATATTTGTCTTATCCGAGAATGAGGATATCAAAGAGAATAATATATGTAGCAAAATTGATGTTTCCCATGTCATCATCATCAGAGGTGCCGTGCTAGCTGGCATAGACGATCATGAATCTCCACAAATCTCTATCTTTGGTTTTTGCTATCAATTCAGATGTTGACGCTCTACTGTGCCATGAAGTCAGGCTATTCAAAAGTTTCTCTCTCTGTCTCGTCTACCCTCGATTTTACCAGTTGTTACAATGTGTTCTAAACCTCCCTCCTCATCACATGTCCGAAAAATGAATGTTTCCTATGTACATGTGCATAATTGATCAGTCATCTGACAGAAGCATCATTGTAGTAGTCCATCAAATGGCATATGTGTATGACACTGTACAAACAATGAGATGTAACTGAATTCTTGGTGAGGGATTAAGACTGCGTTGGAATCATTCATAAACGTTTGTGCATCATGTATGGAGATTGTTCGGTTTATAGGAGCACCATTGAGCGCTGGATTAAGTTACTAGAGAATTATCTGCAGCCATTGCCAACTGTTTCTGCACACCATTTTTGAGGCTTTGAAATATTTCTTCCCATTTTCAATTGTATTAGTTGTTGATCCATCTGTGTATGCAAAAGTTCTGATGTTGTTAGGGTTCTTTTCTATAATTCAGTCAGCTGACTATTTATTTCCAATACAACAAACAGTCTTTCCTTTCAGGAAATATGGAACATGAACATTTGTTACTCATAAAAAGAAAATTAAACTGTTCAACACAAATGTAAGATATGTCCTGCTCTATAGTTCAGGAACATTGCATGTAACCAACCAAGCAGATGTAATCATATTGCATAATTGAATTAATAGATGCTCCTTCTGTATACTATATATCCAATGGCGAGAAGTAACAAGAAACACAGACATGTGGAAGGGAGCATGACAACAATTAATACAGCTGGAGATTAAAGAAGGAAAGCTAGGATGGACAAACTATACTTTAAGGAAACAATATCCCCAAATAATTCCTACAAAATATATTCACCATTTTCTAAAATACATTGGGGACCCTTGCCAGTGCTACAGAGCTTGTGCACTGCCGCTGAGATCTTCCTGTGTAAGAAAGAGATCGGAGGACACATGGGTACTCACCAAAGTGCAATGATGATGGTCCTATAAATCAATCTCACCAGTTGCTTACTTTCTTAAGTTTCAGATCTATGACTGGTAAGTAAGTAGATAGGTATACAATGATTTCCAAGAAAACACAATCGTCAAACATAATTGTCTTTTCAAAGCCTCATACACCTATCTACTTTATTTTCCCTGCTTAAATTGGTCCCAGTACTTCTTGGATTCTTAGAGAACTCTTTATTCACTAGGTAATTAAATCAATCACAAATACTAACATAAGACGACTACTATAACATGAGTAGATTAGAACAAGTTGTCATTTTGCGTCTTAGAACAGGGCACAATCGACTCCGCAGCCACATGTATACAAAATTCAAGATTGGCAATTGAGCCATGTGTACATGTGGACAGGCACATCAGACTGCAGAGCACATACTTCAAGATTGTCCCAAATATGATATACTGAGGCAAACTCACTGGCCTAACGAAACAACACTTGACAGAAAACAACACGGACCTCTGTGTGAGCTACAAAAGACAGTGAAGTTTATACAAGAGACAACATTGAATGTATAGACAATATTTCAAGCGAACGAAAGGAAGAATTCACTAGGTTTATGATTTGGAAACTGTTAATACAAATGTTTTACTATTACTTTCTCTACATACAATTTATTCAGTTTGTTATATGTGTGTAACTTGCCTGGTGGAAGCAATCCCTGGTGCTGCTGCCATTTGAGAGATTGACCAAGCAGAGCCAGAAGTCTTGAAGGAGGGACCACATTTACTTCTCCAGCCAGTGCTTGAGCTATAGCTGTTCTCCGTTTCTCTTTTGTTTGACCTTCTGGATAAGCCTTGAGCAGTCACAAATTTGATTATGAAACAAATCTACAAACAACATATACATAAATAAATATATATATATATATATATATATATATATATATATATATATATATATATGAAATCTGGTCAGCAATGGCGGAATGCGGAGGGTCATTCAGAGTCAGAACTGTTTGATTCTGAACACGATTTTACTAGCGTATTTCGCCATGTTTGGTCGGGTATTTTCCGGTTTCGTTTGCGAGCTACTGAGTTAGTGCTTGAGCAACGCTGTGAGCTATGACTGTTACATGGAATGCTTTTGCTGTGTCAACCGATGCTTGTTGTGTGTATTCAGAAAATGGCGGACAGCGGTTATGACGAACAAGCTCAATCTGCCGTATGCAGTTATATTGCAGTGCAGAAAGCTGATTTTGTCATGATTGATGTTCCTTCGAAAAGAATTGCAATTCAAGTGATGAACAGTTTTGTGTTGCTACATTAGCGACAGCCATATGCATTTTATACGGTGCAGGTTGTTTTTTGTGGTGGTACGCGGCTGTTTTATTCTGGAATTAGTTCACACAGGAAACATTTCACAGTTGTTTGCATTTCGTGTGATTTTCATTGCCACAGGAACGAGCAATAGCAATTATGGGGTGACCCGTGCAGTAAAGTTGGAACCGTATTTATGAACTAACTAACTATAATATATATATATATATATATATATATATATATATATATATATATATATATATATATATATATATATATATATATATATATATATATATATATTTTCTCTACAATGCAGAAACATGAACACTAAACAAGCTGATAGAAGAAAAAATTGAAGCCTTTGAGATGTGGATTTACAGAAGAATTTGGCATATTTCATTGACACAGAAACAAACAAATGAATAGTTGTCATTTCTTTCATGTTTCAAGTCTTCCGTGACAGACTTCACATTGAATACTGACTCCATCTTTCATGCGGCTGCCAATTCGCGATTACTCTAATGTAACTACTTTTCAACAACAATTTGTGATTTAAATGTGCTCTAGGTCAAAGAACTTGAGCAAGCCTGCCATGGTTTTACAGGGGTACATAATTATGGATAAAGAACATACTCATATTTTGGTGGGAAAGTAACATATTGTTTGTGTTGCCCCAATGAGTTGAAAGTTCTCACCATTTATTGCTTTCCTGTGAGAAGTAAGGAAACGGTGGACACAGCGCAGATAAGTTGGGATTAGCAACACTGACAGGATCAGTCAGTCAACTGTATGACATTTCTCATTCAACGCAAGAATCATGGACAAACAGTTTGAATCTTTCCAAGGCATTAAGAAATTCACCATGTATGGTTTTCCAGATAAGAGTACCAAAACAGCAGTTACTGAAGAATTGACAAAATGTATTCACATTCTCAGCACAAACCACACAGATCACAAAGAGTGATTAACTTGGTTGATGAGAACAAGCACAAAGAAGAATTTTACCTACTCCAATTGTATCAACATTTCTCAAATCTGATATAAACAAGTTTGCATTTATACAATAGATTTGTTACTATTCTGTTTTACTAAATAAATAATTTTGTTTGCTCAAACTTGGTGGTGGTGATGGGATCTTTTCTTCTTCTTCTTCTTCTTTGCGTTCGTTCTTTACGACCAATTGTAATCACTCTTTGTGATATGTTTGATCTTTGCTGCCAAGAACGTGTATACGTTGCACATTGGTTTGGTAGGCCCCTAAACGCATAAGACTTCTACACGTTTAGGACACATGCATCCGATTTCAGCCAAACCTCCTTAGTCGCCTTACGACATGCGTGGCAGGTAACAGTGGTTCTATTCTTTACACCCCAAATTTGGGCCCCGAACCACTTGGGCAACTTAACATCAGTGAAAAGATGGATATATGTTTTTAGGGTAAATGTTAAGGATACATTTTTCTATAGGGCCTTTTTCATCTTTACATATGGTCATTTGGCAAGTGTTTTACAGTGACGTCGAAGTTTACGCTTGTCTCTCTTGCCTTTCAGCTCATCCCTAAGTCTCTCATGACTCTTGCTTTCTGTGTTGTGTCTGAGCTGTAAGCAAGAATGAAGTATCCTCTCTATTTATGCCTAGTCTGGACAGCTGATATGGGGAATGTGCCTTGCCCATTTTGCACAAACTTACCTTACTGTTTTCCCCCAAAGGAAAGACACAGTCCATATGTTTGGAATCAAGCAGGGTTTGCACTGGATGCCAAAAAGATCAAATGGAGTACACACATAACCATCAACTGCCTTAGCGTCCCTCACTCCTGATTTGTGGGCAAGGTTTACTCCTCTAGCTTTCTGCATAACCATGCTGACCCACAAGGCAGTGGAAATTTTTCTATCAGGTTTACTCCCTAGTCTTTAGCTCTCCTGAGTCCCTCCACAAGGCAGTGAGTTTAACAGTTGCAGATGGTACCATCTACTGTCATACGGTAGAAGACGAAACATCTGATCTGACCTCATACACATCTACATTCCTAAATTACCACAACCGATATTTCTGTTCATTTGAATAATGTTAGTAATGTGTGAAGTACTTACCTCTCTAGGATCAAAGTATGACCTGGCCAACATGTTCTCAAGATGTATGTATCTGTCTGGTTGACTATGTTTCATCATTATCATAGGATCTGTTTGTCTGAGGAGTGAGCGGGCAGCACCAAGCTCTCGAAGCTCAATAAGCTCCAGAACAATCTTAAAGAAAATGTTATATTTAAATAACAAATGTAACAATATGGAAAACTAAATAGTTCATTTTACTATTTTCTAATATATGATTGAGAGTATATACTTCCAACATGTATACTTATGTCTTTGTTTAATATCATTACACCAATGGAGTCAGTCATCCCATAAACTGCTGAAATAACTTGATGTGCTGAAAGAGGTCACAAGACATAGATTGGTTAATGAACTGATGTCACAGAAATCCGGGCAGACCCATAGGTGCTCAGTCTTCCCAAAAGATTTAGAAAGGTATGCATACTGGTGGTTCCTGTGGCTGGCTGGTTAAACAAGTTTCTCTTCTCCCTCAAGCAACCAGCTCTACTTGTACATTGGTAATTCCAAACTCCCTAAACAGATCTATTGATTCAACATCTATTTTAGTGTCCTCATTCAACAGTAGGTCACCAAGAGACTGAAGAACTCCCCCCTTATCCATTCTAAATTCTCCAACAATTGATGCAAGCATGTCCGCTCTTCGTGCCGTGAACACTCGCATGACAGTAGATCCACATGAGTCTGGAGGTTGGAAACCTCTATAGACAACATCCACTCATACCACAACCTGTTATTCTTCTTCTTCTAACGCTCCATATCAACCACTTGTCAACCATTCTGTGTGATTTGTATGTGATCTGAGCCTAAGAGCGATTTTATGCTGTGCCAGTTATGCGCCTACAAGTAGGCCAGCACATCCGATTTCTGGCTTTTATTTACTAGGTAACATCCCTAGGGCCTACATCAGTCGCCTCTTACGACATGCATTATAGGCTGCAGTGGCACTATTCTTTGCTTCCCTGTGGGCCCCAGAACCACATGGGCAAACCTGTCAATTTGGATCTTACGAAGTATTGACTGAGAGACTCAGAAACAAACAACGGCCCCAGCAAACAGAGTTACAAAAGACATAGGAAACTCTATCAATATAAGAATGGGCAATCATCATTTTTTTAAACAGATGTCATGAGAAAGAGAGAATTTGAACACATAATTGTGTTTTTATGTGTAAATGTTGCGCAGTTTTATATTAAGCACAGAGTTCACTGCAAATATGCGTTCTTTAATCCTGACCTTTAGCTGAATGTTAGTCGAATTTATGAAATAAATATAAACACTGTACACTTCTTTCAAGTCACTTCTTCTTCACCCTTAGGGAGGCATAGGTCCACAACCAAGGCCTTCCAAGCCCGCCTATCCAACGCCCTCTTTTCCAGATCTCTTCACTCTCTCCCCATTTTCTTGCATTCCGTCCCCAACTCCGCCTCCAGGTGTTCCTGGATCTTTCCCTACCTCTATTACCCTGGGGGTTCCATCAGAGAGCCTGTCTCGAGATGAAGTTAGGGGTTTCTCAGTGTGTGTCTATCCATCGCCACCTTCTGCTCCTTCTCTTGTTCCACCTGCCATTATCCCGTTCTATCCCAGAGTTCCCTGTTTGTAGTCCTGTCATACCATCGCAGATGAGAGTATCTTGAGCAGGCATCTATTTCAAGTCACTATTTACAGAATTTGCGTTTCTGACTGTTATAGTATGTCTTTGCTCCTGCAAATCAAACTGTTTTTTTTATATATATAATGTTCTGAGAAAATAACATCAGAGCGGAGCAATTTCAGCTTTGGTGGTTTGGGACTAACTGCAGAATGGTTGGGAACCAACTACTAAGACAAGCATAGGAAGACCTCTAAAATGAGACAAAGTTCAAAACTAGTACGAGGACAACATTAGTCTTTGAAAGGTACAGGACTTTACTGGAATCATATCAGATACTAAGTGAAAAAAAACACTAAAAATACAAACTAATTAAGGATACACATTTCAACAACTTTTCTCACCTGTCCATAAAGATCTACTAAAGTGTTATCTGGCAGCTTTAGAGTCTGAATAGCCTGAAGGACACTGTCCCAGTGGCCAGCTGTAATGTCAGAAATAAAACTGTCCACAGATTCCACAGTATTCAGAGAGATTCCACTTTCTTCCCAGTGGATAAATTTTAATAAAAACATGAGAAATTGTCTTTTTTTTTCTTCTGTAATCCTGTTTTGCCTCCCAGCGTTAGGATAATAAGAGATTTCTAGAACAGGCTTTTGTGTGCGCTTCATAAATTTCAGCTTACTCAAAACTGGTATGTATTCTGGACTGAAATATGTGATCAGCAAATCAATTATGGTGTATTCATTGTACACATGAACCTATACACTAAGAATAAAAAATCTGGTACGTAATTACAGATATTAACGTCCACAAAAAAGTGATCCAACAGCGAATGATTTACTTCATTGTACCTGGTTTTACCCCATATGGCTTCGTCCCTGTTGGCAGAAATGGCACGCCATTTGCAGAGAGTGTTGCATGAAACATGAACTCCATAGCTCCAGCAACAATCCTATGTATCTCATGAAAAAATTATCCATGTGACTCATTCCAGATTCGAACCAGCAACCTTCAGAATGACAGGCAAACGTCTTAACCACTTTGCCACAGAGACCTTCAGATATTAACGTAATTTAGCATAAATGGGCTCAACTGTATATAATTCAACATGAATATGTAAGAACTTTCTGTTAAGACAAGTAAAAAAATAGTTTACCTGTAAGCATGCAAGAGTCCTAAGTAGATTATTCTCCTTTAAGTACTGCTCAATGAGACGGACCACACTGTTAATGGAAACAATATAACAATTAAAACATGAACAAGAGAATGCCTTAAAACAGTCAAATGCTGTGCAATTTACAAGTAAAGATAACATAATAAAATGTCCCATTAGTCCAGTGTATAACATGTTCACAACCCATAGATGAGGAGCAAAGGCTGATAATTTTGGTCCTAACTAAACTGAAGGTTGCATGAATACATAGAATCTATCAACAAAATGATCTGTGCCTGATTGCAGTTCTCCCTGCTAATTCAAACAAGGCTCTAATGAATAACTGATAACAAATAATCAGTCATCTCTCTCTCGTGATTGTTCTTTTTGGCCATTTTGATCATTCTTATTACATAAACAGCCTTTGCCAAGAACGTATTTTACGCTCACATCATTCAGCGCTATTTGGAGCTATGGTGCTTATCCTTTGGCGATGTGTCCGGTTTCAGCCAGCATTTACTGGATCGCTCTCTGTCAGCCTTTGGCTGTCCCAGCCTACCTGCAAGGCAGCAGGTTGCTATTTTCTTTTAGGGTAGCGACCCTTAGACAACCTTCCCTCCCGGGTTGTTGAGCGACATCTGCCCAGGTTACCTGTCTTTTTTGACTACTTGGTTTGCCTACCGTCCAGTTTTGTGTACGGTTTGCTTCGCTAGCCTTTGATTGTCCCCAATCTAACTACAAGGCAGTAGTAGTTCCCTGCAAGCGGAAACACGCACTGGATTCAAGCCTCTGCTGGGCCTTCCAGTTTTTCTGAACATTTGGGTGGTCTGCTCACTCCTACGCTTGCCATGCCCCTCCGTCTCTCCACCATCAGCGCCGCGCACGTCTGCCCCGGTGCCTGCCCACCATGTCTATTTGTTCTCACCGTGCACACATTCACCATGCCTCTAGACTGTCCGGCCATGAAGCTCAACTTGGGCCCCCACCTCAGGGCTCAGAATTTCATCCTATGTGGGCCCACGTGCAACTTATCTCTGACCCCCACCTCCTGGCCTGAGTTTCGCCCCACGCAGGCTTATGTTCTCTCTCTGGATGCACCCTCATCCCCCTATGCTTTTCCCATCGGCCGGGTGAGATGTGCATAAATAGTCACTCTGGGATTCCGCTAGTCTATGTTACGAGCGAATCTCATCCAACGTGACTAAATCTGCATCACTACTTATACCAGAGTAGCTCTCCCTCGATCCCTACTCACTTGGCCAGACCAGAACCATTGTCTATTTCCAGGGTCACCATGTGGAGGTGAGGTAGGATCTTGATTAGTGCCAGCTCACTAATCCTGGTGCTGCGTTGTCCCTTTGCGCCTTTGACCCCATCAGTCATCTAAATCTAAAGACTTTTAATTTAGACTACCTGCTAGGAAACCCAACAGAAACTCCCAATATCTGCTCTTGATAGGAAATAAACTTTCTGGCCTACTCTCATGTAGATACATCCAAAATTTACACAAAGGACATGCCCAGAAAATAAAGTCAGGGAGCAAGCAAACAATCACCAAAAATTATGTACAATAGGAGCATATCAGTCTTGATTGACAATCCAAAACTACAAGGAAGAAAACCATATAATTCAGGGTATGAAAGATTCAATTTTCTGCAAAATGTGTTGTGAGATGGAGCTAATTATGATCTGTAATTTTTTTAATAAAATCACAAGGTCCAAAGAAGAATCAGACATTGATACGGTAAGAACTATACGTCAACGTAACAGAGATCCCCCAAAGCATAGAGTTGAGATGATTATACTGTTTATCATCTACTATTGCAACTGCATGCTGATTTTGCACTGCCTCTGTTATTTTTGCAGACCACCTATTGCGTGGACTGCCTTTTGCTTTGTATCCACTGTATCGGACTCGGAGTAGCATGGTAAGTTTGTTCTTTGGGGTGCACTGTCTGTTGGCGTAATCTACTTATGTGGCAAACCATTTAACCCCATAACCCTTCTGAGCTGATATATATACTGGCTCGATGTATTTTTTAAGATGTCCCAGATCCGATAAACTGACAAATTCAGTAAATAATATCGTACGTTGGAGTAACAAAATTGCGGAATGAAAAGGTTAACAGACAGGAGAAAGGCCGAATGGCGGGTAACTAACGTCATAAAACTAGGATCGGGAGTAACAAAAATTGCAGACTGAGAGTAAAGGGTTAATTTGTAACTTTGTAGTTTCTTGATGAAGTATGAAGTTTAGTACTTAGCTATGTTGTACCCACTATTTTTACTGATGACTGATGTCTTCATTCTAAACAGTCTTTTCTTGATACTCCCAGCATTCTGCCGGTACACACTTTTTTTTTTATCTCTGTCGACAATGTCGTTACTAGTTACTAGTGACTAGTTTAAGTTAAGTAGTTGTCTAAGTCTAAAGTAGTTCAAAAGTTATTATTTATTATTGAATTTATTCTATTTATAATTTCAATTTCACGTAGTTAAGTTATAAATTTGAGCTCAGACAGAATATAAATTTAAACTACTGCTACTTAAAAAAACTACTATTTCTCTATTATCAATATAGTACATTAAGGATTATAGGGTTTGCATGACCTCAAATTGAAACTGACTATTGTACGAATTGTATCAATTCAAAACACTCGTTTTAAACAGGCCCAACTGGCCTGTCGAAAATAGGTGATGTCGGCGTTATTATTAATTTTAAAAAGTAAAATACAACAGTTTACATTTAAGAGCCAAACTCCGTGTGCTTATTTAAAATAAGTACTAATTGCTTAACGTTAACAATTTTCTATATAATAAATAGCACTAATAATTTAAAACTTTCATCCTTACTCTGCCGATTCTATTTCTACCGCCATTTTGTTTGTGTGTATCTGTTCAGAATAATTATCAACGCAACCAAAACTGATGTGCACACGCCTGTGTTCTGTTAATTTTTATTTATTTTCAAATTTTGTACTCATGAAAATTTTACAGTGCTAACTTTCCATTACACATCAAATTTTAATGTAGAAACTTTAATGAAAAGTTATTAATCAAATTAAGATATCAAGAATTTGATAAAGTACTGACTGTACTTTATTTGTAAAGTGTATAGAAAATTGACTTTTAGTAATTAGGGCTTATTTGTTGCAGGGTGCTAAATTTGTCCGCGATGTTTTCTTGAAAAATATTTCCTTTTCTCTCTCCTTCTTCTGTCCAATTTATATTATTTTGGTACAGACAGAATATCTATTAACTTGTATTAACAAATTTCCATTTATTTGATGCACAATACTAGATTCTTCACGCATTGAGAGTCTTTCCGAACAGAGGAGTTTCAGGGCTGTGAATCCCACTCGCTGACCAGATTGAAAGAGATGGGTGTCAATATTGGTGCAGCCGAAAAGAACGACATACTAAATATGCAAAGAGATCGAACTGGCGTGTTGGGTCGCTGGACGCTGCTGGATTTGCTGAGGCGGAGATCGGAGCACCTATGGACATGTCCGGAGTGCTATGATGATAGTCCTCTGATAACTGATAAGATTTTCTGTTTCTTAAAAAATTACTAGCACAGCTTTTTCTGTCCTATTGCTAAGTTACGCGGAACCAGATCATCGTGGGCTTATTCAGCACAACGAAACGGACTGTAGTGCTTTTGAGACAACATCAAGCATGACTATAGAGATCACCGCTGCCTCATGGTTCTCTAATGGGTGGCTGAGCAACAGGTAACCCCAGTGCCGGATTAATTCTATAGCAGAAGTAGCAAATGCTACGGCCCCCGCGTTTCTGGAGGCCCCGCGCTTAGAGCTGAAAATGTTTAGCTAGTAAAACTATCAAACAAGTTTTGGATCTCAAATAACATGGATCAAAAGGTAGAGTGTCGTAATCAGGCGTACGGACTAGTTTCGAAGATGAGAAAGTTGGAAATGGAAATGCCCAGCGTGTTCGTAGCGCGTTGGACTACGGGTGACTATCCCTGTGTGCGGGTTCAATTCAGCGGGATGGCAGAAAAAGCCACAGATTCCCCAGATTTACGGTGTTCGTGGCACCGAACCGAAGGGTTACGATGTCCATGGCACCGAGCCGAAGAGCTGAAAAGCTCAAGTGCTTCTGGATCGAAGAAAAAAAAAAAAAGAAAGAAAACGATATCGAAATATTTGATACCGTATATACAGTATACTGTTTATCTATAGAAGTACTCTATTATACAGTATATCTATAGAAGTTTCTAACCTCCAGCGGCTTACGTGGATATACTGTCCTGGGCATGCGGGTGTTTACGGTAATGAGAGGCGGACAGGCTTGCATCAACAGCATCGATTGTTGGGGAGTTGAAGATGGATAAGGGGATATTCTTCGGTCTCTTCGCAACTGTCTGTTGGATGAAGACACTAAAATCATGTTGAATCAATCAAGCTATTTAAGCAGTTTGGAGTTACCCGTTGTTCAAGTTGAACTGGATGCCTGAGAAGCAGAGTGAGAGGTGTGTTTAATCAGCGCGCCACAGGAACCATCAGTATGCATACTCTTCGATATCTGTTGGGGAGACTGAGCACCTATGGGTCTGCCCGGAGTGCAATGACGTCAGTTTAGTAACCAATAACCAATAACAGTATACTGTACTCTCTTTTATTCTTTAGCTCTGCTGTAAGTTTCCAACTCTCAGAAGCATACGATAAGATGGATACGACTAATACTTTCAGCAGTCTGATGTTGGTGCTGAACAAGATATTTTTTTAGCTTTTCCATAGAAGAAAACCAGATGCAGAGTGGCAGAAGTGATCGATTCCAATCGATAAAGGATAGAGGGTTGCAATAAAACTTAGCAAACTGGTGATGAATTTGAATATGTACATTGAAATTTTATAAATGCAAGGAAAAATTGTGTAAATAAGAAGCAATCGACGTTTCGGCCAATAGGCCTTAACCAAAGGGACAAACCAAAAAAAGCACACAAAACAAGTAATGTGACTGAATACAGTAAGTATATTTTTTTCCAATTCTTTGTCTACGTACCCTAACATTTATGTTATTGTGGCGCCAATGAGGGTGCTATTCTTATCATATTTGACATGTTAGGAAAGAGTAGTATTTATGAAAGATTGGTTATATACAACCTGGGTGGCTTTAAAATTCATAACACTTGGATAGCAAACCAGTAGATACTACGTTCGAAGTTCACATTATGAATACTCTACATAACGCGGAAGTACAATAGACCCAAAAACTGTAATCATCATCATCATCATCATCATTGGCCTCTTTGTCTCAGGAGACAATAGGTGTTGCGTCACGTAGTATGTTCTGTGCTGAATCATAACGTTTCATGTGGCTGTAATGGCCTATTCTGGAATGGCAATCCTTGTCACAGTTGCTGCAGGTAAAACTGGAGAGCCGATGCATGGGATGTTCTCTCTGCTCTCTGTGATCTCTTTTACCTCCACGTGTGATGTTGTTTTTCTTCTTTTCTTTTTGAGCCGCCCTCACTGCCGCTCGCCATGCTTGCCTGTCTTTGGCCAGCCGCTCCCAGTGTTTTTGTCTATGCCGCATGAAGTTAGATCACGCTTGCAGGTGTCAATGAAGCGTAATAATGGGCGCCCATGCTGTCTAGCACCAGATGCGAGTTGACCATATAGAATGTTCTTTGGGATTCTATCATCGCTCATACGGCACACGTGTCCCAGCCATCTGAGACGTCGATGACTCAGTAAAGTGTGCATGCTTGGAATGCCAGTACTGTTCAGGACTTCTATATTGGAGATGTGATCTTGCCATCGGATGTTGTATATTCGCCTGAGACAGCGCATGTGGAAGGTGCTGAGGCGATGTTCTTGTCTAGCATATGTGGTCCATGTCTCACTACCATACAGCAGAGTGCTGAGAACACAAGCTTTATATACTTGTGTCTTGGTGTTTCTTGTGAGTGCCCTGTTTTCCCATACACGCTTTGCTAATTTAAACATAGCAGCGGAGGCCTTCCTAATGCGACCACTAATTTCATCATCGAGGGAGAGGTTGCTGCTGATGACAGAGCCAAGGTATGTAAAGGTATTGACTACTTCAAGCGTATGACTGCCAATGTTGATAGATAGGGCTCTGCTAATATCCTGGAACATTATATTTGTTTTCTTCAGGCTGATGGTCAAGCCGAATTCATTTGATGCTGCAGCAAATCTGTCCATGAGGTGTTGTAGCCCTTCTTCTGTGTGTGATGTTAATGCTGCATCATCGGCAAACAGAAGTTCCTTGATGGTGACTCTTTGGACTTTGGTCTTTGCTTTGAGTCGCGCCATGTTGAACAATTTTCCATCTGATCTTGTGTGGAGAAATATTCCTTCTTCGGCGGATTCAAAAGCATGGGAGAGAAGTAGGGAGAAAAATATCCCAAGAGTGTTGGTGCAAGTACGCACCCTGCTTGACGCCGCTGTTGATAGGAAAAGCGCTGGAGGAGGCCCTATCAAACATCACTGTACCCTTCATGTTGTTATGGAATGATGTTATGATTTTAAGCAATGTAGGAGGGCAGCCGATTTTTCCAAAAGCTTGAAGAGGCCATCTCTACTCACTAGGTAAAATGCCTTTGTTAGGTCTATGAAGGCAATGTACAGTGGCATGCGTTGTTCGCGACATTTCTCCTGCAATTATCTCAAGGAGAATAACATGTCAATAGTGGATCTGTTTGATCTAAATCCACATTGTGACTCAGGGTATACTTGGTTTGCTAACTTTTGTAACCTATTTAGTACTACGCGTGCGAAGACCTTCCCCACGATGCTGAACAACGAGATACCACGGTAGTTGTTACAGTCACCACGATCACCTTTATTTTTATACAAAGTGATGATGTTTGCATCTCTCATGTCCTGAGACACTTCTCCCTCCTCCCAGCATAGGCACAATAATTCATGCAGACTGGTCAGGAGAGTTTGCTTAGCACATTTGATTACTTCAGGGGGAGGCCGTCCTTTCCTGTTGCTTTCCGTTTGCCAGGGTGTCAATCGCAATACTGATTTCTGCCTCTGAGGGCATCTGGTCTAATGGGCTCAAGGTCGGAAGAGCTTTAATTGCATCAAACGTGATGTCAGTTACAATATTTTGGGTGGAATATAACTCTAGATAATGTTCCACCCAGCGTTCCATCTGTTTTTGCGATCGATTAGAACTTCCCGTTTTTGTTTTAAGAGGTGCAGTCTTTTTGATAGCTGGGCCGAAGGCATTCCTAATGCCCTCATGAACACCCATTATGTTTCCTGTATCAAAGGAGAGCTGGATATTTCTACATAACTCCTGCCAGTAGTCGTTTGCGCATCACCTGGCTATTTTTTGTGCGACACTTCTTGCAGATCTAAGAGCAAGGAGTGACTTGGCACTTGGATTGTTTTTATGGTTCAGAAGGGCAGTTCTTTTTCTGCTATGACAGGCTCTAACTCTAATATGTTTGCAGCAAACCAATCAGGGTTTTGCCTATCTCGGATGCCAAAGGTGGTTTTGGCCGAAAACTGTAATACGAGCACGTGATTCAACATTGTCCTTCTGGGTTGAGACGATATGTATCACGTATTAGTCCGAGATTAATATTAACGCAGTGTCCAATGGCGCATATAATTAGTTGCCATAGAAGAACTCGCTGACCAGTCCGAAATAGTATTGTAGAAGAAACAATAAGGACGAACAATGTTGGAAACTTAGTCGAACCTACCAGTTGGAGGTTGTCCTAAAGTAAAGAAAAGAGAGAGAGAGAGAAAGAGAGAGAGAGAGAGAGGAGAAGGGTGAGGAAGAGAGACGATAATACATGGAAAGAATATTAACTAAATCGAAGCGTTCCTAGACAAGAGTGATTTACTTGAAGTACCAACATATAACTGATGTCGTTAGCTGCAACACGCTGTGGGACATCATGAGGGAGAGATCAAAGAACTTAATGACTTGGTTCGATGTGCAGTGATGATGATCTGTCCACTAAACTCTAGTTAAACATTGAAGTGAACATTTGTGTATCCTCAAAACATACATTAAGTATATTCATTTGAAGTATAATATCATGTATTTCAGCATAAGTATGAATGCATATAATGAACACTGATATAAATGACTGTTAATTTTAGTTATTACTCTCATTATTAAACGATGAAGAAACTAGTCACAACAGAGATGAATTGTCTTGAGAATCTGTCTTCCCGGTTGATGAACATGGAATTGGTTGTCACATCTTGCGCTTAACGCTTAGGGTGAGAGCTTAATGTCAGTTCCTATCAAAATGCACCCCATAGGTTATATCCGTGTGTTATCCGTTTATTTTGTGTAGTCTTTATATTGTCTATCCATCTTTTCTTGGTCTTCCCTTGGCTCTAGTACCTGATCTCTTTTTATTGTATGCTGTTATTGGTGCTTGGTTGTATTCCATTCTCATTAAATGTCCAAGCCACTGCATTTGTTGTCTTTAAATGTATTTGGTGCATGAAGTTATGCCCAACCTGAATCTGATGTCCTCGTTTCGTAGTCTATCTTTCCTGGTTACCCCCACTGCATTCTTCAAGCATTTCATTTCACACGTACGCCCGAGTGGTTAGCGGGGCCCAAATTTGGGTTGTAAAGAATAGAACCACTGTTACCTGCCACGTATGTCGTAAGAGACGACTAAGGAGGTTTGGCTGAAATCGGATGCACATGTCCTAAACGTGTAGAAGTCTATGCGTTTAGGGTCTACAAAACCAATGTGCAACGTATACACGTTCTTGGCAAAGATCAAACATATCACAAAGAGTGATTAAAATTGGTCGTAAGAATGAAAGCAAAGAAGAAGAAGAAGGCGATTTCACACGTGGTGAGCTTTCTGTGGTGTGTTGCTGTCAGAGACCAAGTTTGGCACTGATAACAAAGTGTATGGTTATTGCTTATTAAATTCGTATTTTGAATGCCATTTTCAAGTTGGTAGATGTGTCATTGAGGGACAGATTAGCGTAACGCAACGTTGTATTCGAGAACCAAACTGACACCGAAACGCAATCGCAAACAAGTATCTTTACGCACAAAAGTAGCCTTATACAATACTATCTTCATCCCAATTTTGTGCTATTAGTGTCTTCTACTTCGAATGCTCCATATTGACCACTTGTCAACCCCTCTGTGTGATTTGTATGTGATCTGAGCCTAAGAATGATTATACGTTGTGCTAGTTATGTACCTATAAGTAGACCAGCACATTCGATTTTTGCGTTGCTTTTTATTTACTAGGGTAGCGTCCTAGGGCCAACATCAGTCGCATCTTACCTCATGCATTGTAAGTTGCAGTGGTACTAATCTTTGCTTGCCTTGCGGGCCCCGGCACCCCTCGGGCGCTATCAGTGTCAAACTTGGACACTTACAGCAAACGAAAAATTACAACAGAGATGAAGTTGCATGAAATAGCGGGAGTAACAAGGACAGATAGGCTAAAAACGAGACTATTAGATCATCATCATCAAGGTGCGTATCCTTTATAGGACGTTGCTCTTTTGCAGCGCATTTGAAATTCACTCTGTCTCTTGCCAGTTCACCCACTTCGTCGATGGTCATGGTTTCTTTAATATCTTGTAGCCATCTTCTTCTTGGTCTGCCTCAGCGTCCTGGGACCCTGCCCTCTAGTATTGTTCTTTCCAGGCCATCGTGACGTTTGATGTGACCAAAGTATGTAATTTTTCTGTATAGTATGTTGTTTATCAGCCAATTCTCTTTAACATTTAGTTCTTTCAGCTCCCGAGTGGTTACCGGGACCCAAATTTGAGGTGTAAAGAATAGAAACACTGTTACCTGCCACGCATGTCGTAAGAGGCGACTAAGGAGGTTTGGCTGAAATCGGATGCATGTGCATGTGTCCTAAACGTGTAGAAGTCTTATGCGTTTAGGGGCCTACCAAACCAATGTGCAACGTATACACGTTCTTGGCAAAGATCAAACATATCACAAAGAGTGATTAAAATTGGTCGTAAAGAACGAACGAAAAGAAGAAGAAGATGTCCATCCATTCCACACTCAGACTTCCAGACTCAATCCCGTGAAACATATTATTGGAGTCTGATATCAGCCACCTACGAGAGAATTCTGGATGTAGCGGTGATCTTCACAGCCATACTCTATGTAGTTGTTTCAGAAGCCATAGTAATTAATTGTATTCCCGTTTTTGTGAGCTGAATAAGCCCAAGCTGATCTGGTTCCACGCCTGACAGCGCAAATAATAATATTGTCATCTGGATAAGAGCGCTGGCCCACAAGTGCCATAATGTCTACATTGGCAACGCAGGGGACCTATTCCCTACAGCAACGTCCAAGCATAATGAGAACCTTGGTGTATTTAATTATATCCTCTATTACAGGCATCCAATCTTCTTCATGCTTAAGTTCGTCTAGAGTACAAAACTATTTAATAACATCCTCTGCCCGTGTGTTCATTTATGGCATTGTATTGAAAATGATGTATTGCTATCTGTTGGCACTCGCATTAATTCTTCACCAGGTTCAATGTCCTGAAGTGAAAACACTTGTTTAATAATTTTCTCAATTAAGTAGGCCCATGTTCAAGAAATTCTCTATCTTCTATAGTTTTATCGATATAGGGGAAGACTGCAGTAAAAATTTCTATAGTTAGAAATCCAAGGAGGTAAAGCATCAAGATAATATATGTGTCAAAGAGCAAAGTCCAAGTTGTCACTGGAGCAGCAACCTCGCCAATCATCGCAGCGTCAGTATAAGAAGAGATTTTACAGAACGGGCTTTAGTGTGTGCTTCATAAATAAGTTTTTTCACCACTTCTGTTATCTCTGAGATCCACCTTTTGCTTTGTATCCACTTATCAGTGGCATTGCTTTTTGAGGCACACTGTCTGTTGGTAATCTGCTTATGTGGCCAAACCCTTTAAAATGTTTCTTGATGAAGTTCAGTACTGATGTACCCACTTTTTCCTTATGTCTCCTTTCTAAGCCGGTCTCTTCTTGATACTCAAAGCATTCTGTCTAGACACTTCATCTCTGACAAGATCAGTTTTCTTCTATCATTTAATGTCAGCGTCCATGTTTGGCAGTGATAGCATAATGTTGGGAGAAAGATTGTGGTGAACAATGCTCTTTTTGTTTTCATGGTGACATGTTCGCATTTAAAAATTGGTCATATTTATCCTATCTTCTTCTTCTTGCTTCGTTCTTTACGACCAACTTTAATCACTCTTGTGATATGTTTGATCTTTGCCAAGAAAGTGTATACGTTGCACATTGGTTTGGTAGGCCCTAAACGCATAGACTTCTACACGTTTAGGACATGTGCATCCGATTTCAGCCAAACCTCCTTAGTCGCCTCTTACGACATGCGTGGCAGGTAACAGTGGTTCTATTCTTCACACCCTAAATTTGGGCCCGGTAACCACTCGGGCGATTTATCCTATGATTTAATTTATTGCGTCTATGTTGGATTTTGTTAGTTATTCTTCCATTTTCTGAAAAAATGCTCCATAGGTATGTAAAGTCTTTAACTTGCTTTAATTAATGTTTGTGGATGGAGATATTGGTAGCGTATGCTTGACCGTAAAGTATGTTTATGAAGCATTGTGGTTCCGTGGAGTAGAGTTTAGTAGCCAATGTTCTATATTATTTGTTCTCATACACACACATTTTCAATTCAAATGTTGTATCAATACTAACATATGCCAGCAAGAGTTGGAAAACGACTAAAGATATAGAAAGCAAGTTGAATGCATTTGAAAATAGATGTCTGGAAAAATAATGAATATAAAATGGAACGAATTTAGAAGTGATGAAATCAGAGTAATGTCTGGTCAACCATTAGTAACAGCTGCTATAAGAAGAAGATAGAGATATGTTGGACACACCTTGAGAAGAAATGATCAAAGAATATCAAAGCAGGCATTGAAGTGGGATGCAGAGGGTTCAAGAAAGAGAGGACGACCTAGGAAACCCTGAAATGAACTTTGCTGAGAGATGCAAGAAATATCGGTATCAGTTTTATGGAAGAGATTGAGCGAGTTGCCCAGGATAGAGCGGTATGGAGAAATTGCTTGCAGGCCCTATGTAACGTATACGAGAGGAATTATTATTATTATTATGCACCCACACGACAGACACCAAACGTATCCTTCAACAATTACATCTTAAGCAAAATTGTTTTGAAAAAAGGTAACTGTTATAACTGCAATACATTTGATAAATGTGCTCCCAAGTACAAGATAAGTGATACAAGTCTAGATTGTTATGAATAGTTTTGGTTTATACTGCTCTAAACATGTTATCAGTGCATCCATCCCAGTCATGTGATTGATTGGTAGGTCACTTGATACTATAATATTATGGAACGGAATGTAGATAAGAGATAACAATTTCATATAGGCAATATAAAGTGTATTGTATTGTTTTAATATTAGGACTTACAAAATTGTAGAAATAGTTTACTAGTTGTTTATTTTGCCCTCAGTAAATATAGTGTTAGCCTGTGTGAATCTCCAGGCTCTGTATTATGGTAACTGGAATGAAAATAGTGGCGTACCCTTTACAGGACCTATAAATCAATTACAGCAAACGAATTGTCAATTTTCTAGGCACCACCTATACGTTCAGTAGTTTGCCATTGCTTTCTTAACGGTGAGGTTTGTTTTTACCGTTCGTAAAAATCCACGGGAATAAATTTACTTCCAAATTTTCCCCGCTGCTGAGTTTCAACCGGGTACTCTTGGGTTGTGATTAAGCTCACTACCGCTAAGCCACAGATGTCCACATTAATATTCAGTATCGCCTGAGTGGTTACCGGGACCCCAATTTGGGGTGTAAAGAATAGAACCACTGCTACCTGCCACGCATGTCGAAGAGCGACTAAGGAGGTTTGCTGAAATCGGATGCATGTGACCGCTAGGGAATGCTAACCGAAACAAATGCTTGCAGAAAACGGATGCACCAGGCCGTAAGGCGCATAACATGGTGCAACGACTCCTCACAATGAGGAATGGGATAACAGATTCTACGGTCGCCAACCTGCCTCGGAGATTTAGCCACGCAGTAAGAATGTCAGACCTACCATCACGAGGATGGCCAAAACTTGCTGCGAGAAGAGGTCGGCACAAACGGGGAAGCAGAAATCATAGAAATTATATCCTACATAGCTGCCCCACAGTATGCAGACTTGAGAAGAAAGAGATGGCCCACTTACGCTAGCGTCCAAGACAAACTGCATGGCGTGGCTGATAATCTGAGGCAGACAGTTGCCTTTATTAGAGAATCCGAAATCCCAATCTAGTGAGAATGCAGAAGAAGATATTCAGTACTTGCAATAATTGAATAATGTAAACTAACACTGTGTTCAAGCATATGCTCTCAAATACAGAGCTTCTCAACATTTTATCTGCTCTTTCACACACCTGATGATTTCCACAAACACACCTCAATAGGTTAGGAATTCATTGTCTGATTCTATATGTTCTGTGCTGTGTAAGAAGTCAATTTCCCCACTTATGTTGTATGCTTTGTTTGATAAAGGCCTTTTGGTCAAAACGTTGCTGTGTATTGTTATTGTAAAACTACAGTACTTTGTTTTTATGTGTTTCGACAAACACACGTCTGCTCTCAAATTTGATCTGTTGCCAATTTGTATATATTAGTTGCAATTTAGTTTTGACATACCTTAAAGCACATACGGATATAGCATTGCTGATTCTACTCCAATGAACACATGATAATGATTCAACAATGCACACACATACAGACGTTCACAACGAAAATAACCATAGTTGTTGACATTTATTTTGTTGGTGCATGTAAACAACGTCTGTTCATATATTGTATGCATCTAATTATATTTGCCTCATTTTCTGCAGTTTAAACTATCTCCGCTGGAGATAAATGAGCAAAATATGATTTCCTTAAGTGTACAAATGAACCCTGTTTATCATGGATACCCCAAACAGCTACAATTTAAACACTTATTAAATGCATTGTAATGTATCCAAATGATGTGATTTTTATATAGGCTTTGCGTTTTTTGTTATCCTTAAACACCGATGTCATGGGGATATTGATGAGGATGATCTTTGTGCCTGGTCTGTCTGTTGTAAACTTTCTTTGTTTACACTGGCGTCTCTTTTATGTGGCGAGGGCTTCCGGTTCAAGATAGTAAAAGTCCCTGTCATGAGCTGTGCCATGAGAATAATAGGAGATCCATTCAGTGGTGAACTGGATTCTACGTCAATGTCCCTACTGTCGGAACTTGGAGTAAAATGTAGTGTCGCTAGATTTGAACATTAAACTGAGGGTAGATATAGTTTTATTGACCAACACAGGAACTATCAGTTGTCATATCCTGATAGATATACTGAAGAAGATACCAAAGCACTCTCAATTCATTTCTTGTGCAACAAGGATGATCTGATAACTAACTGTTATGATGTTTATCCAAATCTTTCTCCCCTTTTCTTGTTACACAAGGATAATTTTGGCATCGTCAGAAGATCATGTGTTGATATCAGTGTCAATTTTGTCTTTTTTCAAGAAAGACAATAGTTTGTCATATGGTCCACGTCCTTCAACAACCATCTGCATTCTTCACTCACCTCAAAAGAGGTTTATCTCTAATTGATGAATACAAAATGTGCACAAGTTGTAAAGAAAATGCTAGATATATCGAACAAACTAAACATATCATTTTATTTCAATACAAAAAAGTTTGCATTATGATTCTAATAGTACAGATTATTGTAATATTGCAATGTTAGATTATTATTTGATGAGAAGGCTACGTATTCAAACATAAATATCAGACAAGATATCATTGTCAACATTTGGAAAACAAATCAGCAGAAACACACAACAAAAGACAAGATGGATGTTAACTCACTAAAAAGGGGAAGAAAAGAGAGACATGAAGTACAAGAATGAACACTTGTTTTTCTCTTTGGAAAGAAATCAAGCAGCTCCCACTAGTGGTATCATACACATTTATAAACAATGGAATGCTACTATTGAGTAGTGCTATAAAACAATCATTGGGAACAAGTGTTAGCATACGATTATTTGTTTTCTACGTCCCGCAAATTTATAGGAAAAAAATGAAAATGGTGGCATATCCTTTACAGTATGTCGCCATCAATCACAGTAAACGAGTCGTTGATTTTCTAGACATCAATTATATGCTCAGTAGTTTGTCACTGCTTTTTGAACGGTGAGATCAGGATCGCGAGAGAGAGAACGGTGAGATCTATATTTACCTTTTAACTAATTCACGGGAACGAAGTTGCTTCCAAACTGCCCGCTGAAGAGTTTGAACGAGGCATGCTTGGGTTGTGATTGAGCTCTCTACCGTTAAGCTAGATACCCACATAATTAAATTAATATCCCAAATTATATTTGGCTTAATATTAAATTTGTAGGTTTTTTTAAATCAACAGAGTTGCGATCTATGTGCGAATGTACAGTCTATTTTAGTGAACATCTAAATTGTATTTGACTGTTAGATCAATAGACTTGCATATAGGTATAATTTTTTTGAATATATATTGTTTTGTTTATTCGATTTCCACATTATAGCATGCACTTTAACTGTAATGATTATCATGTCTTAATACAGAAACTTCTGACAGTTGCTACTGACAATATTTTAATAGTACAGACTTAAAATTAACTCTTAGTGGATCAGGGAAAATGCCATGTTTTTACAAGCTATTTGTTTCTAGAATTATAAAACGCCCTTAAGTGTGGCTCCAGGTAAAAAGGTGCCCAACCCAAAGCCACATAATGTGGCGCTTGGCCCACAAGGAGTTAAAATATACTACTAGCCATAATATAAAAACCAGTTACTGCCCAAACTTTAGCATACATGATCAACATTTTATAATAATATAAGCTATACAACAAAATTGAACGTTTCACTCATACAAATAGCACGTAAGAATTAGTCGTACATTCTAACCATAACGCTGCTCTCAACACATTATATATATATATATAATATATAAATTTCGCTTGTACCGTTATACAGGGCCTGCAAGTAATTTCTCCATATCGTTCTGTCCTGGACAACTCGCTCAATCTCTTCCATGGAATTGAGACCGATATTTCGTTCATTTCAGGGTTTCCCTAGAGCATCCTCTCTTTCTTGAACCCTTTGTCTCACACTTCAATGCCTGTTTTTGGTATTCTTTGATTATTTCTATTAAAGGTACGCCCAACATATCTCCATTTTCTCCTTCTTATAATAGTTGTTACTAGTGGTTGACCAGACATTTCTATGATTTCATCACTTCTGAATGCATTCCATTTTATGTTCATTATTTTTTGCAGACATCAAATGCATTCAACTTACTTCCTATATCTTTAGTCATTTTCCAACTCTTGCTGGCATATGATAAGATACATTATACATAAAAGAATAAAACAATCAAATTGGTCAAAATTTATTTCAGTTAGAGAACTTTGTTCTATACATAAAACACTGTTTATGCATTTTAATATGCAACATCCAAATATTATCCCAGCATTGGTAAAACAGTGTTTTAGAGTGCAGGACAAAAAAAAACAACTGCAAATTCAAATATATCCAGGTTTACAAAATTGACAATTAAAAAAATAAATGTTCGTACATGATACAGAAAAAGACATTGTGAGTAATCAAAATATCATCATCATAAAGAAGAAACTAGTATAGAAATCAAAGTAATGTTCTATGTTTACTGATCATGTTGATGCCAACAGAAATTTATGGAAAAGGAGAAAGATAAAGTTGTCAAGACATTTAAAAAATGACATTTCTTGTATGAATAATTAAAAAGAGATGGCCAAAACTGAAGAAAACAGACAAAGCAGACATCTGTGTCAACAGAAATCCTATGCAATAAACAAATATATGATCTGAATGTCTGATAATCAGGCAGTGGGAATGCTGAATTGCAAAACTAATGTAAATGTTGGTAATAAGTTGCACCCCTATGTTCTATTGGAAACGGAAAGAATAAGAGATATAGCTTTACTGCAGTCCACCATATTATTATATGATAGGAGTCTCATGATAAGATTAATATAGCAAGGTGTGATTGTTCAGCGTGTATACAATTGGCACTTTGAAGATCAGAACTTGGCAACATACACAGATGTATACTATGATTTGTTTCTACTTTAAAAAAAAATTAATTACACAAAATAATTTTAAAACAAACATCAATTATGCAACTTTACTTTGTAATGTCAATAAAATACATACAAGTTGTAATCTTTTCCCCACTTCACTAGTAAAAAAAAAAAAACTGTACCAAGAAAATTTGAATAAACTCCCAAAGCACAAGCAAAGAACACTGAAATAAATAATGTACAAATTTAAAGATGGAACCGACTGCAGGGAAGTCATGAAATAATAAGAGGAAAAAAAAAGAGAAAAGCTAGCAATTTTGACCAGGGAAGTAAAGGATAGTTAAAGATATCTAACCAGTTGAACCGGAGTGACTGAATTCACTGTAAACCCACCCTTTTCAGCTCAGGTTTGCAAAACAGTGTCATTGTCAGAGCACATTCTCTGCCAATTTATGAAGAAATTAAAGAAAACCCCAGATATTTGATTGATTGGACCATCATCACTGCACTTCGGTGAGTAACCATGTGTGCTCTGATCTCTTCCTTACACAGTGTACAGGCAGTACACAATCTCCGTAGCACCGGTGAGGGCCTCCGATGTAATTGGTGACAATTTTTTGTAGAAATTTTATTGAAAACAATTTTTCGGCGCAGCGGCTTTCCAGCCTGCTCTTCTCGATTTTGAACTATCAAGGGTTCTTTTACATGCTCAACTTGAACACAGAACTTATATTTTATCGTCCGTTTCCACTAGGACCTCAATCTCACCTACACTCGAGATAAGGGATCACTGGTAAAATATCTAGTTCACACCTTGGAGGCAACCTGTAATTTGATTACTTAGAAGAAGAAACATAAGAGTAGGTCAGGTGTATAAATAAATATGGTTAAACAGAAGTGAAAGACACAATGAACTTATTTCTAAAATTTATCATCAATCAAATAATAATCAAAAAATATCTTTACTACAAAATTTTCTACAGCACACAACACTGTCAGATGTCAACTTGGATCTTCTGATATTTGCACTTGATGTGTTCAAGGACTGACAGCAGAGTATGTGCTAGAGGTTTGAGATGTACAGGCACCACAGAAGTCTTACACAGACCTCACCATTCTTTTCACAAACTAGTTTTTGACATTAACTTTAAACTTTTCATAGCCAGCTGTATTTTGCATTGAAACAATTCTGTAGCCAGCTAACTGGGAGTGATCTTAGGCTTCTGCAATGGTAGTAGGTAGCTGTGGAGCCACTTTTCCCTGATCTCAGCACAAAACAAGGGGAAGAGGTGGAACAAAACATAGAAAACACAGTTTTATTAGCCAAATAACATGACTACACATTTGAGTTACTTTTCCAAATGTCATAATGCATTTGTACCGCATCTATCAAGCTACAAAGACTGGCCACAAAGAAATTGCAACCTTCAAAAATCAGAAACCGTGTCCACACAAAGGCTTTGGTTTATTCGTGTACAATCTTATAACCTTAATAAAACTCTATAAAGCTTGCCATAGAATAAAGTATCTTATATTAATGAAAGTATAAAACAATTCATGTAATAAAGTAGGCAAAATTGGAATGAGGGGAGAAAAATATATGATGCTGTACAGACACAATTTTCTAGATAACTAAAATTTAACATGCACACCCCTCTTTAGGTTTTGTTTGATCGTCCTTGAGTTTAATAGGGTCTGGGAAGTCACTGCAAAGCTCCACATCTGTTTCTTGTGCCATCGCATTTTTGGCTACTGCCTGGAATGCCTGCTCGACATTGATGGCCTCTTTAGCAGAAGTCTCGAAATATGGAATATCCCCTTTACTGTGGCACCAGCCTTGAGCTCTGCGTGCTGAAACCTAATGGGAACAGCACAAATTTAGAAAGCTCATGAAAACATTGCCAAATCACTGCATTCATAACAGATTGAGCAAGAAAATAGAGATTGAAGCAACTCATTCAATATGGTCAATAACACAAGAAAACATGAGAATGAGACCCGCTACCTTTGTGTGCTACTATACTAGTTATCAAAAAGTCTCTTTGGCTAAGTGTTTAAGCACTTTCTGTGCGCGCTGAAGGTTCAAATTCAGCCCACACCGTTCTGTTCACATGTGCATTTTTTCAGAGACCCCTAGGATTGTTGCCTGAGCTACTGAGTTTGTCCAATACTCACTCCAGGTGGCATGCCATTTCTGCAGACAGAGACTAAGCCATATGGGATAAAACCAGCTGCAATGAAGTCAATTCTTCAGCTTTAGACTAGAGTTATCAGATTGGTGATCATGTATTTTGTGTTAATTCAAATAAGCAATGGTCGTTTCAAAGCATGTAATGTAGCAACGGTAGGTAGTTTTAAGAAACATGTCTGCATTATAAGGCAAGGTAACAGTTCTCTTCCTCTCTAACTTTCCTCTTACCTAAGTAAGGTAGGCATTCAACAATCACAAGTTCATGAACCATGAAAGGTCCCAGTATACTTTCACTACAAAGTTAGCTCTCAAATGAGTGCAGTGAAGCATCATTGTACATTTAAATCTTATTTTTAAATATGAATAACTAATGAGGCTTCTGCATTACGTAAAGCCTGTATGCACACGAGTGAACCCCAGTGTTATATTAATAACTTAGATCCCAAAGAACCACCAAGAAGTGCATCCCAAACACAGGCTGCAGTCACTGAACTGTCTGATCAATGCTTAGAGATTGAACAAGCGTACTAGAGCAATCAACAAATTATGATTACCTTTGTGACGAAATAAGGTGAGAGCCCATCATTGCACATCAAGATGGAGAATAATCTAAGCTTCAGTCCTAACTATGGTTCCATCTGGCAGAATATGTGCAGGGCAACCCAGCAATAGATCTAAGGCAGGTTTTGAAAAGGAAAAAAGCAGCTCTATGCAGGATGTGATAATTCCACAGGAGAGCTCATAATCAGGCAAACATGTTAGCTCTTCATAATTAGATAGTCTACACTCATGCGTGCATTCTGAGTGACTCATTGAGTATGATCCGAAAGGTGGAGGCCGGTTCGGTGCGCAGGCAATGGACTGAATCACTGCAGGCGTCAACAATTTGTAGAATTACACTTGTCTTTGTTCGGGGCACATGGGTGTCGTTGGCAATGAGAGAGCAGACAGACTGGCTGGCTCTGCCGCTATATCAGAGGGCCAGCCCATGGACAGAGCTGACATCGTGATCGCCCTCATAGAGCGTGGCCGCAGAGAAGACCTTCATCTTAACCAATCCACGCCAACTACTAGATTGCGAGAACTGGGTTTGAAGATTGGTGTGGCAAGAAAAGAACGGTACAACAGGTATACAAGTCGGCTCATCAATCAAAATAGAACTGGTACGGTCAGTCGCTGGACGCTGTTGGAGATATTGCGAAGGAGATCGGAGCACCTATGGACATGTCCGGAGTGCAATGAAGATATTCCAAACTGAAACTGAATTAGATAGTCTACTTGGATGGCAAGGAATGTATAGTTTACTGCAACACTGACTAGGATCTAGATGCAGCGGTTCTATGAATACGTGTGACAAGAAGGGATGTCCAGTAATGAAATTAAATCTTATGTCTGCAACTCAACAAGTTACGGAAAGTCAGAAAGCCACAAAGAATTGTAGAGAAAAACTAGTTTGTAAGCAAATTGATACAAAAACCACTAATGTAAAAAAAACATCATTGCTATGGAGCAGGGTTCCTGCAAAGAGATCCATTGTAATAATGGCATCTATTTCCATTAAGAATAAAAAACAGACACTACATAAGTGACATAAACAATAGATAGAACAAATCCCTACTGACATAAGTATCAGGCTGTTACTACAAAATTGAAAGCAAACTGACTACAACAGTTTGTCAATTGTGAATGATATATAGATACCTACAGATATGTAGTCTTTACTTTACTTTGTTGAGATTTGTCAGCTTGAGTATCTTAAGAGTTATGTTTTAACTTCTGTCATCGATATGACTAGGAACTCAATCTCATCTACATTGAGATCAAATATCATTGGCAAAATAGTCAGATCGCTACACGCAGGAAGCAAACCAAACACTTTTTGAAGCGGTATGAGCACATTAAACCCATGCCTCAGAAACCCCATATAGCGTAACTCCACATAGTGTGTGCTCTGTACAATTTATTTACACTGAACATTTATAAAAGGCAATTACAACCCTAAAGGATATCTACCTGAATGGGTGTTAAGTGTTAGAGACATCACAGTAGTAGGTATTAATATTTGAGCATCAACTGGTACCTGAGGATCATGTTAACTTCCCATCCTGAACTCGACAAGTCAGGTACTCATTTACAGCTGGGGTGACTGAAGTATGCCTGAACTTGGAAGCAATTCCATTTTTCTTTCAAATGCTCTAGCTACTTTACTATGTCCACACTCTAGCCCCATGATTATGCCAGCGTTCTAATCACCTTACTATGTCAATGCTATAACCACTTGATGAAGTCGGTGTTGTCTATTCAACACATAATAACAATTGGAATTTAGATAAAAATAGTCTTACCGCTCTGTTTTCCAAATCAATTTTGTTTCCAATAACCACAAATGGGAAATTTTCAGGATCTCTAGGCGAAGCTTGGATAAGAAATTCATCCCTCCAACTATCCAAAGAGCGGAAAGTGTTAGGCATGGTCACATCAAAGACAAGAACACAGCCATCAGCACCCCGGTAGAAGGCCACACCTAATGACTGAAATCGCTCTTGGCCAGCTGTATCCCATATCTGATTAAATGTATGAACAAATATATAAAAAATGTAACAATATACGATATAAAAGAATGTTTACATTTAAAAGAAAACAAACACAAATGATAAAAGGAACATTCAATAACATAGATGTATACAAGGTATGTTCAAAAAGGATCTGACCGTTGGCAGAGAAAAATACAATTATTCACCTGGAGGTCTGACACTCTAATTTGCTTCAAAGCACTCTTCTTGAGACAACACAGAATTTCCAAAGTAGTCTCCCATTGCTGGAAGTATTTCTGGAAGACCCTTTCAGGATTGGAGTATTGCAAAGCTGTCATGTGTTCTCGTGACTTATATCGGTTCAGGGCATGAGTCAGCTCTGATGTCCAATCAAATCTGATACCATGATACAGTATAACTTCCAGATGAGGTAATTTTAAGTGGGGTTATTATGTTTGTAAAATCTTAGTTACCAGTCTGTACATATTTGTATGGTACTAGGATAATAACATACAATCTGGTTGAAATTCGGATGTGTTTGTCCTACATGTACAAGTTCTTCAAAACAAACATAATAAATAGACTGTACCTGCATAGTCACAAGTCTGTCATCAACCATGACCTCCTTGGTCAGAAAATCGGCTCCTATAGTAGCTTTGTACTGGTTACTGAACTTTTTAGCTACATACTGATTCATCAAGGATGTTTTTCCAACACTGAAAACAAAACCAACAGATAACTACTGTATCTAGTATTCAGATATATACAGCGAAAGAGACTTTCAAAATCATGTACTATATTCTACGAAGAAAAGCAGACCTACTTCCACAATGTTAAAAACTATTAATTAGCATTATCTGGATTCAATTTCTTTTCATTCTTGACAGTCTCTCAACAGTTCCCAGTTACTTAACTCTTTCCATGCGGAGTTATTTCCTCATTTTTCAAAGTTAATTCAAGGAGGTAAAAATTAATTAAAAAATAAAAACGATCCCAACTACTCGTCAATAAATAAACATATATATTATTATATACTAAATTGAAGAAAACAGGACAACCCAATAGAATAACAAGGTTGAAGTAGAAGCCAATGCGTTTAGGGGCCTACCAAACCAATGTGCAACGTATACACGTTCTGGCAAAGATCAAACATATCACAAAGAGTGATTAAAATTGGTTGTAAAGAACGAACGCAAAGAAGAAGAAGACAAGGTTGAAAAGTAGTATAAGTAAAACAGTAGAAGTAAAACTAGAAAGACTTCTTATAGGGAAGCAACTATGGCGAAGTGTGTGGCTAATGGCGTGAACGGCCTTCCGCCGTGGTGCAGCGAAAAGTGTGGAAAGAGTTACGGTTCAATTCTATTGCAATTATTCATCTCCTTTTTGGATGTACATTTTTTCAATCAACATACATTCATCTTGAGCATAAGAAAGTCAAGAGGTTAGAGTGCATGCTTTGTTACCAAAATATGTGTTGTTAGCTTTCTAACTGATTCAATTGATAACTAGGTGCCTGGCTCACTGCACTATTAACCTTTTTGTTCCCATTAGGACATAGTTCTGAACTACTGTTCTTCATGAAATTCTATTTAGACCTGTCTACATCAAGTCTTGCCCACGAGACGCCAACATCTCTTACCTTCTCTTCTAACGAACCCCTCCATTTCTATCTTCCACTTGGGGTTCCAGTTTATTGCATGTCTGTCTATATTGTGTGGTTGTTTCCTGAGGATGTGCATATCCATCATAATTTTCTTCTACCGTAAACTGCATTGGTTTTTGTCCTCTGCTATCCCACAAGTCTTTTGTTATACTTATGGTGATCTGATGCAGAGTATGTGGTGGAGACATCCGTTGTCAAATATCTATAGTTTGAGTGTTATATTCTTGGCTACTTGTCATGTTTCTGAGTGATTTAACAGAACAGATTCCACATTCATGTTGAACAGTAATGTGGCTCAATTCGAATCTACAACCTTCAGAACACCAAGCAAATGTCTTAACCACTTCGCTGTAGAGACCCCCATTTTTACTATTATATAATGAGAAAGGATGTACTGTTGTGCTACGTTTACAAACAGAAAGAACATTATGACTGAATAACTTTTTTAAATCAATAAATAACACTTACCCACTGTCACCAAGAATGATGACCTTCAATAGCACCTTCTTCCGTGATGCCATTGTCAATTTGTGTATATACTTTTCTCGTCAGATTGCAACCGAACCAGATTGCTGTGTCCTGTAAAAATGGTGAAACCAAAAAATTGTTATTAAAAAATTATTCCAACTGTAACAAATTTATTAAAATACTAGTCTTCCTAATTAGTTTAAATTTCCTAATTTATTTAAATACTAGTTTTCCTAAAACAGGCCAATTTCATCATAGACAAAGCTCAGTAAAAGTCTTCTGCCTACATTCTCATTTGTCAACTGCAATACTTTTATTTAATTAGGAATGGCTGTAAATATCTCCATAAAGCTTGTCGTGGAATAGTGAAGATGATGGACCATGTCAGTTTTCTCTGGTTTCCATATCTCTTGTAACAACAGATATTCAGGTGTCATTTTATCAGTGCCACAATAGCACACATTAGAGATATTTCGTTTAGCTTCTTGGCATCTAAGTCTGTTGTTCCTATGCTGGGTCTGGAAAGCTTCAATGTTTATTCCTCAGAACTTTTAATAGGAAAACTGTTTGGTTATTGGTTACTGAACTGACGTCACAGCACTCAGGGCAGATCCATAGGTGCTCAGTTTCCCCCAACAGATGTTGAAGGGTGTGTATACTGATGGTTCCTGTGGCTTGCTGGTTTTTTAGAAAAACTATTTCTGGTGGTCTATATGTTCTATTTCCAGAAATGGTCACAAAATATATCAATACATGCTTAGTACTAGACAAATATTATTAAACAAGAAATGCTTTACATGTGATTGCTAGTCGTAAACAAATGTTATATAGTAGTCTTCTTGCGTCTGTCTGCTATGAATTCAGGCGTAGTCAGGCGCCAGGTATGGAGTTTCTGACTGATTTTTGAGTGAAGACCTACTTTCTTTACTATTAGCGTTCCCCGTCATACAAGCGTGCCTTCTCCGACTTCAGTGGTACTTGTAGTTTGGATCCTCAAGTAATATAGTAGTAACTGTTAGTAATAGCTTAACCTACAATAATTAATTTAGACTTTTTTTTAAACATCTGTGAATTTATTAGAATCCAAGGGCAGTGACATATATAGAATTCAGAGTTGGCAAACCAGAGCTGATCAAGAATCTAGTCCACCTATCCGTGGTGACATTGGTAACAGACTGCATCAATGAAATCTGGCAAAGTGAGAATGGATGAAGAGTTCAAGTAAACTAGGTCCCAAAAAGTAGTGCAAAAAAACTAAACATGTCGGACCAAAATGGTGCAGATATCACATCCCACAGAATTCATTGTGAAGATATAGTCTAAATGCCTAAACAAGTTTTAAAAATAATGAACAAGTACTTGAATGCAGAATATTTATTAAAAACATGACAACTAAATATCAAACACTAAAAATAGCCAACAATAACATAACAAGCCAAACAATAAATCCTTTACTAATTAATTGCACTGGAAAAAAAATAGGTACACACAGTAATGATACAACTTCATGTGCACCTCAGAAAGTCCTATCTTATGTACTTCAGCTTTATCATTACAAATTAAACACTTCACTGTGAAAGATAATGGTCCAGTGTATAGAAATAATGGTGATAACTGGTCATGTGATAACCAAGTATCGCTTGCAAGCACACGAAATCGGAACAAGTTTGAGCATCACAACTTTATCATCATGCCCCAAAATCTCCTAATATTTATAAACTAATTAAGTTTTGTTGTCAAGTGGTTAAAGGGCTGGCTTCACAATCAAAAGAGATCAAGAACTTTGCTTGATGATGCACACTTTAGTTGATCCAGCTGTAATGGTGTGCTAGAGTTGTTGAGTGAGAAAATCGTCCTTGTGTTGTCAGGGCCTACAAGGCGAGCAAAAATAGTAGCGCTAGCCTACAAGGCAACTGAGATAGGGGTCTAGGGAAGCTACCGTAGTAAATAAAAAACATCACATAAATTGGATGTGCTGGCCTACTTGTAGGAGCATAACTGGCATAAAGTACAATCACTCTAAGGCTCAGATCACATACAAATCACAGAGTGGGTTAACAAGTGGTCGATATGGAGCGTCAAGAAGAAAAGAGATCAAGAACTTTGCTTGATGAATGTACACTCTAGTTGACCCAGCTGTAATGGTGTGCTAGAGTTGTTGAGTGAGAAAAGGTAAGATAATGAGAAAAAGAACTGAACACATACTCTAAATGAAAAAGTATAGTGCTGTGAGGTCTTTACCACCTCGAGCACCTGTAGTGTTATAAGCTATGTGATTACCAATACCTTTTATTTTAACAAAATTCCAGCAGATGTTTTCACTCAGGCGTTTAAGATGGTCCCCTACATGTATGTTTGTTTATAACCTTGAGGAAGTAGGAGTTTTTCACTCTTTTTCTATATAGAACTGGGCAGGTGTTTCTATGGCTTCTTATCATACCCATGAGACTTCAATACTTTGGGTGTGATGTGTAATGCTATGAGTTATGAAGATTTCTACTTAAGGGGGGATTCTGGTCTGGAAACTTTTTCATTGCTTTCATATTAATGTAGAATTTGTATTACAATTTTGAGATATTATGACTTAGAGTAGAAAAA
The DNA here is from genome assembly GCA_020796225.1 of Arion vulgaris. Lineage (NCBI taxonomy): Eukaryota > Metazoa > Mollusca > Gastropoda > Stylommatophora > Arionidae > Arion > Arion vulgaris. Next base: position 43,602,321 of record CM036765.1, on the reverse strand, counting down.
GTTTAGTTTTCAAAAATATGTCAACACGTTGCCATGGAAACAATAAAAATGGCCACCAAACACACAATAAATGAATTCTGTTTTCACTCTAAGGTGAGCAATTGTAATATCTAAACAATTACACAAGATTTTTAGGATATATTAAATATTACATTTTTATGAATTTTTGGGTAAACACACCCCCCAAAAACAGCTTTTTTGACAAAAATTTATAAAAATTAAATATTTAATATATCCTAATAATCACGTGTAATATTTTAGATATTACAATTGCGCACCTTAGAGTGAAAACAGAATTCATTTACATTCATTAGATTCAGAGCCTTAGGGATTTGAAATTTTGTTTTTGATGGCCATTTTGTATTGTTTCCATGGCAACGCTTTGAAATTTTTTTTTTTTACTAATTTTTTTTTACTATTCTAAGTCATAATCTTTCAAAATGGTTATACAAATTTTACATTAACATGAAAACAACGAAAATAGTCTCTTGACCTTCATACTACCGAATCCCCCCTTAAATGGGATCAATGGGTGGTATTACTGTAGTATCCCAAACACTGAGCTGTTATCGTTGGGAAAGTGTTTTAGGTTAGCGTTTCACCAACACAGTTGTTTAGCAGAGACAGTCCTCTAATCAGCAGACAGGTCTATATTTTTGAGGGACTAAGTTTGTTTGTCATCTTTGCAAAATTCTCGCAATAATTCCCAAGCATAGAACCGTTTTCACTGAAAAAGTTAATCCTGCAAATGGGACACCGCTGCAGACATTTGAACATATATGTTGCTTGTGTTTATGATTTCTATATATATCCCAGGGTATCTCTTTTGGGTAACAAAAATACAACTACAGCATCCTATTTTTTTTTTTTCCGATCCAGAAGCACTTGAGCTGAAAGCTCTTCGGCTCGGTGTCATGGACATCGTAACCCTTCGGCTCAGTGCCACGAACACCGTAAATCTGGTTAACCTGTAGCTTTTCTGCCAGTCCGCGGAGTTGAACTCGCACTTACAGAGGACTAGTCACCTGTAGTCCAACGCGCTACGAACACGTGGGCACAGCATTCTATAGAGAATGCTATAAAATGTGATTAAGGTGGGCTGTGCATAGATTAAAAATCTTTACAAAATGAATTGATACAGAGATGTTATCTGGATCAAAAATACCTTGATTAGAATTACTACAAAATGACTAAATACAGTAGAAGTTCTAGGGAGCAAGAAAATGTGGGACTATTATCAGTTAAGAAGGATTGATAAAATTAAATGATAGTTTGAGATCTGATTCTTGTTTGTTCTTCTGTTAGTTATCAGATCACAGCACCAATATTTAAATAAACTGTACGATTTGCTAGAGGTTGTTCATAGTATTCACCAGGTTTGGAAGAAATGGTGTCTCTTTTGGCCATATTTGATATTTTTGCTTCCCTGTAGACTCAACACGCATGAGAGATATGTTCTGCAGTCTCTGGGTTCAGTTTCCAAGTCTGTCTCAATAATCTCAAGTTTTCTGTACATTAGGCTTCTATATATCTGTTGTATCCTGTTCAGTCCATGTTTAATAGTTTGTTCTTATGTAGAATTTGGTGGTAAGGATCTCTGGTCTGCAGTTTTGTGATTCTGACTGGTTCTTAAATTCTACTTTTATCATAGCTTTTGATAAATTTAATAGGATATGCAATTTTCATTCAAGTTATCTTTGCCAAAACAACAGCCTTTCATTTCATATTTAGCCATAGTGGGGTGCGATTCATTGTAATACTGTTTCTTTGGTCATGGTTAAGTGGATGTTAGTTCATCCATGAGATGAGTTCAAATGTAATTACTGGCAATGGTGAAACAAGAAATCCACACCACCATTAATAAAGAGAACTACTTAGTTCACAAATTTATATTTCAGCAGGGACCAGCCACACCAAAAGAGTGTCTGTATTAGCACAGAATGGTAGCATTAGCCGTACTAGAATACTTTCCTTCTTTGAATACAAATTATTTTTTAAGACCACTTGACCCACAAATTATCACTCAGTTCAGATTGATATTCTTGCCCATTGGACAAGTTCAAAGGTAGTCTGTTCTCCAATTCAGGAGCTATCTCAATGTTCACATGCTATTTTCTTAAACACTTTTATCAGATTGAAAACAAACAACACTAAAACCACTAGAAAATTATGAGAATGTGTACTTCCTCTTGCTTCTGTAGTTTGAAACAACGTAGGTCTTTCTAGGAAATTATACCAATGTGTACTACCTACTTCTGTAGTGCACAAAACGGTATGTCTTTCTAAGAAATTATAAGAACATGTACTTTCTGTTTCTTTAGTATGAAAAAAAAACATAGTTATCTTCTTCTTTGCGTTGTTTTACAATAAATTTTAATCACTCTTTGTGATATGTTTGATCTTTGTCAAGAACATGTACATGTTGCACATTGGTTTGATAGGTCCCTAAACGCATAGACTTCTACACGTTTAGGACACATGCTTCCGTTTTCAGCCAAACCTCCTTAGTCGCGTCTTACGACATGCATGGCAGGCAACAGTGGTTCTATTCTTTACATACCAAATTTGGACCCGGTGAAAAACTATGTTAGTTACTGGGTGCAATCTAGCAATTGGACAACTAAAAATAAGCAGCTTTATGCATCAAACAACATCATAGGTAAAACACAAAATCAACCTAAGTTGACAACCTCCTCTTCTTCTTCGCTCGTCTTTACGACCAATTTTAATCACTCTTTGTGATATGTTTGATCTTTGCCAAGAACGTGTATACGTTGCACACTGGTTTGGTAGGCCCCTAAACGCGTAGATTTCTGCCCGTTTAGGACATGTGTATCCGATTTCAGCCAAACCTCCTTAGTCGCCTCTACGACATGCATGGCAGGTAACAGTGGTTCTATTCTTTACATCCCAAATTTGGGCCCCAGTAACCATTCGGGCGGACCTCCTAAAGTATGCACCAGAACAAACAATTTGGAAAGTGGAGCCTGTGGCACAAGTACATAATGATATTTTGGGAAAAAGGGGGAGAGAATGGGAGAGAGAGAGAAGAAAGAAGGGGAGGGGATGAACAGTACAGCTTTGAATGAAGTATAGTAACTCTCAGTTGTAACAAATTAACTTTAATTTTTCACAGTGACAAAAACAAGCTTCCTTACCTGCACAGGCTTTCCCTGTGTCTGCAGGCTTCAGTTATATTACTGTAGTTGCTGTGATACAAACACTATCACAAAATGATATTGAAAGTTGTTCTAAATATAGCTATACTGCCCAGGTAAGGTTTCCAAAAATCTTGAGTAGAGGCAACTTTCTTCTGCTGCACCTGAAACACATAGATTAAAATATACAAGGTTAAATACATTCTTCTTCTGTGATCAGTTTCTCCATGCTCAGAAGTCTAAACGGAGAGTTGAGTTGCAACCATGGATTCCTGTTGGTGTTGATCTATAGTGGGAGTCTCAATCTATGTAAATTATTTGAGCATAATCATCAAATGTATGATGAGTATACATCCCATGTACATTGCTGGTAGTCCACACTTGTTAGGGATGACATGTTTTCAGTGTTGGTAGTTATGGAGTCATAATGTCCATGCACATCCTAACACTGTCCACAGGACATAGGAAGTTTGAAGAGCAATCTTCTCTTTGCTTACTGAGATGACAAATGCTCCTCAGGCAAGTCTTGGTGGGAAACATGTCCACACTCCAATGAGCCCAGTATTGGCAACACTAGCTCTGCTAAAAATTCCTGTAGGATGACTTCATCACCCATATTTTAGAGTCATACCCAATAATAGAGAACAATATTTTTTTCCTGACAGATGCTCGCATTCATCAGAGCCATGTTAGTATAAACAGGAAGAACTGGATTCAGCTTGGTAGACTAGGGAGTTGACTGTACTGGAAATTGATCACCACATATTGGTGATATAATTCAGCTCACTGTCAGTGTGTCATGCTGACCCCGAGAGCCCTGCACATCAAATCAATAAAAATAATTCATTTCAGCTATTTTGAGAAAAGTGCATGTACGTCATCATCACCGTTAGTATATCTCACGTGGTCAACAACTATTTACACATCCTCATTCTTGATACATTTCAAGTATTCACACTGCGACTGTGACAACATGATGATAGCAAATCGTAACTGACAACAATTTTTGCTCAAGGTTTGCAGCTGCCACAGTTTTTATTTTGTCAGACATATGTGCCATACTGGCTGGGATAAGTGATCATGGATATTATAAGTAATGAGTAAATAATAATGACTCACAACTCAAATACTTGTCCTGAATAGAATCATTAGCAACAAGTATTTGTTGCTATGTTTGATCAATTAGTATTCATTACTCCCTAATACTTGGTAATACCCATTTAAGATGAATGAATATAGCAAAGACACATCATAAGAATGTTTCAATGTTTTGAAATTAATAACCTTGCATGAGTCGTTGATAGCAAAGTTGATACCACACTGCGTTAGAGATCAGGAGCCGCAGAAATTCCAGTGTTCAAGGCCAGTTCAGGGTTAAAATTTTCGGTATGTGCACAGTTGGGACTCTGCCGGGCCCGCAAGGGAGCAAAGAGTAGCAGCACTGCGACCTACAAGGCATGTCGTAAGAGGCGACTAAGGTGGGGTTTGGCGTAGGACTGGCTACCCTATCCAGTAGAAAATTTTAGCCACAAAATCCAACCAACCATGAACAAGTCACATAAAAATAAAATAAAACTGTGCCAACCAAGAGGAAAGGAAGCTCTTCTAGAAGAGGTATGAAGCGATGCAGAGAAAGCCGAAGGAGTCTACACAGCAGATTATCTTCCTTTCACCTAGGAAAAGCTCCAGAATTGGCACCTGGAATGTTAGAAGTATGTATCAAATGGGAAAGACAGCACAGGTTGTAAATGAGATGAAATTTCACGGATTGGCATCTTGGGATTATGTGAAACTAGGTGGAATGGTGCAGGCAAACAACGTCTAAACACAGGAGAAACAATGCTGTTCTCAGGCCATATGGAAGAAAATGCCCCCATAGTGAAGGAGTGGCTTTAATGCTATCTAAAGAAGCGGAGAAGGCACTAATAAAATGGGAAGCAGTGAGTCCTAGGATAATCACAGCAACATTCAGAACCACCAAAAAGAAAGTATTCTTGAATGTGACCCAGTGTTATGCACCTACCAATGATAAAGAGGAAAAGTAAAAGAGGAATTTTACATAAAACTTCAAAATACTATAGGTAATCAGAGAAATGGGAACATCAAAATTCTGATGGGTGACCTCAATGTCAAAATAGGTTCGGACAACATAGGCTACGAGGAGATCATGAGGAAACACGCACTAGGAATAATGAACGAAATGGAGAACTATTCACTAATTTCTGTGCAGCGAATCAATACGTCATAGGTGGAAGTGTCTTTCCACATAAAAGAATACATAAAGCAACCTGGGTATCACCAGATCACAGAACAGAAAATCAAATTGACCACATATGCATAAACAAGAAATTCAGGTCATCTCTACAAGATGTAATGGTCCTAAGGGGGGCAGATGTAGATTCGGATCACCATTTGCTGATAAGTAAAATTAAACTGAAGCTTAGCGATACATAACATCCCATGAACATAGACACCAATATAATGTAGGATACCTCAGAAGTCAAGAAACAAAGGAACAGTTCACGGTCACAGTCTCTAATAAGTATGAGGTGTTGCAGCAATTAGAAGATGAGGTGAGTGCGGAAGAATGCTGGCAGCAAGCCAAAAATATTTGGAATGAAACATGCACAGAGGTATTAGGAAAAAAGGAGAGGAATCATAAGGCATGGATAACTCCAGAAACTCTCAAGGAAATAGAAGAAAGGAAAAAGAGGAAAGCAGATTTAAATAATAGCAAAACTAGAACTGCCAAAGCCATAGCCCAGGAAAAGTACACAGAAGCTAGCAAGAAAGTGAAGAAACAAATAAAGTTAGATAAAAGACAATACGTAGAAGATCTAGCAAGAGAAGCAGAGGTAGCTGCAGGAAAAGGAAACCTTAGGGATCTTTACAATATCACTAGAAAGCTAGCAGGAAAATACAGACCATCAAATGGGTTGATCAAAAATAGTAGTGGGGAAACTATCACTAATGTTAGAGACCAAATGGAAAGATGGATGGAATACTTCAAGGAACTCCTGAACAGACCAGCACCTACAAACCCCCAGATATCCAACCGGCAGAAATTGACTTGGACATCAACTGTGAGAAACCATCCAAGGAGGAGATTAGTAAAGCCATTAAACATTTAAAAGATGGAAAAGCGGCCGGTCCAGATGGTATTCCAGCGGAGGCGGTTAAAGCCAACATAAACACATCCACAGAAATACTGTATAAATTATTTAGCAGAATCTGGGAGACCGAAGAAATACCAGCAAACTGGAGAGAAGGATACCTGGTGAAGCTACCAAAGAAAGGGACCTTCAGAAGTGTGAAAACTATAGGGGAATAATGCTGTTGTCAGTACCTGGGAAAATACTAAGCAGTCATCCTGGAGAGACTGAGAGATGCCATCGATATAAAGCTAAGAGATGAACAGGCAGGCTTCCGACCAAATAGATCCTGTGCTGACCAGATAGCCACATTACGTATAATAATAGGGCAAAGTATTGAATGGAAATCCCCACTTTATATCGGATTTGTTGATTATGAGAAGGCTTTTGACAGTATTGATAGGAAAACCCTTTGGAAATTAATGAGGCATTATGGAATCCCACAGAAAATTATTAACCTAATAAAAGCAACGTATACAGATATGAAATGTAGAGTTCTTCATGAAGGTAAACTAACAGATACTTTCGAAATAGAAACAGGAGTGCGTCAGGGATGTCTCCTATCACCTTTGTTGTTCTTACTGACAATAGACTGGATTATGAAGACCACAGTAACTAACACCAGAAATGGAATCCAATGGACTCTGACAGAGCAACTAGATGATCTGGACTTCGCTGATGATATAGCCCTTCTGTCACATACACAAAATCAGATGCAGGATAAGCTAAACACATTGAATCAAAGGTCCCAGCAACTAGGGCTGAACATTCATAAGGGAAAGACAAAGATATTGAGAATTAACCAAGCAAACGACAACTCGATCTCCTGGGGAAATCCACTTCAAGAGGTAGAATCATACACATATTTGGGCAGCAACGTAGACAAAGAGGGTGGAACAGATAGAGATGTTAAAATAAGAATACAGAAGGCAAGAGGAGCTTTCATTGCACTGCAAAACATTTGGAAGTCCAAAGAAATCAAATCTAGAACAAAAATTCGGTTATTTAACTCTAATGTTAAAGCAGTTCAAATTATGGGTCAGAAACATGGAGAACAACTAAAACAATAGCGCATAAATTGCAAACATTCATCAACTGGTGTCTGCGCAGAATAGAGGGAATAAGATGGTATGATAGGGTCACAAATGAGGAACTTATGGAGAGAACAAGACAGATTCCAGTGAACGAACAGGTTAAAAAAGACGCTGGCGCTGGATAGGACACACTTTGCGAAACCGGAGGGGAATATAACAAGAAGGGTCCTTGCCTGGAACCCGCAGGGACAGCGAAAGAAGGGAGGCCGAGAAATACATGGAGACGAGATTTGGAGGCGGAGATCAACAATATAAAGAAGAGCTGGAGGGAGCTGCAGGAGATAGCTAGAGATAGGAAGACTTGGCATGAGTTGGTTGAGGGCCTATGCCCCAACCTGGGGTAAAAGGCAAAAGAGAGAGAGAGAGAGAGAGAGACAGTTGGACTACAGGGAACCTCTGGGGATCTAAATTACAAGTACATCTGAGGTCAGAGTAAGGCTCACCTAAATTGCGAAGGACACTGGTTATAAGAAAAGTAAGCCTTCATGCAAAAAACAGTCAGAGGCACCATTACTATGCCTGAGTTCATAGGGAGCAAACGAAAAAAACCAACAATAAACAATAACACCCCAGTTGTATTTAGATGTTATGGTATAAGTACCAGCAAAAAATAGACAAATTCTACAAAATCATAGACCCATAAGAGTCAATTATGTTATTATGTATACTAAGAATTATCACCATCCTTCCTTCTTCTTGCGTTTGCCCGCAATGAATTCAGGCGTAGTCAGGGCACCTCATATGGTGCTTCTGACTGACTTTTTGCGTGAAGGCATTCTTTCCTTTTTTTATCAGTGTCAGTGATTGCGATGTTAAATTTGTTAATGTTTTGCATGCAGCTGTTTTTATTGTATATTTAAGACACTTCTCACATGTCGGTATATGCGCTAATAACTAGCACTTTCAAAGTAAACATGACCAAGTAATAAGTATACGTTGTAAACGTAATGAGTCATTACTCTTACTTGATAATAACCAAAATGAGCATCCCTATGTGTACTTGTATGTCCTGTTGCTAACCAACTCATTGACATTATTTGTCAAATACAGAGTGCACCGAAAGGCTTCAGTCACTTCTGACAGACTCTGCTCTATGACCTAGCAGATCTGACAGCATGCTACAGTCTAATTCAGTAGATGTGGATATAAACTTGGGCTTTATATTCCTAAAATCTTATCAGTAACCCATCTGTACAAATGTGTGTCATAATGGACAATATTACCTCAGTGGTTATCGAGATGGGATAGAGGTTGGGTTAGTGATAACAACCCAAATCTAAACAAAAAAATCTGCTTTGTTACAGAAATTGCAATGAAGAACTAACATGGTGCTAAGAACTTTGTTAGCCTTTATGTTCCATTAGAAATGAAGAATTAAAGAAACTACTATAAATGTTAATGATAAGCTGCAGTCCTATGTTTCATTTGGGAATGGAGAGCAATAAGTATTAGAGAAGATAAGTTAAATATTTCTCTTTTTGTCATCCTGTATCTCTTACAGCCATTAAATTTAGTCTGTTGCTACTATTTACTTCCTCTTTAGCTGTACATCTGTCATTGCTAACATCAGTCCTGGTACCATGGATTTGATATTTTCTGTATAAAACTTTAAATATTTCAAAACTTAGAATCTTTTTAACTGTCTATATCATCAAAACAAGTATAAGTGCTATTGGATAATCCTTCAAGTGTAGTCACATGAATAATTCATAAATAAAAAAACCAACTGAGACAAAGGCCAAACAAGAACTACTGATAAAATAGACATCGAGCAGATAGATACATAAATGAATCTGACCCCAGATGTCAACTTGCTAGGTACTCAGACGATATGCTAATCAAAGAAAAGTGACTCAGCAACTTCATCCCTAAAGTGGTTTCCCAAAAACAATAAAGATATACGGTACAATAACTTATTTTAGGCAGAAAACTTCGGTTTCGGATGTGCCTGTCCTACACTAGTAGGGGCCTAGTGGGGGCACAACGTTCTAACCGTTCTTGGCAAAAACTGTTTATATATCACAATAAGAATGATTAAAATGGTCGAGAAGAACGATCTAAACAAACAATCATAAATTATTGCGAATGTGGTAGATGTTATAAATAGAAGCATAAGATTGCTTCATAAGCTCAGGGAAACAAAGAAAATTCAGTAATTGAACTAAGGCATTTTATTGTAATTATTTGTTATCAATATCTATTTCACTGCAGTCCAGGTAAATCCACATATATTTTATCTTTTTCAGTACATGGTAAAGTGTATGCATACTGATTATTTCTGCATCTCATTGTTTAAACATACATGTTATATGATATCTCATGCTCGATTGGCTACTCTCAACATGAACAATTTCAAACTCTTCAGTTCTTCTAATCAACACCCTTGAAAATTGGAAAAGTGCATATGTCCTCTGTCCTCCAATCCTGTAGCTATCTTAATGTTCTTGTGCTCACTGTGTCTCTGTGGTAAGGTGCTCACCTCTGGCTGCAAAGGTACTTCCTTCCTTTTTCATGTGTATCGATTAAGATATTTGTCCAGAGTTATCTGACCTCAATGTAGGTGAGATCGAGTTTCTAGTCATATTGGAGATGGACGATACAATTTAGGTCGTGTTCAAGGTGAGCACATAAAATAACCCTTGGCATCAAATGCCATGTGATGATCCAACAGGTGGTTATTCCATATGTTATTGTAATTATTAATTATCCTATTTCATTTGCTTACATTAGGTATTTAATATTACTTTTGACAGCTTTTTTATCTCTATACTTTGAAAAACTTTAAAATGGGTAAAATTAAAGTACACGAATGCACCAGAAATTGTTATCAATTTGAGAACTACCCAAATAATAAGCACAAGAACCATTTTCCTATACTTAGAAGAGAAAGGTATCCCTTGAACCTACTACTTTATGCTTGATCTCTGGAGAATAGCCACTACTGTTCACTGTATATTTTTATCTTCACTTGTATAAGTATCATGTTTGTCAACTTTGTTTTTTCATTTGTTTGTCCACTACAAATTCAGACAGTCATGTGATGGCGCCTCAATATAGATTTGTGTGTGATGGCTTGCTTTCCTTATGTACACTACAGACAACAGTGTCCCTCACCACTCAGACATCATAGGTGTGTGTGTTTGTCTACTTATAAGTATTGATCTACTCAATGAAGCAACTATTTTTGTTATATACAGTTACAATAATATGGTTGCATGTTTGTTTATTGAAATTAGAATGGGTTTTGAAGTGACTTGAATCATGGAAACATCTGGTGTGCTATAAATATACTATATTATATATATGTGTGTTGTGTGTATTAATGTAAAATACATAATAAATAAACAAATAAGTCAATAATAACAGAATATCACTTGCGTTTCGCAGTGTAAAATCCTTTTAGAATCTCTACTGAACTCAGTGATAGTACTGATACTCGGTAACACTTTTTTAAGACTCCGTTTCACTGACACTCGACTCAACTCACAACTGTACTGTAGTATATATATATATATATGAGATATATAGCAACATGAGCCAACAAACTTGGCTACAAATGAACACGATCTGCAAGACTTGATAGACATACTAGTGAGAGAAAGTGAAAGAAAGGATTAAGCATGAATATAAAGAAAACAGAGGTTATGGTTGTCTCCAAGAAACAAGAAACACCAACATGCAATATCAAAATAAATAACACAACACTGAAACAAGTCCATCGATTCAAGTATCTAGGAACATTCTTAACACCAGATGGAAGATGTACAACAGAGATTAGGAGTAGAATAGCTCAAACGAAGCAGCTTTTATGAAAATGAAGAACACACTATGCGTGAACTCACTACCAATGACACTGCGAACACGAGTACTCCAATGCTATATTGAACCAATTCTTATGTATGGAAGCGAATCATGGACACTGAACAAACAATCAATACGATCATTGGAAGCCACAGAGATGTGGTTTTACAGAAGAATGTTGAGAATTCCATGGACAGCAAAGAAAACAAACGTGGAGGTTTTAAATCAGGCCTGTACACAAAGAAACCTTATCAAAAGAATAAGAATCCGACAATCAAGGTTCTTCGGGCATATAATGCGAAGAAGGTTTAGAACATTTGGTGACTACAGGTAAAATTCAGGAAGGAGAGATCGTGGAAGACAGAGGAGAAGATGTTGGATGGCCTGACATCATGGTTCGACAAAATATCGACGTCAGAACTGATTACATGCACCAAGCAAAGAGAGTTGTGAGAGACATGATCGCTCACGCCGGCAGGCATGGCACTTGATTGATTGATATATATATAAGATTCATCTAGCATGTTTTCAACTTTCTGTTCAACACAATGGTAACACTAGATCTAACTTACTTAAAACCTACCATTTATTAAAAATATACAAACATTAACGTTAATCTTATGTGCCCTCGATCAGAGACCCATCTCAGAACACGTTCGACACCATTTTCTCAGGAAATTTTTCCTACTACACGACAAAATTACTTCTGTGTTTAGGTAAAACCACTTTATTTATAATTAGAACAACAAACTTTTGATATAATAAAATATTTCATAATCTTTTATTCTATGTGCCACATTACCCAAATGTATTTGTTGAGTCCACCAGGAAAAATATGTTGTCAACCACAAAGTTGTCGCTTCTCACAGAAGAGAAAACAAACACCCTCCACAATATGGCTGTAAACCCCGTGACCTGTGACGTCACGCACGTTGAGGTCAGCTGTTTTTAAACAATTTCCGGTGTGTATATAATTTTACACCTGCAGCTCTTCTAAGGCACATCATCTCTGTGTTAATGACAGAGATGAGAGCTTAGAAGAGCTGCAGGTGTGAAAATAAGAGACAAATTAGAATGAAAAAATCAAAGAAGACTGGATGTGAAACCAGTCATGCAATTCATAAAGAACAACAAATTAAATGGTTTGGACACCTGACAAGAATGCCCTGGTATCGCCTACCAAAGAGAGCCACACATAAAAAGTATAATGAGTGCAAAGCAAGAGGAAGAACACGCAAAAGATGGAGCAACAGCATCAAGAACAGCCTTTCGACAATGAATATCAGCTTACAAAGGGCCTTAAAACGAGCACACACAAGATCACTACATTTCTTCCCCCCCTTCCCAACACTTCTAATTCTATAAAGAAGTAAATGGTGGAAGAGAAGAAGTAAAGATGTATTTTGCTGCTAGATTTACAAAATCTAGCGTGGTTATACGAAAATCTTCTTAGTGGTGATAAGTTCAAGTACTTTTCACCCCTGTATAATTGAAAGGTATTATGAAATGATAACTAAGCAATCAAACAACAGTGATGTGTTTGAGCGCGAAGAATGTAAGGAGATAAAGTAACATGTGACGGTTAACACTAATCTAAATTTACCAGAAAAGAAATATAAAGTCTTCTCAAGGGGGCAAGATCTCATGTAAAAGCAATATACGAAAATAACTATTAAGAAAGCTGCAGGATTTTTGTTCCCAGCAAAGATACCTTCACTTCTGCTAAACCTAACGGGACACATATAAGTTAGAATAAGAATATCAATGGAACTAGCAGGCAAAACTGGTAAAGTTCTAAAAAATCAGACGATCTAGTGTTTACTCTTGACCAGTCTTGGGTTTGCCTCGATAAGTTTTTTCCTTTCGCGGTGAAATTTATGATCCTCTCTATGTGTGCAACTACAAAATAGAAAGACTATTTCTTATCCTGAAAAATCGCCATGCACATCCCTTTACAGTAAGACGCTATAGCAAACACAAGTATTCTTTTAAAATCTCATATAGAACGGCGCTGATTTCGGAGACACTTAAGAGTATCTTTATAAAGAGTTTTTTCTATCCACCAGCTGAACGTCTGCCCCTTCAAGCTTGTCATATATCAACTGGTTTGGGATGCGTTTATCAGACATCCGAGCAACGTGACCGGATCATCTAATTTGGGCCTTCTGCAACAGTGTGTTGGCGCTTAGGATCTTTGCTCTTATAAGAACTTCGGTATCTGGAATTTTGTCCTGTCAGTTTATTTTTTAGTATTCTACGTAGACAGCTTGTGAAGAAGTGGTTTAGTTTTCTTGCGTGTCTGCTATACACTGTCCATGTCTCGCTGGCGTACAGCAGCGTGGTTAGCACTATGGCCTGGTAAACTTTCAGTTTTGTGGCTACGCTTACCCCTTTCCGCTCCAACACAGTAACACGCAGCCTTCCGAACGCAGTACTGGCTTTGGATATCATGTTGTTGACAATAGAGTCTAGGTATGCCGATCTGGATAGGATGAGGCCAAGATAGGCAAAGCTGTCCGCTGGCAGAAGACGCTGGTGTTTAATGTTGATGACTGGATCATAGTACTGCTCTCTAGGGGCGGGCGGAAACATGACCTCAGTATTCTTGGTGTTAATGGTAAGGCCAAACATATCACAGGCCATTGAGAACTTGTCCATGTAGGTCTGCCTTTCTTCCTCAGAGTTGGTAGCGAGGGCGCAGTCATCAGCAAACAGCAGGTTTGAGATAGTTGATTCTTTTACCTTGGTGGGGGATTTTAACCTCCTAAGATTGAATAGATTACCGTCTGTCCTGTATCTAATCTTTACCGCATGTTCATTGCCTTCACAAAAGACATCCATAAGCATGGCAGTAAACATCACGCTGAAGAGTGTTGGAGGCCAGTGCACAGCCTTATTTGACGCCGTTGTTGACATTGAAGGCATTGACAGCTCCCCTTGATCAAGTACACGTGCAATCATGCCCTAGTGAAACTGTTGGACGATCTTAATGAATTTCCTTGGACATCCAAATTTTTAGATGGAAACATTAACAGATGGACAAAGAACAGTTTGATAGAATGTTTCTCCATGGCAAGGGACATGAAATGCTGGAGAACAATGCAGCTAGCCAACCTACGATGCGGATAATATGTCTGACCTTTTTCGTCTTTACCCGCGATCATTTGACTATTTATGCCTAGCCTGGGCAACTAATAAGGTTAAGGGGAATTGGCTTGTCTATTTTGCATAAACTCTCTCTCGACTCACATTATCTAACGATGGGGACATAATGAAAATTAACCTTATAATTGTTTCAGATTATGTTATCTCCTTACTACATATTTCATTGCCCAAGAAACTTGAGTAGCTAATATATTTTCTCAAATGCATATATCCTAGTTATTTACGAATACCCTGTCTATGTTGATGTTATGTAATTCATCGATTATTTCTTGTATTTATCTTGGTTTTGGTTACCACTGAAAATATGCATGATTCTTCTTCTTCTATTAACTCCCCTTCAAATTTCCTCCAACCAGTTCTGTCTGGAGCAAGCCAGATTTTTTTTTCCGATCCAGAAGCACTTGAGCTTTTCAGCTCTACTGCTCGGTGCCATAGACATCGTAACCCTTCGGTTCGGTGCCACGAACACCATGAATCTGGGGAACCTGTGGCTTTTCTGCCAGCCGGAATTGAACCCGCACTCACAGAGGGCTAGTCACCCGCAGTCCAACGCGTTACGAACACGCTGGGCAGTCAGATTAGTTCATTTAAGGTCTTTCCCACCTATTCTCTTTCTCTGTCTACAGTTCATCTCCATGTCACTACTAGGTCGTCCACTACCTCTCTTGACTCCCAGATTTCATTTTAGAGCTCATGTGAGTGTCTGCAACGAATTCAGAAAGTTATTCTGAGACATCTTCCCTAAAAGTCTCTTATGCGAACTGTCTATCTTGGTACTCGTTTTCATGTCCTAGTCCATACAGTAGGACTAAGCTCACATTAGATTTGTATATATTGAGTGTGTGTCCTGTAAGCGGATGATCTCCTTATGTTTTCTAATGATCTGAACGTTGCAGCTGCCATTTCAATTATTGCGTTGCCTTCTTTTTCCACATCCCCATCAATAGTTACACGGCTGTCCAAATATTTGAATTCTTCGACTTTTTATTTTCCATCCCTCTACCATAATCTCCTCTGTGTTTTTTGCCTTTATTCTCATTACTTTGCCTTTATTATTAATAATTGTTAGACCTACTAATTTGGCAATTCGCCTTACTACTTTTGCTTTCTCCTGTGTGGTCTCTTTAGTGTGGGTCAACAGTGCTATGTCGTCCGCGATGTAAATGTCTTTAAGTCTCTTCGTTAGTCACCAGATAATTCTTCTGCCACCGTCTTCACTTGTTTTCTTTATTACACGGTCGATATCAACCAGGAATAGCAATGGGCAACATATGAGGCATGAAATAGCTAAAAGAATACATACCGATTGGTTGCAGTGATAACCAGGGACGCCATAAAGTTTTAAACCAATACCTATGAAGCGACTAAACTTGACCAATATGCCACTTCTTATGAATATCTCTTGCGACTGGTATCATTTGTTAAACTGATATGTATATTTATAGAAGCAAATCGATATGTACGTATCAATTTTAGATTTCTTTCTTCTTTCTTTTGTCATTACACTTTTTGTTACCGCGTTGTTGCCAGTGTCGTGGTTTTCTGTTTATGTCTTGCGCTGCTCTAGTGGCTTGGGTGAAAGTTTTTTGCTTTTCCATAAATTATTATGCCACCTAACCAACGTTTTCGTGGTCTTCCTCTCGTTTTCTTTCCTGGTGTTTTGTTGTAGAAGACTGTATACAGTGGAGTTTAATTACATTTTATTAAGTGGCTGAACCACTTCATTTTTTGTTTCTCAATATAATTCAAGCAAGGTTCTGTGCCAACTTTCTTTCTTTTGCTGATGTTGGTAACTTTTCGCAGGCAGCGCATTTCATATGTAGTTATTTTTTGTGGCTGCGTTTTGCTCATTGTCTATGTTTGGCTCTGGTAACACAAAGTAGGTATGAAAATGCCATTGATCATCTATGCAGCTTTTTGTCTATTGTCTATTCCCAGGTGAAAGATGTAGTTGGCTGTCCACTCTTGCCGTTAAGCGTAGGGATGGGAGCTTTAATTTGCGTTCTAGGGCCAGATGAGTCGCCCTTGTTGTGTTATATCCGTGTTTATTTAGTGTGGTCTTGATATTGTCTATCCATCTTTTTCTTGGTCTTCCTTAGCTCTAGTACCTGATCTCTTTTTATTGTATGCTGTTATTGGTGGTTGGTTGTATTTTATTCTCATTAAATGTCCAAACCACTGCATTTGTTGTCTTTCGATGTATTCAGTGCATGAAGTTATGCCCACTCTGCTTCTAATGTCCTCATTTTGTAGTCTGTATATCCTGGTGACTCCCACTGCCTTCCTCAAGCATTTCATTTCACACGTGGTGAGCTTTCTGTGGTGTGTTGCTGTAAGAGACCAAGTTTGCAACTATGCAGCTTTTACCCTTCTTATAATAATAATAGCCGTCCATCGCAAGCGATGTGACAACAATCTCAGACGTGTACTGTTGCACCTCTCTGGTGTGTGCGAGGGTGACTGTAGAGTCAATCCTAGAACAGAATCCCCGACCACAGGTGGGGCATACATGATCAAGGTTAGACATGTGCGTGTTGTGTGCTCTGTCTTTTCGCGCTGCTCGTTTTCTCTGTGACTCAACAATACGATGATTCTCAGCTATTCGGGTTCCTCTTTTGTTGTTACAGCGCCACATTTGGCGATCTTGCGCAAGGATTCCCAGCACGTATTTGTCTATATCGAAGCATTTCAGAGACACTTTAAGAGTGTTTTAAAGCGTTTTTTCTGTCCACCAGCTAAACGTCTGCCCCTTCAAGCTCGCCATACATCAACTGTTTTGGGATGCGTTTATCAGGCATTCGAGCAACGTGACCGACCCATCTCAGTTGGGCCTTCTGCAACAGGGTGTTGACGCTTGGGATCTTTGCTCTTGTGAGGACTTCGCTGTCTGGAATTTTGTCCTGCCAGTTTATTTTTAGTATTCTGCGTAGACAGCTTGTGTGGAAATGGTTTAATTTTCTTCTGTGTCTGCTATACACTGTCCATGTCTCGCTTGCGTACAGCAGCGTGGTTATACTATGGCCTGGTAAACTTTCAGCTTTGTGACTATGCTTATCCCTTCCGTTCCCACACAGTGACACGTAACCTTCCGAACGCAGCACTGGCTTTGGATATCCTATTGTGGACCTCCGAATCTATGTTTGCCGATCTGGATAGGAGGCTGCCAAGATAAACAAAGTTGTCCGTTGACTGGAGACGCTGGTGTTTAATGTTGATGACTGGATCGTAATACTGTTCTCTAGGGGGGGCTGGAACATGACCTCTGTTTTTTGGGTGTTAATGGTGAGGCCAAACCTATCACAGGCCATTGAGAACTTGTCCATGTAAGTCTGCATTTCTTCCTCAGAGTTGGTAGCGAGGGCACAGTCATCAGCAAACAACAGGTTTGAGATAGTTGATTCTTTTACCTTGGTGGAGGATTTTAACCTCCGAAGATTGAATAGGTTACCGTCTGTCCTGTATCTAATCTTTACCCATGTTCGTCGCCTTCCCAAAAGACATCCGTGAGCATGGCAGCAAACATCATGCTGAAGAGTGTTGGGGCCAGTACACAGCCCTGTTTGACGCCGTTGGTGACATGGAAGGCTTCCGACAGCTCCCTTCGTCAAGTACACGTGCCATCATGCCTCGTGAAACTGTTGAACGATCTTGATGAATTTCCTTGGGGATCCCAAATTTTTCCATGATCTTCCATAGACCCTCCTGTTAACCGTGTCGAAAGCCTTTGTCAGATCAACAAAGACCATATAGAGGTTACGGTGCTGCTCTTGGCATTTCTCCTGTAGTTGGCGAGCAGCAAATATCATGTCTGCTGTTCCCCGACCTGCTCTGAAGCCACATTGGGTCTCAGTGAGTAAGTCCTGTTCCAGGTGATCGATTAATCGATTGAGGAGGACTCTGGCCAGTATTTTGCCAGCGATTGACAGGAGGAGATCCCCTGTGGTTATCGCAGGCCTGGCGGTTTCCTTCCGCTTGTACAGGTGGACAATAGTGGCATCCTTTAATTCCTGTGGCACACGTTCGTTGCACCAAATGGATGTAAATAACTCTGTCAATTTTAGCATCAACGTGGGCCTCCTTCTTTGTAGACTTCGGTTGGTATTGAGTCCGCACCCGGTGCCTTCCCGTTGGACATCTGGCTTGTTGCCTTCTTGACCTCTGCTAAGGTAGGTGGAATATCACGCTTGGCATTGATTGGGACCTGGGGCATGCGCTCTATGGCTTCATAACATATAGTGGATGGATGGTTGAGGACAGAACGAAGTGTTCTGCCCAGCGATTTAGTATCTGAGGCTTGTCAATTAGTAGCCTTGCTCCATCTGCATCAGTATGGGAGTGGGGTGAGATTGTTGAGGTCCGTAAACAGTTTTTAGGGCATCGTAGAAGCGTTTGAAATCATGTCTGTCTGCATATATCTGATTTCATCAGATTTTTGTAGCCATGCGTCTTGTAATTTCATGATTCTCTCTTGAGCCCTTCTACGAGCATCTAGGAAAGCTGTTTTTGGATGATGATGATGGGTCATTTTGATAGGCTCTGTATGTCTCATGTTTCGTGAGAAGAATAGACTTGATTTCTTCGTCATTTTCGTCAAACCAGTCGTGGCTCTTGCGTACAGTGTCCTATGAGCTCAGAGGTAGATAGGTACACGGTGTCTCTGAGGGCAGTCATCGTCCACGCTGGTTTTGCCAAATTGGAGGTCCTTCAATTTGTCGTCCCGAGTCTCTTATTAAACTTTCGGTGACAGTGGAGCTTTTCAATTTGGAGACTGCCAGCTTTTTTTTTGTTGGTTTGCGACCCCGGTGACGTTTTCTAGGCTTGATGCGGAGGTTGAGCTTTGACACGATCAATCTATGATCGGTCCAACATTCTGCTCCGCACATAGCCTTTGTGACTCTGACGTCACGTCTGTCATTTTCCTTACGATGACGTAGTCAATGAGGTGCCATTGTTTGGAACGGGGATGCATCCATGACGTTTTGTTTCGGGTTGGTAAACGAAACAAGGAGTTTGTAATTGTTAGGTCGTGGGCAGCACATAGTCTGAGTAATAGAAGCCCATTACTATTGCACTTGCCCACGCCGTGTACTTCTAGTACTCCATCCCAGACCCGATGGTCTGTCCCTACTCTGGCATTGAAGTCCCGAGTATGATGAGCTTCTCAGACCTTGGGACCGCTGAGATGGCTGAGTCAAGGTCCTCGTAGAAACCATCCTTGATTTCGCTTGGATTTGTCATTGTCAGGGCGTAGACGCTGAGTAAAGTGGCACTCTTTTTTTCTCCTAGTGAGATCTGAAGAGTCATCACTCTGTCACTGACACCTTTTGGGAGTCTGGTGAGGCGGCGCACAAGATGAGATTTGACAGCAAACCCTACACCAGATTCCCGACGTTCTGTATTGGCTCTCCCACTCCAAAAGAAAGTGTAACCTCCGCCCACCTCTGACAGCTGACCCTCGTCAGAGAGTCTGGTCTCACTCAAGGCAGCTATGTCGATATCGTAGCGTGCCAGTTCTCTAGCCACGAGTGCAGTCCGTCTCTCAGGTCTTTCAGCTTTGTTGTTATCTAATAGTGTTCGCACGTTCCACGCGCCTAATCTACCAGTCGTCTGAAGCTTCTCGTGTCTCCCAAACTATGTTGAAAATTATGATCAGCCAGGCTATTTTCTTACATGCTCGTAATATTTCTGTTGTAATACCATCTATACTTGCTGTCTTTTTCGTTTGCATTGTTTTAGGGCCGTTTCGAGATCAGATTCTAAAACGTTCAATTCCTGGTACTTTTCGTGTCTCATTTGGAATATTCTTGTACCTTATGTTTCGCAGTTTAACAGTTTGGTGAAATATTCTTTCCATATGCTTTTACTATCTTGGACATACATCATTTTTAGACAGACTATAAAAATGATAACTTTGATCTTGATACGACTTGTTATTTTAATGTATCATTTCAAAATGCTATTGTATTTTTTATGATGATTCAAATAGTTACTAAATTTTGTGATATATTTTGTGATATATTTTGATAGTACTTATCGCCCGTGTGTTGCTGGGGCTCACAAGGGGAGCAAAGAATACTAACACTGCGACCAACAAGGCATGCCGTAAGAGGCGACTGAGGTAAGGGCTAGAGAAGTTACCCTAGTAAATAAAAAGCATCACAGAAATCGGATGTACTGGCCTACTTGTAGGTGCATAAGTGGCAGGCATAAAGTACAATTGTTCTTAAACTAATATCACATACAACTCACAAAGAGTGGTATATAAGTGATTGGTATATAAGAGTGGTATATAAGAGTGGTATATAAGAGTGGTATATAAGAGTGGTTATCAAGCGGTCGATAAGGTGCGTTCGACGATGAAGATAATACTTATTATCGTCTTCTTCTTCACCTTTCAACTCCCAACGGTGCACAGGTCTTCAACAAACTTCTTCCATGGTTGTCAGTACACTTGGGAGACGCTGTAGAGAATGGACCCCGCGCGTCGTCAATGCGGAGATTCTTGCACTCATGGATGAGCACTCCCATCCAGATGATGTCATTATCTACACAGATGCTCTGTCAGACGCGGAACTAGATCATCGTGGGCTTATTCAACACAGCGAAATGGTCGCACACTTCATGAGGACTGCGGCGCTTTCGAGACAACGACATCGAGCATGACTATGGAGATCATTGCTGCCTCCAGGGCTCTGTCATGGGTGGCTGAGCAACAGGTTACCCATACGATCATCATATCAGACTCGATGAATATGCTTCAACTGATTGAATCTGGAAGTATCGTGTGGAATGGGTGGACAGCATTCGGAGATCACATCTCAAGAAAATGACTTGACTGTACACACCTGGACATGCTGGAGTGCAGGGTAACGAGGTGCAGACTTTCTTGCAAACAATGCCCCAACTCAAACGGGCAGAAGTATGGACAGAGCCGATATCATCAATGCGGTACGCTCTCAATTATGTGACATGGGCACGTCTCAGACACTGGAACGAGTTCGAGAATTAGGCGTTAAGTGTGGACATGCCAGACAGTGTCGTCTTCGTGGTAGAGAGAGAAGATATAGTAATCAACTTCCCATGGGTACGGTGAGCAAATGGACTTTAGGATGGCTGCTGTAGCGGAGGACAGAGCATGCATGGGAATGCCCAATGTGCCGTGACATCGATCGCATAACATAACATAACAAACTTTTTCCAGCTCTTCTATTGTTGTGCTGTCCATGTATGTTGAAGATTTGTTGGCTTAATTTTTCTACGGGGTGAGGTAGCCAGCCCCACTATCTAACCCTCCTTAGTCGCCTCTTACGACATGCCTGGCAGGTAGATATTGCTGCATATTCTTTCCTCCCCTTACGAGCCCCGGGAACACACGGGAGACTTATTATCGTAATACAGAAACATTGTAAGGCTAACAGTGCTGTAACGCGGCTTGAAATTAAACCACAAGAAAGTGTACACTACACAAGAAAGAATTAATTATCTTGAATAAATAGACAATATTGCATTGTGAAAGATTACCTATATTCATTCTTATCATTTCCAGTGTAGACGTTTTCACATCTTCTCACCAACCATCAACTGAAATCTGACACGACTGTGCTCCATTGGACTCTATGGGGGGCTAGCTGTCTATTTTAGAAATCGTTCAACATCTATTGATTGATCAAGTGCAAGTCGTTTCCTCCTCTTGTTACCTTCTAATAATAATAAGCCGTCCCTCGCAAGCGATGATGACAACAACCTCATACGTGTGCTGCTGCACCTCTTGGGTGTGTGCGGAGGTGACTGTAGAGTCAAATCCTAGAACATAATCCCCTACCACAGGTGGGGCATACATGATCAAGGTTAGACATGTGGGTGTTGTGTGTTCTGTCATTTCATGAAGCTCGTTTTCTCTGTGCCTCAACGACACGATGATTCTTAGCTATGTGAGTTCCTCTAGTAACCTTCTGGTTCCATGTCTCGTATTCTAAGTAACCTATATTTGGACTCATTATATTGTATTGCAAAAGTGTTCTTGTGTTTACATAACTTTCAATACGTATCTACCAGCAGATAATTTTATTTCCATATGGATTAGAATAGAACACATTAAAAACTATTTATCTTTGTTCCCAATAAAATGTTTGTAGCGCAGTATATATAAATGAATCATCAGTATGTATACTCGTCGGCATCTGCTACAGAAAACTGAGTATCTGTGAGTTTGTTCACATAGTTTAAAGGGTTTGAAAGCCGAAGGATTGACCGGGTTTTAACCCATATGGCTCAATCCCTATCCGCAGAAATGGCACGCCACCTGCCGAGAGTATTGCACAAGCACGAACTCTGTAGCTCGGCAACAATCTAGGGTCTCTGGAAAAACTGCACTCGTGAACAGAAGGCCGCGGTCCGGATTCGAACCCACGACCTTCGACTCGCAAGGCAAAGGGCTTAACCACTCAGCCACAGAGACCCCCGTGTTATGCCCACATATTGCTAACTGCGGGTCTATTCTAATAGTGTTATTTGTGGGTCTGTTCACATAGTGCTATCTGCTGGTCTGTTCACACAGTGTTATATGTGGGTCTGTGGGAATTTTATTTTTTTTATTTCTAATGAATTTTATCCAGGAGCAGCTTTCCATCCTGCTCTTATCGATTTTGAACTGCCAAGGGTTCTTTTACGTGATAAAATTACACTGAGATCAGGGATCTCTGGAAAGTTATATCCCGATGGCTCGACGAGGAGCAAACCAGTATGTTTGGAACGAGAGGCGAGCACTTAACCTCTACGCCACTAGACCCCCAACCCTTTAAAAAAAAAACTGAGATAACAGATTAACAACATTAAATAAAATTTTAATAGAAATACACGTGCACAAAACAAAAATAGACATATTTTACAATATATGTTTCTTTGTGAATTTTTTCAACAATTTAATTCAATTCATTTTCAAGATGATACATAAGATGTGCATGTTTTATAGAAATGAAGTGAACATATATATATATATTTACATCTAAAGCTGACTAATGTATGGCGGCTACACGTCTAACATGCGTCTGGATTATGATAATTTTAAGCAGTGTATTCATAAGCTCAACGTCAGCAAGTACCATACTGACTGACATAGGCGAACATGTCTCTCCACAACTTCCTATCAAAAGGGCTGCTACTAACTTGATCCCTTTTTCAGAGCGTGATTGTACTTGAGAGTCGTGCCTCATCATTTTGGTGTGTGAATTGTGACAAAGAATGTCAACTCCTCATTAGACTTTACAGGCAGCAGAGAAACTGTGAAGTGCCTATCTAGTTGTACAGCTCAATGCTACATTGGGACTGAAAGAACTGCTGCTGCTGCTACTACTACTACTACTACTACTACTACTACCTACTACTACTACTACTACTACTACTACTACTACTACTACCACTACTCCTAATACTGCTCCTGCTATTACCACTGCTACTTCTGCGCTACTCCGTCTCCTACCCCTGTTTCTATTACTACCACCACTACTATTGATTCGAAACTATTCTAAAACTTCTTTGAATCTCAATGTTGAAGTTTTCTCTAGCACATTTTCTTATTGTGGTTTCTGTTACCATATCTGACTCACTCTTATTTTACTTCTTTGTTCTGATTATGATATAAATACAAAATAATGTTGTTTCTACCTTACACTCTGTTGATTTATTGAATGTGCTTCGTTACGCTTTTTTTTATATTTTCCTTTCATATATTCTGTTAGAGTTGAGCAAGTTAACAAAAATTAAACTTCTGAGAATATGCTTTTTTTCTTATGGCACTGTGTGGATGTGATTCATATTCTTATGGCATCATATGGATGTGATTCATATTCTTATGGCACCATTTGGATGTGATTCATAGATCATTAAATTTGATATTAAAGAATAAAAGCCCAATTCTTTTGAAACAAAGAATAAGAACATTGGACAAATAATATGGAAAAATATGGATGTCCTACAAGACCTGAACATTGACTCTAAAACACTATCATGTAGTGACCCACAAACACCATCATGTATTGGAACTGAAATATTTAGTTACATTAAATGTCACAGTGGTTTACAGAGAGCAATAATTTTTGTTTGTTCGCCTGCTGTGAACTCAGACGTAGTCATGGCAATTAATATGATGCCTCTAGCGGATTTTTGGACGAAGGCTTGCATTCCTTATAACTAGTGTCCCTTGCCATTCAGGCGACCCTTACTCCCAATTCAGAGCTACTTATAATTTAGATCCACAAGTAAAGGATCCAGTTTTTCTGTAGTCCAACCGTATACTCTGTGTAGTCCAACCGTATACTGTGTAGTCCAACCGTATACTCTGCGCACGTTGATAATTTTTGGCCTAATCTGGTCTCGAATCACATAATTTTTACAGCACGCTGTACAAATGAAGCGTGTTATCAACTTCGCTAACGGAGACCCCAGAGAGCAAAAATGAGGGGAAAGGTTCCTGGAAGACAAGGCTGAGATGACCAAGATGACAGTAGCATTAAGAAAACTTTGAACATGACATTGAAGAGCCAAATAGATTTCATTCTAGTCAAAAGATCAAAAGAAGGTCAGTGGTAGACGCTAGGGCTATACCAAATTTATGCATAGACACGGACCACAAAGCGGTAGTTATGACTATCAGAACACACAAGAAGAGTACCAGAGGGCAACACACGACTACAAAAGAAATAATCAAAATCAATAAATTAACAGATGTCAACACACAAGAGCCATATCTTCAAAGAGTCACAGATAATTTTGTTAAACTAACTGAAGAAAGCAAGTCAGTAGAAGAAGAATGGACAGTATTTAAGAGAACTTTATTAGAAGCAGCCAAAGAAACATGCGGAATAGCAAAATACAGAGGTACCCGACCAAAAGCACAACTTGGTGGAATGACGAAGTAAAACTAGCGGTAAAGGAGAAAAACACAGATACAACTTATGGGCAAAAAACAAACACCAAAACGACCTCACTGAGTATAGAACAGCTAGAAAACAAGCCAAGGAGATAATAAAGAAGTCTAAAATACAAGCATGGCAAGATTATGGCGAAACATTAAATTCAGACTACAAAAATTCAACAAGACATTTTTACAAGAAAATTAAAGCTATGCAGGAAAGACAAGAACAATATGACCCAACTCAAATTATTAACGATGAAAACGGCCAAGCTCTTAATGATCCAAAAATGATAATGAACAGATGGCGACAATACTTTAGTGAACTTCTCAACCTACAACAAGAGGACCAACCGAACACTCAAGAACACACAGTAAATGTAACTTCAGAAGTAGAACCAAGCATAACACTATCAGAGATCAGAATGCTGTAAATATGGCCCCACCTAATAAAACACCAGACCCAGACAATATCCCGGCCGGCCTAATCAAAGCAACTAAAGAGGTAGGAATCAGATGGCTCCATAGACTATTCAACCAAGTCTGGATCACACAAGAAACACCAGAAGATTGGAGGAATGCTACAATTGTTCCCATCTGGAAGAAGAAAGGTAGCAAGAGGGACTGTACAAAGTATAGAGGCATAGCGCTACTGAGCCACACTGGGAAAATATTCTGCAAAATACTTGAGAAAGGCTCCGCCACATCATCGAGCCACAGCTTAATGACTCCCAAATGGGATTCAGGAAGAACAAAAGCTGTACAGACGCAATATTCGCCCTCAGACAGTTAGTAGAAAGGACTATCGAATCCGACAAACATTTACACGTTGCATTTGTAGATCAGGAAAAAGCGTTCGACCGCGTAGATAGGCACAAGTTGTGGAAAATACTAACAACCTATGGGGTTAATGAACACATAATCAACCTTTGCAAGAACATTTATACTGACAGCCAATGTACGATTAGAACAAATACAGGATTATCAGAAAAGTTTCACGTAGGGTCAGGAGTAAGACAAGGTTGTCTTACGTACTATCCCCGCTGCTATTCATCACGTACATTTACCACATTTGTAAAATAGCTAACACCAGCGAAGGAAACAACCTTGGAGAACTCTTAAATGAATTTCTTTTGCAGACGATCAGGCAATCATATCAACAACAGAAGAACAGCTACAACAACACATCAACAGACTCCAGTTAGCATGTAACGAATACAACATGAGAATTAACATCGACAAAACAGAAGTAATGACATTCGCCAGAGAGAAAAACACTACCAACATCTCCATCGATAATCATCTACTAAATCAAGCAAAAGATTTCACATACCTGGGAGCATTTTTTCAGCAAATGGAAGAATAACTAATGAAATTCAACACAGATGCAACAAAGCAAATCAAATGATAGGGCAAATGGCGCCAATTTTAAGATGCAAACACGTCACCATGAACACAAAAGAGCAATGTTCAACACAATCTTTCTCCCACATTATGTTACCAGTGCCAAACCTGGACGCTGACAACAAACGATAGAAGAAAACTAGTCACAACAGAGATGAAGTGTCTACGCAGAATGCTGGGTGTAACAAGAAGAGACCGGTTGAGAAATGAAGACATCAGGAAAAAAGTGGGTACAACATCAGTACTAGACTTCATCAAGAAACAACACATTAAATGGTTCGGTCACGTAAGCAGATTACCATCAGACAGTGCACCCCAAAGAGCAATGCTGCTCCGATACAATGGGTACAAAGCAAAAGGCCGGCCACGCAAAGATGGACCTCAGAGATAACAGAGGCGACGAAAGAGACTATCTACGAAGCGCATACTAGGGCCCGTTTTAGAAATCTCTTCCTGACCTGACGCTGTGAGGCATACAGGATTCGAGAAAGAAAGAAAAAAGAAATTGAAGGAGTCGGAGAACTTGCTAGAGATCAAGAGACTTTCAGTCAGTTGTGATGAGATCATTGTTCTGCAAAGAACATGCTATATGAATGATAAAATATACAAACTGTACAAGACTTTATTAGTATCTGTATACACGAATAAGGTGATTAGTTTTGATTCAATGAATATAATGTGGAAAAACTAGTTAATATTAAAGACTTAAGAGTTGAAATTATACTTGCAAAGTGGTGTTGGATGCTTAAAGACTGTTTACATTGGTTGTAGAGAGGATTAGTCCCATGTATACAACATTCAAAATTGGCATTTCAGCGACACACACACATGTGGACAGGCACCTCATATTGCTGAGCACATACTTTAAGACTGTCCCAAATGTGATATACTGAGGCAAACTCACCAGCCCACTGGAACAAAACTGCACAGATCTATGTGAACTACAGAAGATGGTGACATTTAAATACGACAGAACATTGAATATATAGACAATATTTTAAGAGAACACAAGAAAAGAATAAGGAAGTAGTAAATTCATTTATGATTATAGTTTGTGTTCTTATCCACTTTACCAGTATGTTGCCTTTTTAGTTTTTAGTTGGAGCTCTGGTGCCTATTCTTCGGCTAAGTGTCTGGTTTCAGCCAGCGTTTACTTGGTTCGCTCTCCGTTCTGTAGCCATCTAGTATGTTTTACAGTGTGGGGTAGCTAGCCCCACGCCCAACCTCCTTAGTTGCCTCTTACGACATGCGAGGCAGGTAACAGTGGTTCTATTCTTTACACCCCAATTTGGGCCCGGTAACCACTCGGGCGGTATACAAAATCTGATATTACAATGAACATAATATAAATAATGTCTCTGATGATACTCATGATGATGACGATGGTACTGCTGATTCCAATGATGATGATGGTACTAATGATACAAATGATGATACTCATAATGATGGTGGTACGAGTGATGACAGCGATGATGACAGAACTAGCGTCATTTATATATATATATACACACACACACACATATATATATATACATATTTTTTTCCCAAATTTAAATTACAATATTCACAT
The DNA here is from genome assembly GCA_020796225.1 of Arion vulgaris. NCBI lineage: Eukaryota > Metazoa > Mollusca > Gastropoda > Stylommatophora > Arionidae > Arion > Arion vulgaris. The sequence continues at coordinate 43,574,068 of CM036765.1, read as the reverse complement.
TTAGTAACAGATACATAACGACACATTAAATATTTGATAACAAGCAGCAGTTTTATGCAACATATGTTGTAGCAGTGGATAACTTTTGAATCACACACTTTAACAGGCAACTTATGAAACGTAACAGGCAATTTATGAAATATAATGTGAAATTTGTGAAATATAACAGGAAATTCACCAAATGTATGAGGAAATTTATGATATATACATAAAAACTGGCACTTTATGAAATATACATAAATACAGGCAATATATGAAACATACACTCTGATAGACAATTTTTGTAACAAAGTGACGTAATATTAGGCAATTTATTTAAGACAATTCTCATATATTTTACACTATAACAAGATGCTTTGTTAACCATCAATTCTTGTAGCAGAATATTTGAGTAACAATATAATAATGTATATGGGTCAGGACATTTGAAGTTTGTCTTGCATTTCAGAGGTTGTGTGTTCGAATCTTGACTGCATTGTTGCTGTTCACAAATGTATTTTTCCTGAACTCCCCAGGATTGAAGCTGCAGCTATGGAGATTAGGCTTTGTGCAATACTCTCGACAAGTGGCTTGTCATTTTGGCGGAGAAGGCAGAGAGATATGGGGAAACCCGGTGCAATGAGGCCAATTCTTTGTCTTTCGAGCCTTTAGACAGGACACTTATGAAGGGCTTATTGGAAAAAGGGTCTATCCCACATTCTTGTAGGTGTATAACTGGCACAACAGGCAATCGCTCTTAGGTTCAGATCACATACAGATCACACAGAGTGGTTAACAAGTGGTTGATATGGAGCGTTCGAAGAAGAAGATAAAATAAAACACTAAAAATGACCACAGCAGCAAGAAAATATTAAATGTTTTCAACAAGGTTTCTGCTAGAAGGTCTTACTGCAATCACAGATCCACTTTACTGCAACAAACAAAGCTTCATATATTCTGTACAATATTAAAGATAAGTTGACTGTATCATTGTCCATCAATGATAATGACATGACAAATTACATTAAAAATTAAACAGTTTTATATAATCAAGTATTTTTTATGTTACTTGGCACAAAACTCAATACCAAGGTGCTTCTTGAAGTTCCTGCCCTTTGCCGCACATAAGAGACACATCTAAAGTTGCAATCAACATATACTCTAAGATTTTCATTTTTCAAACATACAACACATTTCATTTAATGTATTCTAGTCTCAAGTAAGTTCCAGGAGTTTTTTCTGTTGGGACATAAAGAAAAAATCCTATCCTGAACAGTTTTGCTGTGACTGAATAGCCATGCTGCCATTAAATTCTTCAGCCCCCGTACTACACTGCCCTAAAAGCGGTATTACACAGGCAGTAAAGACAGGCACAACTTGTATTCTTTTGAACACTTTTATTCTTTACACACTTTCAAATATTACAGTGATTATTTTAAAACAAAAGCAGTGCACTATAAGACTGATTATAATTCATTTTTTCCAGTCAAGCGTACACATTTTCATATGTCTAAAACATGGCAAATTAATTCATATATTTTAAAATTTATTGTTTCTCAACACATAATTTTTTCACCATCTTGTGGTGTGATTTTTTTCCCCAAACAAAATCATCTTTCAGAATGCTCACCCACTTTATTGCATTTCTGAACGTACTCATGTTTTTCTATATTCTGTTCATATTTTTCATGCATGTTCGGCAGTAAATGTAGCACATACTCAGTGTACTGGATCAATTATCAATGCTCAGTTCTTTAGTATGTAGACCTCAGAAGAAATAGGTAGCCCACTTACACCAGCATCCAAGACAAACGTTACTGTACGGCTGACAATCTGAGGCAAACGGCTGCCTTTATTCGAGAATCCGAAATCTCAATCTAATGACAACGCAGGAGTATCTTTAGTATACTTTGAGATTGTAAGAGTCACATGTTCTAGTTTTATGTACCATCAGAGTTCAGCATAAAAAACTTTCAATATTAGCCAACAAAATTAAAGAAATATACACAAAATAATCTTGAAATTGAAGCTACAGAATTGTAGCTAGAATCTGATGACTCCCTCTTCCTGTTGTCTTAGTCTATTGTCTTCAGTTTTCATCTGAGTTCAGCTGAAGTTGTGAAGGAGATCACATCCTTGATAAAACACTTAACCAAAGCTTGTTTATGTATCATTTCTAATAATAAAACTAGTGGTTGAAGTATTCATTCAGTTTATACACAATTCAGCTCATTCTGTAGTACTGTAAGACTGTGTCACTAGATTGTGTTTTTCTTATAACTATCTGTTGTAACAAATTTTCACGTAACTAAGGATTTGTGTAGTGGTGATGGAGGTGCTGACTTTTGTCGAGTCGGCTGTTCTTCTGACTGTTGGGGTTGAGACTGTTGCTGATTTGTGGAGCTGACATCATCCACAAGTTTATTTTCTGCCTTCAGTTTTTTCCACATGGCAGCACCAAGAGCTTTTGCAAAGTGAGCATCCACTGAGCCAGGTAGAGAATCAAGAGGTGGAGGTTCTGACCTAGCTTTGATCTCTGTCCACATCTGGTCACCTAGCGCTCGAGCAAAGTGATCATCTACCGAACCTGTCAAATAAATAGGAAAAGAGATTTTAGTTTAGTAAGTGTGCTGCCATTCTCGTACAGGAACCTTGAACTTGGGCCAAACAATATTAAGGCGTGTTGCCACATATAGTCTGACTCTGTGTATGTGCCAGAAAAGGTACCAGGATATATACGGCTGATTTTGGTGACAAAGGTTGTATTGTTACGCAGACCATAACCCATTCTTGTGTGCCTGCACTGACAAAGATGTTTGTTACAGTATGTCCCGGCTTAAAGCAAAGCTCTGATATATGGTACTTTCATCTTTACATACCTGTCTTCAGCATGATATTTTTAAAACCGTGTTATCTTCGATCCCTACTCATTTAGCCACACTGCTTAATGCAATCTATTACCAGAGTTACCACTTGGATATGGAACAGGGTCCAGATTATCTTTGGTTTGTTGAACCTATCCGTCACCTCAGGACGATCCACATTGTCAACCCTTGCAAAAGTGCCTAGTCATACAACACTCATCCCCAACGATACAACTTTCAAGGCGTTTCCAACAACACAACACAAATAGAAACAAACCGACTGCAACAGGTGTTGAGTACCAGCAAGTGCTAAATATCTGTAAGTATTTCTGTTCATTTATGACATACATTAAAATAGTTACGCATTCATATGTGAAGATATGTATTTGATTACGGTATTGTTGTTTCACACTTAGTCACCTTTTCTCAGTGACTAAGCTCAGAAATATTCAAACAAGCTAGGTTCGGGGACAATGGTTGGTGTCGCTGAGGAGGTCTAGTCTGACTAAAATCAGTTTTATTTTTGTGCCAGGACATGCAGGTGTAAGGAGAAATGAACGAGCCGATAAGTTTGTAGGTATGGCTGCTGTAAAAAGCGGGTGAGTGATGGACCAGGATGATATTCTAAATTCCCTTAGGGAGAGAGGTCGTGTAAATGATTCAAGTAATGGTGGTGAATCTACAACCGTACCCAGAAAGCAGTGGAGCCACTTCTCTCTGATCGCACTGTTCTGGATGCTAATGCTGAACTCTTTGGCCATGTTCTCCTTCCGATAAATCGCTAATATCTTGCTATCGAATGTCATCATCACATGAAGCGGTATTTTAAGTGATGCCTTGATAGTCTCAGTAGTGAAACACGGTTCTTCATCTAACACCGCAACACACTCTGATACTAGTACCCAATTAAGACTGGATCGACCTGACAACACACTCTGATACTGGTACCCAATTAAGACTGGATCGACCTGACAACACACTCTGGTACTGGTACCCAATTAAGACTGGATTGTCCTGAGAACCGCTGAAGTCGGAGACAATTTCACTCCAAATAGGAGATTTACTCCTGGGACCACGCGTCTAAGAAGCAAGTACACTAACCACTATACTATCGGGGTTCTAAAAATGCTGAGAAAGTAATCGTACTTTTTCTCACATGCCTAGCACAACCATAGAACAATAGACCACCCTTGTAAATAATTTATGTTACAAACGCTGCAGTAAAACATACACTGGCTGTGAATGCTAAACAGATAAATAATGTAACATAGTTCAGCTTTATAGCAGTCCAAGTGCAAACAATGAGGGCTAGACATTTACATGATGATGATGATCTGCGTCATAAGAAACAACATTTGTTGAAACAGAAGCTCAACTGAAACATTTACCTATCATTGTATTTCAGTCTTTCCTTCTTTATTTTGTTTTTCTTTATTTTCTTCTCTATTTCCATCATTCATGTTACGATGACGGCTACAGCCACTACTACTACTACTACCATTACTACTACAATTACTATACTACTACTACAATTACTGACCTCTTGGGTCAATTACAGTCTTAAATTATGATGTTTTTTTTAAAACATTCATTTTTAAAGATTAAATTGTTAAGTTATCTCCTAAACCTGGGGAAGGGTGTTTCTTTTGTATTACCTCTCCTTTATAACATTTTTAGCTTGGTTAGACCTACCAGGAGCACAGTGCTCAAACTGACTTACCGCTAGGGACCTTAAAGACATCCTACCACATTAAAGTGTAGTACATGAAATCGCATTGGCATCAAGTGCTTTTAACAAATTGTCAAATATATGGAAGTCCAATTCACTTAGCAAGCACTTAAAATTAAAGATCTTTAACTCTTGTGTGATTCCAGTATTAACTTATGGATGCGAGAGTTGGAAAGCAACAAAAGCTCTAGAAAGAAAATTAGATAACTTTGAGAATAAATGTCTTAGAAGAATACTGAACCTCAAATGGTCAGATTTCAGACCCAATACACAAATAAGACAAGAGACCAAGCAAGAAAATGTATCAAATTTTATAAGAAAGCGCCGCTGGAACTACATCAGCCACACACTTAGAATGGATGAGAGAAGACTCCCTTACCAATCCCTCATATGGACACCAGAGGGAAAAAGAAAACGAGGAAGACCAAGAGAGACTCTGCGTAGAACCATCACCAGAAGGCTCAACGATGGGCCTAGTAAACATTAAAGACTTAAAACAAATAGCAACGAACCGCGAGACATGGAGAGCTATGACCTCTGCCCTATGCGCCGCCCACAGGCCCAAGAGGAAAGACTAACTAACTAACATGAAATTGGTTCTTGCTTCAGTAGGGAGCCACATGCACACACTATGGCATGAGTCGGCTCTGACGGTCTCCATATGAAGTCAGATCTGATACCATGTTACGTATAACTTCAGATCTGATACTTTAAAGTGGGAGTTTACTGGTTGTACAATCTTACAGTTACCCATCTGTACAAACTGGTGTCCAGTTGGACAATATGCATACACTTTGGCCGAAATTCGGATGTACCTGTCTTACATGCCACAGGAGCTTGACAAGAGCACAACATACTCATGTACTCGGCGCAAACCCTACATATCACAAAGTACTTCGGTTGATCCTTTCTTTCGTTCACTTGAAATATTGTCTATATATTTAACGTCGTATCTTGTATAAGCTTCACTGTCTTTTGTAGCTCACACAGAGGTCCGTGTAGTTTTGTGTGGAGCGTTGTTTCATTAGGCCAGTGAGTTTGCCTCCGTATATCATATTTAGGGCAGTTTTGATGTATGTACTCTGCAGTTTGATGTGCCTGTTCACATGTACACATTGCTAAATTTCCAATCTTTAATTTTGTATACACGCGACTGCGGAGTCGGTTGTGTACTTGGTTGATAAGAATGAAGACAAACAACAACAACAGCGCGTCCTTAGTTAACAATAACAACAGCGTACTATTCAATCATAGACCAGAGTGTCTTTAAGTTATTTCAGACTATATTTATCAGGAAATAAAATAGCACAGACCTGAGCAAGTAGTAAGAGCTGTCAAGCTTCAAGTGTTAAGAGGTACATTGGTACATACTACTTTAAAATGAAAATTGTGGCATATCCTTTACAGGCCATCAACCACAGTAAACGAGTCGTATATTTTCTAGATACCACTTATACGTTCAGTAGTTTGCCATCGCTTTATGAACGGTGGGGTCTATTTTTGCCGTTCGTAAATTTTTCCGGACACGAACTTCCAAACTGCCTGCCGCGGTGTTTGAATCAGGTACGCTTGGGTTGATGATAGCCCATCTTCAAAAGTACATTGGGATCGTTGCCGGTGTTACGGAGTTCGTGCACCGCAGCTGAGATCTTTCTGTGTAAGAAAGAGATCTGAGCACACCTGTTTACTCACCGAAGTGCAATGATGATGGTCCTATCAATCAATCAATCGTTTGGGTTACGATCGAGCTCACTATCACTTAACAGATGTCCATATGCTACTACTGAATATAGTATATACTGTACGTACGTGTAGTAGTCAGCAGTCGCATACAAACTAACACCGATCACTTTATCTCAGTCAAAAGCACAAATGTGTATATTTATCACCCATATACATACACATATTTAACACACATCAGTCATTAAATATGGATCAGATATGCATAAATATATTATGGAGGCAGGCATAAATTGTACGATAATTCAGGTGGATTCTTGAGCATGTCAAATTATGTATTAAAACAAGCAGTGCGTGAAAGGACTGATGAACTAGCAAATGAATAAATATACAAATATAAAAAGACATTATCAGGTTAACTTGTACTTGTAGTTTTATAACGATAATCAACAATTTATGTCCATGCATGGCTCCACTCTCAATTTGATCAACGTAACATGATCATCAAATTAACGAAAGCAGTTATTCTGAGGACATATATTTTGCATTTTTATCTGGTGACATGCACTTTTTCCGTGGTGACATGAGTTTTTCCAGTGGAACGTACGTTTTTCCAGTGGTGACATGAGTTTTTCCAGTGGGACATACGTTTTTTCTGTGGTGACATGAGTTTTTCCCGTGGGACAATACGTTTTTCTGTGGTGACATGAGTTTTCCAGTGGGACATACGTTTTACTGTGGTGACATGTACGTTTCCTGATGTGATATGCCTTTTTCATGTGGCGATATGTGCTTTCAATCTTATCTTATCTTAACCACATTTGCCGTGAAGCGTCATGGGGAGTTTCTATCTTGTGCCAGGTGTGTTGACCTTGAGGTTGTCAGTACATGCGTTTTCAGTGGCAACATATATTTTTCCTGTTGTGACGTGTACTTTCCGTGAGGTGATATGCACGTTTCCTGTGGTGACGTACACTTTTCCTGTGACGACATGCACTTTTTCTGTGGTGACATGCACATCATGTGATGACATGCCCTTTTCCTGTGGTAACTTGTACTTCTCCTGTGACAACAGGCACTTTTTCTGTAGTGACGTATACTTTTCCCGTTGTGAAGTGTCCTTTTCACGTTGCGACATGCACTTTTCCAGTGGTGACATGCGGATGTGAATCACAGATCATTACACAAACATGAACGACGCTGTCACTCCATATTTCCACGTATTTCTAGGCTTTCATCTTTTCCGCTGTCCGTGTAATAATAATAATTCCTCTCGTACCGTTATACGTTACATAGGGCCAGCAAGTAATTTCTCCATACCGCTCTATCCTGGGCAACTCGCTCAATTTCCTCCACGGAACTGAGACCGATATTTCCTGCCTCTCTCAGCAAAGTTCGCTTCAGGGTCTCCTTAGGTCGACCCCTCTTTCTTGAACCCTTTGCATCCCACTTCAATGCCTGCTTTGATATTCTTTGATCATTTCTCCTCAAGGTGTGCCCAACATATCTCCATCTTCTCTTTCTTATAACAGTTGTCACTAGTGGTTGACCAGACATGTCTCTGATTTCATCACTTCTCCTGAATTCGTTCCATTTTATATTCATTATTTTTAGCAGACATCTATTTTCAAATGCATTCAACTTGCTTTCTATATCTTTAGTCATTTTCCAACTCTCGCTGGCATATGTTAGGATTGATACAACATTTGAATTGAAAATTCGTAATTTAGTTTTAATACTATATAACTTGCAGTTCCATATTTTATTTAGACTTTTAAAAGGTGATGTTGCTTTGTCAATTCGTATCATAATTTCTATGTCCGTGTGGGTTCCAGAAAAAAGACCCTTCTTGTTATATTTCTATCGATTTTCTCAAAGTGTGTCATATCATGCATCTATGTAATAACCGAATTAGTGAGGATCATCATCATCCCAACACTCTAGACTGGTCCCGTGTGCTCAGATCTCATCTCCAATATCTTTCTTCTCCTTTTTCTCTTCCACCATTTACTTCTTTATAGAAGTGTTGGGAGGGGGAGGGGCGTAGTGATCTTGTGTGTGGAAGTTCTAATATCTTCACCATCATATATCTACTTATGGCACTCGGTCTGTGTTAATTAATCAAACGTCTCGTGTCTCTAACCACAGCCAACTCTAGATAACTAGGCCAAACAACTGAAAAAGGGGTTCCCTGACCTAGATCAGAAAAGAGGGCCGGAAAATATAGATGTTTGATAGAGCACTGCAAGCTTTTTTGCAATTTTACTCAATTTTGTGAGTCGATGGTTATTTACTGGTGAAAACTTTTCATTATATTGATATTCCTTATTGTTAAACTTAACTTGTTGCATAATATAACTTCGATTTAGCATTTTGTGTTGATTTAATGAATTATGAATTAAATGAATAATGTCTATATACACCAATACTGGAATGCGAGGTCTCGTGGTGTTGTTGGGGGTCTGATTTCCCATAATTCTTATCTGAGTCCGAAGGCCCATACGTTTATAGTTGGCTCTGCTCTAACAAAGTGTTCGTCAGTTTCAATTTTTACTCCCATCTCATTCACTATGGATAGGAATGAGAACGAATCTACAGCTGTGATTAGTCACCTCGCGGAAGCCTGCGTCAAACATAGTCACCTCGCGGAAGCCTGCATCAGTCACCTCGCGGAAGACTGCATCAAACAATCTGTTTTGCATAATATTGCTAACTCCGTGTTTAACCACTACAATCAACGTTTAGAACCAAATTGGTATGGTGCAGTGATCACGTTGTGTGCACACTAATAACGATTCACAGGATTCACACCAGAGGGATACTTAATATTCTGCACTGTTAATAGACTGTAACCGATAAACATCAACTTCTAGCCTTCATTCATCATTTTCGTTTTTTCTGACTCGAGTATCAACTACTTTTTCATAATTTTGTGCACCTAGTGTAATCTGTTTTTTTTTCAGTTGAGTCTGCAAGTCAAATCTGCATTTCTCTCATCTCTTACCATTCTCCTTTCTACACCATTCCCCATGTTATGTTATATGTTATGTGATTGACGTCATGGCACATTGGGCATTCCCATGCGTGCTCTTTCCTCCGCTGCAGCAGCCATCCTAAAGTATATTTGCTCACCGTACCCATGAGAAGTTGATTAGTATACTCTCTACCACGAAGACGACACTGTCTGGCATGTCCAAACTTAACTCCTAATTCTCGAACTCGTTCCAGTGTCTAAGACGCGCGTTGTCGCATTAATGAGAGCATACATTATTGATCATATCGGCCCTGTCCATACTTCTGACCGATTGAGTCGGTGCATTGTTTGCAAGAAAGTCAGCACGCTCGATACACTGCCCTCCAGCATGTCCAGGTGTGTACAGCCAAGTCATTTTCTTGAAATGTGAACTCCGAATGCTGTCCCCCTCATTCCACGCGCAGACTTCCAGATTTAATCGTTTACCGTGTACCGAACAAACAACAATAAAGGACACCCCCTCCCTCTAACAATGTACTAAAAATAATTACAACTTACATATTTTTTCAGATACGTGCACTGCAACCTTTTTGGGAGGTGATGGCTCATTGTAACATTTTCCCAGTGAGCGACGGAAATGTTCTTCTATTGCTTCATCTGAAACTGTTAGAAATATTAAATATATGACAACGTTCTGTGCATACTAAGACAATATGAAGTTTTTAAATATATGACAACGTTCTGTGCATACTAAGACAATATGAAGTTTTTAAATATATGACAACGTTCTGTGCATACTAAGACAATATGAAGTTTTTAAATATATGACAACGTTCTGTGCATACTAAGACAATATGAAGTTTTTAAATATATGACAACGTTCTGTGCATACTAAGACAATATGAAGTTTTTAAATATATGACAACGTTCTGTGCATACTAAGACAATATGAAGTTTTTAAATATATGACAACGTTCTGTGCATACTAAGACAATATGAAGTTTTTAAATATATGACAACGTTCTGTGCATACTAAGACAATATGAAGTTTTTAAATATATGACAACGTTCTGTGCATACTAAGACAATATGAAGTTTTTAAATATATGACAACGTTCTGTGCATACTAAGACAATATGAAGTTTTTAAATATATGAAAACGTTCTGTGCATACTAAGACAATATGAAGTTTTTAAATATATGACAACGTTCTGTGCATACTAAGACAATATGAAGTTTTTAAATATATGACAACGTTCTGTGCATACTAAGACAATATGAAGTTTTTAAATATATGACAACAGTTCTGTATACTCAAGACAAATGTTTTTAAATATATGACAACGTTCTGTGCATACTAAGACAATATGAAGTTTTTAAATATATGACAACGTTCTGTGCATACTAAGACAATATGAAGTTTTTAAATATATGACAACGTTCTGTGCATACTAAGACAATATGAAGTTTTTAAATATATGACAACGTTCTGTGCATACTAAGACAATATGAAGTTTTTAAATATATGACAACGTTCTGTGCATACTAAGACAATATGAAGTTTTTAAATATATGACAACGTTCTTGATACTAGACATTGAACTTTTAACATATTGACAACGTTCTGTGCATACTAAGACAATATGAAGTTTTTAAATATATGACAACGTTCTGTGCATACTAAGACAATATGAAGTTTTTAAATATATGACAACGTTCTGTGCATACTAAGACAATATGAAGTTTTTAAATATATGACAACGTTCTGTGCATACTAAGACAATATGAAGTTTTTAAATATATGACAACGTTCTGTGCATACTAAGACAATATGAAGTTTTTAAACATATGACAACGTTCTGTGCATACTAAGACAATATGAAGTTTTAAATATTGACAACGTTCTTCAACTAAACAATTGGTTAAATATGACAACGTTTGTATACTAAGACAATATGAGTTTTAAATATCGTCTTCTTCTTCGACGCTCATGTTAACCACTGTTGATTTGTAGTGATCTGACCTAAGAGCGATTGTACGTTGTGCCAGTTATGCGCCTACAGTATACAGACATCCGATTTCTGCGTTGTTATTTATAGTAGCTTCCTTATCCACGATCACCTCAGACATGTCGTGGTCGCATGGTACTATTCTTGCTTCTTCGGCCGGCACCAAAGAGGATAAGAGTTTTCATGAATAGTTTATTGACCAAAGGTCTTACATGTCAAAGTCTGAGCCGGTCAGTCCCAAGTGACAATAGCCACCCTACAAGGCATGTCGTAATAGAGGACTGAGGGAGACCTGGTGGTCGACATTGGTACAGCCTAAAAAGAACGACATACCAAATTGGCGAAAATATTGACTAATCGACATCGAGCTGGCGTGGTCAGACGATGGACGCTGTTAAATTTGCTGATGAGAGGATCGGAGCATTTATGGACATGTCCAGAGTGTTATGATGATAGTCACTCCATCATCATGGGCCTCTTTGTTTCAGGAAACAATAGGTGTTGCGTCTCGTAGTTTGTTCTGTGCTGAATCACAACGTCTGCTGCAGCTATAATGGCCTATTTTGGAAAGGTATCATTGTCACAGTTGCTGCAGGTGAAACTGGAGCTGATACATCGGAGGTCTCTCTTCTCTCTGCCATATGATGATAGTCATTACATAACTGATAACTGAATGCATATTTCAGTGCATCATAAATAAATACGTCTGTGTTTTATTTCTTGCTGCAAAAAAATGTATGTTTTCTAACTTAATGTTTCATCATCATCATGTAGCACGTCCCATGTGGAACGTCACTTTCTTCACAGCCCGTCTGAAATACTCTCTGTCTCTAGCAAGTTCTCCAAGTTCCTCCGATTCCTTCAGCGTCATGTTCAAGGTTTCTTTAATGCCCTGCTGCCACATTCGTCGTGGGGTCGTCCATGACTCGTACTTCAGGAACCATGCTTTCCATTAGCGTTCTCTCCAAACCACTGTGACGTTTAACTTGTCTCTCCAAACCACTGTGACGTTTAACTTGTCTCTCCAAACCACTGTGACGTTTAACTTGTTTCTCCAAACCACTGTGACGTTTAACTTGTCTCTCCAAACCACTGTGACGTTTAACTTGTCTCTCCAAACCACTGTGACGTTTAACTTGTCTCTCCAAACCACTGTGACGTTTAACGTGATCAAAATAATTAATCTATCGGGACATGATGCTATTTATGAGCAAATGCTCCCCGATATATTTAATGTTTACATTACAATAACATGATATGCATTACCTTGAGCTGCAGTCTCGTGATTGCTGCCATTTTTGTCTAACAAAAGTCTGTGATTTGTTGATTCCTCTGATATAGTGCCACCTCTGTATGAATCAGGATCTCCGATTGGTGATGTATTGATCGCATTTGCAGCTGCCGAGGTGCGAGTTTGAGGGGTTAAGGAACATTCTGGTGGGGAGCTTGAGAGGGATAGATTGAGAGGGGCATGTTGTACATCAACTTGGACTCTTGTGTGAGAGGGATACTGAGGAGGAGGAGGGCTACAGTTTTTAGATGCGGTCGAGTATGACGGGAGGGGTTGTGAAATTGGAGGTGAGCACTTTCTTGTTTGAGTTAAAGGGGGTGGAGGTAATGTAGGTGTGGTCGGGGAGAAGGTGAGGGTGTGTGAGTATATGCCGATTGTCAGAGGCTTGTGAAGAAGTACGAGAGAGAAGAGAAGCTGAATGCAATGAATGATGAGGAGGAGGTAGGTGGGAAGAAGGAGCATTTAGTGAATTATGGTATGATGGGACAGAATGAGAATATTGAAGAAACGAAGGAGGCAACGGTAGAGGAGGTAAATGACTTGGGTAGATGTGTCCAGGAGAGGAACTTGTTAGCAGTTTGTCACGTGCGATTGTGTCATGGGTTGTGTAGTACGGTGGAGGGGGTAGATTCTCACAGTTAAAACTTGAAAACTGCCTGTAAATTAAAAAGTAGAAACAAAAATAATTAGAGTAAACTCCGACAAATTCAAACTTTAATCACCAAATGTCAAACAAGATAATCCCGATTAGCTTGCGATTATCAGATAAAGGATTATTATAATCTGAATGTAACGCGTCTGTTAATGTTTATGTCAAATTGCATCGCTCATTCTGCCGCCATACTTTGTTCTATTACTTGTTAATGTGAAAGTAAATCTTCTGTTTCCTGTCGGAATTGAAATAGAAAAAAAATAAATAAAAAAAAATAAAACGTAGTGAAACTCGGTGGGAAGTAATCACAGACAGGGAGCTGTTTAAAAAAAAATGAAGAGATAGGCACTTTGTAAAATAACTTTCGAATGATGAAGTTCGTTTTGTTTGTGGGAGATTTTCTGTTCGTTCGTTCGCCCGCTATAAATTCTGGCGTAGTCATCGCGTATAATATGGCGCAACTTGACTGATTTTTGCGCGAAGAATTGCTTTCCGTACCACCAGTGTCTCTCCCAATTCAGGAGAATCTGACGCCGACTTCAGAAGTACTTGAAATTTAGACCCCAAGTAAAAGTATCAGGGTTTCATGTAGTCTAAATGCGTATCGTGTGCCCACCAACAACTTTTGGCTCAAGCTGGCCTCGAGCCTAGTAATTTCCACGGGGTACCGTGGATGATACCAAGAGGTACAGGGCGTAGTTGTCACTGGCTTGATTGATTGATTGATTGATTGGACCATCACCATTGCACTTCGGTGAGTAACCATGTATGCACCGATCTCTTTCTTACACAGGAAGATCTCAGATGCAGTGCAAGAACTCCGTAGCACCGGCGAGGGTCCCGATGTAATTTTGAAGATGGTGAAGATTTTTTGTAGGAATTTTACTTTTAATCTTTTCTAATGAATTTTACCCGGGCAGCCGCTTTCCAGCCTGCTCTTCTCGATTCTGAACTGCCAAGGGTTGTCTAAGGTGTTCAAATTGAACACGTGAACTACGTTTTATTGTCCGTCTCCGATAAGACTAGGAACTCGATCTCACCTACACTGAGATCAGGGATCTCTGAAAAAATATCCAGAAGGTTCTACGAGGGGGCGAACCTGGTACCTTTGGCACGAGAGACAAGCACCTAACCGATCCCACAGACAGTGCGCCTCAAAGAGCTATGCTAAACATACACAATTAAAAATTATAACAAAGCAACAATGAAATGAGAGTTATCAATAACAAAGTACAGATATAAAACATGTGCGGAGCAGAGAGGCATCCGGAAACAGAATACACACACACAAATTTACCATTATTCTAGAGATTTGAATTAAAAGTATGCTGATGTCTTAGCTAAGGAGGACAGTGCCAAAGAGCAAATTTACCAACCCCTGTATTTTCAAGAGGTCAAAACCCTCATACACAGAAAATCTGCAGTAGACTGGAAGACAAACACTGGATATGATTATGGAAAAGACTCCTCAAAGACCTAAGCAGAACAGACCAGGTCATTATATTTCGACTACGCACCAGGACACTGCAGACTCAACAAACACTTATATAGACTAGGAATAAGTCAAACAGATATCTGCCAGTGTCAGCAGGCGGAACAGACACCAGAGCACATCCTGCAAGACTGTCCTCTCCTGAGTGAGCTGAGAAGCAACATGTGGCCACACCCAGTCGACCTGAAAACTAAGCTTTGGGAAACCTGACAGACCTGAAGCTGACTGCCCAGTTTGTGGTCAACAGTAAATTAAGCGCATGACCAGAGATCGCTGAAGAAGAAAAAGTTGTATATAAATACAGGAGTCTGTAGCTTTAGCAGTAGTGAGCTCGATCACAATCCAAGAGTACCTTGTTCAAACACCGCGTAGGGCAGTTTGGAAGCAAAACTAATTCACATGGATTTTTACGAACGGTAAAAATAGACCTCACAGATCAGAAAGCAATGGCAAACTTCTTCATCTTCTTCAACTCCCAACAGAGCACAGGTCTTCAACAAACTTCTTCCAGCTCTGCATCTCTCCTTCCAATTCTTTCCACGTTTTACCTATCCTTTTAGTTTAAAAGGGTTTTAAAGCCGAAGGATTGACTTCATTGCACCGGGTTTTACCCATATGGCTCGGTCCTCTCCGCAGAAATGGCACGCCACCTGCCGAGAGTATTGCACAAGCACGAACTCCGTAGCTCCAGCAACAATCCTAGGGTCTCTGGAAAAACTGCACTCGTAAACAGAAGGCCGCGGTCCGGATTCGAACCCACGACCTTCGACTCGCAAGGCAAAGGGCGTAACCACTCAGCCACAGAGACCCCTATCCTTTTAGTATCAGCCTCCAAATGGCAAACTATTGTACGTATAAGTAGTGCCCAGAAAGTCAACGACTCGTTTACTGTGGTTGATGGCTACGTCCTGTAAAGAATACACCACCATTTTAATTTGTCATTCATATAAATACTACGCCTGAACGATATAAAAAATGTCTATCATAACGGCACATTTAGTATGGTGAACAGATTATGGCAGCTATTCTGCCTCGCTGCAATCGCTTTAAATTAGGAACGGTTACGCCAGATAGACCAGAAATAATCGCACACAAAAATGATCACATAAAAATTGGAGGTGGATACAGAAAAGATGAAAGATGATTTTGTAATTATAAATTTATGCTGACGTGTAGGCTGTCGAATTTATTTCAGTGATCCAAGAAGAATAGGTTCGTTTGATTGATTGCTTGTGGGGATCCCTGTGGCCAAGTGGTTTAACCGCTGTCTTGCGTTTCGAAGGTTTTGGGTTCGAATCTGGATTCGTCGTTCTGTTCAAGAGCGCACCTCCCACCCCCAGATTCCTAGAAATATTGCCAGGGCTATGGCGCTCGTGATTTATGCAATACTCTCAACGTGTGGCGTGCGATTTCTGTGGAGAGTGATCGAACTAAATGGTGTAAAACCTGAAATGGTGTATCACATGTCTGATTCATGTTCAACTTCTTTATTATATGATGTTGCTCATATTCTCTTGTTGAAGGAACACCGTCTGTCAATCACAATTAATGTCTTCGTTTGTTTGAGAATGACGCCCGCGAGTTGCCGTGGCTATCAATGGGAGCAAAGAATAGTAACATTGACCTACAAGGCATGTCATAAGAGGCGACTGAGGTAGGGGCTAGGAAGCTACCTAGTAAATAAAAAGCGTCCCAGAAATCGGACGTCCTGGCCTACTTGTAGGAGTATAACTGGCACAACGTATAATCGCTCTTGGGCTCGGATCACATACAAATCACAAAGAGTGGTTAACAAGTGGTCGATATGGAGCGTTCGAAGAAGTTTGAGAATGATAAACGTCATTATACGATTACACCTCAGGTCATAGGGCTGCATATTAATGGGAGCTAGACAAAAAATATTAAGTGAACACATTTGCACACTGGACGCTGACATCAAAAAGAAGAAAACTAGTCACGACAGAAATGAAGTGTCTACGCAGAATGCTGGGAGTATCAAGAAGAGAGCGGTTGAGAAATGAAGACATCAGGAAAAAGTAGGTACAACATCAGTACTGAACTTCATCAAGAAACAGCACATTAAATGGTTCGGAAACATAACCAGATTACCAATAAACAGTGCGCCTCAAATAGCAATGTTACTCCAATACAATGCAAATAGCAATGTTACTCCAATACAATGCAAATAGCAATGTTACTCCAATACAATGCAAATAGCAATGTTACTCCAATACAATGCAAATAGCAATGTTACTCCAATACAATGCAAATAGCAATGTTACGCCAATACAATGCAAATAGCAATGTTACTCCAATACAATGCAAATAGCAATGTTACTCCAATACAATGCAAATAGCAATGTTATCTACAATGCAATGAAATGTATCCAATACAATGCAAATAGCAATGTTACTCCAATACAATGCAAATAGCAATGTTACTCCAATACAATGCAAATAGCAATGTTACTCCAATACAATGCAAATAGCAATGTTACTCCAATACAATGCAAATAGCAATGTTACTCCAATACAATGCAAATAGCAATGTTACTCCAATACAATGCAAATAGCAATGTTACTCCAATACAATGCAAATAGCAATGTTACTACAATACAATGCAAATAGCAATGTTACTCCAATACAATGCAAATAGCAATGTTACTCCAATACAATGCAAATAGCAATGTTACTACAATACAATGCAAATAGCAATGTTACTACAATACAATGCAAATAGCAATGTTACTCCAATACAATGCAAATAGCAATGTTACTCCAATACAATGCAAATAGCAATGTTACTACAATACAATGCAAATAGCAATGTTACTCCAATACAATGCAAATAGCAATGTTACTACAATACAATGCAAATAGCAATGTTACTACAATACAATGCAAATAGCAATGTTACTACAATACAATGCAAATAGCAATGTTACTACAATACAATGCAAATAGCAATGTTACTACAATACAATGCAAATAGCAATGTTACTCCAATACAATGCAAATAGCAATGTTACTCCAATACAATGCAAATAGCAATGTTCTAATACAATGCAAATAGCAATGTTACTACAATACAATGCAAATAGCAATGTTACTCCAATACAATGCAAATAGCAATGTTACTACAATACAATGCAAATAGCAATGTTACTACAATACAATGCAAATAGCAATGTTACTCCAATACAATGCAAATAGCAATGTTACTCCAATACAATGCAAATAGCAATGTTACTCCAATACAATGCAAATAGCAATGTTATTTACAATACAATGCAAATAGCAATGTTACTCAATACAATGCAAATAGCAATGTTACTCAATACAATGCAAATAGATATGTTACTACATACAATGCAAATAGCAATGTTACTACAATACAATGCAAATATAATGTTACTCCAATACAATGCAAATAGCAATGTTATCCAATACAATGCAAATAGTCAATGTTACTCCAATACAATGCAAATAGCAACTACAAAATACAATGCAAATAGCAATGTTACTCAATACAATGCAAATAGCAATGTTACTACATATACAATGCAAATAGCAATGTTACCAATACAATGCAAATAGCAATGTTACTAAATACAATGCAAATAGTAATGTTACTACAATACAATGCAAATAGCAATGTTACTACAATACAATGCAAATAGCAATGTTACTCCAATACAATGCAAATAGCAATGTTACTCCAATACAATGCAAATAGCAATGTTACTCCAATACAATGCAAATAGCAATGTTACTACAATACAATGCAAATAGCAATGTTACTCCAATACAATGCAAATAGCAATGTTACTACAATACAATGCAAATAGCAATGTTACTACAATACAATGCAAATAGCAATGTTACTCCAATACAATGCAAATAGCAATGTTACTACAATACAATGCAAATAGCAATGTTACTACAATACAATGCAAATAGCAATGTTACTACAATACAATGCAAATAGCAATGTTACTCCAATACAATGCAAATAGCAATGTTACTACAATACAATGCAAATAGCAATGTTACTACAATACAATGCAAATAGCAATGTTACTACAATACAATGCAAATAGCAATGTTACTACAATACAATGCAAATAGCAATGTTACTACAATACAATGCAAATAGCAATGTTACTACAATACAATGCAAATAGCAATGTTACTACAATACAATGCAAATAGCAATGTTACTACAATACAATGGATACAAAGCAAACGGCCGTCCACGCAAAAGGTGGACCACAGAGATAACAGCGGCGATGAAAAACACTGTCTATGAAACGTACACAAAAATCCGTTCCAGAAATCTCTTCTTATCCTGACGCTGTGATGTAAAACATGATTAAAGAAAAGAAATAGAAGAAACACAGAAGTATGCACGCAAAGCAGAACACATTTTAATCTTCGTCTTAGGTGTTCGCATCCTCTAACAATCGTCCCGGTGTAATGTGAGTCTGTAAGTGCGAGAAAATAGGAGTAGAAATTAGACAGACACCGGAATTAAAAGAAAAAAAAAACAACTCAGCAGAGAAAGATAGAACGATAAATATATAAATAATGAACGTGAGATAGATATAATCTGTTACAGAAAGAGAGTGAAATGATGAAGTGTGAAGATAAAACTACGAGGCAAGAAGTGAATAATGAAGATAATATAACATGCAAATGATACAGTAGAAGTTTGAATAAAGAAAGATTCGGGGAAAAATCCGAATGAGATTAAAGGTTGAATGAAAATAAGAGATGTGTGAGTCAAATACAGACGGAACATAAGCAGATGCGGTGGTGAAGTTTTGAAAGACATGTCTAGACATCTTAAAACGTATTAAATATTTAACTAGATTTTTAACCCTATGGCGTACAGTCTAAGTAGTTATGAATATCCTGCACTGTTGCTACCATGTTCGAGTTATATATCACATCTTGTCGTCACATTGAACACGTTAACGGCAGTGTTCACATAACTATATATCTTGCTGAAGTCTGCGTTCTGATTTTCCTATTTTCCGCTGCTTGTTATATAGATGAATCAAGATATTCAAAATCTGAACATGTGTTCAATGGTACCATTTTCGTTTTATTTCCACGTGGTTCATACACGAAATATAATTATATTTAGAGAGTAAGCAAGTGTAATCTCGAAGAAACATATTTAAACAGTAAGAACTTTCCCATCATATCCTATTTTTAGAGTTTTAGAAAGCAAAATTGGCGGAAAACAGCATCAAATGAAATTTGTCACTTTGGCAATATCATGATGTTCATTCTGACTGGTCCAGATTGTGAGTATGTCAGATTGTAATCAACCTTAGTTGGACCACTTTAATGTATATGTTTATATACGTATTATACAGAGATCTCAACCTTAGACTTACCACTACCGTCTATGTTTATATACGTATTATACAGAGATCTCAACCTTAGACTTACCACTACCGTCTATGTTTATATACGTATTATACAGAGATCTCAACCTTAGACTGACCACTACTTTCTATGTTTATATACGTATTATACAGAGATATCAACAACCTTAGACTGGCCACTACCTTCTATGTTTATATACGTATTATATAATATCAACAACCTTAGACTGGCCACTACCTTCTATGTTTATATACGTATTATATAATATCAACAACCTTAGACTGGCCACTACCTTCTATGAAAACCTTTGAACTGACATACCAAATGTACACATAGAAAGAAGACTAACTTCATCAAGATCATCAAAGCGGTGTGAAAGTAGTAAACTTATAATTAAATGAAAATTAATAGACAAGGACGTTTAAAAGACGAAACAAATATATCAAGAAAATAACAAAGTCAACGTCTGAATGAAAATGAATTATAAATAATTCCAAACGTGAAAAAACACGTTTCAAATCCTACCCCGACCACCTCTCTCTCTCTTCTACATTATTCCAAGAGGATAGACAGATCAGAAGAGAGGAGGAAGGATTCTACCAATTCAATTTAGAAACGAAAAACTCACAGGATATAACCTCTTTTTAAAATATTATTCTTTAAGTAAATACATTCAGGTATCATACACAGACACACAGACAGACATTGACATACGACTCGGACCGACAACAAAAAGTCGGTTTCCTGTGCAGAATAGTTGTGGCATGAGTCAGAATATGGCCCAGTTCCAAACCGTTGCAACAAGGCTGTAAGATCTGGTTTCTTTTTCCCAGCGTAAGAATAAACAAGCTAGAGACTTGGCCATGGCACGTTGACCTTCTCTCACGCACGCTCTCCCTCTCTCGCTAACTCTACTCCTCTCAGTCTTTCCATATGCACCTCTCTCTCGAACTTATTTTCTCATTAATCTTATCATACATTTCTCTCACAATTTAATACACTTTTTCCTTAATCTTCTCTCACTCTTTAACATACTTTCTCCTTAATCTTCTCTCACTATTTAACATACATTCTCCTTAATCTTCTTCACTCTTACACATTCTCCTTAATCTTCTCTCACACTTCTCTCACTTTACACATTCTCCTTATCTTCTCTACACTTCTCTCACTATTTAACACACATTCTCCTTAATCTTCTCTTACTATTTAACACACATTATCCTTAATCTTCTCTTACACTTCTCTCACTATTTAACACACATTCTCCTTAATCTTCTCTTACACTTCTCTCACTATTTAACACACATTCTCCTTAATCTTCTCTTACACTTCTCTCACTATTTAACACACATTCTCCTTACACTCTCTCACTATTTAACACACATTCTCCCTTACACTCCTCTCACTATTTAACACACATTCTCCCTTACACTTCTCTCACTATTTAACACACATTCTCCCTTACACTTCTCTCACTATTTAACACACATTCTCCCTTACACTTCTCTCACTATTTAACACACATTCTCCCTTATATTTCCATACATTTCTTTCAATCTTCTTCTTCGAGCGCTCCATATCAACCACTTGTTAAACCACTCTTTGTGATTTGTATGTGATCTGAGCCTAAGAGTGATTGTATTTGTGTCAGATATGCGCCTACAAGTAGGCCAGCACATCCGATTTCTATGACGCTTTTATTTACTATGGTAGCTTCCTTAGACCCATACCTTAGTTACCTCTTACGACATGCCTTGTAGGTCGCAGTGTTACTAGTCTTTGCTCCCTTGCGAGCTTCAACAACACACAGGCGTTTTCTTAATCTAAACCATAAACTTCTCTATCAATCTATTCTTCTCAATCGTAACCATATAGATTTACCTCTCCTCTACCTCTCTCTCACACAGATTTACCTCTCCTCTACCTATCTCAAGTAGATTTACCTCTCCTCTACCTCTCTCACATAGATTTACCTCACCTCTACCTCTCTTACATAGATTTACCTCTCTCTCACATAGATTTACCTCTCCTCTACCTCTCTCACATAGACTTAACTCAAACACAATGTTACATTTTCTCTCTCTTTACAGGTTACACAATAACACTATTACCATGGGCGTCGATACGTTAAGTCAAGAAGGGCAAGTGCCCCCTCCCTGAAACATTACTTATTTAATAACACAGTTTTATGCAAATCTGGTCATCTCCATTTCCGCGTAGTAAGCTACCAAATAAATTTTTAAAAATTCATTTTTTCCCCCCACCTGGACACATTTCTGCGGACGCCCATGACTATTACGTATATTATTTCTTATATCATATGGTTTGTCTTGCCAACATTTTTCCCCCAAACTTCTCTCCCATTTCGACATACAATTTCTCACGCACATCTACTTTTATCTTCTGCACCGACAGCATCAGCGAGATAATGGCGAGGGCACTGTGCAAGGGCACTGTAACTACTCGCTAATAAATAAACAAAATGTCTCTTTACTTCCGTTACTTAGGGACAAACACCCGCTGTAAAATTTACATAACACTTAAACAATAACACAATGACAGCAGTTTACTAACTCTGACAGGAGTAATTTAACAATATATCTTACCTCTATCCATTTTCGCTCTTTCTCTCTCTCTTCAATTCCATTACAACTGTTCACTTTTAGGCATAAATACTATCACATTTAAACGTACAGTGGTTAAGCCGTTTACATTGCGATCCGAAAATAGTGGGTTCGAATCCGGACGCACCGCTTTTATCACGACTGCATTTTTCTGGATATCGCCATGAGGGTTACGGGAGCTACGGAATTCGTACAATACTTTCGGAAAGTGGCGTACGTTTTTGTGGACAGGAGTCGAGCTATATTGGGAAACCCAGTGAAGTAAAGTGCCTTTTGAACTTGTTTTTCCAGAACAAAAACCATTGCAAGACATAAGTACATGTAAAATCAAAATTATGACAAATAATCTACTTCAAACGCTCCATATCGACCACTATTTAACCACTCTGCGTGATTTGTATATAAGCAGAGCCTTAGAGCGATTGTGCGTTGCGCCAGTTATGCGACTACAAGTAGGCCATCACTTCTGCAAAGCTTTTTATTTAATTTATTTACTAGGGTAGTTTCCCTAGGTCCTACTTCAGCCGCCTCTTACAACAAGCCTTGTAGGCCTCAGTGGTATTATTCTTTGGCTTCCTGGGCCCGGCCTCATGACGGAAGACAATCACCAGCTCTAGGAGACCAAGCACTAGGAGACCAAGCACTAGGAGACCAAGCACTAGGAGACCAAGCACTAGGAGACCAAGCACTAGGAGACCAAACCTAGGAGACCAAGCACTAGGAGACCAAACTCTAGGAGACCAAGCACTAGGAGACCAAGCTCTAGGAGACCAAGCTCTAGGAGACCAAGCTCTAGGAGACCAGGCTCTAGGAGACCAAGCTCTAGGAGACCAAGCACTAGGAGACCAGCACTAGGAGACCAAGCTCTAGGAGACCAAGCTCTAGGAGACCAAGCTCTAGGAGACCAAGCTCTAGGAGACCAAGCACTAGGAGACCAAGCTCTAGGAGACCAAGCTCTAGGAGACCAGGCTCTAGGAGACCAAGCTCTAGGAGACCAGGCTCTAGGAGACCAAGCTCTAGGAGACCAGGCTCTAGGCCCAGCTCTAGGAGACCAAGCTCTAGGAGACCAAGCACTAGAATATGTCAGACAGTTCACATATCTTGGCAGTGCAATAACATCCCATGCTGCAACCGAGGAAGATACAGTTTAACTTAAAAGCAGCATGTGAATGGAGCTAATCTGGCAAATATGTATGGAAATGAGAAGGTTCAGTTATGACGTTGTATAGGTCAAGGTTGTGTGATGGTGTGTAATTGTAGTGCGAGAAGGGGTGATGAACAAATGTGACGTAGGACAAGCTAGTCAGAACCGGTTTAAATAGTAAATATACGAGATGCAATGCGTACATGGCAAATTTATATTTATCACTGGGGCTGCTTTTAACCCTGTATAAGCCACAGAGGACCGACAAATGTTCACTTAAGCACAAGAACATTGTCAGTAGTTGGACAAATGTCATTTGTTTTCTTTAAATCGTGGCACATCCTTTACAGAACGTCTCTATCAACCACAGTAAACGAGTCAATGATTTCTAGGCACCACTTATACGTTCTTTCTCTCTCTCGATCGTTCTTTTTCGGCTATGTCTATCATTCTAATTGTGATATATGCACAGCCTTTGCCAAGAATGCAATTTTACGTCACAACGTTCAGTACCATTGGAGCTCTAGCTTATCCTTCAGTGAAGTGTCCGATTTCAATCAGCGTTTACTAGGTTCGCTCTTCGATAGCCTTTTGCTGTCCCCAGCCAAACCTACAAGGCAGCAGGTTGCTATTTTCTTTCAAGGCAGCGACCCTTAGACGACCTGTCCTCCCGGGTTGATGAGCGTCATCTGCCCAGCTAATCCATCTTTTTATGGACAACTTGGTTTGTCTTCCGCCCAGTTTTTTTGTACGGTTTACTCCGCTAGCCTTCGATTGTCCCCAATCAAACTACAAGGTAGCAGTAACTTATAAGTTCATTAGTTTGCCACTGCTGTCTGAACGTGGGTCTATTTTTACCGTTCGTAAAAATCCATGAGGATAAATTTGCTTCCAAACTGTCGGTTGCAGAGGTTGAACCAGGTGCGCTTGGGTTGTGATCGAGCTCACTAGCGCTTAAGCTACAGTAATTTGTCTACGTCTAAGAAATGCAGAACATGAACTCTGAAGGTCATACTTACGTCTGCGTGCTCGCTGACTTTTTAACATTGCACAGTCGTTCTGCGTGCTCCAGGTCAGTGAGCAGTGCAGCACCCAGCTCTTGCCGATCACGCATGCGGTCCTGCTTGAGTAATTTGGTGGGAAGTTCTTTGCCTGGAGAGGATCGCGAATCCAATGATGAGGAACTTGGGGCATTTCCGTTGTAGAATGAATCTGAAATTTGAGTTGAAAATAAGATGAAATAGACTAAACATAACATGAAATAGATTAAACATAGCATGAAATAGATTAAACATAATATGAAATAGATTAAACATAATATAAAATAGATTAAACATAACATGATAGAGATAGAACATGAGTTGAGAAAGAGAAGCGGTGAGGAGGAAATGAATCGTGAGATAGAGATGAAAAGTTAGTAGAAGGCAATGCAATGTGAGATGTTGGATATGAAACGTCAGTAGTAGGCAAAGCAATGTGAAATGTTGGATATGAAACGTTAGTTGAGTCTATATCTACAACACAACCATCAAACCTTAGTGAAGACGAACCCGAACAAATGCATGTCGAAATCAGATGTGATGGACGAAAAGATGGAAATATTATAGCTATGCCACAAACTAGTGTACAACATACTAAGCACAAATTGACGACACTACAATAGGATTTTTTCCCCACTTCGTTCGTCCGTTATGAATTCAGGCGTAGTCATAGCGCCTAATATGACACATCCGATTTTGCGTGATGGCTTACTTTCCTTATCACCAGTGTCCTTTACCATTCAATAAAACCTTACTCCGATTTCTGAGGTAATATCTATTTCATTTATTTACTATTCATAGTCAAAGAGGTCAACATCATTTTGTATTTTTGATTGCTTTCATAGTCAAGTCCACCTCATTTTCTATCTGTTCCATTGATCCTTCTGTCTCCTGTCGACCTACTTCTTCTTCTTCTTTGCGTTCGTTCTTTACGACCAATTTAAATCACTCTTTGTGATATGTTTGATCTTTGCCAAGAACGTGTATACGTTGCACATTGATTTGGTAGGCCCCTAAACGCATAGACTTCTACACGTTTAGGACACATGCATCCGTTTCAGCCAAACCTCCTTAGTCGCCTCTTACGACATGCGTGGCAGGTAACAGTGGTTCTGTCCTTTACAACCCAAATTTGGGCTCCGGTAACCACTCGGGTGAACGTCGACCTACTGATGGACGAGGATGCTGAAATAGACGTGGAATTAATAGAGTGATTTGGGGATTTTGGGAAAAATGACACGTTTGTACAAGTCGAGTTTGTACAAGTCGAGTTTGTACAAGTCGAGATGGTTGCTTGAGGGGCAGAGAGAGAAGTTTGTTTATCCAGCTAGCCACAGGAAATATCAGTATGCATACCCTTCAAAATCTGTTGGGGAGACTGAGCACCTATGGGTCTGCCCGGAGTATTATAACGACAGTTCAGTAACCAATAACAATTGATCCGTTTTCCATAGTCAAGTCGACCTCATTTTCTATCTGTTTCATTGATCCGCTCGCTGAAGACCACCGACCTTCTCTTTTTCTAAATAATAACATTATCATCATCAGGTGCCGGCCGGCGTAGGCGATCATGGATCTCCACAAATCTCTATCTTCGGAGTTTGCTATCAATTCAGATGTTGACGCTCTACTGTGCCATGAAGTCAGGCTATTCAAAATTTTCTCTGTCTTCCTCTGTCTCGTCTACCCTAGATTTTACCAGTTGTTACAATGTGTTATAAACCTCCACTACCTCATCACATGTCCGAAAAATGATGACTTATTATAAATTATATTATGAAAAATGATGATGAAAAATATTAACAAATATAAGGTTAAATGTATGAAGACTCTCCGACCCCCCACCTTTACAAATAATTCGTCTAAAGGGTACTCTAGTGCTTCTATACAAGTAACTACATCGCGCTTACTATGATAGTCGTTACGCAGTATTAAGGTTGGGTTTTATATTTGATCACTGAAAGAAAAAAATCGTAACATATTAGGGCTTAAACTAGCATGCTAATGACCGAGAACCCAGTATCCTAACCACTCTGGCACTCATGTTATAATAGGACGAATAATTTATTAGCACTCTCTAAAAGATGTCAATTAATACATTATGACTAGTACACAGTGGCGGTTCGCACTCTCTAAAAGATGTCAATTAATACATTATGACTAGTACACAGTGGCGGTTCGCACTCTCTAAAAGATGTCAATTAATACATTATGAGACTAGTACACAGTGGCGGTTCGCACTCTCTAAAAGATGTCAATTAATACATTATGACTAGTACACATGGCGTTAGCACCTCTCAAAAGATGTCAATTAATACATATGACTAGTACACAGTGGCGGTTAGCACTCTCTAAAGATGTCAATTAATACATTATGACTAGTACACAGTGGCGGTTCGCACTCTCTAAAAGATGTCAATTAATACATTATGAGACTAGTACACAGTGGCGGTTAGCACTCTCTAAAAGATGTCAATTAATACATTATGACTAGTACACAGTGGCGGTTAGCACTCTCTAAAAGATGTCAATTAATACATTATGACTAGTACACAGTGGCGGTTCGCACTCTCTAAAAGATGTCAATTAATACATTATGAGACTAGTACACAGTGGCGGTTAGCACTCTCTAAAAGATGTCAATTAATACATTATGACTAGTACACAGTGGCGGTTCGCACTCTCTAAAAGATGTCAATTAATACATTATGACTAGTACACAGTGGCGGTTGCACTCTCTAAAGATGTCAATTAATACATTATGACTAGTACACAGTGGCGGTTCGCACTCTCTAAAAGATGTCAATTAATACATTATGACTAGTACACAGTGGCGGTTCGCACTCTCTAAAAGATGTCAATTAATACATTATGACTAGTACACAGTGGCGGTTCGCACTCTCTAAAAGATGTCAATTAATACATTATGACTAGTACACAGTGGCGGTTCGCACTCTCTAAAAGATGTCAATTAATACATTATGACTAGTACACAGTGGCGGTTCGTATTCATTTTTCTTGGTGGGGCCAGACACACATTTTCGGAAAAAATCATGGTTTTTGGAGTATTTATTATTATTTGTCTATTCCGGAAAGTTTCCCACTTTCGATTATTGGTGGGGTCAGGCCCCACTGACCCTTAATGACGAGCCGCCCCTGCTAGTACACATGTCTGTTTGACATTAGTTATGAATGCAAACAAGAAGAAGTCAGTAATAGTTACGTTATCCGCGTGTTATTATGAACACATTATATGTACGTAATATGAGGTTACACGATTGCTCTTGACACGGCTGGTGGTCCATGTACACGAGCAGTCAATAGTAAAAAAAAGCTTCTAAACTATTTAATTTCATTGCAATCTTTGTTTACTTACATCCACATATCGATAGAAAGAATGAGTTGAAGCGAAAGAGTATTCAACCTCACAAATTGTTTTGTTAAATTTAATTCACTTTTATTATAATTCTTCATCTTCTTCTTCAAACGCTCCATATCGATAACTTGTTAAACCACTCTTTGTGATCTGTATGTGAACTGAGCTTAAGATCGATTGTACGTTGTGCCAGTTATGTGCTTAACACATAGGCCAGCACATACGATTTCTGCGACGCTTTTATTTACTAGGTAGCTTCCTAGGCATCTACCTCAGATGCCTCTTACGACATGCATGTAGGTCGCAGTGTTACTATTCTTTGCTCCCTTGTGAGACCTGGCAACACATGGCGACTTTATTATCCAATAGCATATCTTGAAAAGTAGAGATTTGTATTATCCAATAGCATATCTTGAAAAGTAGAGATTTGTATTATCCAATAGCATATCTTGAAAAGTAGAGATTTGTATTATCCAATAGCATATCTTGAAAGTAGAATTTGTATTATCCAATAGCATATCTTGAAAAGTAGAGATTTGTATTATCCAATAGCATATCTGAAAGTAGAGATTTGTATTATCCAATAGCATATCTTGAAAAGTAGAGATTTGTATTATCCAATAGCATATCTTGAAAAGTAGAGATTTGTATTATCCAATAGCATATCTTGAAAAGTAGAGATTTGTATTATCCAATAGCATATCTTGAAACGTGGAGATTCGTCAGAAGAAAAGACACAAAAACAAAAAAGAAACATCCAACCACTAAGAATAGATGATGAATATTACCAGATCAGCACAAAAGAACCAATCCTAATCTCCAGAATTATGATATGCTAAAACAGTCTGAAGTAGTAACAGTTCAACAAACTTTAGATATAAACTTTTGATAATAGTGCACTTACAAAAGGATGAATGCAGACCGACTATCTATTGCAAAAGTGCAGCAGTCACATGATCTTTAGAAAATGCTATTCTTCCCAAACTAAATACTTCGGTATCAACTCATTTTACACCATACGGCTGCTAGCCCCACACAAAAATGTATTCAATTTATTTTACACCACAAAGCTGCTTAATCTCACCACACAAGGCTATGTTTTGTAGTCAACGATGTTCGAAAAAGACACAACTAAGTGGAGTCTTTTTATGGAGAGTTGCCTGGTTGTGCTATGAAAACGTGGTTCGAATCTTGTGTTTGGTCATTTTTTTTTTCCCTGGCGCCCTTAATACTTGATGACAGCCATTTATTGACATCGTCTTACACACAACTCGACATAATCGTCTTACACACAACTCGACATAATCGTCTTACACACAACTCGACATAATCGTCTTACACACAACTCGACATAATCGTCTTACACACAACTCGACATAATCGTCTTACAGACAACTCGACATAATTGTCTTACACACAACTCGACATAATCAATCGTCTTACACACAACTCGACATAATCAATCGTCTTACACACAACTCGACATAATCATCTTCAACAACATTCTTAATATAATTCTTAATGTAATAGCTGATGTAGTCAAGCGTTCGCGACCGCTCTGTTATGTAATAGCTGGTGTTATGTTATGCGATCGACGTCATGGCACATTGGCATTCCCATTCGTGCTCTGTCCTCCGTTGCAGCAGCCATCCCAAAGTCCATTTGCTCACAGTACCCATGAGAAGTTGATTACTATATCTTCTCTCTCTACCACGAAGACGACACTGTCTGGCATGTCCAAACTTAACACCTAATTCTCGAACTCGTTCCAGAGTCTGAGACCCGCCCGTGTCACACAATTGAGAGCGTACCGCATTGAT
The DNA here is from genome assembly GCA_020796225.1 of Arion vulgaris. NCBI lineage: Eukaryota > Metazoa > Mollusca > Gastropoda > Stylommatophora > Arionidae > Arion > Arion vulgaris. The sequence continues at coordinate 43,543,996 of CM036765.1, read as the reverse complement.
GATATCGGCTCTGTCCATACTTCTGCCCACTTGAGTCGGGGCACTGTTTGCAAGAGAGTCAGCACGCTCGTTACCCCGCACTCCAGCATGGTGTGGTCAAGCGTTCGTGACCGCTCTATTATGTAATCCTACATCATTTCGAGGGGTCTATGTGTCCAAGTGGTTACGCCCTTGCCTTGCGAGTTTGAAGGTTCGAATTCGGACCGCGCCGTTCTGTTCACGAGTACATTTCTTCCAGAGACCCCTAGGATTGTTGCCGGAACTACATAGTTTGTGCTTTGTGCAATACTCTCAGCAGGTGGGTTGCTATTTCTGGGAGAGGACCGAGCCATATGGGGTAAAACCCAGTGTAATGAGGTCAATCCTTCAACTTAAAAACCCCATTTTTAAACATCAATCGACGTAGTTAATATTTGGTTATCTAAATTCCTATATAATGAAGACGTTAGAGGACGACAAACGAGAATGAGAAGATGTCAAGACAGTTAACAATGATAACGAGAATGAGAAGATGTCAAGACAGTTAACAATGATAACTAGTACTGCGAAGATGTCAAGACAGTTAACAATGATAACTCTAGTACTGCGAAGCCTCTAGAAATTCACATTCGCCGTGATTGTTGATATGGTACAATTACAATATGAATTCATTCATAACAAAAATGCACCCGAGATTAACACGGGACACGTTTATACTGTATATTATTACATGCAGATACATTCATAAAAATGTTGCTACATTTACTGATCTGGGCAGTTATGGGAGTGCCCACATTTATGAAACGGCGCATGTAATTGTTCATGAAGCTGAATAAGCATGGGGTTTTTATATAAGCCTTTTACGGACACTAGAAATAATTTACAACGAATAGCACGCATGATGTACATCGACACCTTCCAATTAAATCTTAAACTGCACCCGCCCAGTCTTGGAATGAAGTCGTACCACATCTTAGCATGACTGGATTCTGTCGTATCCTTGTGTTTGTTACAAGTGTTTGTATGATGCTTTAGGGGTGATGGATGGTAGAATACATTGTCTGAGCGACCTCTGAAAATTACATTTCTTTAACAGCTGTCCCGTGATATGAACATCGTTCATTGACTTGAAGTATATAATTGTATTATTTTTTAAACCAGACCAACTTTTCTGGAAAAATACATTAAGATTAATCTGTTACGGAGATTTATAAACGGTAAGTTAAGTGACACACTAATGGAATAAACATATACAAAACGTAGTAAGTTAATAAGGTTTGAGTAAGGAAATAGAGAGTGAGAGATGAGATATCTTATATATCTTCTTTGTGCTCGGTTTTAACATATAAGCTGCCATAAGAGATTTGTACTGTTACTGTTCTGTTGCCATCTCAAAGTGTTAAACTCACTGCCTTGTGGAGGGGGAGTGCCATCTCCAAGTGTTAAACTCACTGCCGTGTGGAGGGGGAGTGCCATTTCCAAGTGTTAAACTCACTGCCTTGTGGAGGGGGAGTTCCATCTCAAGTGTTAAACTCGCTGCCTTGTGGAGGTGAGTGCATCTCCAAGTATTAAACTCGCTGCCCTGTGGAGGGGGTGCCATCTCCAAGTATTAAACTCGCTGCCTTGTGAGGGGAGGCCATCTCCAAGTATTAAACTCGCTGCCTTGGAGAGGAGTGCCATCTCCAAGTATTAAACTCGCTGCTTGTGAAGGAGGAGTGCCATCTCCAAGTGTTAAACTTGCTGCCTTGTGGAGGAGTGCCATCTCCAAGTGTTAAACTCACTGCTTGTGGAGGAGACTGCCATCTCCAAGTGTTAAACTCACTGCCGTGTGGAGGGGGAGTGCCATCTCCAAGTGTTAAACTCACTGCCTTGTGGAGGAGTACAACTTTGTGTTAAACCACGTTTTAAGCTGCCATAAGGTTAAACTACTGCCGTGTGGGTGCCATCTCAAGTGTTAAACTGCTGTCTTGTGGAGGGATGCCATCTCCAAGTATTAAACTCACTGCCTTGTGGAGGGAGACTGCCATCTCCAAGTGTTAAACTCACTGCCTTGTGGAGGATGCCATCTCCAAGTGTTAAACTCACTGCCTTGTGGAGTGGAAGGGAGAGCTAAAAGATAGGAGATAAACCTGATAGAAAGTCCCCACTGCCTTGTGGAGTGGAAGGGAGAAGCTAAAAGATGTTGGACAGTAAACCCTGATAGAAAGTCCCCACTGCCTTGTGGGCCAGCACGTTTACGTAGAAGTCTAAAGGAGTAAATCTTGATCACAAATTCGGAGGCATAGAACCTAAGGCAGTTGATGGTTATGTGTGTATTACATTCCATTTTCTGACATCCCCTGCAAATCCTGCTTGATTCCAAGGGTATATACTTTGTCTTTCCATTGTATGAAACAGTAGGGTAGAGACGGGGTTTGTGTAAAATGGGCACGGCACATCGATCGTCTATCGACTGGGACAGAAGAGGGTTTCGGTTTCAATCCCAAACTCGACGTGCCACACATGAAGAAAGGAAGTAGCCCCTCCTGCATAAAAGGGACTAAATTGTGAAATGACAGGCGCTTCATATCCCAAGATCTGAAAAGGCATTGGGACATTATATAGTAGTATTTGAATCGCCACATGGCACATGAGCCTCCACAACCATCACTGAGATGCGCCCGAACATATAACAAAAAGTTGGTCTTAATCTTACAAAAAATATAACTAAACGATCAGTTTCCCTGTTCTCGTCTCGAAGATGAGATCTGAGCCGTCCTTGACAGACAGTCACCCATGGGCGGAACCAAATTGAAGGTTCATGTTACACGATTCGGTGAATTAAAAAAACTGTCAAAAGATGTCAACACGTACAGAGCAGACGGAAGAGGGTGTGCCAATGTTCCGCTTAGAGGATCATTAAGAACAGCAATAGAGCTGTCACGGAGCAGCGAATGCCAAGAGGCTTACGGTACACCACGTATCAATTTCCAGTTTTGTAAACACACTAATGAATACCTAGTGCCAAGAAAACGGACGCCACCCAACCCCTTCCCTCCAGAGTCTCAATAGACTAGAACGCAATTCTAACTGATAAACCAAGTTTAAGATGCGAGATTTGACATGATAACACTGTTACCACCCATATAAAAATAACACATTGAACAAGTATAACAACCAGTAAGCAATTATGGGTATCTCGTGTTTCTACCACATACGGCTCGGCATTTTCTTGCTGTTTCGGCATGAATTAATGTTTCACAACAAAACTAGTCATTTGTTACAGATTTCTGACATGTCACACAAGAGATAGTCTCTCTCTCTCTTATTTACATTTTTCAGCGAGATGTGTACTTTTAGATCAAGTATCCTTTCGTTCTAGTATCTTCGTCTTTCGTTCTAGTATCTTCGTCTTTCGTTCTAGTATCTTCATCTTTCATTCTAGTATCTTCGTCTTTCGTTCTAGTATCTTCGTCTTTCGTTCTAGTAGCTTCGCCTTTCGTTCTAGTATCTTCATCTTTCGTTCTAGTATCTTCATCTTTCGTTCTAGTAGCTTCGTCTTTCGTTCTAGTAGCTTCGTCTTTCGTTCTAGTATCTTCGTCTTTCGTTCTAGTATCTTCATCTTTCGTTCTAGTATCTTCGTCTTTCATCTTTGTCTCAGTTTCCGGATATGTAAGACAAATTTGTGAGTTTTCATTAGTTGCAGAATATTTAAGAGCAGTGTGTGGATCATTGTTGTGTCAGTTGTTGGACATTCTGGTCACTTACTTGGAAATCTTCAGTTCTTTCGTTGGGAAATTCCGACCAATTTGTAGAACGTCACGACTCAGTTCATGTTATGCGATCGATGTCTTGGCACATTGGGCATTTCCAAGTGTGCTCCGTCATCCGCTACGGCAGCCACTCCCAAAAATTAACATACTTCCCTACGCATAAGAAGTTGATTATATATTCTCTCTCTCTCTCTCTTTCTCTACCACGAAGACGACCCTGTCTGGCATGTCCGGACTTAACTTTAATTCTCGCAATCGTCCCAGTGTCTGCTACTCGCCTATTTCACATGACTGAGTGTCTACTGCATTAATGACGTCAGCTATGTCCCTCACTACTTCTGTCAGTTGTAGTGACATTATTTACAAAACCCGTCATCACAGACATTATTTACAAACCAGTCAGAACAGACATTATTTACAAACCAGTCAGCACAGACATTATTTACAAACCAGTCAGAACAGACATTATTTACAAACCAGTCAGCACAGACATTATTTACAAACCAGTCAGAACAGACATTATTTACAAACCAGTCAGCACAGACATTATTTACAAACCAGTCAGCACAGACATTATTTACAAACCAGTCAGAACAGACATTATTTACAAACCAGTCAGCACAGACATTATTTACAAACCAGTCAAAAAGACATTATTTACAACCAGTCAGCATGCATGACATTATTTACAAACCAGTCAGCACAGACATTATTTACAGGTCAATTAGCACGGACATAATTTACAAGCCAGTCAGCACGGACATAATTTACAAGCCAGTCAGCACGACATAATTTACAAGCCAGTCAGCACGACATAATTTACAAGATCCAGCTCAGCACGGACATAATTTACAAGCCAGTCAGCACGGACATAATTTACAAGCCAGTCAGCACGGACATAATTTACAAGCCAGTCAGCACGGACATAATTTACAAGCCAGTCAGCACGGACATAATTTACAAGCCAGTCAGAACGGACATAATTTACAAGCCAGTCAGCACAGACAGTATTTACAAGCCAGTCAGAGCGGACATTATTTGCAAGACAGTCAGAGCGGATATTATTTACAAGCCAGACAACACATTCGTCACCCATGATCCAAGTAATATAACGAAACAGTCCAGCTTGTGGAAAAACCCCCAACCTAGTTATGAAACATGAGATACCACAGTTACCTGCTTTATGAAACAGTTACATTACGCAACTGTCAAAAGCTAACGCAAACCAATATCTATAACAACATGGCTCCTTTGTACATAACTAGGAACACCCGCAATCAACAACACAAAAGCCTGGAAGGAAAGGAATTTCAGAAACGACAACCCCATTCTAAGACAGCTCCCTGTATCGTTGAAATATTACCAGTGTTCATTCATAGTTTTCCTACACTTGCTTCGGTCATCCATTCTATTTCTCGACTATTCACAGGTCATCCATTCTATTTCTCGACTATTCACAAGAAGCTGTAATTATTTATTCTATAACCGAATGCCATTTCCCGTCGACGCTTGAAAAGGGTCTTATTTATTGACACGTTGTATTTCTTCAGTCAGTCATGCGGTATTGCTGTTTGATGTACTACATAGAAACAGCCATTCCTTTTAACGCAATGTATATTTACCAGGACAAAAGGGTCTTTGTATCGGGTTCGTGATATGGAGTGGATGTAATTTTTTCACATTCTGGCGTCATGTCGCTGCCTCCCAGGTGGAACAGAAAACCAGAAATATAAGTGTTGACACCTATCCCCTCCTACAAACATCTACGTTTGATGTAAGAATATTGGCTACATTAACAATAGTGGGAACTGCAATGTTGAACAGATGCGAAGTTGCAAATGGCAGGTTGGAAAGTTTTCGGATGTCAATTAAAACGATGACGATACATCCAGTCTTATGTTTGTCAGTTGATGGCATTGACGGGACATGGAGTCTATGCTTGATGGCATTGACGGGCATGAGTCTATGCTTGATGGCATTGACGGGCATGGAGTCTATGCTTGATGGCATTGACGGGACATTGAGTCTATGCTTGATGGCATTGACGGGACATGGAGTCTATGATTGATGGCATTGACGGGACATGGAGTCTATGCTTGATTGGCTATTGATCATGGGACATGTTAGTTCTGATGTCATTGATGAGAACGTCATTGAGTTGATGCAGATGGACATCGGTCAGTTGTCGTTATGCATTGATACTCGATTACGGGGCATTGAGGACTCATTACGTTTGTCAGTTGATGTCATTGATGAGACATCGAGTCTACGTTTATCGGTTGATGTCATTGATGAGACATCGAGTCTACGTTTGTCAGTTGATGTCATTGATGAGACATCGAGTCTACGTTTGTCAGTTGATGTCATTGCGCAGTTTGAAAAAATAGCGCAAGAAGCTCTCTAGAGATGTCAGTTAAAACAGAGGTCTTTATATATCTTTACATTTGATTTCTAGAACGAGCCCATGTCTGCGCTTCATAAATAGTGTCTTTCGTCGCTTCTGTTACCTTTGAGGTCCACCTTTTGCGTGCCCGACCGTTCGTTTTGTATCCATTGCATCGGAGCAACATTGCTTTTTGAGGTGCACTGTCTGTTGGTAATCTGCTTATGTGGCCTAATCATTTAATTTGTTGTTTCTTGATGAAGTCTAGTACTGATGTTGTGCCCACTTTTCCCCCGATATCTTCATTTCTCAATCGGTCTCTTCTTGTTACTCCCAGTATTCTGTGTAGACACTTCATCTCTGTCGTGACTAGTTTTCTTCTATCAGCTGTTGTCAACGTCAAGGTTTGGCACTGATATCATAATGTGGGGAGAAAGATTGTGTTGAACATTGCTCTTTTTGTATTCATGGCGACCTGCTTGCATTTTAAAATTGCCGTCAGTTGTCGTATCATTTGATTTACTTTGTTGCATCTGTGTTGGATTTCATTATACATTATATATATATATAACCGTTGTGCTCAAGGTCACGGGACCACATACACACAAACACGGTGATGAAACCAGGTACTCCATTTTGGTATCCTGTTCGCCCGAGTGGTTACCGGGGCCTAAATTTGGGTGTAAAGAATAGAACCACTGTTACCTGCCATGCATGTCGTAAGAGGCGACTAAGGAGGTTTGGCTGAAATCGGATGCATGTGTCCTAACTGTGTAAAAGTCTATACGTTTAGGGGCCTACCAAACCAATGTGCAACGTATACACGTTCTTGGCAAAGATCAAACATATCACAAAGAGTGATTAAAATTGGTCGTAAAGAACGAACGCAAAGAAGAGGAAGAAGAGGTATCCTGTCAATCTTGGACAAAGCAACTGCACCTGCTCAATTACCTGGTCTTTAGGGAGGAGGGGGAACCACACGTCATAAAACAAAACGTGCTCGGACAGAGATCATTTTTCATCCCTCATTTTCTGTTGCCTGTTTTACCTTCCTTATTATTTCTCAATGACTGGTGCTATTATTACCTTCTAGTGGTTCAATAGCTTGTGTGAGAACATCAAACATGTCTGATTGTTACACTGTCTGTTTCATTGAATGTGCCCTCAACACTCGCTGTTGTCTGATTCTCATATATCCCCGCGTCTTACTGCCTGTCGTCTGGAAGTCATGTTCGTGTTGCTGGGTGGTCCTAACTATACATTCGAGTCTGAGGCCAGAACCAATTTGACCTGGTTCTATAATTACCAAATACATTGTTGAGGTCCGCACATTTCCTGTATCATGGTGGTCTTCACTCGCCCCTTTTATTTTTATTTCGTTAGTTTAATATGGGTTAGATAGAATGTAATAAAACTAAAAATAAAAAAAAAAAGCGAGAGAACAAAACACGAAACAAAGTATACATAGAAAATACAATATCATTATCATGTGCCATGTCGGTTGGAATAAGCTGTAATGAATCTCAACAAACGCTTGTCCTGACATACTGACCATCTAATTTTATACTTATATCTTGCCGTACCAGGAACATCAAATGTCAAGGTGAATGATGTTCTTCATGATCACCCTTACAGCATCACACATTCCATGTTTTATCTTATCTATACCATAGAAACGTTTTTATTATTCTTTTTTAATCCTACACGTAAACATTCTACGATTAGTTATTAACTTTCAAAGTGGAACCGTCATAGATTTATCTTACGTGTATATACGTTTTCTACGATTAGTTATTAACTTTCAAAGTGGAACCGTCATATATTTATCTTACGTGTATATACGCTTTCTATGTTTAGTTTTAACTTTCAAAGTGGAACCGTCATAGATTTATCTTACGTGTATATACGCTTTCTATGTTTAGTTTTAACTTTCAAAGTGGAGCCGTCATAGATTTATCTTACGTGTATATACGTTTCTATATTTAGTTTTAACTTTCAAAGTGGAACCGTCATATATTTATCTTACGTGTATATACGCTTTCTATGTTTAGTTTTAACTTTCAGCAGGCAGAACAGACACCGCAGCATATCCTGCAAGACTGTCCTCTACTGGGTGAGATGAGAAGCAACATGTGACCATACCCAGTCGACCTAAAAACTAAGCTTTGGACTTGACAGACTTGAAGCTAAATACCCAGTCTGTGGTCCACAGTAAAGAAAGCGCATGACCAGAGATCGCTGAAGGAAACATGACAATCCGAAAGCTGACTGACCAGTTTATGGTCCACAGTAAATTAAGCGCATGGCTAGAGATCGCTGAAGAAGAAGAAACGGTAGCTGGTATAGATTTATCTTACATGTCTACAAGCCATCTACGTTTGGTTTGAACTTTCAAACGGAAACCGACCTAACAAAGAGACAATAAGCAATTAAAAAAAAAAAAAACGCAGCGGGGACTTCATACCAAGCACCAACATGGTCGTTACTGTCTGTAGTACCGCTTTTTATGGCGGTGTAGGACAGGTGGGACGTGAGCCGGAGGAATTTAATGACCGCATGGCTAGTGCTATCGCCACAAAGCTGTTTAGGTTAGATTTACATTTATGCCCCCAACATAAAACATCCTTGGCCTTACAGTGGATTGAGCACGGGTCTCCTGCATGAGAGCCGCGCTCTAACCGATTCGGCCAGACGCTCTTCTGTACCGACAGGGTACTGAGTGAGAAAGATGTTGAATCTATCCTCCCTTCCCCAACGATCCCTTACAGCTTAGGATTTCTTACAAGCAATATATTTCCTCGATGTTCACACACGTCCTTCAGTGTCGTAATTAATACCGAGAGATAAATATTCTTGTACGGCCACTACGTTCTCTTATTGAGATTTCGAGCAGGACAAAAATGAATGGGAGAAAGTGGTAAATGTGAAGGTAATCTCACAGTCTAAAGTGCTGTGCAGGTGTCAAGTCGTCGAGACATCACCAAATACGACCATAACAAATGTAGGTTCACCCAGGATATATGTTTAAGATGCGATGAATGAAATGGCAGAAGTATGGGTTTAGTAAACCAAAACTGACTTAAAGTTTAAACTTAAATATCTCTTTATACGTCCTAAATTCTTCGATTGATGTAGGATTACATAATAGAGAGATGGCGGACACTTGATCCCATCAGCTCTTTCTATAAACCCTCCCTTGCCGAGGCTCACAAGGGGAGCAATGAAGAATACCACTGCGACCTACAAGGTATTAAGCAGGTGGGCACACTGAAAGAACAGGACCTGGTAAGCGATCCAGATTTTTGTCGATCGCGACGACAGCAATCTAAACCTGACAAAGCTAATTTTCATGTCGGGAGGGAGAGAGAGAGAGAGAGAGAGAGAGAGAGAGAGAGAGAGAAAAAAAGAGGGAATAAAGAGATTAAAAGAAAAGATACTTTTATAATATCAAAATCATTGACTAGGGTGGCCCCACTGCTTGCAATTCGCCCTCGCTTACCTCTCGTTCAGTTCGTGTCAAATCTCCTACTATATAATTGAAACATATCTAATATACACTATGCATGTTTTCTCATTACGAGCAAGATAACGTGACAGACAGTAAGAATCAACGCCTTAACCACCATAGACACAGAAAAATGATTTTTTTAAACGTATACGTCAGACTGTCTTAAAAAATCTACAACCATTCAGCAAGTGATTCTTAGGCACAAAGTCTGCCTTTCATATCTGAATATAAGCCAGGCTTTGTGCTATAGAAGCAGTTTGTTAATGGGGTCTGAACACGGAGGATAAACTATCGCTGATTCCCACGAAGATTGAAAGATCGGAAGGGATAGACTCGAGGATAGACACAAAAATTGCCTCGGTCATTCTTCTCGTTCCCCAACTTCTCGTATGTAAGTTGGTTATGGGTTGGTGAGCATGCATGTCTGCAACTTCCGATACATACCACCTATAATAATTTTTTTTAAAAATTATAAATTTCAGACAGGTATATCGACTAGCTAATAACATATACATATATACCTCTCGTACCGTTATACGATATATAGGGCCTGCAAGTAATTTCTCCATACCATTCTGTCCAAGATTGACAACTCGCTCAATCTCTTAAATGGAATTTAGTCTGATATTTCTGGCCTCTCTCAGCAAAGTTCGTTTCATGGTTTCATTGGGGCATCCTCTCTTTCTTGAACCTTTACCTCCCATTTTAACGTATTCTTTTATCATTTCTTCTCAAGGTATGCCCAACATATCTTCATCTTCTCCTTCTTATAACAGTTGTTACTAGTGACATAAACGCGCTTCACTATAATCAAAGAGAATGCAGGTTTAAAGAACATATTTGGCCACGAAAAAAGAAACCAATTTTCAGACCAGAAGATACAGGGTGTTCAACTTAAAAGCAGCCCGTGAATGGAGCGAATCTGGCATATATGTATGGAAATGAGAAGGTTCAGTTATGACGTAGTATAGGTCAAGGTTGTGTGATGGTGTGTAATTGTAGTGCGGGAAGGGGCGATGAACAAATGTGACGTAGGACAAGCTAGTCAGAACCGGTTTAAATAGTAAATAGACGAGATGCAATGCGTACCTGGCAAATTTCTATTTATCACTGGGCTGCTTTTAAGTTGAACACCCTGTATATTGGGTATACGGTATTTGGCCGGCATTTTTCATTGACCATCGGCACACGATAAGGATGTAATTGACATCTGCACGATAGTATGGTCAACTTGACCATCTGCACACGATAAGTGATGTGGTCAACTTGACCATCGGCACACGATAAGTGATGTGGTCAACTTGACGATCGGCACACGATAGTGATGTCAACTGACCATCGCACGATAAGTGATGTGGCAACTTGACCATCGGCACACGATAAGTGATGTGTCAACTTGACGATCGACAGATAGTGATGTGTCATGACGATCGGCCCCGATAGGATGTCAACACTGCCGGTTTATAAGAAGGTTGAAATTTTGCATAACAGAATAGTTCACAAGTTCAGTTGTTTACTTTCTCACATATCATATGAGCTTAAACTGTCCAGTAACTTCTATCTCGGTTGTACTGTCTCTTTATCCAATTCATTTTGCTACTACACCGATGTGATTAATTTATTTGCCTACTACACCGATGTGCATAATTGTAATTGACCCGACCCCCAACTGTATTTTCCGAATACCACCATGTGCATACATCTCCTACAAAGATGTGCATACTTTTTGGTCGTCTAATATATGCCGACAAATCTGTGTCTCTTTCTGGTAAACGTTATCTGTGCATTGGCCTCACTCAGCCTCTGTTTATTGGCTCATTGTGTACGTAATATTGCTGTTTAACAGACATAACTCTGCGACTTCCTGTTATTATATTGTTTACTTACTTAGTGTCAATGGCTCACTTTCTTTTTTTTCTCACTATTTTCTCTCTCTTTACACTTCCTCTCTCTTAATCTCCTTTCACTCGCTTCCGCTTCTTTTTTATCACTCTTTATCTCTATCCAATTTCACTTCTTCTTCCATCTCGAATTCCTTTCATTTTATTCTCATCAGAAGTAGACTTGGATGTGAAACCAATCACGCAATTCATAAAAGAACAACAGATTAAATGGTTTGGACACCTGACAAGAATGCTCTGGTATCGTCAACCACAGAGAGCCCCACAGAAAAAGTATAAGAAATACAGAGCAAGAGAAAGACTACGCAAAAGATGGAGCTACGGCATCAAGAACAGCCGTAAGAAAATTAATAACGGCTTACAAAGTGTATTAGAACAAGCCCACACAAGTTCTCTCCCCCAACACTTCTATAAGAAGTAAACGGTGGAAGCGAAGATATCTGCTATCTTTTTCTTCGCCCCCTCTTTTCTCTCCCACCTGTCTTTCTTCACTTTTCCGTCACTTCCTTCCACTCTACTCTCCCTCTCTCTCCTTTCCGACTTACTGCACTCAAGTTCAACACCAGCCTCACCTCACGTTTGACGTAACCACTAAACCAATTTGTCCCTACCCTCCTTCTCTTCTCTCTTCCCTACAGCAATCAACTCTGCTTGTCTTAAAACTGTCAGGTCGACAGGTAATACTTTAAAATGGCGGTGGTTGTAGCGGTGAGTCATACAGTTCACGCCAGGTATTACGTGCGTACCCGTGATTCAACAAGCTGGAAGAACAAAACAAAACAGAACACTTTTTTTTAATTTAACCTAACAGGGAATGAGATGAATTTGGAATAGTGAATAATAGAAAGAAAGAAAGAAAAAAAAAACCCAGAAAAATACAAACCATCAACGTTGCTATTACACATGAAAGGAGATGGGATTTTTTCGTGTGGGTGGAATATTTATTGTTTAAAAAAACTGATTAAAAGCTTGAAGACAAGAACTTTCTCATTTCCCCCTCCTAGAATTGTCTCGCCCGTGTGTTGCCGGTGCCCACAAGGGTAGCAAATAATAGAAGCACTGCCACCCACCAGGCGCGTAAGAAGCGACTGAGGTAGGACTACCTAGGAAGCTACCTAGTAAATGAAAATCGTCGTAGAAATCGGATGCTCTGGCTTACTTGTAGGTGCATAACTGGCACAACGTGCACTAGCTCTTAGGCTCAGATCACATACAAATAACAAAGAGTGGTTTAACAAGTGGTTGATATGGAGCGTTTGAAGAAGAATTATTCTCTAAATTCTATCTAGGCTGGTTTTATATCCATCCATATCTACCATTGTTGTCTTTATCTTTGTATAATCGACAGCTATAAATCACTCTTTCTTTCTATCTTACATACATCTCTCTCTTCTCTCTCTCTTATGTGCAAATCAAATGAAAATCGTGGAATCATGTTATATGAGGCATATCATCATAGCAATCAGGACATGTCCATAGGTGCTTCGATCTCCGTCTCAACAAATCCACCAGCGTCATATCACATATTAGTAGATGGTAGTCATATTAGTAGATGATAGACATATTAGTAGATGGTAGTCATATTAGTAGATGGTAGTCATATTAGTAGATGGTAGTCATATTAGTAGATGGTAGTCATATCAGTAGATGGTAGTCATATCAGTAGATGGTAGTCATATTAGTAGATGGTAGTCATATTAGTAGATGGTAGTCATATTAGTAGATGGTAGTCATATTAGTAGATGGTAGTCATATTAGTAGATGGTAGTCATATTAGTAGATGGTAGTCATATTAGTAGATGGTAGTCATATTAGTAGATGGTAGTCATATTAGTAGATAGTAGTCATATTAGTAGATAGTAGTCATATCAGTAGATGGTAGTCATATAGTAGATAGTAGTCATATTAGTAGATGGTAGTCATATCAGTAGATGGTAGTCATATTAGTAGATGGTAGTCATATTAGTAGATGGTAGTCATATTAGTAGATGGTAGTCATATTAGTAGATGGTAGTCATATTAGTAGATGGTAGTCATATTAGTAGATGGTAGTCATATTAGTAGATGGTAGTCATATCAGTAGATGGTAATTAGTAGACGGTAGTCATATTAGTAGATAGTAGTCATATTAGTAGATAGTAGTCATATTAGTAGATAGTAGTCTTATCAGTAGATGGTAGTCATATTGGTAGATGGTAGTCATATTAGTAGATGGTAGTAAATATATTAGTAGATGGTAGTCATATTAGTAGATGGTATACATTTACAGTTGGCAAATCTTGCGTATTCGTTTCGATTTCTTAGTATGTTCTATCGTCTACTTCTTCCTCGAACGCTCCATACCGACCACTTATTAACCACTCTGCGTGATTTGTATGTGATCTGAGCCTAAGAGCGATTGTACGTTGTGCCAGTTATGCGTCTACAAGTAGGCCGCCACATCTGATTTCTGTGACACTTTTTATTTATTAGGTAGCTTTCAAGGCCGCCCTACCTTAGTCGCATCTTACGACATGCCTTTTAGGTTGCAGTGGTGCAATTCTTTGCTTGCATAGCGGGGCCTTGCACTCCAAGGGTGGTCTGTTCTATCAATAGCACATGTGTCGGATCGCAATGTGCTGCCATATAGTTTAGGTAAAGACTGTCGCAGGCTAGGGAAAACACGCCGGAATCAAATGTTTGATGTCACAGGATAGGAAAACGAGAATGAATAAAATACTGATATGTAGAAAGTATGAAGGCTGTCAAGAGCTAGTGAAAGCAAACCCGAATAAAAACGCATGATGAAATTTGGATCTGGAACAAGCAGATATACAGGGTGTTCAAGATAAAAGTAGCCCAATTGACTAATAAAAGCCTGTAAATTGGGCTACTTTTATGTTGAACACCCTATAGAAGCTGTGTTGAACACATAGCCCAAAGTTGATTATATCCATTTGGCTAAGATCACAGAGACTAGTTTATATGTGGTTCTTATAGAACAACCTAGCCCGCCTGCCCAGCGTGTTCGTAGAGCGTTGGACGACGGTGACAAGTCCTCTGTGAGTGCGGGTTCAATTCAGAGGACTGGCAGAAAAGCCACAGGTTCTCCAGATTTAGGGTGTTCGTGGCACCGAACTGAAGGGTTACGATGTCCATGGCACCGAGCCAGAGCTTTCAGCTCAAATGCTTCTGGATCGGGACAAAATAAAGGTATAGAACAACCAGCCTGCCTGACCAGCGTGTTCGTGAGGTGACAGGACTCCCTTGAGTGCGGGTTCAATCGAGGCTGGCAGAAAAGTCACAGGTTCTCCAGATTTACGATGTCCATGGCACTGAGCCGAAGAGCTGAAAGCTCATGTGTGGATCGGAAAATATACACAAAAATAGAGCAACATTAAAAGGAGAATGTCTGGAAGTAAATCTATTCTACAATTTTTAATGATAAAAGCGTACTGCTAATTAATGATAGATTCAAGTTTCAAATGAAGTACTATCATCATAAACAGATAAGATGATAGTGAATGCTGGTTTTCCTTAGGTCATCTTTACGATGCTGTGATGGTTATGATTTATGAATGACTTCTTGTGAGGTCTACTACAATGTCCCATTCATTTATATAAATATATATCTACACATATTCGTGACACGCCCAGATTTGATGGTTTTGGAATCTGGATGGACTGCCCCCTGTTCTCATAAAGTTGGCTTTCTAAAACAGAGTTTGCTTTATATATTTACTGCGGTTTTCAAGAAAGCACTGCACCCTAAATAAAATGAAATCTCCCAAAGCCTTTTCAGACCTTAGGGTATGAAGTACCTGTCACTTCATATTTCTAGGTTCTAGTATGTTGGAGGTAGGAAGGTGATTTCCTTTCCTCGCGTTTGGGACGTCGAGTGTGGGATTAAATCCACAAAGTTCTTGAGTCGAAGTATATAGGCGATCGCTTACGCTAACCGCATTGCACCCATCTCCTCTGTATATTCACATCTTAAAGGTTTTATCCATGTACTCTAGATGATTGTGATATCCATGTTCATGCACCATGTAGTAATGATATCTACATATATTGATTATTGATTAACCAACCCCATGACATTTGAGGCACAAACAAAGGTGCTTAGTATTCCAATCTCCTTGATGTGTATGTATGCTGAAAAGAGAACAATTAATTATTTT
The DNA here is from genome assembly GCA_020796225.1 of Arion vulgaris. Taxonomy (NCBI): domain Eukaryota; kingdom Metazoa; phylum Mollusca; class Gastropoda; order Stylommatophora; family Arionidae; genus Arion; species Arion vulgaris. The sequence goes on along the minus strand of CM036765.1, from coordinate 43,528,313 downwards.
TTTTGTAAGAACCCCAGAGGAAGCAGCGGAAGCATGATCAATAAATAGACAGTGTACAAGTATTAGAAGATTCCGAAAAATCAAATTACCAAACACAGGATTTGAACCGCTTACCCTGATTTCTTAAGACACCCATTGCCTAGCCTAGCAATACGAGCGTTCTTGCCAACACAACCAGCGAGCCATTAAAAACGGCTTTACTGAGGAGTGTCTTTCACAAACACTTCATTTTAGCTAGACACTGAATAATCAGGTACGGTTGGATCGAACAGTGTTTGCATAAACACATGCTATAAGTTTATTGTGCTTGTATGCCAATAGTTCCCGTGACTCGCTAGTTAAACAAAAGCTCGATAGTCTGCATATTAGGTCTATTGTATGTTTTTCCTCAGGTGGATGATGGAATTATTTGTCCACTCTTGCCGTTAAGCGAAGCGGTGAGAGCTTTAATTTGCGTTTCACGAGCAGAGGAGTCGCCCTTGTTGTGTTATATCAGTGTTTATTTAGCGTGGTCTTAATATTGTCTAATCACATTGGATAACCTGTCCTAGTCGTACGCCTGATTTCAAATTGCCACAATCACAATATATCTGCGTCCTCAAATGATATGACTTCACCTGACCAGAGGTCGATACGGTCCTGAAGTATGTACCACAGATAACTGAAATATCCTCAACAGAGCACTTAAACATTTGCCCCAGTGACGATTCAATTTTTTACCACTCATAAAATCGGTAACTCATTTTCAACTAATAAATCGATCGTGTCTGGATTCGATTCTCATATATTAACCATTCGATATATTACAACCGGTGCTGCCATAAAACTGGTAAGTGATACGACAACACTAAAATGGAACATAAGCCTCCATTGTAACATTCCCCTTTCCTGTCCTAAAAAAAAGTTCTTACAGAACGCAACAACTGAAAAGGAATTCCCCTCTTCTCAATACCCAACAAAATGATATGCAAAATCAAATCCAAAGAATTTCTCAAGTAATATATTCAAGAAATATAAACAAGTATGAATGAGAAAGAGAAAAACTGACGCTGAATAGATAATATCTTTGCTCGAAGAAACATAATGGAATAATGTTCTGAATGGTGGAGACCGCTATGCATAAACTTTGTTGATTTGGAAAAAGTGTCAATAGTTTACATAGAAACAGCTCACATTGAGCTAGTTTATGGATAATACTGCAGGCATGTGAAATCTCTAACAGTGGTGTTTCATTTATCAAAGTCATATAGCGGTTCTGATCAGTTATATGATGACTATCATCATAACACCAGCGAGCCACAGGAACCATCAGCATGCATTCTCGATGTCTGTTGGGGGAGACTAATTTATAGACGCCTGTGAAAAATAATGAATATAAAATGGTAGAAATTCAGGTGAAGTAGTGAAATCAGAGCTATGTCTGGCCAATCACTAGTAGCACCTGTTATAAGAAAGAGAAAATTGAGATATATTGGACATACTCTGGGAATAAATGATCAAAGAATCACAACGCAGGCACTAAGTGGGAGACAGGGGCTCAAGAAAGGAAAGATACCATGAGGAAACACTGAAACTAACTTTACTGAGAGAAAGGAGACATATCGAACTCGAATTGAACATAAGGCATTTAACGAGTTCCGCATGATAGAGCGGTATGGAGCAATTGCTCGCAGGCCTTGTGTAACGTATAAAGGTACAAGATGAACATAAAAATCAATAATATCAACATATTTACCAAAGTGATGCTGGTATTAACTGATCATATCTAAGCCTGTGAAGTGATGGAGTGCTTATAAAAATAGCACTCCATCACTTCACACGCTTAGAGATGATCAATTAAAACTCATATATATATATATATATATATAATTAAAATATAATTATACAGTTTCTGTCAGAAGAAAGACACAAGATAATCGCTCTAATGAACCGTCATGTGTATTACTGAAGTTGTAATTTCATTTCAAGATCCAAACCTGCACATTTGTAAGCAAAATTTCCATATCAAAGCTCGTCACGCGAATTGACTTCTCTGTGATCTCGTTCCCCTAAAAAAATGAGCAAATATTCATAAGATAAATATTGATTTTGGTAAACTAGCACGGGTGTGGTGTCGAAATCGAAAAAATGAAGCCGACCATGAGAACATCTTATAAATACATTTTAAAACAAGTCTTCAATTGTCAAGTAAGATGGTGATGGTGTTTAGTAATTGATCAAGACATATATATGTGGTACATACTTTATTTAGAAGAAATTATATATCGTCGAGATATGTTGGGGTCTTCATCTTTTCTTCTTCTTTGCGTTCGTTCTTGACGACCAATTTTAATCACTCTTTGTGATATGTTTAATCTTTGCCAAGAACATGTATACGTTGCACATTGGTTTGTAGGCCCCTAAACGCATAGACTTCTACACGTTTAGGACATGTGCATCCGATTTCAGCCAAACCTCCTTAGTTGCCTCTTACGACATGCGTGGCAGGTAACAGTGGGTCTATTCTTTGCACCCCAAATTTGGGCCCCGGTAACCACTCGGGCGGTCTTCATCTCTGAAAGGTACCAAGAGCTACATATATATTGAAGATATATATATATAATCCAATATCTGTGAGAAATGTCGGAGAGGTAGTGTCTGAAAGTTATAGCATGTATATAAAAAAAAACCCTGATAATTACAAAGCTATTATTAGTGGCAAACTACTGAACGTATAAGTGGTGCCTAGAAAATCGACGACTCGTTTAACGTTGTTGATGGCTAAGTCCGGTAAAGGATAATGCCACGATCTTCAATATTAGTGTAAGAAATCGTGCCTGTATCGATTGATAAGCACCATCAAACACCTAACATTGACAAATGAGAACACCTACCATTGACAAATGAGAACACCTAACATTGACAAATGAGAACACCTAACATTGACAAATGAGAACTCAAAAAGGTTACATCTGGAAATTGACGAGTTGTTTTTTTTCGATCGCGACACGGTAACGGTGACACGGTAACGGTGACACGGTAACGGCGACACGGTAACGGCGACACGGTAACGGTGACACGGTAACGGCGAAAGACAACCCGTCCAAAAATATGGATTTCTTCGAGAGATCACGAAGTCAGAGTTTCATTCTGGTCGCAATGACGAAGTGGGTAAGTCGTTTGCATGTTGTACTGAAGGTTGTGTGTTCGAATCTGGATCGAGACATATGTGCAAGTTTTCATGAGATCCCTAGGATTTTGCCGGAGCAAGGAGTTCGTGCTTTGTGCAATGCTCTCGGCAGATAACATGCCATTCTGCTGACCGAGACGGAGCAAAACGATGCAATGAAGTAAACCTTGCGCTGGACGCTTTTGATAGCTCTAATCAAAGAGCATCTGTAGCTCAAGCGGTAGTGAGCTCGATCACGAACCCTAACGTACCTGGTTCAATCCCAAAGTGGGCACATTTGAAGCAAATTCGTTTACTGATTTTACAAAAGGTAAAATAGACCTCACCGTTCAGAAAGCAATGGCAAACTACTGAACGTATAAGTGGTCCTAGAAAATCGACGACTCGTTTAACGTTGTTGAGCTAAGTCCGGTAAAGGATAATGCCACGATCTTCAATATTAGTGTAAGAAATCGTGCCTGTATCGATTGATAAGCACCATCAAACACCTAACATTGACAAATGAGAACACCTAACATTGACAAATGAGAACACCTAACATTGACAAATGAGAACACCTAACATTGACAAATGAGAACACCTAACATTGACAAATGAGAACACCTAACATTGACAAATGAGAACACCTAACATTGACAAATGAGAACACCTAACATTGACAAATGAGAACACCTAACATTGACAAATGAGAACACCTAACATTGACAAATGAGAACACCTAACATTGACAAATGAGAACTCAAAAGGTTACATCTGAAATTCGACGAGTTGTTTACGATCGCGACACGGTAACGGTGACACGGTAACGGCGACACGGTAACGGTGACACGGTAACGGCGACACGGTAACGGCGAAAGACAACCCGTCCAAAAATATGGATTTCTTCGAGAGATCACGAAGTCAGAGTTTCATTCTGGTCGCAATGACGAAGTGGGTAAGTCGTTTGCATGTTGTACTGAAGGTTGTGTGTTCGAATCTGGATCGAGACATATGTGCAAGTTTTCATGAGATCCCTAGGATTTTTGCCGGAGCTAAGGAGTTCGTGCTTTGTGCAATGCTCTCGGCAGATAACATGCCATCTCTGCCGACCGAGACGGAGCCAAGAAACGATGCAATGAAGTAAATCCTTGGTCGCTGGACGCTTTTTGGACAGCTTCTAATCAAAGAGCATCTGTAGCTCAAGCGGTAGTGAGCTCGATCACGAACCCAAGCGTACCTGGTTCAATCCCCAAAGTGGGCACATTTGGAAGCAAATTCGTTTACGTGGGATTTTTACAAAAGGTAAAATAGACCTCACCGTTCAGAAAGCAATGGCAAACTACTGAACGTATAAGTGAGGCCTAGAAAATCAACGACTCATTTACTGTGGTTGATGGCTACATCCTTTAGGATATGCCACGATAATCATTTCTAATCAAAAGTGGCCGCCATTTTTTAAGGACGTCTTTGGATATTTTTGATATATAAATCCTGCCGGAAGTATTATGAGGAAACGTTACGAATCATGATGATGATGATGATACTGACAAATATGATCATGACTAATGATTATCACATATAATAAATCAGAGTTAGAGAGTTCAAAATATATGTGATACGTAAAGTCTCAAGTCTCTGGAATATGTATAGCCCACGCAGTTGCGCCTCCTTTTGTTGGTGGGGCCAGACTCAAATTTTCGGGAAAAATCATGGTTTTGGGTTAGGTTATATTTTAATTTATTAACTAATAAATACACGTTATACATTATTTTTGTTGGGGCCTGGCCCCACTGGCCCTTAATGACGAGCCGCCACTGACCCCACGCGTCTAAGGAGGTATGGGGGCGCACCTCTAATTCCAAGACACGGTTCGTTTCACGCGTTGAGCCATTTTGTTATTTTTCAGTTATCCTTGATCTCAATGTACGTGATATCGAGCTTCTAGTTCAACGGACGACATCTTCTTTGAACTCCCAGAAATTATGGGTTTTCACCCTTTTTCCTATATTTGCGTGGAGGAGAGTACCCGGCTTTCTTGCAGACCAAGAAACCGCCAACAACTCTAGGTGTGTAGTGTTATGCTTAGTGTTGCGGAAACTCCTACACAGGTAGGGAAATTAAAAACCAATAAACATAGGCTGGAAAGCCGCTGTAAATGCAAAATTAATTACAAATTAAAATGAAATCCCCACCAACTTTCACCATCTTAAAAATTATAGTGGGCCTTCGTTGGTGCTTCGAAGTTCTTGTACTGCAGCTGAGATCTTCATGTGCAAGAAAGAGATCGGCGTGAACATGGTTATTCAACGAAATGCAATGATGATGACCCTATCAATCTTTATAAAGAGATAACTGTCTGAAGGTTGAACTGTTTGAAGATTGCTAAGAACTTAACATATCAGCGAGTCAGAAAGTTCCATATTTCTCAAACATGTACAGTGCAGGAGAAGACATTCAACGATCCAGGGCGTGAGAGAATGATAAAACAAGGTTGGATAAAGTGAGAAATTGTGAAAAATAACCATTTAAAAAAAGCACAATTAAACTGAGCTGACACAAAGTTTACACCTATTTGTGCCAGGTTTTCGACTGGTTTCACGCGGCTTCCAAAATAGTTTATAGCTAATTTAATGCTAGCGCCCCCTTCCCAGCAGTCACAGCCGGAACTGACATTTTCAAATGCAGTTGTTAAACAGGAGCATGAGTGGGATACAAGACCCATTGGAACGTGTCAAAAGTTAGTTTCATGGCGCTCCCAGGCTAGGGTAACTGAGTGCGGCCTTCAACGAGTGGAACTTACGTGACGAAAAGTGAAAAGTCAAGAGCAATAAATCGTACTTACAATTGAGAACAGGCGAAGGTGGTAGTTTAAATAAAGGGATACCAGGTACTAACTATTCTTATCTGAAAGCCACATATAAAAATTAAAAAAAAATAGAACACGTTCTGTCTACATTCTTTCGTGATAAGGTGTCTCCGTGGTTAAGGTGTCTCCGTGGATAAGGTGTCTCCGTGGTTAAGGTGTCTCCGTGGTTAAGGTGTCTCCGTGGATAAGGTGTCTCCGTGATTAAGAACCTGCATTGCGTTTCGAAGGTCATGGGTTCGAATCCGAACAGCACAATTCTGTTCATGAGTGCACTTTCTCCAGACTCCTAGTATTTTTGCCGGAGCTACGGAGTTCGCAAAATTCTCGGTAAATGGTGCCATTTCTGCAGAGAGGAACCGAGACATATGGGGTAAAACACGGTGCAATGAAGTGAATCCTTCGGTTTTAGAATCATTAGTCCATCGTGATATTGTAACCTGGAAAGCCTGTGCATTCAGAGTGTCACCACATGCGTTCGGTACCTCTCAGTTAGCTACAAGAGTCAGCAGCAGAGCACTCAAACGGTTGCTCCGGCGACAATTTCGAATTTTCTCCAAACTAAGTCATTACCTATTTTCCCCAAAAAAATTCGATCGTATCGGAACTTAACCGCAACACGTTAGTATTCATTTGAATGTACTACCAACACACTACGTCATATCTAGTTATATGTACATCAATGAAGTTTATATACTGTTTAAACTATTTCTCTCAGTAATTTTTTTGTAATTACGAACGCATTCGTATTACATCTTATACTGAATTAGCCAGTATACTAGCTTTGTGTCATCCTAAGAACATTGGACGCCAGTAAGTCGGCTCATAGGGACGAAAAGGTTAAAATACTTGATTGCAGGTTGTTTTGCCCGTGTGGTGTCGGGGTCTGCAAGGAAAGCAAAAGAATAATACCACTGTGCCTACAAGCCATGTCGTAATAGGCGACCGCCCGCGTGGTTACCGGGGCCCAAATTTGGGTTGTAAAGAATAGAACAACTGTTACCTGCCAGGCATGTCGTAAGAGGCGACTAAGGAGGTTTGGCTGAAATCGGATGCACGTGTCCTAAACATGTACAAGTCTATGGTTTAGGGGCCTACCAAACCAATGTGCAACGTATACATGTTCTTGGCAAAGATCAAACACATATCACAAAGAGTGATTAAAATTGGTGGTAAAGAACGAACCAAAGAAGAAGTAATAGGCGACTGAGTTAGGGCCTAGGAAGCTACCCTAGTAAATAAACAGAGCCCCAGAAATCGAATGTGCTGGTCAACTTGTAGGTGTATAACTGGCACAACGTACAATCGGTCTTAGGCTCAGATCACGTAGAGTGGTTAACAAGTGGTCGATATGGAGCGCTCAAAGAAGAATGTTATTTATGGAAATATGTGCTTTTGTATGGTTTCTTGTCCAAACATAGTTCAGGTCTGATATCATCAATTTTGTTAACAAAAATATGATCAATTATTAAAATAATACTACAGTTCATGATGGAAATATCAGCGACTCAGTCTTCTATTGCGGCTATTATCACAGAAGCATACACAGACCATCAACCAACTGTGGTCATTATCATAGAACATCAACCAACTGTGGTCATTATCATAGAACATCAACCAACTGTGGACATTATCATAGAACATCAACCAACTGTGGTCATTATCCTAGAACATCAGCCAACTGTGGTCATTATCATAGAACATCAGCCAACTTTGGACACTAACATAGAACATCAACCAACTGTGGTCATTATCATAGAACATCAACCAACTGTGGTCATTATCCTAGAGCATCAACCAACTGTGGTCATTATCCTAGAACATCAACCAACTGTGGTCATTATCCTAGAACATCAGCCAACTTTGGACACTAACATAGAACATCAACCAACTGTGGTCATTATCATAGAACATCAACCAACTTTGGACACTAACATAGAAGCACGACATATAACATCAACCAGCTATCTCCAAGCAGTCTTAGTCTGTGCAATTGTTCTTAGTTCATATGTTGTCTGTTCTTCCAGTCTTCGCCTTTACATCTTATCTTCATGTGTTCATTGGAATACACATTAATATCGTTCCTATGGGGTTCCTTGACCCTAATCTGGAGGTTATCCTTGTAGTTCTTCGTTCTAAGACGACTCAGCTTTTATCCCACCAACAATCAACAATAACAGAGAGAGAGAGAATTCAACAACAATTTTGAACGGTTAAAAATTACATTGATAGCTAACAGATTTAAAAAGCAAGATAATGTACACGTCTAGAGAAAAGAAAGGACATTAATAATTTTAAAAATGTAGAAGAAAATAAATGTAAATAAGACAATTAGATGTAATGGCCAGATAAAGATAGCTTGCGTCACGTATTGTAAAAGGTAAAGTAATCCCAGTGCATATAACCCCGTAGGGTGAAAATTTGTTAATATGTAAGAGACCTTACAGAACTAGCTTTCAGCATTTGGGTTAGGTGACCAGCTCCCTAGCCAAGTTACCAAACTCATAAAGCATGCAAGATACACAATGACAGTTGTGTGACCAGTAGAAAAGATCGCTAATTACAATAATTATAAACAGTTAACTAATAACTGCAAGAGTTATAAATAATCCTTAATTAATTATAACAACTATAAATAATTGATGCAATCTGCAATATCGTCAGAAGCGGATTAGTCAAAGCTACACACAGGAAGTGGAGGGATCATTCATTGTTCTCAATTGTAAGGAGCATTACGTGTTAATTTTCACATTTGCAATTATTGAAGTAATGTTTTCCTCTGCAAACACTCTGGCCACTAAAGTTGATGGCTTGTATTGTATTTAGACCAACGCCACTGCAGTAGGAACCTTCATGGTTTTGGTCCATAGAACAAAGGGTCGATTATTTCAATATTTAGTATACTTGTTGGTGCATAAAGTCCTTATTTTAATACAACGACTGCAATCAAAATCTTGAAATGGAAATCAAGTTATTTTGCTTCGTGTTTCTTGCCTGAAGTGCGTTTGTATAGATTGGCATGAACATTTATGGACCACTCAAACGGCAGTTACGTTCCGTGTTTCCCTGGCCATATTTACAGATACTTGAGAACGGTGTGAAATGCCTCGTTGTTCTGACTACATGTCACTTTCATTTGGCTTTCATTGTGGTAATATATCTACCAAAAAACCCCCCCACCAAAAACACCTAAGCCATTGGGGCATTCATCGCCGAATACATTTTATGATCTTTCGATTGCATTCTATTAACTCGGTTGTATCTATTTTTTGGGCTTGGTAGAAAATTCACTTTTCAGTAAAACATTTTTTTTGGTGCAAAATGGATCAAAAATAACATGAAAGCATATAATAACGTCTTGTTTTCTTTTTTTACTTTTCTCTACTTTTTTGTTGTTGCCGTCAGGCAAGTTTAACTGATGATCGGTTTTCGAGATAGTGCACGCTCGGTCGTTTGATATGCTGTGGTATTGTGGAGTTTTAAGATGTTTTAACTCCATCAACCAATCTTTTTCTTGGTCTGCTCCTTCCTCTTGATGATTCCATTTTCAGGTTGTATGCTTTGGCTGAAATCGGATGCACGTGTCCTAAACATGTAGAAGTCTATGCGTTTAGGGGCCTACCAAACCAATGTGCAGCGTATACACGTTCTTGGCAAAGATCAAACTTATCACAAAGAGTGATTAAAATTGGTCGTAAAGAACGAACGCAAAGAAGAAGAAGGTTGTACGCTCTTGTAACTGTACAGTACTAGGACTACATTTATAGAGGAAATAGTCAATTTTCTTCTAGATCATTCCTTACCAAAGTTAAGCGTGTTCGGTGCCTAATTTATTCAGTGTTTGACCGGAGATTCTATAAATCACATATGGCTCACAGTCTCTAATGATTTCAAACTCCTTGACTATTCCATAGCTACAACCGTGGCCCTCGGTAACATATGTTATCGGGAGATATGGCTAAAACAGAGTAAGTGTGTTATTGAACAAGAAAAAATGAGAAGACGTCGATTGAGGCCAATGCATAAATAAATCTTACATAGATACCAAGAGGTAGGTATCAATTTATTCTTTTGCTTTTCCGCAACTATGGACTGACAAAGCACTCAGTGACCAAGAAACATTATTGTGAAACTTCAACATTTCCTCATCTTCTTCGGTCCGTGGACATCCTTCAAAGCGTGTCCCAAATCCGGCGAACACTGTATCTCTGTCTCCAATGTTCACTGCCAGACTATCCTTGGTCTGTCTCTCTATCGCATGTCTACAGAATTCACTGTATGGGCAAATCGTGGTCGTTTGAGGGCATGTGATGAGAAGATGATGGTTCGAGAGCATCGTTGCAACAGATACAATTACTGGACAATGAGAGGGAGGACGACAAATAGAAACGTAATGAACAGCTTGAGCTCATGGCATTCAATATAGTCAACAGCAGAAATGGTTATCAGGAGGTCATTAATGCCAGGATTAGGAAAGCCAGAAAAGATTTTGCTATCTTGCACACATTGTGGAAATAAACTGCCATCTCCACTAAAACCAAGTTCATGATATTCATCTCAAATGTAAAATCTGTGTTGTTGTATGGCTCGGAAACGTGTAGAGTCACCAAGTTGAATACAAATAAGATTCAGACCTTTGTCAACGGATATCTTCGGCGTATTCTCAAACTGAGATGGCATGACAGAGTTGCATCACATACTTGTGGATAAGAACTGGACAAGAACCATGATGAACGAGTTTAAGAGGAGAAAACGCTGTTGATCAGGTCTCTACGGAAGACATGGTCGAGTGTCACTTGACAAACACCTGAGTAGAAACGCGAGGAAAACGGAACGTTCTAAACAGACATGAAGAAGAAGTCTTCTTGAGGAACTGAAGAGCGCTAGACTATCATGAGAGGACGTAGACAAACAGCAGGAGACCGGGGAAAGTGGGGAACAACTGTGAAGGTCCTATGCTCCACAAGGGGCGGAGAGGAATAAGCAATAAAAAGTGATAATGTATAACATTTAAAAACAAATACTAAATTGTAACAGAAAATGATAATGCATAACTTGTTATGGAATATAACTCTTAAGAATAAGCGTTCATTTCTAGTTATATATGAAAAGGTTCATTTGTAACTAACAAAGAAAATGTACTGATTTAAGCCATTTGTAACTAACAAAGAAAATGTACTGATTTATAAGTCCCTCACTAGAAGTACTAAAACAACAACATAAGTATACAAGAAAAGCGGACAAAATGGTGACAAGAAGTACCAAATAACATTAATGGGCTTAATTGTACTGTCAGGAATTACATACCTCTCACAAAATGATGTCGGTGCAGATGATGGTGAAGATGGTGGTGAGCGAGATTCGACGATGAAGAAATGTAATGGTCAAACAAGTTACCATTGTTGGCACGTGATTCAAAGGGAATGGACTGTGGAGTGTACACACACATAAGAGGTGGAGGTACTGGTCCGTACATTGACAGTGACGAAGGCGATTGCCATAGGGGGGACGGGAAGTTAAATGTTGGCGGTAGAGTTGAAGGTGGGAATGTCAAATCTCCACGTAATGCCCGTTCCTCGTACGGGGTCAGGTCGCCGGGTAAAGATAATGATGAGATCAGGCTAGGTCGAGTTATCACCTGCTGGTGAAGATGTGAATCTGTCCATCTAGAGTCAGGACTGACAGATGAGCGACGAAGTGGTGAAGGTGATGATTCAGACGACAGCGGTGACGATGATGACACTGTTGTCGACACGTGAAGTGGTGATAATGTCAGAGTGTTTGCAAGTCTGGTTGGTGATGACGACAACGATACAGTGGGTAACTGCAAAGCTAACGATGATGGCACTGATGTAACGTCTTTTAAAACAATACTTGATCTTCGGGCAGAGCTGTGACCTTGAAATAAATAATCATTGCTCCCAACAAGTCGCCTTGACATGCTACTTGAATTTAATGGGTGAGTAACAGCTGTTTGATCTCCGTGCAGCAACTCATAGAACCTTCTCGCATGAAGTAAATCTGAGTATCTATACTGAGCCGCCGCTTCTGAAAATGCAGACTCGTATCCTGGATAAAGCAACATTTCCGACGCCGCCTCTGAATCTTTCAGTCTGTGGAATAACGGCAGTAAACGACCCTGACTTCGACTGTCAAGTACGTCTTCTGGATATGATGCTGAAGAAGACGAATAAGTGGGTCTGGCTAAGGCTAATGTTTTAGAATGATGATGATGATGAATACGGTCTAAATAGTCACTAGGTAGATGGCCGTGATCACGAAAATGTTGAGTGTTGGGTAACTTATCTACTAGCGATTCAGACAAAAGTAAATGATGGTGAGCCACTGCTGCTGAGAGTTTGGGATCATGCATTGTCCAGAAAGTTTAGTTAACTAGTTTTCACTTAATAGCTGTTTATGGTTCGACAACGCGTCCACATATTCGAGAAACACATTTTCAGTACATCATCATCACGTGATGTATATATGAAATCGTAGTATTCAGAACTGTTAGACTTGACATAAACGCGTGTTCGTAAAACCAGGATTTAACTTTCAATCCATCTATCTTAAACGTGTTCACTGCTTCATTCATGTTTACCCATCATAACACGTAGCTACGGTAGACGGTATTCACATTTTACACACACAAAAATAACCCGTCTACGATCAGAAATCGTACCAGCAGGATTGGCACATCAGTGTTTCGTTCGAAGATTTTAATTGCACTTTTTACTTTATATAAAATATTAAATATGTGACTGGTAAAGAAACGAAACCAATAATGAAATATATTAATGACATGTTCACAGAAAAGAAAACAAATTATTTGAAAAATATTTATGTTTCACACGAGATAATAAAACTATAAATAAAGTACACATCCTTAAGAAACCACAAATACCAGGCGGCAGATGCAGTAGTACCGGACGAAATAAGACTACTTTGATGTAATGATACTGTAAAAGCAGGGAAGGTACTCTAATGCGCAATCATAAACAAGACACAATATACTCTGTTGCAATGATTTTAGAAATATGAACATCACTCTTTTACAATGATGCCCCACAAAAATTAGACTACACCAACGCCGATGCAATGATACAAAACAGATACTTTGAAACAATTGTATAAGAGCATATTTAAAATAAAATACTTCGACACTATAATACCGAGATAGAAAACGGACAATGATACCGGAATGTTAATATCTAAACTAATCAAATAACGTAGCAATAAGCAAAACGGTTGGTGGTTTAATCACATACTCGACGTTCCATACGTGAGGAAAGGAATTGGACAGACTACCTCCTGTACACTTGGTTATTACCAGTACACTATGGATTAGAAATGTGAAGTCACAATGCACTTCATACTCAACAGTTTGAAACAGCTACGGATGCCCGACTGCCCAGCGTGTTCGTAGCGCGTTAGACGACGGGTGAGAAGCCCCTGTGAGTGCGGTTCAATTCCGCGGGCTGGCAGAAAAGCCACATTTTCTCCAGATTTACGGTGTTCGTGGCACCGAACCGAAGGGTTACGATGTCCATGGCACCAGCCGAAGAGCTGAAAGCTCAAGTGCTTCTGGATCGAAAAAACGGCTAGGCGACAAAACGTCTTGACATATAACATAGTCTGAAGCTTTCATATGTTACAGTCATATGTGTTCCACTTTAACGTGGTCAAACGAATTGCATGAGTTTATGATCTCCAGAGCTATGTTTATCAGAGCCTGTGTTCTTGGGAGGTTCAACCAAGACGAACTTGTCATACGGAAGAGGTTAGATAAAGCCAGCAAACTTTTCATCAAAAGTAGAGAGTTGGGTTAGTGGTAAAATTTTAAATCTAGGAAAAATATAATTCTACATAAAAGTATGCATGCAAGGCCTCAATAAAGAACTTTTCTATCGGTCCCAGCAAATTAGGAAAAACTAGTCGATGACAGAGTTGAGTGGAAAGCGACATTACACACGGGTGCAGTCTTTTGAAAAGAGATTTGGGGATGAGCTGAAAGAGAAGAATGAAAAGCGAAAACTCAGAAGTTGGTCACAGTTAAACACTTCCCAACTGACCGTCTGTAACGATGAAAAAAGGCAATATATACTTCTACAACGGCTAGGCGGGGTTGTCCTGTAGAGCCAAACTGAGATCCAAGTAGTTGTCCAGTTTTTCCTCAAAGAGTTTCATATACATGTACTTTACTTTCATTATCTATTCCCTATTCCTTTATCCTCGAGACTTCCCTTGAATTCTTATTTATAGAAATTGCAAAATACAGCCATTAGTTTCACCTGGAACAAGATCGTTGATTTATTGATTGATAGGAACATCATCATAGCACTTTTGCGTATAACCATGTGTGCTTCGATTTCTTTAGTATACAGGAAGATCTCAGACATTGCGAGATCTGTAGTATGGGGAGGATTAACCGATGTAATTTTGAAGATGGTGAATTTGTTTGTAGAATTTATTATTTCAATTTATTGAATATCGTTTGATTTAGTTTCTAATTGAATTTCAATTGTCAGTTGTTATATTGCTCGGTCTTGACTTCAGTTACCATTGTTTGCTGAATATTGCGGTCTATTAGTATATTAATTTCAATGTCATGTTATATTGTCGCTGTGATATTATCTATGAATTTCTGTCAGTTGTTATGTTACGTCTCAACTTAAACACGGGACCTAAGTTTTATCGTCCGTTTTTTTGGGGTAAAATTGTATATCCTTTACAGGACTTTGCGAATCAACCCCAGCTTTTAACGCTGTTTGTGATTTTTCTAGGCACTATTACGTTCAGTAGTTTGCCATTACTTTCTGAACGGGTGGTGCCATCGTCCTTTTTTTAAAATCCACGCAAACAATTTGCAACCAAACTGTACGCAGCGTGATTCGAACTCAGAACGTCGGGGTTAATAGACCGAGTCACTAATCCCTAAGTCACAGACACCACCATTATCATCTGTTAGGACTAGGAAATCGATCTTACCTACACTGAGATTATGGATCTCTGAAACAAATATACAGACCGATTCACACGTTCCAGAGACCCACAAGAAGATGGTTTAGTATTAGTTTAAAGGTTTTAAAACCGAAGGATTGACTTCATTGCACCGGGTTTTACCCCATAAACTCGGTCCCTCTCCGCAGAAATGGCACGCCACCTGCCGAGAGTATTGCACAAAGTACGAACTCCGTAGCTCCAGCAACAATCCTAGGAGTCTCTGGAAAATACTGCACTCGTGAACAGAACGACGCGGTCCGGATTCGAACCCACGACCTTCGACTCACGAGGCAAAGGGCGTAACCACTTAGCCACATATACCCCCGGTTTAGTATTAGTGATCATATCAAGTGAAGTAACACCACTTTACCGAGTTGATAGAATGTGAGAGAAAACATGGCGACGTCCGAAGTGACAAGCTTTTATGTACAAAACTATATTTGTCTATTCCTGTTTAGACCCTTGTTACCTATAGGAAAAAACAAGGTATATAAAACTCCAATAAACATCAAATCTGTAATCTGATGTTAAGGGTTAACTACTAAGCTGGTGGTCTGAACAGAGAAGGTTCACTGTAGGGTCAATTGCATACCGATTTTCCCACGACCGCATCACATTTGTTCCACACTTACTGCCTGCTGCATGCATGGTTATCTATTTTACCAAAGTGTGTAACCGAGTCATGGAGAAGGGTAGAAACTTGCAGAGTTATATCCCATGATAGATACAAATTATAGCTAAATGCCACATGATAGTCGATAATGACACGGCTATAGAGGTAAACAAAATCCAGCAGAATAAATGCCATAGCTGAATAATATACAGTAGGTTATGGATTGCAGTGCGTGGTGGTGGTAGGAGAACAAGAGTGGAATTAGGAGAAAGGTGATACTTATTGCAGAGAGGTTATAGCTGAACACATGAAGAGACACACCAGTACACGAAGTGGTACAGGAGATGAACACATGAAGAGACATACCAGTACATGAAGTGGTGCAAGAGATGAACACATGAAGAGACACAGTACATGAAGTGGTGCAAGAGATGAACACATGAAGAGACACAGTACATGAAGTGGTGCAAGAGATGATGAACACATGGAAGAGACACAGTACATGAAGTGGTACAAGAGATGAACACATGAAGAGACACAGTACATGAAGTGGTGCAAGAGATGAACACACCAAAAGACACATTAGTACACGACGAAGTGGTACAATGTCTCTGGAATCCGATGATCAAATTGTGGAAGACTTTACTCGGTGAAGATTATTAGTCTTGCTAGTCGCATATGTTATTACCACCATATAATGAGATCAGCCAATGGAAAGAGCTGACTTCTGAACGCCCTCATAGAGTGTGACAGCAAAGAGGATTTAAATTTAAACCAATCGACGTCAACCGCTAAATTACAAGAGATGGGATTGAAGATTGGAGTGACCAGAAAAGAACAGCAGAACAGGTATATATGAGTAGGCTCATCAATCAACATCGAACTGGTACGGTCGGTCGCTGGACGCTGTTGGAGTTATTGCGAAGAAGATCGGAGCAGATGTGGACATGCCAGGAGTGCAATGAAGATATTCCAAACTGAAACTAAACTGATGTGTTATATTACCATAACTTACAGTTCCTACGTTTTTTTTTAAAGAGAATTCTAATTAGTATTGTCTGCAGAGATGGAAATGCACCAACATGTTTTAACAAGAAATTGAGAGAGCTGACGTGCTCGTATCGTAGTCTCCGGTGAAGAGATCATTGGATATAGATACAACTTAAGCGAAATCAATGAACGTTTGATGTAGGAGGTCACCATAATAGCGGAGCCAGCAGCCTTGAGATTGCAGGAATGTGGAATCAAGTTGAAGGCGAGCATTGAATGGAGGAGAGAGGAAGGATGAGTCGCAGCTATAATCAGTAAGCAACGAGGGCAATGAATATACATTCTCTGCGCCATCTGATGAAAGAGACGTGAGCATATCCGGGCTATCTGATGACGCTTACACCTGAGTAAAGGAATTGACCCTCCTGCAAACTAAGGTTTAGAAATATGAAGTGACAGGCACTTCAAATCCTAAGGTGTGATAAGGTTACGGAAAATTGTATTTATTTATTGAACTGACACTCTTTCTGTATTATATTTATTTGAAATTCGTTTTCTTGTTGTCCAGAAATGCATGGGACCACCTTTGTAGCTAGCCTACTGCCAGGAACCCAGCTGTATAGCACTTCATTTTCCATTGACATGATACTTTCTGTAGCATCCTCATTCACATTGATGTTGTTTTACGATATGCTTGGAAGGGCGCGGTGGTCTCATTATTCGTTCCTCATTCTCGGACCCCCAAGATCCATACAAGTGAAAATGTATCTTTATATTTAGCTACTCCACGCCATTCAGAACTACAACACGGAGTAGGTAGCGCTTGCTCACAAAACTGACACCTAGACCAGGTAAAAAGAGAAGGTTGCAAGGCTGACAAAGTTTCAAATAAGCAGGATGGGCGTAATGCTGGGATCTGATAATAAAGAGCGGGTAAAAAACACACCGATGCGCATTTGGGAAAAGCATAAAAACAAAAGCATAGTAAATTGATTGGCAAGCATCCACACCTTCATCCCACGCTCCACGAGGTTCGTCCCTCGAAACTCGGATGCAGGTAACTCAATGTATAAAAGACATCACAGTTACGCAAACAGTGAAGGAAACCAGTTAGAAAGGGGAATATGTCCTGTTCAAGCACACCCTTCAAGACAGATAAATGTTTGGTAAGATTTGGCATATATATGCTGGCTAATGTGGCAACCTCATTTCGAAATATAACACGAGATTTCTTCTTCTTCTGCGTTCTCACTAGATTAGGATTTCGGATTCTCTAACAAAGGCAGCCGTCTGTCTCAGATTATCAGCCACGCCATACAGTTTGTCTTGGACACTAGTGTAAGTGGCCACCTCTTTCTTCTCAAGTTTGCATACTGGGGGCAATTCTGTAGGATATAATTCCTATGATTTCTGCTTCCCCGTTTGTGCCGACCTCTTCCTGCAGTAAGTTTTGGCCACCCTCGTGATGGTGGGTCTGACATTCTTACCGCGTGGCTAAATCTCAGAGGCAGATTGGCGACTGTAGAATCCGTTATCCCATTCCGCATTGTGAGGGTCGTTGCACCATGTTATGCGCCTTACGGCCTGGTGCATCCGTTTTCTGTAAGCATTTGTTTCGGGTTAGCATTCCCTAGCGGACACATGCATCCGATTTCAACCAAACCTCATTAGTCGCCTCTTACGACATGCGTGGCAGGTAACAGTGGTTCTATTCTTTACGTCCCAAATTTGGGCCCCGGTAACCACTCGGGCGACACGAGATTTAAGACAGGAGAAAAAACAAACCAGTAATGAATATCAATATCGGCTGCTGGGTCACTGATAGCAAAGTTAATAACACGCCGTGCTAGTGAAGACGTACAGTGGGAATTCCTGGGTTCGAGACCAGCTTGTACCCAAAATTATAAGTGTGCACAACAAGTGATGCAGTTAGACTACAGAAAACACTGATCCTTTACTTAGGTATCTAAATTACAAGTAGTTCTGAATCGGAGTAAAGTTCGCCTGAACCGCGAGGGACACGTGATAAGAAAATCAAGCGTTCACGCAAAAAATGAATCAAGAGTTTCATTATTAGGAGCTATAACTACATCTGAGTTCATAGCGGGCGAACGAGGACAAAAAAGCGAGAACACTGAACTCTATTCTACAACAGCAACTACATATTGTTGTACTGTAAGGTTTGCAGTTTATGTTCTACAGATAAAATAAAATATGATCTATGCTATATTTACTTAATGTACATTCTGACCATGCTAACCAGTCTGTACATTCTTCTTCACCCTTCGCCCCTAGGAAGCATAGGTCCGCAACCAAGGCCTTCCAAGCCCGCCTATCCAAGGCCATCTTTCCAGATCTCGCCACTCTCTACCCGTTTTTTTGCATTCCATCTCTAACTCCCGTCTCCAGGTGTTTCTGGGTCTTCCTTACTTCTATTGCCCTGGGGTTCCATCGAGAGCCTGTCTCAGTGATGCTGTCAGGGTTTCCTCAGTGTGTGTCCTTTTCCATCGTCACCTTCTGCTCATTATCTCCTGTCCCACCTGCCGTTGTCCTGCCCTATCCCACAGTTCTCTGTTTGTGGTCTTGTCATACCATCTCAAATGGAGTATCCTGCGTAGGCATCTATTAATGAATGTCAGTCAGTACATATATTATGGTAAATAATTATATTACAGATAGGGCCTTGGAGAAATAGTTTAGTGTCGACCCAAACGAACACAGATAGTGCCTGGGTATGATCGATTCTGTAATCTTACATGATATAAATGAGAACCTGGCATACTTAACTCAGTTCTTACCATTAACCACTTTAGTGGCTAACAAATGTATGCAAATCACATTTTTTAGTTCCAATAAAGTAACTTTTTATACAGGACACTTTCTGCTTTTACTAAACATTACAAGTTGTTTAAAAATAAGTTTTCATATAAATGGAGCTCTTTTTCATACCTCGAGGTATGACCGTCGGTACACGATGGATGATGTGGGTCAACATAACGACGACCGCCTTTACTTCCCAGTGCTTTTCCTAGTACCCGATTGAGGCTGGTTCGACCTGAGAGCAGTTACGGTCGGAAAAATAGTCCACTGTGGAATTGAACTAGGACTACAGCATAAAGAAGCGAGTTAACTACCAACTATGCTATCGCCGCTGTTTATTATGTTGAATAATATATTCAACACCGCGAAAAAGTTGGTTAGATGAGATATCAAAAAGCAAAAATAATCACATAAGCCACTAGATCAGCGCAAGACAAAAACAGAAAACCACGAACGACACAGGGTAACAACCCGGTAACAGTGTGACGACAAAAGAATATATATATATATATTAATACGAAACCTAATACATAACAACTTAAACACAAAATCTCCTGTGCTATAAAAATTATGGTGCAGTAAATAATTATTATCAGAACTTGGTAACGTTCACGGTATGGAAAGAGTTAAGAACAGGTAACATGAACCAGTACTGGAGCTTCATAGAATGAGATTTGCCATCGATATCTTATACATGTCTACTAAAATGCAGTGAACAAAAGGGCATTTGTTGTGAATGTCGTGGGTGATATTAGCAACACCGGTGACTTTCAATCTTCACTTCAAACAGATAAGTTGAAATGTTAAAACGAATGTGTGTATGTGGGTACAACTGGGAAGAAAACTTTATGTGTACAATTGGAAAGGCGAATTTACATGAACAACTGGAAAGGTGAATTTACAGGACAGTCGGAAAGGCGAATTTACACGGAGAACTGGAAAGGTGAATTTACATGGACAATTGGAAAGACGAATTTACATGACAACTGAAAATGTGAATTTACATGCACAATTGGAAAAGCGAATTTACATGAAAATGAAGAATTTCAGGACTGAACAACTGAATGGTGAATGTATGTTTACAACTGAAAAGAAGGACGTGTGTGTAGAACTGGAAATTCCCACGTATCAGTACACACCTCGTATATATAGATATATATTTATAAACACGAGGGCGAGTATATTCATATTATACTCAATGAGTTTAACATCCTGCATGCTGCAACCATGGATCCAAGCGCAGCCGAATTCACAATAAACTGCAGGAAGATAAAAGATAGTAAAAAAAAAACATTAAAAATCACAACGCCCTAACTTCTTGCCACCCCTGCATAAATTCCCAGAGCTATCTGAACGTGAATGCATCATCAGGCATGTCTGCACCGTGGCATCAGGTCAGACCAGGTGAAACTGCAGGTAAAAATCTCAGGTGATAATAGGGAAATGTTACCTCTAGATTCTAGACTATTAAAAGTTGTATTTCCTGAACACCGTTATAACAGGAGACATGGAAGGTAGTTTTGAATTAAATGGATATAACAGAGTAACATAGAGAAACAAAGAATGAAGTGGTTTGGTCACTTGATAAGAATGCATCCAAACTCCACAGTATACAGAGTTTTCTACAAAAGAACATCAGGAAAGACGGCGAGAGGAAGACCACGAAAAAGGTGGTTAGATGGCATAGCAGAATCCTGTAAAAGAGCAAAAAAACAATCACTTAAGTTAACCAGAACAGCGCAAGACAAAACAGAAAACCACGACACAGGGCAACAACCCGGTAACAGTTAGCTGACGAACAGGAAGCAACAAACCGGTAACAGTGTGACGACCAAAGAAGATCAGAGTATCAGCAAATAGTATTAATAAAAGTGGGAAGAGAGCAATGTTCAACAGTTTTAAAAAAAATCAACTGTGTGCTATCAGTGTCAGACCTGGACACTGACAACAAATTGGAAAAGAAGAGTCGAAACGACAGAGATGAATTGCTTAGGAAGAATTTTAAATGTGACAAGAAGAGATGTTATTAGAAACGACGAAATCAGAAGAAAAGGTGCGATCCTTGCCGGTGCTACAATATATGAAGAAATCACATGTCAAATGGTTCAGTCATGCATCAAGGTGACCACAAGACAGTTTCCTACAAAGGGCACCAGCACTCAGATACAGCTGCAATAGACATAGAGGACGACACCGTAAACTATGATTAATCAACATCGAATTGGCGTGTTGGGCCGCTGGACGAAGCTGGATTTGCTGAGGCGGAGATCGGAGCACCTATGGACATGTCTGGAGTGCTATGATGATAGTCCTGATATAACTGATAACTGTATTATGTTCGTATTTGTCGTTGATAATTATCAAATAATGGGTGGTGTGGCCAACATCGTACCGGCTTCTTTTACTTCTCCGTGCGTTTTCTGTTATTTAATTGAGGCTGGGTTTGCCTAAGTGCCCTTAGGGTCGGAAAAAAAATATCAATCCAGACTACGCGCCTAACAAGAACTAACCCCTACTCTATCGTGACGTATATATAAAATAAACCAATGTACAAGGTAGACAAGAAAGAAACACCACTCTAAAACGATAGGTAATGAGACACGTAGGTTCAAATCCCCGAACACTGAATTCATTGAAACATATATAGTATACTTGAAACATAATATAACAACTACAAAGAATAATTGATTACACAATCACATCTCGAATATGTCATACTCAAGAACAACGACATTCAGAAACACGAACTTCAATAATAGACAATGATGGCTGACTGAACTATACACCAGACAGATCAATGAGTAATCCTTGACTGAAATGGAATCTCTCTCAAAGACTAGGAATTGCAAAGATGAAAAACATATATATATATATATATTATATATATATAATATATATATATATATATAATATAATATATATATTACTCTGATAGTTAAACGTTACATAGGGCCTGCAAGTAAATTCTGCATACCGCTCTATCCTGGGCAACTCGTTCAATCTCTTCCATAGAATTGAGTCCGATATTTCTGACTTCTCTCAGCAAAGTTCGTTTCAGGGTTTTACTTGGGCAATTTATTGATCAATTGGCCTCCCACTTCAATGTCTACCTTGGTATTCTTTGATCATTTCTTCGCAAGGTGTGCTCAACATATCTCTATCTTCTCCTTCTTATAGCAGTTGTTACTAATAGTTGAGCAGATATTTCTCTGATTTCATCACTTCTACTGAATTCATCCCATTTTATGTTCATTATTTTTCGAAGACATCTATTTTCAAATGCATTTAACTTTCTATATCTTTAGTCATTTACCAACTCTCGCTGGCATTTGTTAGAATGTACACAACATTGGAATTGAAAATTCTTAATTTAGTTTTAGTACTACATAATTTGCAGTAGAGACTGGCAAATTAAAACTCATGAAACGTAAAAGAAACTATGAAAGCTGTAACTTACGTAAAGGAAATTATGAAAACTGTAACTAACGTAAAAGAAATTATGAAAACTGAAAAAATTCTAACTGTAAAAGAAACTATGAAAACTGTAACTAACGTAAAAGAAATTATGAAAACAGTAACTAACGTAAAAGAAACTATGAAAACTGTAACTAACGTAAAATAAATTATGAAAACAGTAACTAACGTAAAAGAAACTATGAAAACTGTAACTAACGTAAAAGAAACTATGAAAACTGTAACTAACGTAAAAGAAATTATGAAAACAGTAACTAACGTAAAAGAAATTATGAAAACTGTAACTAACGTAAAAGAAATTATGACAAAAGAAACTAACATAAAAGAAACTATGAAAACTGTAACTAACGTAAAAGAAACTATGAAAACTGTAACTAATGTAAAAGAAACTATGAAAACTGTAACTAACGTAAAAGAAATTATGAAAACAGAAATAAGACAACCTTGCATGATACATTTATTAAGTCTGAAACTTGGACAAGAATAATACTCTCCTGACAACTCACAAGTTATCAAGATAACAATAATGCTGCTTATTATGAGAATGCAAGATGTGGAAGTACAACACTATCAGACCAGATTAGAATAGTTGAAAAAAATGAAACTTCTAATTTAAATCCATAAATAAAGAAAATGGTCTCTGCTCACCAACACATTGTTACCAGTGCCAAACTTGGTCTCTGACAGCAACACATCACAGAAAGTTCACTAAAACTTTGTTACCAGTGTCAAACTTGATCTCTTACAGCAACACATCACAGAGAGCTAACCACGTGTGAAACGAAATGCTTGAGGAAGGCAGAGGGAGTCACCAGGAAAGACAGACTACGAAATGAGGACATCAGAAACAGAGTTGGCATAATTACATGCACCGAATACATCGAAAGACAACAAATGCAGTGGTTTGGACATTTAATGAGAATGAAATACAACCAACCACCAATAACAGCATACAATAAAAGAGATCGGGTACTAGAGTTAAGGGAAGACCAAGAAAAGATGGATAGACAATATCAAGACCACACTACATAAACACGGATATAACAAAACAAGAGCGACTCATCTGGTCCTAGAACGCAAAGTAAAGCTCGCATCCCCACACTTAACGGCAAGAGTGGACAGCCCAACTACATTTTACACCTGGGAATAGACAATAGACAAATAAAGAAAATAACGATAAGCGGAGAGCCGATAGCGAAGTGGACAACACGCTTCGCTAGTAACCATGCGCCGTGCTAATTCCGAGGTTCTATGCCAGCTTGGACTAAAACAATTTCGATGTGCACAGTTGGACTACATGTTTCCTGATATTTTACTTGGGGATCTAAATTACAACTACATCAGAAGTCGGAGTAAGGCGCGCCTAAATGGCGAGAGACGCGGATGATAAGGAAAGCTAGCATTCACGCAAAAATCAGTCAGAGGTGCCATATTGTGTGCCCTGACTACGCCTGAATTCATAGCGGGCGAATGAAAAAATAATAATATATATACACAAAATTCACACTTAGATGCAAGGTAATGAGCTACAAAATATTCAAATATGACAGAGGTACTGGAAAAAAATGCCCTTGATGAAACAACTAGATCTATATATAATTATATATATATATATATATATATATATATATATATATATATATATATATATATATATATATATATATGAGTTTCAAGTAAATAACTACGACTAATAATAATAAGATCTATATCCATGGACAAGAAACAACAACAACATCTGTTACAAGAAGGAAAAATTACTTCTGAGGAATATTCAGTTGAGTATAAACAACGACAGATTGGGTTATATTAGTATTGTCGATATGTGGCTTTGAATATGTATGACTGGAAAGTGACGCACATTACGTGGGATGTACGTGTGGGCGCGTAATTGTGCGTTTATATGTGTATGTTTAAATGTATGTTGTACTCACTGACTTAACTCGTGCCGTTGTATATATATATATATATATATATATATATATATATATATATATAAAAAAAAAAAAATATATATATACGGCTAAAATAGACGCAATGTACGTCCAAATACATAGAGATGTCAACTGCGCATATTAGAACTAGAAACGATGGCAGCTCTAAATTAGACCTTTAAACTAGTCTAGTTCTCCAATACTAAAAGTTATATCAAATAATTGATGACATACAACTACTCTAGTGCAAACTGGGGACAGTGTTCCCCATGCTCGACAAGTAAGAGAGGCATGGACTAGACCAAGTCAGTCATCCAATAAGTTGTGTAGATACCTGGGACAGTGTCCCCCCATGCTGGACAAGTAAGAGAGGCATGGACTAGACCAAGTCAGTCATCCAATAAGTTGTGTAGACACCTGGGACAGTGTCCCCCCATGCTCGACACGTAAGAAAGGAAGGAACTAGACTAAGACAGACACACAACAACAGTCGTAGAATCTGGTTAAATGTCAAAGACAGCAAACATGACAGAAATTGTATTTAAAATCGTGCGTACTCGAATAAAGCACTAACGAAATAGAAGTCAAACGAAGATGACAGCTTTCTTCGCCATGCTGATTTTCGACGGCATTTTGCCCCAGGTATGTTCTACTTATATTTATCTTCACAACCAGTGACGTCTTAAGTTTATCATATCCGTTTCAATGATGTGCTACCATGTTTATTATTTTTGGCATTACCGTATACCCCATCGAGAACTGTTGAAATGTTCAGTTGAAGGCTATGCGTAATTAAGATGAACGAATGAATAAGTTCAGAAAAAAAGATGATCAACTTAAAAGTGAACATAATGATATAAACACATAATAATGTCCAAAAGTGAATGATACTTTGAAAACTTTAACTTTTATTTAGAACAGAACCAATACTGCAAAGAGTTACGAGGCGCCAAGAGACTAGACCAGTGTTTCCCAACCTTTTTGTGCCATGCCCCACCTAAGCCTTTCTAAAATTCTTATGCCCCTATGTAACATATACATCATTTTTAATTTTCAAAAACTGAATTGTTCACTGAAGAAACTTAAATGATAAGTTTTAGGAAGAAATCACTAGGACATTGTTAAGGAAACACAGTAAGTACATTTTCACAATATATAATGGAGAATTGAAACTCAAGTATTTAATTTCCGTCTCCCCCATAACAATAAAACATCCCCATAATAATCAAATTGCCCCCATAACAATCAAATTGCCCCCTGTGAGGTGTAGGTCCCACGATGGGAAACACTGAACTAGACCTTCAAGACTACTCTAATTTTGCTAGAGTGCTAGATAAGAACTTTAACCAGTGCCACAAGATGGTTGTACTGAAAAATCATTCAGAAGGTAACATAAATAATGATTGAATATGGCCACTGCAGCACCAGTCAAACGTGAAGATAACATTTGTCCAAATACACCTGTTTTCCCATAACTAGAAAGTGTTATCAACCACAAAGGAGGAAGTGGATCTGACATTAAAAGCAGACTGAGTAAAGCACGAAAAGCATTCACGACTCTTGAGAAGGTCTGAAAATCAGACTAGTGCAGCATCAGAACCAAGAAAATATATACTGCAGCTGTGTGTATCAACTTTACTATACGGATCAGAATGCTGGAGAATAACAGAACAAGATATGTCTAAACTCTTCACATTCCATCCACACAACTTGTCTGTAACAGATATTACGTGTGTTCTGGCCAAATACTATTTCTAACCAAGAACTGCTTGTACAGTGTCAACAAGAACATATGAGCACCATTCTCCAAAAGAGACGCTGAAGATGAGTAATGTAGACTGTCACAAAAACTGTAGGAGATTGACACTAGAGGGTTAAAAAAACGTGAAAGACCCAAAACGATCTGGAGGAGAAAAGTAGAGCAAGAACTGAAAGAAATGAATCAAAGTTGGAACAATATATAGGACGACCAAGAACAATGAAGAATGCTGTGCATTAAAAAAAATTCCATAAGCACCAGGGGCGTCGTCACATGTTAGAGAGAGAGGGGTGCTATATTAGAAAGTCTCGGAATGACCGATGATAGACAGGACTAGACTGAGAACTAAGAGTTCTCACAATCAACAGATAGCATACAACGAATTTGTAGATCTCGTACAAACAATAGGTGACAGAAAGGTATATGATATTTCTGGTTAACCTGTACACCCCATGTTGTTAGACGCAAGCAATGTCCCAACGTTCGGGGTGGTGTCTCACTTCTTCTTCACCTTTAAACTCCCAACGGAGCACAGGTCTTCAACAAACTTCTTTCAGCTCTTCCTCTCTCCTGCCATCCCTTCCAATTCTTTCCATGATTTACCTATCCTTTTAATATCTGCCTCTAGCTCTCTTCTCCAGGTATGTCTAGGCCTTCCCTACTCCTCTTTCCCTGCGGGTTCCAAAACAGTGCCTGTCTTGCAATGCTTCCGGTCGGTCTTCTCAATGTATGTCCCATCCATCGCCAGCGTCTCTTCCTTAGCTATTTCTCTGAGTTCCTCGTTCGTAATCGTATCACTTGCAGGAATGTTCAGTGCCCGGAGACCACTACAGACATCTTACAAAACTGAATGACAGATTTTGTCTCGAAAAAAGTAGATGTCTGTTCATTCCAGTAATTCTGTCCTGAACGGCTGTGATGGTGATATACAAATCTGGAATACTTTCCCAGAGAGGATGATTCAATGTCTGGAATACTTTCCCAGAGAGGATGATTCAATGTCTGGAATACTTTCCCAGAGAGGATGATTCAATGTCTGGAATACTTTCCAGAGGGATGATTCAATGTCTGGAATACTTTCCCAGAGGATGATTCAATGTCTGGAATACTTTCCCAGAGAGGATGATTCAATGTCTGGAATACTTTCCCAGAGAGGATGATTCAATGTCTGGAATACTGCAGTAAGACCACATAAACCGAATCTGAGTAGGACCGTTGTAACTTACGTTATTGCACACAACGCTTAAATCTTTAGAGTTACCTGAGCAGGGGCGGCTCGTCATTAAAGGCCAGTGGGGCTTGGCCCCACCAATAATCGAAAGGGGAAACTTCCCGGAATAGACAAATAATAGTAAATACTCCAAAAACCATGATTTCCCCAAAAGTTTATGTCTGGTCCCACTAAGAAAAATGACTACGAGCCGCCACTGTACCTGAGTATGCAACCAATTCAATTATACCTTCTCATAAATAATGACGTAGAGTGCTACAGTATCGTAGTTGTTAGTCAACTCGCTTCTTATGCCATTGCTTCTGGGTTCAATTCCACAGTGGGTGTGGAATTTTTTCCGACCGTAACGGCTCTCATGTCGACCCAGTCTTTTCCTGGGTACCAAGAAAATCACTGAGAGCGTGATGTTGACCATATCACCCATCGTGTGTTAACGGTCAATGAAAAATACGGGCGTAGCACCGCATTACCCTATATACAAAGGGATATTAATTTTTTTCCCGATCCAGAAGCACTTGAGCTGAAAGCTCTTCGGCTCGGTGTCACGGACATCGTAACCCTTCGGCTCGGTGCCACGAACACCGTAAATCTGGGGAACCTGTAGCTTTTCTGCCAGTCCGCGGAGTTGAACCCGCACTTACAGAGGACTAGTCACACGTAGTCCAACGCTCTACGAACACGCTGGGCACACAAACGGGTTATGAAAAGGGTTCTTTACTTAAAAAAAAAAGTATAAATGACTTGCCACCTTAACCAGTAAAGACAGATGGGCGCGAATGGCAAGAACATCCGCATTACACTCATCCATGCGTGTTGTAAAACGGGGATTTTACTTAAAGTTGCGCATGGGGCGAGCAACATTATCATGTCAATGATACATGCTCTAAAAGCCACAAAGGCAAGGATATAAATGCATAGACAGCAGGATCCCTACAATTATGCAAGCTTCTACGGTGGCCTTATGCTCATGTTGGTGTCAAATGAGAAGTAGAAAGAGAACATG
The DNA here is from genome assembly GCA_020796225.1 of Arion vulgaris. Classification (NCBI taxonomy): domain Eukaryota; kingdom Metazoa; phylum Mollusca; class Gastropoda; order Stylommatophora; family Arionidae; genus Arion; species Arion vulgaris. Next base: position 43,499,475 of record CM036765.1, on the reverse strand, counting down.
GCCGAAAAAATCTGATTTGATATGGAGACAAAAATCAACTGCAGTAACAAGTGAATGCTTTACAATTGAAGAATACTGGATGTCCAGTTAGAACTGACTATGTAAGAGTCACTTGCGAGGACTGATGACGTCAGAAAATAAAGCCCTTTACATAACAATAAATAGGAATCATAACATATAGGAAAGTGTGTGTGTTTTCTCATAACAACAGATAGGAAAGTGTGTGTGTGTGTGGTTTCTCATGACAACAGATAGAAAAGTGTGTGTGTGTGTGGTTTCTCATGACAACAGATAGAAAAGTGTGTGTGGTTTCTGATGACAACAGATAGGAAAGTGGTGTGTGTGTGTGTATGTATGTGTGTGTGGTTTCTCATGACAACAGATAGGAAAGTGTGTGTGTGTGTGTGTGTGTTTGCTCCTGATATGTGAGTCCCGTGTAACGAGCAGCTGTTAGATCCTTTCATTGGTTCACTAAAGATAAAGGAACAAAACTAGAAGATGTAGTTAGTGAAATCGATACTGAAATACTTCATAGTGGAGTAAACCACTCGAAATTATGATGTCTCGGTCACGGTCACGCCTGCATAATATGAACAGTTAGCATACAACGACAAACAGATAGTACACACCGACCAACAGATAGCTCACAACGACAAACAGATAGCACACACCGACCAATAGATAGCACACATCAACCAATATATAGCACACAGTGACCAACAGATAGCACACAGTGACCAACAGATAGCACACACCGACCAATAGATAGCACACATCAACCAATATATAGCACACAGTGACCAACAGATAGCACACAGTGACCAATAGATATCACACACCGACCAATAGATAGCACACATCAACCAACAGATAGCACACATCAACCAACAGATAGCACACATCAACCAACAGATAGCACACATCAACCAACAGATAGCACACAGCGACCAACAGATAGCACACATCAACCAACAGATAGCACACAACAACCAACAGATAGCACACATCAACCAACAGATAGCACACATCAACCAACAGATAGCATACAACGACAAACAGATAGTACACACCGACCAACAGATAGCACATCGACAATAGATGCACAGCGATCAACAGATACTTACATCGACCAATATATAGCCACATCGACAATAGATAGCACCATCGGTCAAAGATAGCACACATCGACCAATAGATAGCAACATCGACCAATATATAGCACAAGATCACGATAGACACATCGACCAACAGATAGCTCACATCGACCAATAGATAGCACACATCGACCAATATATAGCACACAGCGATCAACAGATAGCACACATCGACCAATATATAGCACACAGTGACCAACAGATAGCACACAGTGACCAACAGATAGCACACACCGACCAATAGATATCACACATCGACCAAGAACACACCGACCAATAGATAGCACACATCAACCAATAGATAGCACACATCGACCAACAGATAGCACACATCAACCAACAGATAGCACACATCGACCAACAGATAGCACACATCGACCAACAGATAGCACACATCAACCAACAGATAGCACACATCGACCAACAGATAGCACACACCGACCAACAGATAGCACACATCAACCAACAGATAGCACACATCAACCAACAGATAGCACACATCGACCAACAGATAGCACATCACAACGAAGCACTCAAACAGATAGCACACATCAACCAACAGATAGCACACAGCGACCAACAGATAGCACAGAATGACTATCATATAGCACACCAAGAATCAGAACATACACAAATATGGACGCAACAGCTAAATAGAATGCAGTTTTACACGTTTAATGAATAACAAGCAAATAGACTGGAACCTGGCAAACGGAAAACGACATTAAAACTGTATTGCATTCTTACTTCTGTACAACTCATTCACTCAATCTTTTCAATAGGAGATGACACCAGTAAAGTATGATAAAAAATGACGACATGTGTATATTATTGATATATACGACTGGCGTTAACAGGCAAGAAACACAGGGACTGACGGAGCCGATGTCAGGCACAAGTAACCAGGACTGGTCAACACCCTTCTGTCTCCAAGTTGTAGTTATAGTAACAGACTACATCACAGCAGGTCTAAGCGGGTAAGAATTGAAGGGGAAGACTGCATAAATGCTGTACTGCAAACATGTGTCAATAAGTAAGCTAGGTGTGGATATATATATATATCATAACCTCGTTGTCAATTGCGATATAAGGTAAAAAAACACAAAAAACTAACAATATGAAATTAACATATCAAATATGAGGGGAAGAACAATGTTTACAATATTACAATGCTATATAAGTACGGAGCAAGAGGAAGAACACGCAAAATTTGTAGCGAAATTTACGCCCGAGTGGTTACCGGGGCCCACATTTGGGGTGTAAAGAATATAACCACTGTTACCTGCCACGCATGTCGTAAGAGGCGACTAAGGAGGTTTGGCTGAAATCGGATGCACATGTCCTAAATGTGTATAAGTCTATGCGTTGAGGGGCCTACCAAACCAATGTGCAACGTATACACGTTTTTGGCAAAGATCAAACATATCACAAAGAGTGATTAAAATTGGTCGTAAAGAACGAACGCAAAGAAGAAGAAGATGTAGCGACGGTATGAAGAACAGCCATAAGAAATTGAATAACAGCTTACAAAATGCATTAGAACAAGCACACACAAGACCACTACACCCCCAACACTTCTATAAAGAAGTAAATGGTGGAAGAGAAGAAGGTGTATAAAGGTACGTTCTGCGCCTAGTTCTGCATCTAGCACAGTTGGTGGTTGGATATTCTCTCTTAGGAAGAGCGAAAAAATGAAAATTAGTATCCTACTGATGATGATGATGACCCGTAGAACACACTAGCCAACTACACTTACCAGTGGTGTATATCAGGAAACTTTGACCGCGAAATCAATGGCTAACGGGGCTTTGGCGCGCATAGGGGATGGACTTCTAGGTCAATTTTGTTGCTGTCCAAAGTAGAGAGCGAACCCGAATAAAAGCATGCACCAACCTGATGTGCTCGTCTACAGGTCTGTAAACGCAGTCTATTCGCTCGCAACGATTTCCGCCCTACGGAGCAAACCTCATACCGAGGACAAGTGACAAGACTGCTGCAATAATATCTGAAGAAAATTGTAAAGTGTGGTATGGCGACAATATATATATGTATATATACACTAAAATTAGAGTTTTGATTATGAACCAATCCGGACAATATAAACAAAGATTACAGTTTGATTGCGAGTGGATAATATTTACTAAAATGAGAGTAGCTATTGCCATGGGACAATATATACTAAAATGAGTTTTGATTACCGTGGGACAATATATACTAAAATGAGAGTTTTGATTACCGTGGGACAATATATACTAAAATGAGAGTTTTGATTACCGTGGGACAATATATACTAAAATGAGAATTTTGATTACCGAGGGACAATATATACTAAAATGAGAATTTTGATTACCGTGGGACAATATATACTATAGTCTGTCCATTAATTCGTGAGCACGTTTGAAATTGATTTTCTCGAAAACTACCTGTTGGATCTCAGTGATTTTTGCAAGCAGCCTTAGAATATCCATGACGCTAGAGAAATATTTTTTCCAAGAAAATTTGATGTAGTTTGAAATATTTCTTCTTCAGGTTATATTAAAATCAACCTCACCGGATTGTACACAATAGTAACAGATCTACGGTACACAGACGCGTTGTTCTAAAAATACATTATGGTAACATTGAAATATCGTGAGTAAACAACAATTTCACGGAATTCCCGTGCACCTAACCAGTCGACTTTGAAAGCGGAAAGCATATGACGTTATAATTGGGACACCGTTGTATAGTTATAGGTGTATCTCGCTATTTGTATGAAGCTATTGTATCATATTTGTTGGCTTATCAAAACTGACATTGATATCACATTCATAATGAGTCTGAAGTGCACATTTATAACAATGCAGAAGGTTACAGTTTTACTATACCAACACTTCCGTAGGGAATCTAAGAGAGGTCATCTATATTGCGATATTCATAACCCTGAGAAACGAACGCAACTGGCGCTTGGTCTGAATAGAGAATCCTTTTCCCGATGGATTAAACAGGACACAAAGTGCACTAATGTCAAGCAAGGAAGGAAAAGAACAATTGACGACTTTGACATAGATGTCATAAGACGGAGCTCTTGAAAATGTTTGCGATAAATCAACTTGTTACTCTCAGGAAACTGAAATTAAAACTGCAATCAGATTGCAGCATAGACATTTCTAAAAGTACTCTATGGAAAATTGTAAGAGCCGCCGGCTTCACCTTCAAAAAAACTATAGGCGGCAGGAATATTATTTGTGAAAAGCCACATTTAATTGCTGCCCGAAGTAAATACCTGAGGCAGATCCGTGAGCGGCGGAGGCAAGGCTATGATATTGTATATTTGGACGAATCCTGGGTCAATGCTCACCACACCAATGCTAAAGAATGGCAATCAGTAGACGGTGAACAGAAAAAAAAATACCAAGCAGCAAAGGCCAGCGTATTATACTAACACATGCAGGAAGCAGTGAAGAAGGTCTTGTCCATGACGCTGGACTTATTTTCCAATCAAAAAGTACCGACGGTAGGGACTACCACACAGAAATGAATGGACATATTTTCAGGCACTGGATGGAGAAAGATCTACTTCCAATTCTAAACAGACCATCATGCTTGATAATGGATAATGCATCCTATCACAACGCAGTATCAGCGGAAGACAAAGCACCAACTGCATCAAATACAAAAGATCAAATTAGGACTTGGCTTGCTAAGGAAAATGTCAGCTTCGATGATACATATTTGAAACCCGCGTTGTTGCACCTGGTGAGGATGACAAATAAGACAAAGGTGTTTCATATTGACAAAATCATTGCGGAATACGGCCACACGTCTTTGCGACTACCTCCATATCATGCTCACCTCAATCCGATAGAGCTTGTCTGGGCTAAAGTAAAAGGGCAAGTTGCCGAACAGAACAGGACGTTTAAAATGTGTGATGTTGAAGTTCTGACACGTGAGTCCCCTCAATGATAGACATGCAGTTCTGGAAGAAGTGTGTTGAACATGTGCTCGAGAGGAAGACGAGTACTGGCACCGAGATGGTTTAAAATTTGTCCAGCCAGTAACAATTATCAACCTCATGGAATCGTCAGATTCGGGATGATACAAATCATATTTTGATTACAGACTGAGAAATAGCAACGTATACATTTCCATATCCAAATGCGTCTACCATCATACAATTTGTGGTGAAGTTAAGACACCCTGGGGTCTAATGGTGACCGAAGGAGAGGACTAACTGTTGCATATTGTATCCAAGTTCACGATTGCACATAAAGGGCAACACACTTCATTACTTGACCTATCAAGTTAATATGGAGATACACCTATGAATAGAATTGACATGGACAAATTCTAGGGATTACTGTAAAATCTAAAATTTAAGCCCCCGTATTTGCAATTGTCATAAAAGATCAAAGGAATTCGCCGATGTGCAAAATCCGTAGCATCTATGGACTACTGGTTAGCTTTATTTTAGCTTCATGGATATTCTAAGGCTGCATGCAAAAAATCACTGATATCCAACAGGTAGTTTTCGAGAAAATCAATTTCAAACGTGCTCACGAATTAATGGACAGACTATAAAATTAGAGTTTTGATTACCGTGGGACAATATATACTAAAATGAGCACACTGGTTGTCGCTGGCAAAAACAAATGTACTTATATCACTTAAATCAAAATGTACATACAACAAACTAATTAAACTAGTAAACAATTGTGTCAGAAAAGTAATACGGTATTTCTGAAACGTTGATATGCCAGCATCACATTTTCCACCGGGAATTCATATGAGTGACTAAACTACGTGATCTGATGGCAACACCCATTCCAAGATGAGTAGTCCATCATTTTGTCTTCTAGAACAGTCTAGTATTGTTTTCATTGCGTCCCTGACAACACCTCTGACGTCACTGATAACAAATACTGTATCGGCTACTGTCGTTCATTTTGGAATTATCAGTAATGTTGAGCGGCGAGGTTGGGGGTGGGGTGCAAGAAAATTAATAATGACGCATATACATCAGTTCATTTTCTTAAATAGTTAGTCTCTGTGGGTGATCGGTTCACATTCCGTGTCCTACAATCTGGATATTTTCAAGTGATCCCTGATGTCAATGTCCGTGAGATGTTATTCCTAGTTCTATCGGAGACGGAAGATACAACCTAGGTTACATATTTAAGATGAGCACTTATAGAACAATTGACAGATACAAATAAATAAAATTAGATTGGAAAGTCGCAAAATCAATGCGAATACAAGTAACTTTTTTTTTAATTCTCGAAATCACATCGGAGACCGTCGCCGGTACTACGAAGTTCGTGCACTGCCTCTGAGATCTTCCTGTATGAGAAAGTCATCATAGAACACATGATTATTCACCAAAACGCAGTACTTGTAGTCCTATCAATAATAAATAAATTAAATATCCTTGCGCTAAACTCGGTACGGAACACTTTGCTGGACACTACACATTTGAGAAATACACACCTAGATCACTCCTTTATTAACACGTTATCCTAATGAATCATAACTAAAGACGACTACCATGGTTACTAAAACTGCAAATAATTTAAAACAGCTAATACATACATTTTTAACCAATTTGAAAACCATAGTAATATCACGAAGTCGAGAAATGCAATCACAATGAACAATAACAATACGCGCAAAGTATCCCTTGAGGACATGCACTTTACAGACAAGTGTCGTCCAGCTGAACAGGAGATAAAACAATGAACGCGCGGAAATGTAGCGTAATCAACTATTCATTTCACACACTTGAAAAGCAAGCACATTCAGCGGAGAACGACACACTAAATAAACAAAGTAAAATGACGCAAGTTACAAAGGAAAAAAAAGCCACCATTTATTATCACTACCACTAGCAGCATCACTAGTTAGACCTGGTGGGAAAACAAACTGGCTGCTCCACTGGCGCAGCGCAACAGGTAAGAATGAACCAGACCCTACAGTCCAGGCCGAGGAGTAGTAAAGACAGCGCGGGCTGGATGGGGTCTCAGGTGAAATAGAGTTGTATCCTTCGATTTCTACCCTCGCTCCCACACTCGGTTAATTCACGGGAGCCGATCCCGTGATTCATTTTACGTGTATACGCTACGAGCAAGACACCCGTACTGAATTTCTTAATGAATCAAGTTTCGGGGTGTCCATGGACTCTTCCCTCTCTCGTTCTTGACATCCGCCTTTGTGTTTATTTTTTCATAGCTCGGAACCCACCATTCCCTCTTCTTTCTCGATTGTTATATTTTTGTCCGTGCAGAACTTCATTTAAAAACCACAACATATGCATGCCTCTCTTTCTCATAGAAAGAACACTGCTAATCAGATTAAATGTCTACACACATTTCTCTGTCTCACTCTCTCTCTTTTCACCGTCTCCCAGCGTATGTATTTGTATTTATTGTTAAGAAAGTGTGCATTTCATTTCTTTCTGGTCTCTGTTTATATCTTCTGTACTGGACTTGTTACAAAAATTGTATGAAAGCAAGTCTATGTATATATATTTCGCTCGTTATAGTTTTCTGATTTCTCTAACATATCTATCTATCCAGTGATCTATATCATCTATACCATCTATATCTATCTAGCTACCCATCCCCCCTATATATCTATCTAGCTACCCACACCAACTATCCATCCAACTATATATCTATCTAGCTACCCACCCACCCAACTATCCATCTAACTATATATCTATCTATCCACCCATCCTTCCACCCATTAATACATCCACCCACCCGTCCGTCGGTCGGGTCTTTCCTTCCTTCCATCCATCCATCTATTATCTATCTACACACCTATATATATAGTTTATAAACATATTGCTATACATCATCATATAGTTTATCACGTTAAATATTCATTTCTCCCAACGCCTCTCTCTCTATGTCTCTATTTCTTCTCTCTCTCTCTCTCCATGTTTCTCTCTTTCTCCCTCGGTAGTTCAGAAAATATGAATGCTGTTAATCAGATCAATAATTATCAAATTATCGATATATTTCTTCTTTGATCTCGCCATAATTTAGTCCAAAAATAGTTGCTATGGTTTTAAGTGTGTTTAACAAATTCTATACAACAGGAGAGAGGGAAGTATAAAAATACACAGAGAAGAGATATGGAGGCAGAGATGAACGATATATAGAAGGGCTTGAAAGAGTTGCAAGAGATAGCTAAAGATAGGAAGACAGCATGAGTTAGTCGAGAGCATATCGTGGTTATAAAGACACAAGTGAGTGAGTGAGTGAGAGTGAGTGAGGAGAGGGGTGAGAGAGAGAGATTATCATCATCATCATCAAATAGCTTGTCCTGAGCAGAACTTTGCCACCCTAACAGCCCTTCGGAGTTTCTCTCTCTCATATGCCAGATGTCCCGCCTCTGTAGCCGCCATGAGAGAGAGAGAGATACTATATATATATACACACATCCTCCTATCGCCATTGATAGTTCTGAAAATAATATTGATACTAATTATAATTTGTTATCATTTTATTTAAACCCTGACAATCTTTCATATGACCAGTAAAAGCTGTCATAATGCTACAGTGCAGTATACGCCAGTCTTTCTTTCTCCCAATCCTGTCTTGCCTTACAACATCAGGATAAGAAGAGACTTCTAGAAGGAAATAAAGAAGTAAAGATTTCTAGAACGACCCCAACAAATTGTCATTTAGCACATATGGACTTCATGAGCATCCATACGTTAAGGTAAAGATGGGAGGGTGAGGCGCAAGTACCACCCTTGACATTTTTTTAATAAAACAGTTTTATGCAGAAATGGTCTCTATTTTCGCGGAGCAAAACTAATAACTAAAATTATTTAAATTTAATTTGCTCCTCCCTGGACAAGTTTTAGTGGATGCCCATGACGTACTTAATTCACAAACATGACGTAGCACAACCCGTAGAGCGCCCGTGTATTAAAGGAACAGCTGTACATGAAACGAAGCGTTTCCAATCCCTCCCTTTTCGTGTCCACAATTTTTCTTGTCCTAACAACATGTACTATTATTTCTGAGGGTCATATAGGACTTACACGAGAGAAACGACATCGGTAATCACTTGAATACAGTGCGGGTTACACACGAGATGCGTAGCAAGTGAAAGTTCTAACAATCTAAGGGAGACACCAGGGACAATTAACATAACAATAAATAGTTAAACTAGTGTAACTAATACTACACAAGTTAATGACGCCGTGGCCCCCTGTAACATTATACAGTTCAGCTCATTTTAAAAATCGGAAATCCCGTTGATGTGGGCTGACATTTATATATGTTTGATAGAACGTTGTAAGATTGTAATTTTACATAATTATACGATTCAACGGCTGTTTGTTGATGAAAAGTGTTAATAATACTGATATTCCTTAGCGTTACATTTTATATGTGACATAATATCGCTCGCTTCTCGATCTTTTGGCTAAAATCAAAATGTAGTGCCCAGTTGATCACGGCGAAAAGGTGGTAACTTTCATAGGGTCAATAGGCAACTAAAAATAGTAATCCAATTCCGAGTTCTTATTCGAAAGAATGACAACGCTCGAAGTTTTACACGTTTCAAACGTAGCTAGGTCCACCCGCTGCAGCACTAACGGTCATGTTTCAAACGTAGCTAGGTCCACCCGCTGCAGCACTAACGGTCATTTCAAATAACAGCGTAGCAAATCGAGTGCGGGTTCAAAGTGCTAGGCCAACCGCAACGTACAATCGCTCTTCAAGGCTCGGCCCACATACACTAAAGGTCGTGGTTTAACAAAGTAGGATATGGAGCGTTCGTAGAACTAAGGTCTTTCAAAACGAACAAGTCCATGAGACAACGGTCATGTTTCAAACGTAGCTAGGTCCACCTGCTGTAGCACTAACGGTCATGTTTCAAACGTAGCTAGGTCCACCCGCTGCAGCACTAACGAGTAAGTAAATAAAAAGCGTCGCAGAAATCGGATGTGCTGGTCTACTGTATGCGCATAACTGGCGCAACGTACAATCGATCTTAGAAGCATACAAATTTCACATACAAATCATACAGATTTCACATACAAATCCCAAAGTGTGGTTTAACAATTGATCGATATGGAGCGTTCGAAGTCGAAGAATAAGGTTTCTGACAAGAAACGAACAAGCTATGAGACAGCCATTTTAAAACTATGAAAACGTATGCAAGAAAGACTTGAAGGCGCTTAGCATAGATACTGGCCATCTGAAAACTGAATGAAAACGTAAAGAAAGACTTGAAGGCGTTAGCATAGATACTGGTCCATCTGGAAGCATGATCTGAACAGTTATCTGAGAACCAGTAAAAAAAAAAGACTAAGGCAGCTCTCTGATAGAAATACGCAGCCGTGAGAAAGCAGTAACTCGAACAACCCCACCCCTGGGCGCTGCTACAGCTGCATCCATTAGCCCTGGAGACTAACAGGATGCAATCATCATCAATACGTGAGAGAGACCACCATTGACAATAACGTTTGCTCAGTATGTCTGTCACACAACAACTGTATTCTTATATATCTCATATTTTAATGTGTCCCCCAGCGACCCTTCCTCTGTCTAGTAGTCAACTTCAGCAACGTCTTTGTCAATCTTGTGAAATGGATCGAGTCCACCAAAGGTCATGCTACCTTCACGAGTTCCGGTGGGAAAATTATGAATGAAGACAGCAACAGGTGATAGCTAACGGAATGGAATTGTTGTTGGTGGGAAAAAGTAAACCAACAGAATGTGAGTAAAGAAATAAAAATGGTGGTTGAAGGAGACAGAAAGGAAAGTGACAGAGAGAGTTGAATAAATTGAGAATTACTAAAGAAAAACTGACCAGGTATGGAAACAAAATTATCATAGTTATAAAGTTAATTGCATTTCCTTTACAGGACTGCAAATCAACCTCAGCTTTTTAATGTTGTTTGTGATTTTTCTAGGCATTATTACGTTCAGTAGTTTGCCATTGCTTTCTGAACGGTGGTGCCATCGTCCTTTGTAAAATCCACGCGAAACAATTTCAACCACATTGTCCGCAGCGTGATTCGAACTCAGAACGTCGGGGTTAATAGACCGAGTCACTATCCCCTAAAGCCACAGACGTCACCATCATAGTTATAAAGAGAAGATAAATATAAGATAAAAATGAGTGTCATACAACAGAAATATGTGTGTAGATAGATTGTAGATGTTATTGTTAAAAATTCAGCTTTTTCTACCGGTGAAACAATAGGTTATCAATTAGAGAGAGAATTATTATCGATTATATTGTAGCATGTCTGCTATGTGTGTGTGTGTGTGGGGGAGCGTATCTTTGGCGAAGTGGTTAAGACGTTTGCCTGTCGCTCTGAAGGTTGTGAGTTTAAATCCGGTCCGAATCGCATGCTCATTTTTTCATGAGATCCCTATGATTATTGCTGGAGCTACGGAGTTCGTGCCTTGTACAAAACTCGATTTCTGCTGACAGCGACTGAGCAATATGTGGAAACCCAGTGTAATGAAGCCAATCCTTCACATTTAAATCCATTGATATGTCAGATATGAATGTCTTCATATGAACAATCACATCAAAGTCCATGTTACAATAGTATAACTTCAGATTTGCTATTTTCATGTCAGGTTTTGTTATTTGTCAAATATTAATTTTCGTCTGTATAAATGTTTGCTTTGTTGGATGCGTAAACTTTGGACGAGATATTCGGATGTAACTGCCCTACATGCTGTACGGGCCTAACAGGTGTGCCCTATTCTCACGTTCTCGGCGCAAACCACACAAATCACAAATAGTTATCAACTTTGTTGTTAAGATCAAGCGCAAAAAAGTCCACCATGAGTTATACCAACATGTTTGCCTAAAAGCTTGCTAGAAGATGGGTTCTTGTACCTACAAAACAAGAATACTCCTGAAAGGAACAGAAAGATCATCGCATAGTTGCGAGATTTTATAATTTATTATAGATCTAACTCGGCCAGACTTTAGAATGTTTTCACATTTGTTTCAATAGACCTGTATTTTTATATGAAATTAGATAACTCCAATTTGAACAACATATTATTAGTAGAACAAATCGTTTATCAAAGATAATAAGCTACAAAGTAAACTTCAGAACAACATATTATTAGTAGAACAAAGCGTTTATCAAAGATAATAAGCTACAAAGTAAACTTCAGAACAGCAACACGGGGTCGCCGATATCGAAATCGATAACACGCTTCGCTAGTGACCACGGGCAGTGCTATTTCCGGGGGGTTTAGAACAGCTTGAAAATGAAAATCGTGGCATATCCTAAAGGACGTAGCCATCAACCACAGTAAACGAGTCGTTGATTTTCTAGGCATCACTTATACGTTCAGTAGTTGCCATTGCTTTCTGAACGGTGAGGTCTATTTTTACCTTTGGTAAAAATTCCCACGGAAACGAATTTGCTTCCAAATTTGCCTACCATGAAGTTTGAACCAGGTACGCTTGGGTTCGTGGTGGAGCTCACTACCGCTTAACGAGAACAGCTTACCAAGAAATAATGTCGGTGCGCACATGCTACGCGCTTGAATTACATATTTCCTGATCCTTTACTTGAGGATCTAAATTACAAGTGCCTCAGAGTTCGCCTGAATGCAGAAGAACACTGATAACATGGAAAGCAAGCCTTCACGCAAAAAAGTATCGGAGGTCCCATGTTAGGAGCACTGACAACACCTGAATATAAAGCGCGAACGTTGAAAAAAAAAAAAGAACGAACAGCAACATAAGACCTACACAAAATATCATATAGCAAAAAATCTGTCAAAATCCGTGACAAATAACATAAGAAAATTTGTAACATTTATTTCAATGGAAAAAAAATTACCTCTGAAGTTAGAAAGACAAACACTGGATATGATTATGGAAAAGACTCCTCAAAGACCTAAGCAGAACAGACCAGGTCATTATATTTCGACTACGCACCGGACACCGCAGACTCAACAATCACATATATAGACTAGGAATAAGTCAAACAGCTCTCTGCCAGTGTCAGCAGGCGGAACAGACACCAGAGCATATCCTGCAAGACTGTCCTCTCCTGTATGAACTGAGAAGCGACATGTGGCCACACCCAGTCGACCTGAAAACTAAGCTTTGGGGAAACCTGACAGACCTGAAGCTGACTGCCCAGTTTGTGGTCCACAGTAAATAAGCGCATGCCAGAGATCGCTGAAGAAGAAGAGTAAGCTCCCTTAATGACGTGGGACACTAGAGATAAGGAATGCAAGCTGTCACAGAAATATCGGTCACAGGTGCCATATTATGTGCAATGACTAAGCCTGAATTCATAACGGTTGACCCCCCAAAAAAGAATCATTCATTACCAAAATATTACGAGAATAATATAAGAATTTTAAACCAAAGAGATAAAGTACTTAAAAACTACACAGGCCCATTATATGAGATTCCGTTATACAGGGTGTTCAAGATAAAAGCAGCCTCGTCGTTAACGAAGCATCGTCGTCAAGGGAGCTAATTTGGCATATGTTTATGAAAATGAGAAGGTTCAGTTATGACGTAGTATAGGTCAAGGTTGTGTAATGGTGTGTAACTTTAGTGCGGGAAGGGGCGATGAACAAATGTGACTAGGATGAGCTAGTCAGAACAGGTTTAAATAGTAAATATACACATCGTAATAAGTAACTGGCAACTTTTGATTTGTCACTCGGGCTGCTTTTATCTTGAACACCCTGTAGAACAAAGAAACACTAGTTGAACATAGAATTATGCGTTATATTTTCTGTTAAAATGTTTGCTATTGACGATAGTGAGAACATCACAAGATGTCAAAACTAATGTCAGGGAGTGTTCACATAAAAAAAGTTTGCCCACTGGGCAAAATTTACACACAAACAAACTTGTTTTCAAAGAAATCTTCACCTGAGGTCAGAGAAGGCACGGCACGCCTGTTTGACAGGGGACACTGTTAATGAGGAAAGCAAGCTTCACGCAGAAATTAGTCAGAAGCGATATACCAGGCGCAATGGCTACTTCTGAATTTATAGCAGTGGAGCACAGAAGAAGAAAGAAATCTTCGATCTGGAATAATTATTCCCCCGTTTTTCTATTTATAAATAGAACTGTGGGCGTCTGTAGCTTAAGTGGTAGTGAGCTCGATCACAACCCAAGCGTACCTGGTTTAAACTCCGCGGCGGGTAGTTTTGAAGCGAATTAGTTCCCGTGGAAAAGAACGGTTAAAAATATACCTCACCGTTCAGAAAGTAATGGTAAACTACTGAACGTATAAGTGGTGAAAAGTAAATCGACGACCCGTTCTACTGTGTTTGTTGGCGAAGTCCTGTAAAGGATATGCCAGGATTTTCATTTCTTCAAATAAAACTACAAACTATTACAAGAACTGGCAAATTAACTCACTTAATAAAACAAGCACAGCGATAACGTTCTATTAATAATTAATTACGTTTCTGGTGTACGAGAGAGAGAGAATTGTTAATATGGACAATGATTGTCAACATCATGCTGATGTTGTTTTTAGTTCAGCTCATCAGAGATAAAAGAAACGGGAAAACGTATACATAGAACTCTCGGGAACGCAAAGAAGAAGTATACATAGAACATGATTGCAAAACGAGAGATTTGAACAAAAAAGAAAACAAAGTAGAATAGAGACCAACATATTTTATACAGACGGACATCAGAATGATTATTTCTTGCCTTAGGGTACTCTGAGGGTTAAATACCGGCAACAGGAAGTGTTTAAATTGGGGTAATAGAAACTTTTTCCTAAATCCTAGGTGGTTATAATTAGTTAATGTGGATGTTCTGTATCTGATTCCCTGGGAAACAACTCTACAGGATGTCATACAACAGCTTGTCAAGTAAATTAAATGACCTGTTCCGCCCGAGTGGTTACCGGGGCCCAAATTTGGGGTGTAAAGAATAGAACCACTGTTACCTGCCAGCATGTCGTAAGAGGCGACTAAGGTGGTTTGGCTGAAATCGGATGCACGTGTCCTAAACATGTAGAAGTCTATGCGTTTAGGGGCCTACCAAACCAATGTGCAACGTATACACGTTCTTGACAAAGATCAAACATATCACAAAGAGTGATTAAAATTGGTCGTAAAGAATGAACGCACAGAGGAAATGACCTGTTCTTCTACCTTGTGGTATATTGTGGAATAAGTTGTTATGTTGGTATTTTTCTTTAGTCAATGTTCCACGATGGGCGATGTAGCCTACCACCACAGATAAGTTGTCATATGCTATTCACACATATATATATATATATATATATATATATATATATATATATTATTTATATATTTATATATATTACATCTAAGGAGACCATAAAACGAACTGTGCTGAGAGAGACAAGAAAAATCGGTCTCAGTTCCATGGAGGAAATTGAGCAAGTTGCCCAGGATAGAGCGGTATGGAGAAATTGCTTACAGGCTCTATGTAACGTATAACGGTACGAGAGGAATTATTATTCTTTGTGTGTGTATATATATATATATAAATTATATATATAATATATATGCCATGATATATATATATATGAATTATATATATAATAATATAGTTATATATAAATATATATATATATATACTGTATATATATATATATATATATATATATATATATATATATATATATATATATATATATATATATATATATATATAACGTTTAATCAAAATAAATTACTAATTTTCAATTCCAATGTTGTATCCATCCTAACATATGCCAACGAGAGTTGGAACATTATTAAAGATATAGAAAGTAAATTGAATGCATTTGAATACAGATGTGTGCGAATAATAATGAATATAAAATGCGATGAATTCAGAAGTGATGAAATCAGAGAAATGTCTGGTCAACCACTAGTAACAACTGTTATAAGAGAAGATGGAGATCTATTGGACATAATAATAATAATTCCTCTCGTACCGTTATACGTTACAAAGGGCCTGCAAGTAATTTCTCCATACCGCTCTATCCTGGGCAACTCGCTCAATCTCCTCCATAGAACTGAGACCGATATTTCCTGCCTCTCTCAGCAAAATTCGCTTCAGGGTCTCCTTAGGTCGACCTCTCTTCTTGAACCCTTTGCATCCCACTTCAATGCCTGCTTTGATATTCGTTGATCACTTCTCCTCAAGGTGTGCCCAACATATCTTCATCTTCTCTTTCTTATAACCGTTGCCACTAGTGGTTGACCAGACATTTCTCTGATTTAATCACTTCTCCTGAATTCGTTCCATTTTATATTCATTATTTTTCGCAGACATCTATTTTCAAATGCATTCAACTTGCTTTCTATATCTTTAGTCATTTTCCAACTCTCGCTGGCATATGTTAGGATTGATACAACATTTGAATTGAAAATTCGTAATTTAATTTAATACTATATAACTTGCAGTTCCATATTTTATTTAGACTTTTAAAAGCTGATGTTGATTTGCCAATTCGTATCATAATTTCTTTTTTAACATTTCCTGTGCAATCAAAATTGCTACCCAAATAGTTGAACTGCTCTGTTATTTTTATCATTTTAGATTCCAGTGTGATATCTGCATTACTTGCCATAGGTGTCTTCATTATATTTGTTTTTTCCATAGCTTATCTGCAGTCCAACTTTTGATGCTATAGATGACAAGTTGTCTGTTTTTCTTTGCATATCTTGGTTGTTTCTACTTAACAAGGCAATATCATCTGCAAAATCCAAATATTCTAGTCGACTATTTTCTACCCAATCGATGCCAGTTTCGCCCCTGCAACATTTTCGCATCACCCAGTCAATGGCCACTCCAAACAATAGCGGAGATAGAATACAGCCTTGCTTTACTCCGGTTTCAACCATAAACCAGTCGCTGTGTCCACCATCAGTGCGAACTGCACACTGTGAACCATCATAGAGGCTCTTTATAATGTTTATTATTTTGTCTGGTATTCCATACTATTGGACATACTCTGAGAAAAAATGATGAAAGAATCACAAGAAAGGCAATAAAAGGTCAAGCAAAGGGTTGAATAAAAAAATGACAAAATAGAGAAATCCTTCCTCTTCTTCTTCAAACGCTCCATATCCAATTCTTATACCACTCGTTGTGATTTGTATGTGATCTGAGCATGAGAGCGACTGTACGTTCTGCCAGTTATGCGCCTACAAATAGGCCAGCACATCCGATTTCTACGACGCTTTTTATTTACTACGGTAGCTTCCCTAAGCGCCTAACTCAGTCGCCTCTTACGACATGCCTTGTAGATCACAGTGTCCTTATTTTTAGCTCCCCTTGCGAGCACCGGCAACACATTGGCGAGTGTGGTTTTCAACAGTGTCCTAGCTCTTTATGTGCAAATTAATTGTTTGTCTCTTCTCTTTTTCTGCGTTCACTCCTTAAAACGCACTTGCTAATCATATTTTGTGATTTATGTGTGATTTGCGTCAGTAAACGTAGGTACGTTGTTATACACATACATCTTGCAGGAAAAGCAATCAGATTTTAACAATTATGATATTCGGTTAGCCTCCTAGCTCGTGAAAGTCTTTATATTAACTACCGTGTATCAATTGTTCTCATGGGCACCAATTTGCGTTGACTCTTGAGCAGCGTTTCCCAAAGTGGGCGGTACAGCCTCCCTGTGGGTGCTGAAGAGTTCTAAGGGGGCGGTAGTGGGCTCGGAAACATTTGGGGGGCGTTCAGGAGATCTAGGGGGTCGGTGGCTCCTTACGATTGAATAATCATTTAAACCTTTAATTCTGCATTTTAATTCATCTTATGCCCTTTTTGCACGATCCATTTTTCCAGCACCAAAAAAATGTATATACAGTAATCGCAAACCAGCTAAATATAATCACATCAACGATATTGTCTGTCTTTGATCAAATTACAGTATCAATGTGTTGCATGATACTAAAATATAAAGCTGTATAAACATGTTACTACAATTATTCACGCACGAAGATAATGAAATACACGTTACTGTTCACTTAAATAGTTACTACGATGTGCGGAAACCTACAAATATGGTCTGGTCAGAGCGGATCAGATCAGATCAGATCGGAAGGAAACCGAGGGAGGCTGCTGTGATACGTAATAAATTGGCGTTTAAGGACAAAGACACATATGTATGGTATCACATAACCAAGCAAAATGAATAACAAAATTATAAAAATAACAGAAAAAAACAACGTTTCGGTCGTAGACCGTTATCAAAGGAACAAATACGGACAAGGAATCTAAACTAAGGCATAGATCTAAATGAGAAGGATGACTAGAGATAGATGCGTCAAATACTCACCTGTTCCCGAGCACACCGTGCAAACACTGAAAGTCTACCCGTGGCGGTATCAGCACATCGGGTAGCAGAGGCGGGTGTGTAAGGCCACCTCCGATACGGAAAGACGATGGTGCAAGTGTATGCTAGGTGAAGATTAAACAGGGGGAGGTAACTCTCTAATATGGGAAGCAGTGCAAGTATAAGTAATTGGAGCCGTAACAACACGAAAATAGCGCACACCCCCTTTCCGCACAATAATCGACCCCATAAGTATTTGCCAGAGGAAAAAAGTGAGGAAAAGAATGATAAGAATTTCTGAGTACGGACAAGAGGAAACATGGCACCAGACCGTGTCAAGCAGCATACCTGTGATGGTGGTGGGAACTCGACAAACGTCGGGCTGAAGAGACATAGGGCCTACTATGCCAATATGCATAATAAATGGTGAAGGAACAGACAACTTCAGACTCCATTGACAGAGTGCTAGAGCTATAGTCACTAATTACTCCCAAAAGCGTGAGAGCGGAGCCGTTCAAATATGCATATAGTATGAAAAGCGGTGTCAAGAGCGGCTACATAGGTGCACATTCGAGCTGAAAGAGCGAAACATGACGGTCTAATGGCCAGGGATACCAAGGGAGATAAGGGGGAGAAGAACGACGCAAAGAGGGGGGACGTTAAATAAAAGAAAAAAGGGGGATTTGGGTTTGCCGGAGTGGAAGGGAAGGGTGGGAAGGGCAGAGAAAAAGAACACTAAGCGTACTGAAGTCGTATATTGATCCCTTTCGGTGCAAACACACCGAGTTGGACGATCAGGAGACATTCCAACGCTAGCTGGCTGCGATCATCTGAGGAGCACGGCACCAGACCGGTGATCGAGACATCTCGACTACCTCGGTGGCTAGGACCATTGAAGTGGACCACGACAGGTGTGGATGCGCTGTTGGAGATATCCCGGAAGTGCTGAGAGAAGCGGTCAGCAAGGCGCACGCCTGTCTCCCCTACGTACGCGATTCCGCAGCGCTTAGACAGAATGGCATAGATGAGGTTGCGGGAGACAGAGGAGAAGCCATGCCGGATAGTGAACGGTGTCTTGGGAAAGGAAATGGTGGAGGCCTTAAAATCGTAAGGACAGGTGAAACAACGGGACATAGAGCACGTGACAGTTCCCAGTGTCCGCCCGAGGTGCGAAGCCTACTTCGAACTAGAAGGTCACGTATGATCTTATCCCGCCGGAAGGCCACTAAGGGGAGAAGAAAAGACTAAAAGGAAGACTTTCCGCATGATCCGCAGCTTCCGGAGTAGAATCCTAAGAGCTGGAGCATTGTGCGGGTGAAAGGTGAGCACGAGTTTGGTGCGGTCGGAGGGGGGACGGTGGACAGGAGAGGGCAGTGTGTCGAGAGATAGGAAGAACAGGGCGAAATGCGTTGGCGAGAACCTCCTTAGGGTAAAGACGGCGTTGGAGCATCTCGTGAGCATTATGACGAAAATCATTGTCGTCATGGCACAAGCGTCGGAGACGTAGGAGCTGAGAGAATGGTAGAAAGTCTCGGTAAGCCTGAGGGTGGGAAGACGTATAAAGAAGTTAGCTGTGGGAATCAGTGGTTTTGTAGAACACAGTAGTGCGGAGAGAGGAGACACCGATAGAGACAATGATGTCCAGGAAGTCCACCGACGTGAGAGAGAGAGACGGAAGAGGTAAACTTGATCGAAGGATGGAAGTCACCGACGAATGGGATAAATTGTGATAACTCACTGTCCGACATGTTAGTCACTCCCACTCCGTCGTCAATTGCACCCGATATTAACAAACTTTTCAGAATGCATTATGCTCATCCTTCACATTAATTTGTAATTTTTTCTTTGTATTTTTACTTTATAAATTCGAAAGCAACAATTGTGTAATATATTTGATGGTGTTTTAATTATTACAATAATATTCTTACTAATGCCATGCAATCTCTTAATATGTATTCTAATTTTCATAGTTAAACCATTTATGAAACTGTATAATATTATTCAGTATACACTTTACAATCTTTACATATGGGCTACGTTTTATCAAAACCGGTATAGCAATAACTGTGTTCAAGATGAAGCATATATTGGTCACTACTTTCAATAATTTGCAGCATAAGCAGTCATGTATCATTAGTTGATATTTGGAGATCTCAATTGCAACATAAGCAGTCATGTATCATTAGTTGATATTTGGGGGATCTCAATTGCAACATAAGCAGTCATGTATCATTAGTTGATATTTGAGGGTCTCAATTGCAACATAAGCAGTCATGTATCATTAGTTGATATTTGGGGATCTCAATTGCAACATAAGCAGTCATGTATCATTAGTTGATATTTGAGGGTCTCAATTGCCAAGTTTTTAAGTCGCTTATCTGTCGTACTGAAGATGGGGTTTCGAATCCGGACCGAAATACATGTGCAATTTTTTCATGAAATTCCTAGGATTGTTGCAGGAGCTACGGAGTTTGTGCTTTGTGCAATGCTCTTGACATATTTTATGTCATCTCTGTCGACAGGTACGGAACCATATGGGAAAAACCGGTGCAATGAAGTCAATCCTTGGATCCATAGTTAGTTGATATTTACTTCGAAAATATCAAACGGCTTCAATATAGAAAAATATTGAAATTGGGGGGGCCGTTGCGAAATTTATGTCTTGCAAAGGGGCACTGGCCCGAAAAAGTTTGGGAATCTATGCTCTAGAGTAATCACTTTCAGTATCTCCTTGCAACTTGAATGTAATATGTACACTAGTGTAGGAAACTGTGCCATTCTTAATTAGTAGGGCAGATAGTTTCTGACAAGGAACATGCTGCTAAGTTGTTGGTACATATATCGTTTGCCTCGTTTCAAGGAATTTGGAGTTTCCAGTGCTTCACTACTATTTCCGTCTGAGGAGTATGGAAACGGTGGACACGGGGCAGATTTGGTTGTATCAACTCCGACAGGACCAGTCAGTCTGCTGTACAGTATCTCAGGGGGCTTGGGGAGTCAGGGATTGGTAGTACCTCTGGTGAGGATAGCTGTCACGCCCTTTTCAGGGCCCATTCCCCGTTGGTCCAAACCTGACTTCCAGCTCACGCCTGTGGCTCCTAGTAATTGTCAGCATGCGACAGCGGCTACCCCCCGGGCAACGGCTGTGACAGGTCGGCTAAAAAACCAGGCGCGGGTAACCGATTCGGTACTAAACCAATCGGTGAATCCGGGTATGCCAACCCTGCATGCGAAGACTGGACTCGGTAGATTGTGCGGAAGAAACTATACTCTAGTTCAACGGACAAGAAGGCGTCTGCCAGCAACGCGCTGCTGAGCGTAGTGAGCACGGCCAGGTACGTAGAACGCCCTGGTCATCCGCTGCACTCAGATCCTTCTCCAGCCGTCTCGACTTTGTCCTGCCAGTGGACACAGAATTGGACGAGAGAGTGAGATCGACGAACTGCGCAACTCTTTCTCACTTTAAACCAAATCATCGCGCAAGTCACCATTTCATCCATCCATCCATCAAACATACATCACACACCAAGTCCTGTGGCGATGGGCGAGCGGCGAAGCGGCAGGCGTGGGTACGCTGGCAGCCGTAGTCGCAGACCTGCACACAGGCGGCTCAGGCCATATGGTCATCTTCTACTGATCGGAGCAAGAACTCGATGAAATACTTTGGCATAGATGTCAACAACTGGGATAATGTTGTTCAAGACAGATGAGCCTGGCGCACACTTCCTCGACACGGTTCCTCGGCCTGAGAGGCAGATAGAACAGCACGGATGGAACAAAAACGTCAAAATAGAAAGGCAGTAAAACTTCCCACAAGTGCAAGTATACCTTGCCCACACTGTACAAGAACATTTCAAGCCCATATGCGGCTCACTAGTCATCTACGCACACACAGACAAACATAGCGCAACTACATTCCCTTGGATGAAAATATGTGTGGTCATCATCCCCCGTGATGGACGACCATCATATATCTCAGTTGGAGGTGAGACTAGTAGATAAAATAGCTGCATTTCCCAAAGATAATTGGAGCTCTCAGTCTCTGCCGTTTTCTATGGGGAATACGAAAACGGTAGTCTCTGATAGAATTACTTAACGCCAAGCATTCTGGCACGACCAACGAGTTAAACTGTAGAAGAGGCGTTGTTTACCCCAACAGACGATTCTGATCCGCTGGTCGAGAATAGTGTTCCGGCTTGTTCCCACACTACCTGTTCAGGTACATATTTTCTATTCTTTCGGCCAGGGAAATCGTATAGGCACGCAACTTTCTGGAATTAGCAATTCTTACTTGAGGCATATAAATGACACATTCTACAAACATATAGAACTACCAGGTCTTTCTTGACGTTTATAAACCGTACGTTCTACACACATCATGGATTAGAAGTCTTCCTGATTCTTGATACATCGTTGGTTCTACACATCATAGAACTAGCAATTCTTACATATAAATCATACATTCCACAAACGCATACAATTAGCAATTCTTACTTGGCGCACATAAATCATACATTCTACAAACGTATAGAATTGGCAATTCTTACTGCGATATAAATATACATATTCTAACCCATCATATAATTGCTTTATGCGCATATAAATCATACATTCTACAAACGTATAGAATTAGCAATTCTTACTTGGCGTATATAAATCACACATTATACAAACGTATAGAATTAGCAATTCTTACTTGGCGTATATAAATCATACAATTTACAAAAGTATAGAACTAGCAATTCTTACTTGGCGCATAGAAATCATACATTCTACACACATCATAGAATTAGCCATCCTTACTTGGCGCATATAAATCCTACACTCTACACACATCATAGAATTAGCAATTCTTACTTGGCGCACATAAATCGTACATTCTACAAAAGTATAGAGTTAGCAAAACTCAAATGACGTATATATATATATATATATATATATATATATATCATACAATATACACACATCATATAAGTAGCAGTCCTTACTTACATTACAGATATGAACCCGTACGTCGCACACACATAGAATTAGCAACCAATTAGCAACGCTTTGATGTATATCAACCGTGTGTGCTGCTAACACACGTACACATAACTTTCTGTAAATATGCTACCATATAATTGAGAAATATTAATGATCGCACGAGTGAGTAACCATCATAAATATCACATGTCGTACAACGTCACAAAGGTGAGAAAAGTCACCTGTCAGGTATACTACCTGTATCATATCATGCATAGGAGATATATCACTTATGACTTACAGATGCTGCAGTCATAAATATATTATAGAAAAATGATAGATATTTGTAATCCCACAAGATAACAACATTAAATGATCAGTTAATGTATCTATCACGTGTCATAGCAACAGCTGTGGTGGGGACTCATGGTAATAGTAGCGTAGTAAGCTACGTGCGGGCCGTTAGGATAATACCGTTTTTTTAAAAATCCCATTAGGGTGAGAGTAAAATACGCCCCAAAAAAATTAGCACAAGACATTAAAAAAATGTTAGATTAGTCAACACAATTCTGGAAGTCTTCGTTCTCTTACATGCTTCCATATCTATGATTGCTTCCATTTTTATGATTCTATAAAATAAGTAAAGATATAGAAAGTTAGTTGAATGCATTTGAAAATAATTGTCTGCGGAAAATAATGAACACAAAATGGAAAGGATTCAGGAGAAGTGATGAAAACAGAGAAATGTCTGGTCAACCACTAGCAACTGTTATAAGAAGGAGAAGATGGAGATATGTTGGACACACCTTGAGAAGAAATGATCAAAGAATATCAAAGCAGGTAATGAAGTGGGATGCAAATGGTTCAAGAAAGTATGGAGAAAGTATGGATCGGTATGGAGAAAGTATGGAGCGGTATGGATAAATTGCTTGCAGGCCCAATGCAACGTATAACGTTACGAGATGAATTATTATTATAGTTATGATTGTCGCAATTGAAGCAGACAGCAGGAGAAGCTAGGCATTGACTTTTCGTACACGGAGATCTGGAGTTTCAAATATAATTCTTCTAGAAGATAGCAACCGCATCAGGGCAAGAAAACGTCTATGATTCCCATACCTTCTACATTGGGTACTTGTTACTACTATGCTTTCCTCTTCTTATTGTCTTTGCTCATCAAGAAAATTGCATTGTCTTACGTTAGACCAGTATGATATTCTAAATATCCTACGGGATAGAAGACACTTAAATGATTCAAGTGGTGAATCTACAACTCTAACCTCACTGCGAGAATTTCAAGTCAAATGTGGTGTAGATAGACAAGATCACTATACTGGTAGCCAAAGAAGAATTGTAAACCAACAAAGAACCGGTGTCGTTAGCCGTTGAGGAGAAGATCGGAACAATTGATTCAATGTACAGGAATGTTGATCCGCCGTGTGATGCCGGGTCTTAAGGAAGCAAAGAATAGAATCACTGCGACCTACAAGTCTCTTATGACATGTCTTGTAGGTCGCAGTGGTACTATTCTTTACTTCCATTGCGGGCCCCGGCACCACCCGGGTGGCTCATCATTTAAAAATCAATATCATTATCTCACTAACGATAATAAACTTTGTGATTATTGCACACACAAAAATAGAGATATTTAACACTTATTTTATCATGTCATATAAAAATGGATACATTATGTCACTAACGATAATGTGGTAATTACCCAAAAATGAATCATTTATTATGATAGGAAATCCCAAAATAATAATATCGGGCACAAGTTCTGTTGATTTGCTGATAGATATGTGAATTGGATGAACACAGGCAGGTAATGAATAATATTTATTTGATATGTGAATTGGATGAACACAGGCAGGTAATGAATAATATTTATTTGATATGTGAATTGGATGAACACAGGCAGGTAATGAATAATATTTATTTGATATGTGAATTGGATGAACACAGGCAGGTAATGAATAATATTTATTTGATATGTGAATTGGATGAACACAGGCAGGTAATGAATAATATTTATTTGATATGTGAATTGGATGAACACAGGCAGGTAATGAATAATATTTATTTGATATGTGAATTGGATGAACACACGCAGGTAATGAATAATATTTATTTGATATGTGAATTGGATGAACACAGGCAGGTAATGAATAATATTTATTTGATATGTGAATTGGATGAACACAGGCAGGTAATGAATAATATTTATTTGATATGTGAATTGGATGAACACAGGCAGGTAATGAATAATATTTATTTGATATGTGAATTGGATGAACACAGGCAGGTAATGAATAATATTTATTTGATATGTGAATTGGATGAACACACGCAGGTAATGAATAATATTTATTTGATATGTGAATTGGATGAACACAGGCAGGTAATGAATAATATTTATTTGATATGTGAATTGGATGAACACAGGCAGGTAATGAATAATATTTATTTGATATGTGAATTGGATGAACACAGGCAGGTAATGAATAATATTTATTTGATATGTGAATTGGATGAACACAGGCAGGTAATGAATAATATTTATTTGATATGTGGATTGGATGAACACAGGCAGGTAATGAATAATATTTATTTGATATGTGGATTGGATGAACACAGGCAGGTAATGAATAATATTTATTTGATATGTGAATTGGATGAACACAGGCAGGTAATGAATAATATTTATTTGATATGTGGATTGGATGAACACAGGCAGGTAATGAATAATATTTGTTTGATATGTGAATTGGATGAACACAGGCAGGTAATGAATAATATTTATTTGATATGTGAATTGGATGAACACAGGCAGGTAATGAATAATATTTATTTGATATGTGAATTGGATGAACACAGGCAGGTAATGAATAATATTTATTTGATATGTGAATTGGATGAACGCAGGCAGATAATGAATAATATTTATTTGATATGTGAATTGGATGAACACACGCAGATAATGAATAATATTTATTTCATATGTGAATTGGATGAACACTGGCAGGTAATGAATAATATTTATTTGATATGTGAATTGGATGAACACAGGCAGGTAATGAATAATATTTATTGAGAGTAGAAGAAAACAGTTGCAATTCCTAAGGCTAAATCGTAGTAGGGGATTTATTCGAGTCACCACCGCACACACCAGAGAGGTGCAGTAGCACAAGTATGAGACTTATCATCATCGCTTGCGATGAACGACTATTATAATTAATAGATGAGCAAGCGTAGAACAAGTTAGTTGGAAAGAAAATACAACAAATCAAGAATACACTTTCAAAATGAAATAGAATTTATGTAATCAACTGGACCAAGGAGAACCCACATAATTTTTAACAAACACCCATAATTAAATAGGATTCACATAATTATAGCAAGTCTACATATTTAAATATAACCCAAACAATTATAGCACACACACACATTGTCAGGCAACTTGCTGTCTTTAACTTCTAGAACTGAAAGGACCCCTTTAATTTTAGTTAATATATACATATATTTAGTTAATATATATATATATATATGATATCTCTCTCTCTCTCTCTCTCTTTGCCTTTTAACCGGACTGGGGCATAGGTCCTCAACCAACTCATGCCAAGTCTTCCTATCTCTAGCTATCTCCTGCAGCTCCTCCAGCTCTTCTTCCTATCTCTAGCTATCTCCTGCAGCTCCCTCCAGCTCTTCTTCCTATCTCTAGCTATCTCCTGCAGCTCCCTCCAGCTCTTCTTCCTATCTCTAGCTATCTCCTGCAGCTCCTTCCAGCTCTTCTTCCTATCTCTAGCTATCTCCTGCAGCTCCTTCCAGCTCTTCTTCCTATCTCTAGCTATCTCCTGCAGCTCTTCTTCCTATCTCTAGCTATCTCCTGCAGCTCCTTCCAGCTCTTCTTCCTATCTCTAGCTATCTCCTGCAGCTCCTTCCAGCTCTTCTTCCTATCTCTAGCTATCTCCTGCAGCTCCTCCAGCTCTTCTTTATATTGTCGATCTCTGCCTCCAAATATCGTCTCCATGTATTTCTCGGCTTCCTCTTCTTTTACTGTCTCTGTAGGCTCCAGGACCCTTCTTGTTATATCCCCCTCGCCCGCGTGCCCAGCGTGTTCGTAGCGCGTTGGACTACGGGTGACTAGTCCTCTGTAAGTGCGAGTTCAACTCCGCGGACTGGCAGAAAAGCTACAGGTTCCCCAGATTTACGGTCTTCGTGGCACCGAGCCGAAGGGTTACGATGTTCATGACACCGAGCCGAAGAGCTTTCAGCTCAAGTGCTTCTGGATCGGGAAAAAAAAAATTCCCTCAGGTTTTCGCAAAATATAATATTAATTTCTGAGAGTACACACTGTTAAAAATAAATGTACGGGAAAAATATGCACCTTTTATTTTGATTATGCAGTGAAGCGGATATAGAGTTCATTGATTGATTTGATCGTCTCCATTGCACTTTGTTGAAAAACTATCTGTGTTCCAATCTATTTTTTTAAAACAAAATAAGATCTCAGCGGTAGTACACACATTTTATAGCACCGGCGAAGGTTAACGATGTAATTTTAAGATGATGAAAATTTGTAAGAATTTTTAAAAAAATTGCTATTAATGATTCTTGCACGGGAAGTAACTTTCCAAATAACGCTCAACTGATTTCGAAGATTAAATAGTTTGGACACCTGACAAGAATGCTCTGGTATCGACTATCACAGAGTCACACTTCTTCTTCTTCTTCGAACTATCTATATCGGCCACCTGACAACCACTCTGTGATTTCTATTGATCTGAGCCTAAGAGCGATTTACGTTGTGCCAGTTATGCGCCTACAAGTAGGCCAGCACATTCGATTTCTGCGCTGCTTTTTATTTACTAGGGTAGCATCCTAGGGCCTACATCAGCCGCCTCTTACAGCATGCATTGTAGGTTGCAGTGGTACTATTCTTTGCTTCCCCTACGGTCCCCGGCACCACACGGGCGAAGATCACACTAAAAAAAAATATAACGAGTACAGAGTAAGAGGATGACCACTCAAAAGATGGAGTGACGGCATCAAAACACCCAAAATGAATACAAGCTTACAAAGTGCATTAGAACAAGCACACACAAGATCACTACACATCCCTCCTCCCACCCTTCTCCAATACTTCTATAAAGAAGTAAATGGTGGAAGAGAAGAAAGAGAAGTTTAGAACGGATTACCCTTATTTTTTATTATTTTTTTTTCCGATCCAGAAGCACTTGAGCTTTTCAACTCTTCGGCTCGGTGCCATGGACATCGTAACCCTTCGGTTCGGCGCCACGAACACCGTAAATCTGGGGAATCTGTGGCTTTTTCTGCCATCCCGCGGAATTGAACCCACACAAACAGAGGGATAGTCACCCGTAGTCCAACGCGCTACAAACACGCGCTACAAACACGCTGTGCAGACGGGCGATTACCCTTATTAAAATGGCGATGATGATCCTACCAGAGGAATATAAGTCGTTCACTCGGTCGATCCCAGGGTCAGAAAAGTTGTTCACTCTGTCCTACAGTGGTGTGGATGGTCAAGAGGTCAAGTGAGAGCTGGTTGAAATGACATTCAAAGTCCAGGTGTGTGTAAAGTGGATGTGATAAAATAGAGTTGATAATGGAAACTGTCAACATATAGTGTCAACAAACTGAAGAGGCGCAATGAGAACTCTTATAAAACATCCATTCATCCATCTAAAGCCAGAGGTTCCCAGTATTTCAATGTCATGTACCTATTTGAATGGATTCCATGACAACTGAACACGAGACAATTGCACACAGAACAATTGCACTCAAGACAACTGCACACACGACAGTTGAACACAAACAATCGCACACGTGACAACTGAGCAAGTAGACAATTGCACAAAATACAACTGAACACATGACAGTTGAACACAGACAATTGAACACATGGCAATTGAACATGAACACATAGGCAAATGAACATATGAAATAATAGCAGATTTGCTGTTTGTGGAAAGGGTGACTATGTCTGATTTTGTTCTTGTGTTCTTCTTCTTTGCGTTCGTTCTTTACGACCAATTTTAATCACTCTTTGTGATATGTTTGATCTTTGCCAAGAACGTGTATACGTTGCACATTGGTTTGGTAGGCCCTAAACGCATAGACATCTAAACGCTTAGGACACATGCATCCGATTTCATCCAAACCTCTTTAGTTGTCTCTTACGACATGCGCGGCAGGTAACAGTGGCTCTATTCATTACACCCCACATTTGGGCCCCGGTAACCACTCGGGTGTGTTCTTGTATCGATTTGATATATATTTGAACTCTGTACTATTTCGTTAGGTCGTGTGTTCGTCACAATATATCTATGATAAACTTTTGCCAGTGTGTGTAGTATGTATAAATTACTTACCGGTCTGTTTGTCTCAGGAGACAATGGGCTTTACGTCCCATAGTGTGTTCAGCGCTTCATCACATCGTCGGAGTGGCAATAATAATAATGGGTTTTACGTCCCATAGTGTGTTAAGCGCTTCATCACATCGTCGGAGTGGGAATAATAATAATTCCCATAGTGTGTTCAGTGCTTCATCACATCGTCGGAGTGGCAATAATAATAATTCCCATAGTGTGTTCAGTGCTTCATCACATCGTCGGAGTGGCAATAATAATAATTCCCATAGTGTGTTCAGTGCTTCATCACATCGTCGGAGTGGCAATAATAATAATACAAATCGTAGCATATCATTTACAGAAGTTCTCCATCAACCACAGTAAACTTGTTGACAATTTTCTAGACACCATTTATACGTTCAATAGTTTGCCATTGCTTTCTGAACGGGGAGTGGCAATATTTGCCACAATTGCTGGAGTTGAAACTGAAGACTGGAAGTGATGTAGAGCATGGTCTATCGTCTCTATGTACTCTCTTTTGCCTCGACATACGATTGGCGTTCCTCTTATCCTCTTTTCAAACCATCGCTCACTGCCGTTTTCCATGCCTTCCTGTCTCTGTCCAACCGCTCCCAATTATCTATATCTAAGATATGGAGCGTCTGGTTGAATGGATTAGAGCGCGGCTCACATGCAGGAGACCCGTGTTTAATTCACGGTAAGGTCAAGGATTTTTTCTGTTGCGTTCTCGGGCCAGATGAGTCGCCCTTGTGTTATATCCGTGTTTATGTAGTGTGGTCTTGATATTGTCTATCCATCTTTTCTTGGTCTTCCCTTAGCTCTAGTACCCGATCTCTTTTTATTGTATGCTGTTATTGATGGTTGGTTGTATTCTCATTAAATGTCAAACCATTGCATTTGTTGTCTTTCGATGTATTCGGTGCATGAAGTTGTGCCCAATATACTATTCAATCAACCCGATAATTGTTATCTTCTTTTCTTCTTCTTTTGAACACTTTTTATACCACATGGTATGTAGGGCAATACGGTGTTTATCATTGACCGTCGGCACATGATGGATAATGTGGCCAACATCATGCCGGATAATTGTTATTGTCATTTCGATATTAAGTTGCACACCATCTGTCAGAGAAGTAAATGATTCTAGAACGTTCCAGGCAAAGATGTATTTACCATGTAAACATAGTTCTGAAGAATCATTAATAGGATGTACACCTGCAAGGAAACTGCAATTACATCACGTGATGTGACAGCTAATGCTAACTTAATAAATATTCGATTGGAGACACATTTATATCTGCTAATAGTAAAAACACTGGGGTCATAAACAACTTGCCCCTTACGTGCAGATTCTTACGACGTGGAACATTAAAACGATAAGAAAAAGAAATATATGGTTTGGTAGCAATAATCGTAATGTTAGGGGACTCTAAAAAATCTGGCATACATTATCAGTTCTTTTGAACGAATACATTTACATCTGTAATATGCCAGTGTGTATTTGTAATCAGAGTACATAGATCATACATGTTCCCAGTGGCAACATATGGGCAGGTGTCAGGCTTGAACATTTCACAAATCAGATGAAAAACCACATGAGTGCTTTTGAGTATGTTTTAGAACAGGGTTTCCCATAGTGGAGGTACCACCCCGGGGGAAGAGATGGGGGAGATAGTGGGTTAAGAAAAATGGGGGATGTTCAGGCGATTAGGGTCGGTGGCTCCTTAAAGAAGAAATTAATAATATATATTTAAAAATAAATTATTTTCGTGATTTTGTGATTGAATAATCATTTAAAATTTGAATTCTGCATTTTTATTCATCTTATGCCCGTCTTACACGAACCATTTTTTCATCAATTTTCTATTTCATGAATATAATCATTTGAAAACTGACCATGTATTACATAAATATATCAATTTTGTTGGTCAAAGAGAAAATAGAGCATATATATATATGGGAGGGCGTTGACAAACTTATAATGTGGAGGGGACGTTACAAAGTTTATGTTGTGGAAAGTGGGCGATGGACTGAACAAGTTTGAGAATCTATGTTTTAGACGATTACATATTTGTGAGAGATTCAAGGTCACTATTTGAAGCAATTCAGTTCAGAGAATTCTTAGATCTACAGGCTGCCCGTATGCAGCCGGGGTTCACAAGAGGAGCAAAGAATAGTAACACTGCGAGCTACAAGGCATGTCGTAAGAGGCGGCTGAGGTAGGGGCATAGGAAGCTACCTAGTAATTAAAAAGCGTTGCAGAAATAAGCTGTGTTGGCCTACTTGTAGGCGCATAAATGGCACAACGTACAATCGTTCTTGGGCTCAGATCTCATACAAATGACAAAGAATAGTTTACCAAGTGGTCGATATGGAGCGTTCAAAGAAGAAATAAGAAGAACATCCACGGGCCATATTGTCTGAACTGTGCAATCAGCGCGTGAGGTCGTCATGCAGTGGATACCATCTCACTACCATCTCAATACCAGGGAATCTGACTACAAACTGATTAGCCATATGAGGTGGTGTAGAAAAGCAGCCGGATTATCAGTTGTATCGTCAGAAGCAGAGAAGGAATAAATCAATCAGAAAGCTACAAGCAGTAACACAATATGTTGCTCTCACAATATCAGCAGATTAGAACAAGTTGCCGTTCTACGTCCCAGAACTGGACACAATCGACACGGTAGCTAACTCTAAATCAAATTCAAGATTGTCAATTCATAAAAAAAGCCCACCTATTATTACCTGTAATACCGCTTTTATGGCGTTGTGGTACGGGGGAGCCTGAGAAATGTAATGGCCGCATGGCTAGTGCAGTCGCCTTCAAACAGTTCAGGTTATAATTTGTCTTTATGCCCCCGACAAAAAAATCATTGGCCTTACAGTTGATTGAACAGGGGTCTCCCGCATTGGAGCTGCGCTCTAATCCATTCGGTCAGAGGCTCCTCCCATTCGGTCAGAGGCTCCTCCCATTCGGTCAGAGGCTCCTCCCATTCGGTCAGAGGCTCCTCCCATTCGGTCAGAGGCTCATCTGGCATGGCAATGTATGTCAATTCATACATGTGTAAATATGGACAGACACCCCAGACTACATAGTACATACTTCAAGACTATCCTGAATAAGAAATACTGAGACAAACTCAATGGCCCACTGAAACAAAAGAGGGAACAAACTACACTGACCTCTGTGCGAGCGACAATAAAGTTTATACCAGAGAAAACACTGAATAATATTTACAATATTTCATGCGAAAGTAAGAGGATTAAACCATAAATACGTTATCCCAGAAACGACGTCGCTAAAAAGACAACATAAAAACGATATCCCAGAAACAACGTCGCTAAAACGTTATCTCAGAAACGACGTTGCTAAAAAGACAACATAAAAACGATATCACAGAAACAACGTCGCTAAAACGTTATCCCAGAAACGACGTCGCTAAAAAGACAATATAAAAACGTTATACCAGAAACGACGTCGCTAAAAAGACAATATAAAACTATTATCCCAGAAACAACGTCGCTAAACGTTATGCCAGAAACGACGTCGCTAAAAAGACAACATAAAAACGTTATCCCAGAAACGACGTCGATAAAAAGAATATAAAAACTTTATCCCAGAAAACACGTCGCTAAAAAGACAATATAATAACGTTATCCCAGAAACGACGTCGCTAAAAAGACAATATAAAAACGTTATCCCAGAAACGACGTCGCTAAAAAGACAACCTAAAAACGTTATCCCAGAAATGACGTCGCTAAAAAGAACGTATTTCTGCATTCGTCACTAAAAAGACATAAAAACGTTATCCCGGAAACGACGTCGCTAAAAAGACAAAATAAAAAAGATAACTAAAAGAAACTAAACGGCCACCTTCATGACAACATTTCCAACACAACATTACTAAACGGCTCGACATGATGACGATACATCAAAAACAATGCCACAACTACACATCAGTCACCTGTCATATTTCTGTCAACGCAAAAGTGACAACAACCAAATACTGCAAAACGTTCTCAAAGAATATAAAGCTAATCACGTGACACAAAAATATGGGAACTTAAGAAAGATATGCAAGCGACTGGTGTGACTAATCATGAAATTATGTGCAGACGAAATCATAACATTAAAAAAAATACCAGAACAGAACCAAAAATTCAAAACGGGACTTGAGTATTCTGAGCGCTATGTATTCACTAGTTCTGTCAGTTTGAAGTGTCATGCCAGCGACGAACAAAGCGTACAACCATAATACGAGATGACAACGATAAAAACTTGGACAACAGTCATACAAACTCTAGAACGCGAAGATTATGTTTCCCATGACTCATCGCTTAGAGTTCGGGCGGGGACCCGTTTATTTACTCTCGCTTGACAAATATCTTTGAATTGGATAAAGGTGAACATTACAAGACAAAACTGTACTAACCCGAAATCGTTTAAAACAACACAATGGTTGTATATCGACCACAAAGAGGTGTTAAAATGTATGTAGTAATATGTATACGTGTGTTTGTGTGTGCGTTGGACAGGTGGGTGTGCAAAGCGGCCAGAATTTGAGAATCTTTCATCCGCGAACAGGATCGACATTTTGTCAAAATGTGTCAATATTCATGATAAACGGCCACAATCTGTTGATGGGTCTTCGCACACAAACGAATGTCCATTTCGAACTGCCCAGATCTCAATGGTACTATACCAGACTGTCCAACGCGGTGCCCGCGGGGCGCCATAGCACCCACGTTGTACATTTATGGCGCCCCAAGTTACTCCGCTGGCTTTAACGATAATCAGAATTTTAAGGGGAAAAAAGCATTTCCGAATTGAAAATTATTTTTTGTCACAACATTCCAGAGACCACCATTTTGTCACTTTCACAATCTTGTTTTTTTTAGTAACCGTTCTACTGTCCTTAACCACATCATTTGCTTTTCAGGTTATTCATTGAAGAACCACCATTTATTTCCTCAACTTGTAACATATATGCAGTGTAATAGTTCACATTATGCTAAATGTAAGTACCATTTAAAAAAAAAAATAAACACCAGGATTATAAGTTAGTATTACATTTTTCATGTGTTATTAATATGTTTTAATACTACATTTTTCATGTGTTATTAATATGTTTTAATACTACATTTTTCATGTGTTATTAATGTTTTAATACTACATTTTTCATGTGTTATTAATATGTTTTAATACTACATTTTTCATGTGTTATTAATATGTTTTAATACTACATTTTTCATGTGTTATTAATATGTTCTAATACTACATTTTTCATGTGTAATTAATATGTTTTAATACTACTATTAATATCGCTCGATTACTATTATTATTAGTATTCGTATTATCATTGTTAACGCCACATGGCACCCGCGTCGTCACATGGCACCCGCGCCTCCATAGTCAGCAGTCAGATGCGGCCCCATTACACACAAAAACTAGACAACAATGTACTAGACCAGCGTTTCCCAATCTGGGGTCCACGGACGCCTGGGGTCAGCGAGGTAGTCACATGGAAGCAGGTGGGAGGGGGGTGTCCACAAACGCTTGAAGAAATATGTTATAAATTTTAAAACATGTTTAAAAACAATGGTAAACTAGTTGCGAAATCAAGGGACCATGTTCAGACCAGAGTCTAAATGTCTGACAGGACAAAATGAAAGATCATTTGAAGTTTCCTGTGGTCTGAGAAATTGGAGCCAGCTTGACTGTTGGTGTGGTGTAAGAATAGCTCCATCGCTAGAAGATTTTCACATATATAAACTTTTGGAGGTCCTTGGCAATGCAAAGTTTGTGAACCGCTGTACTAGACGATAGATTTGTGTGCAGAATTATTGTAGAAGCTAGGTGGTAGCCACTTCGATCTGGGTAAAAATCAAAGGATTTCTCTACGTTGGAAGGTTTGAGTTACTTAGCATAACCACAGATCTGAGAGAAGAGGAATATCAAATATACTGCAGGCTCTGTTTATTGATGGGCTATAGTTTTTGAAAATAAGAGTACCATCGGTGACTGCGGGCGCCATGGCGTTTGTGTTATACATTCATGGCGCCCTGTTTTACTCTGCCAACTTTTAACATTAATCAGATTTCAAGAAAAGAAAATATTTTTTAGTTTTTCGTAGCACTTCCATGAAGACGATTATCCCACATTTGCATTCTTGTATTTTTCGTAGCACTTCCATGAAGACGATTTTCCCACATTTGCATTCTTGTATTTTTCGTAGCACTTCCATGAAGACGATTTTCCCACATTTGCAATCTTGTATTTTTCGTTGCACTTCCATGAAGACGATTTTCCCACATTTGCAATCTTGTATTTTTCGTTGCACTTCCATGAAGACGATTTTCGCCTGCCTCTAACCTCACCTTATTTTTCACTGGAGAAAGAGTTTGCATCTCAACTATATTAACATTACTTTTGTTATTACTGTTAGTAATCGTATTGCAATCATCACATGTCGCTCGGGCTTCTACAACCATCAGTCATATGCGCGCCAATATATATTTTTTAAAAAACGTTGAACAGCACTGATCTATAATAATAATAATAATAATTCCTCTCGTACGTTACATAGGGCCTGCAAGCAACTTCTCCGTACCGTTCTATCCTGGGCAACTCGCTCAATCTCCTACATGGAACTGAGACCGATATTTCCTGCCACTTGAAGCAAAGTTCGTTTCAGGGTCTCATTTGGTCGTTCTCTCTTTCTTGAACCTTTTGCATCCCACTTCAATGCCTGTTTTGATATTCGTTGATCATTTCTTCTCAAGGTGTATCTAACATATCTCCATCTTCTCTTTCTTATAACAGTTGCCACTAGTGGTTGACCAGACATTTCTCTGATTTCATCACTTCTCCTGAATTCGTTCCATTTTACTTTCATTATTTTTCGCAGTTTAATTTTTCACATTTATTTTGTTTATCGTTACATATTTTCATTTTAGGCCAGTTATGAATTGATCGTCTGACTGCGTCTAATGTATAAGAACAGTCTCACATCCGTCGTGTGTTCTGTATCCTTTGTTTGATAAAGGCCTTTTGGCCGAAACGTCGCTGTATATTGTTATTGTACTTTGTAAAAACCACATTACTTCGTTGTTAACATGTTTGGCTGTATTTACGTTTAACCAAATATGTTCCCATTCTTAGAACGAGTGCATCGCCGTATCTTAAACAACAGCTACCACCAGCTGAGTCCTTTAGTTGTCAGACGTGTTATAACAAACGATATGCCTAGCAAACCAAGCTAGCACTTAAGTCGAGCAAATACCGAAACACCCATGACTCATCGCTGGAAGATTGTTCACACCTCATTACATCAGAGCTTACATGCAGATTTTCATTACAGACACCAACTGCGTTTAGTTATTAAGTTAGAATTACACTGTATTTGGTGGGTGCACAATTCTCCCAGTAGTTTGTTAGATCGCAGGTTTTTTCAATAGCAAAATTAACAGAGATATATAAACAGAAAGACATTAAGAGTAATACATGCACAGAAATACATTAACAGGGGATAATATCATCAGGTTGATAGCGTCTTCTTATTTCTTTCTTATTTTCTCTAATCTAATTTTGCCTCATAGCGTCAGGATAAGAAGAGATTTATAGAACGGGCTTTTGTGTGCTCTTCATAAACAGTGTTTTTCATTGCCTCTACTATCTCTGAGGTTCAACTTTTGCGCGAACAGTCTTTTGATTTGTATCCACTGTATCGGAGTAACATTTTTCTTAGAGTCTGTTGGTAATCTGCTTATGTGGCTGAGCCATTTAATTTGTTGTTTCTTGATGAAGTTCAGTAGAGTACTTTCTTTTTGCGTGTTTCGTCATTGCTATTTTTAACCGCAGTCTTCCTTTTGTTGATAATGAAGTTTACTACTGATGTTGAATTCACTTTTTTCATGATGTTTTTGTTTCTAAACCCGTCTCTTCTTGTTACTCCCAGCATTCTGCGTAGACATTTCATCTCTGTCGTGACTAGTTTTCTTCTATCATTTGATGTCAGCATCCAATACCTCAGTAGATGGGGTAACATAAGAGTTTTGTGTTTGGAAAATCTTACAGTAGCTATATCTGTATAAATGTGTGTTTTATTAGATAACTAGTACTCATGGCTAGTTTTATTCTAGAGTTTGATGTCAGGGTTCAGGTTTGTAGTGAATTGATAGAAAGATATCAATAGAAAGATATCAATAGAAAGATATCAACAGAAAGAAATCACGATAAAGACACCAACAACATCTGAAATATGAATAAGGCTCGTCAAAATGACGGGGACGCTGGTGATAAGAAAAGCAAGCGTTCACACAAAAATCATCCCGTGGTGCCATATTATTCGTCGTGACTACGCCTAAATTCATAACGAGCGACGCCCATGTGTGGTGCCGGGGCTTGAAAGGGGAGCAAAGAATAGTACCAATGCGACCTACAATGCATGTCGTAAGAGGCGACTGATGTAGGGGCCTAGGCAAGCTACCCTAGTAAATAAAAAGCGTCGCAGAAATTGGATGTGCTGCCCTACTTGTAGGTGCATAACTGGCACAACGTGCAATCGCTCTTAGGCTCAGATCACATACAGATCACACGGAGTGGTTAACAAGTGTTCGATATGGAGCGTTAGAAGAAAAAGAATAACAAGAGAAAGTAAACAAATAAAACTTGTAAATAACACAACTAGAATGATGTCAACAGAAAGGCGTGGTCATAAAGACATCAATAGAAAGGAGAATTATGAACAGAATGATATCAAAAGAAGTAAATTATCATAACGTCATATTAACATCACTTGACTTTGGAAGCTTATAATCGCATAAATCTCAACATGCACGAGAGGGATATTGATGAAACGCCCATGATTCACTTGGATATGATAGTAATAGTTCACGTGTTACAGTGTAGCTCTTCACCCACCTTCCCCGTAAAAGCAATCTTAACTTCTCATCGGTAAAAGTTCTTATGTCTAGTAGAGCTGGCGACCACTACCAACCGAAAGTTCTTATGTCTAGTAGAGCTGGCAACCACTACCAACCGAAAGTTCTTATGTCTAGTAGAGCTGGCAACCACTACCAACCGAAAGTTCTTATGTCTAGTAAAGCTGGCGACCACTACCAACCGAAAGTTCGTTTGAAGAATAATACTACGAGTACTTCTGAAAAGGAGCATTTTTCTAGCTTATGAACTTCCCATCTTGAAACAGCCTGCACTTTTAAAGCGGTTAACGTCCTCGTCTGTGAACTCACTA
This sequence comes from Arion vulgaris, assembly GCA_020796225.1. Taxonomy (NCBI): domain Eukaryota; kingdom Metazoa; phylum Mollusca; class Gastropoda; order Stylommatophora; family Arionidae; genus Arion; species Arion vulgaris. Next base: position 43,460,441 of record CM036765.1, on the reverse strand, counting down.
GTATCAACATTTGAAAATGGAAACTGATTTGTATGAACGATTAAGACTGCAAAATGGTTACCACCAACGTCTTATCACCCAGAAAGACTAAGTATGGAGCACAGGTAATTTGTAGTTGGAACATATTCGTCCAGTGGGGTGACCAAAGACACAGTAGTGGTATCTGGAGCAAAGGTAATTTGTAGTCGGAACATATTCGCCCAGTGGGGTGACCAAAGACACAGTAGTGGTATCTGGGTACTTAATATAAGCTCCTGCACCACCATTCATGGTTGCCTCTATTGTCGATCAATCTGTGTAAATTCTTGTCCAGATGTCTTTAGTTAATTGCATATCCTTTACAGGACTTTGCAACCACAGCTTTTTAAAGCTGTTTGTGACTTTCTAAGCATTATTACGTTTAGTAGTTTGCTATTGCTTTCTGAACGGGTGGTGCCAACGTCCTTTTTGTAAAAATCCACGCGAAACAATTTGCAACCAAACTGTCCGATGCGTGATTCGAACTCAAAACTTCGGGGCTAATAGACCGAGTCACTATCCCCTAAGCCACAGATGCCTTCAAGAAACCAATAAGCAAGATATTACATTATAGCTGCTATCTAGACTAAATTATGCTCTAATGTATATATGAATGAACAAAAGAGGGACTGTAGGAATATATTTTTCATATATATCAATATTACTACTGCCTTGTAGTTTGATTGGGGACAATCAAAGGCTAGCGGGGCAAACCGTACACAAAACTGAACGGCAGGCAAACCAAGTAGTCTAAAAAAAAAGACTGGTAACCTGAGCAGATGACGCTCAACAACCCGGGAGGGAAGGTTGTCTACGGGTAGCTACCCTAAATAGCAACCTGCTGCCTTGCAGGTCAGCTGGGGACAGCCAAAAGCTGAAGGAGAGCGAACACAATAAACGATGGCTGAAATCGGACACATTGCAGAAGGATAAGCACCAGAGCTCCAAATGACTCTGAAGATGTGAAGAATCACACCCGTTCTTTGTGTAGGATGTTTATATATCACAATAAGAATGATCGACAAGAAAATGAAGAAGATATATATCAATATATATTAATCATCCGTTACATCTTGAATCCATCTTCTCTGTGGTCTTCCTCTTCGCTGGGATCTTGAATCCATCTTCTCTGTGGTCTTCCTCTTCTCCTCTTTGCTGGGATCTTGAATCCATCTTCTCTGTGGTCTTCCTCTTCTCCTCTTTGCTGGGATCTTGAATCCATCTTCTCTGTGGTCTTCCTCTTCTCCTCTTTGCTGGGATGCCTCCTCAAATAATGGTATTCTCCAAACTCTTGTACCTATTTATATGCCCAAAACTCTTCAATGGTCTCATTCTTATTTGTGGCATCTGTCAGTTTTCTTTGATTTTGAGTTCTTTCTGGACATATCTATTTGTTCTCTTCTCTGTCCATGATATACGGAAGACTCTTATATCGCATACCAAAACAAATGTTGTTCTGTGAACTTTCGGAGGAAGAGGCACCAGGGCAGACCACTGCTCAGATATAAAGATGTCTGCAAAGCCTCAATAAAAACTTTTCTATAGGTCCCATCACATGGGAGGGACTAGCTGATGACAGAGTTGTGTGGAAAGCCAAATTACGAAAGGGCGCAGTCTTTTGAGAAGAGACTTATATACGAGCTGAACGACAAGAGAGAAAAGCGAAAACTCAGAAGTTGTCACAGTAAAACACTTGCCAATTGACCGTCTGTAAAGACGAAAAAGGCCATATATATATATATATATAGTCATAGTTCCCAGATGGCAGCGGAGGAATGGACAGTTAGCCAGATAGTTAGTGTAGTATAATTAGATTATTTAATAGTTGAGACTATGTGTTGTACTCTCTATGTAGAAGTGCAACACATAACTACAAGACACGACGTTTTTGTGTAGAAAAATAGTGACGTGTTAGTAACGAGTTAGTAAACAAGGAGACAACATGAACCATTGGCACGGGCAGACGTATTTTGCCTTGCCACATGAATCTAACATCACTTAATAAAGAAATATGAACTCACGATGGAGTTTGTCTTATTATTATACTCTGCGTCATCGTTTGTTATCGTTGGAAATAATAGATAAGAAATGACAACATGCTCATGGATGAGAAACTAAACTGCCACGGTAATAACATTCACCATTAGAAACGGGAACATGTAGGAACCAAACCAAACCACAAGAACAAGTTATCCAAGAGATACTACTACCAAAGGGAACCCCCTCAGACAATCGTTTCCTCCCTATGCTTCTTCCTCTCAATAGGGGGCAGTTCCCTCCTAATGCCGGCATTCTTCTTAAAAAGGGGGCGCCCTACTACAATATGGTGTCAGAAAAAAATACCATCAGCCCAAGTGGACCAGAAGTGAGTGAGTAAACATTCCGTTTTTTATCATTCTCTGCTTCCAACCATTCAACCATGTAGAGACCATTATTTCATATATAGAGGACGTCGTATGCTTGGACGCCAGGCATATTTTCTTCAATCAACCTTACCAAGGCCTATGGTAGTAGTTCATCACGGCCAGTGGACCGGCGGGTTTTCCCCGGTATCGATTGTTTCTGGTCATTATATATCATTCTTCAATCAGCGTAACTCGACCTTCGTTGGATCTTCCCTGTCACTCAGAGATTTGGATCTTCATCCTCAAGTCAAGTCGTCTCCTGCTTCAATTAATCTTTTAAGGACAGGCCACTTGTTAGTCTTCTGATACATTCGTAATTGATTTCAGTACTATCTTCACGCCAACTCCCATGGGCCATTTGATTTCACTTGCTCAGTGACGGATTACCTATTGGTGCTTATTTATCTACCACTCAATGACTTTGATGAATCATGACATTTGTGCTGGGATGACGAGTATTGACATTATATGCTGTTGGGTCGCCGTCAGAATCATAGACGCATATTTTCCATAATGCTAATTAATTAATATAATGCTGATTAATTTCTATTACATGGTTTCAGCACAAGAGCACAGAGGGTTTACTATTGGTGTTAACCATGGTCACCTATGACCAGTTGACGAGTCACGTTCAACGACGTGTGGTGACTAGTTCCCATTTAGCTCGTTCAGCTGGGTCTTCCTGAGATCCCGTCAGGATTTCTTTTTCTTTTCGACCATGGTTGGCTGTTATAGTTAGTTGTTGTGGAGCCACGTTTAACACGTGAGGCGACTTGTTCCCTTTCAGCTCTCACCACTCTAATCACCCTTTGGATACAACCTGTGCGATTTTGTTGGGAGTTCGCCGTCGGGGCGACGGCGAGGTCTCCAGGGGGTGTCATAGTTCCCCAGATGGCAGCGGAGGAATGGACAGTTAGCCAGATAGTTAGTGTAGTATAATTAGATTATTTAATAGTTGAGACTATGTGTTGTACTCTCTATGTAGAAGTGCAACACATAACTACAAGACACGACGTTTTTGTGTAGAAAAAATAGTGACGTGTTAGTAACGAGTTAGTAAACAAGGAGACAACATGAACCATTGGCACGGGCAGACGTATTTTGCCTTGCCACATGAATCTAACATCACTTAATAAAGAAACATGAACTCACGATGGAGTTTGTCTTATTATTATACTCTGCGTCATCGTTTGTTATCGTTGGAAATAATAGATAAGAAATGACAACATGCTCATGGATGAGAAACTAAACTGCCACGGTAATAACATTCACCATTAGAAACGGGAACATGTAGGAACCAAACCAAACCACAAGAACAAGTTATCCAAGAGATACCACTACCAAAGGAACCCCTCAGACAATCGTTTCCTCCCTATGCTTCTTCCTCTCAATAGGGGGCAGTTCCCTCCTAATGCCGGCATTCTTCTTAAAAAGGGGCGCTCTACTATATATATATATATATATTTATATATATATATATATATATATATATATATATATATATATATATATATATAACATAATTTATATTAATACTTTCCAAAAGAAATAATAGCTAAAAAAAAAAAACATCGTATTCCCTGAACAAGGTCTGAAATATGGTCCTTCACTTCATGTTCCAACAACATATTATGTAACAATATCTGCTTTGTTGTGTTTGTTATTGTAACGATAATTTATTGTGCTAGCGAAGCAAGGGCAAGGGTTAACGTAACAGGGAGAAATATGATGCAAGGAAAGATGTTACCCCTACTGTCCCCTATCTAGGATATACAATTCATGACAAGATTCGTTTAGAATTAAATGTCATATTCTGAAGATATCGGATGACATCTGTTGCATGAAATTAATCGGTTGGATTATGCCTATATTTCCAGCCTCGCCTTAGTTGCAAAAAAAAAACACCCAACCCATATCTTCGTTTTCTACTGTCTTTCCTTCCTTTCGTTCACTAAAAATGTTGCTTATATCTGCAATGTTGCTCCTAGTATAAACATCACTGTCGTTTGTAGTTCACACAGAGATCCTACCTGGGTGGTGGGGGGTTGTTTCCCATGTGTTGTTTCACTACATCGATGAGTTTGTCACAGTACAGCATATTCGTCGTGGCAGTCTTGAAATATGTGTTCTGCAGTCTGGGCTGTCTATCCACATGTACGCATGACTGAATTACCAATCTTGAATGGTGTATGCATGTGGCTGTTGAGCCCATTGTTCTCTGTTCTAAAGGCGCAGAACGATAACTTGTTCATACTTTGGTAGTCGTCTAAGTGTAGGTGGCTTTCTGATTGATTTCATCATACATTTCTTTGGATGCCACGTCACTGGTATATCCTGTTTCTCACCTTTATTATGATATGGCTTGCTCTACATCTGGAAACATAGGCCATCAAGCATAGTTCTCCAGTTATCCCTCCCTGTTTGGACATTCCTCTCCATGCTTTCCCAACTGAGCCTTATTTGTTTGATGTCATTATCAAGTTCTCGTCTCCATGTGCTCTTTGATCAACATTTTCCCCCGTTGGCTCTGTGTATTTCAGTTCATTGCATGCCTCGCAATTTTGTTGGATGTTAATCATCTCTGGGAGTCTACATGACGAAGTGGTTAATCATCTCTGGGAGTCTACATGACGAAGTGGTTAATCATCTCTGGGAGTCTACATGACGAAGTGGTTAATCATCTCTGGGAGTCTACATGACGAAGTGGTTAATCATCTCTGGGAGTCTACATGACGAAGTGGTTAATCATCTCTGGGAGTCTACATGACGAAGTGGTTAATCATCTCTGGGAGTCTACATGACGAAGTGGTTAATCATCTCTGGGAGTCTACATGACGAAGTGGTTAATCATCTCTGGGAGTCTACATGACGAAGTGGTTAAGACATTTGCATGTCGTTCTCAAGGTTGTAGGCTTGAATCAGGACCGAGTCACATTTTCATGAGATCAGGAGACCAGAACATCCATAGACGAGGAGACCAGAACATCCATAGACGAGGAGACTAGAACATCCATAGACAGGGAGACCATAGCAATCATAGACGAGGAGACCAGAACATCCATAGATGAGACCAGAATATCCATAGACGAGGAGACTAGAACATACATAGACGAAGGAGACCAGAACATCCATAGACGAGGAGACTAGAACATCCATAGACAGGGAGACCATAGCAATCATAGACGAGGAGACTAGAACATCCGGCACTCCATTGTCAGCACTTTTGTTTTGGTTAAACGACCCGGAAATAGTAATCACTTGAGCGTGACATGTATCCTATGTACCACACACAGGAGGGCAAGAAGGACGCAATAAATATGGTTCAGATACGATCTTGTACATATTATAGATAATACAAATGTTAAAAGTAACATAACAAGTATTCATATCTGAGCTCATACGCACTGCCGTCACCACATGTCTCTCACTTTACTTGGTTCATAGAAAGGTAAATTAAGTGAAAGAAACAGCTTACCTGTAGATAGATACAGGAGGCCAAATAAAAATGATTGATTTTCTCAACATGCAAGGTAAGACGATGGATATAATGTGAAAGTAGGGAAAAACCCATATTCTATATGTCAAGTCAACACTGCAGAAATGAAAAACAGCAATTTCCGAATGGATTTGGAGAAAATAAATAAATAAATAATAGATATATATACAAACAGACTGTTACCAGATAGAAGTGTTAGATAATAAATTATGTATTATTCTTTCATTGATGTTAAGCTCTGGCATTTCTTCGACTTGTCTCAAAAACGTTTATGTGTGTGTGGTTGTTTTTTTTTTATATATATATATATATATATATATATATATATATATATATATATACGAACGAGGAACTCGGAGAAAGAACTAAGTAGATACCAGTGGAGAAAGAGCCACGGAAGAGATGCTGGCGATGGATAGGACATACATTGTGAAGACCGACCGGAAGCATTGCAAGACAGGCACTGTTTTGGAACTCGCAGGGAAAGAGGAGTAGGGGAAGGCCAAGACAGACCTGGAGAAGAGAGCTGGAGGCTGATATTAAAAGGATAGGTACAACATGGAAAGAATTGGAAGGGATGGTAAGAGAGAGGAAGAGCTGGAAGAAGTTTGTTTAAGACCTGTGCTCCGTTGGGAGTTGAAAAGGTGAAGGATATATATATACATGATAAATGAGGACAACCTAAGGAGACCCTGAAACGAACTTTGATGAGAGACAAGAAATATTGCTCAGTTCCATGGAGGAGATTGAGCGAGTAGCCTACGATAGAGCGGTATGGAGAAATTACTTGCAGGCCCTATGTAACGTATAACGGTACAAGAGAAATTATTACTATATATATATATTCTTCTACACCCTTCGCCCTCTAGGGAAGCATAGGCCCGCAACCAGGACCTTCCAAGCCAGACTATCCAAGGCCATCTTTTCCAGATCTCTCCACTTTCTCACCATTATCTTGCATTCCGTCTCCAACCCCTGTCTCCAGGTGTTCCTGTGTCTTCAGTCTAATATATATATATATATCCAACTCCTGTCTCCAGGTGTTCCTGTGTCTTCAGTCTTATATATATATATATATATATCCAACTCCTGTCTCCAGGTGTTCCTGTGTCTTCAGTCTAATATATATATATATCCAACTCCTGTCTCCAGGTGTTCCTGTGTCTTCAGTCTTATATATATATATATCCAACTCCTGTCTCCAGGTGTTCCTGTGTCTTCAGTCTAATATATATATATATTCCAACTCCTGTCTCCAGATGTTCCTGTGTCTTCAGTCTAATATATATATATATATATCCAACTCCTGTCTCCAGGTGTTCCTGTGTCTTCAGTCTAATATATATATGTATCCAACTCCTGTCTCCAGGTGTTCCTGTGTCTTCAGTCTAATATATATATATGTATCCAACTCCTGTCTCCAGGTGTTCCTGTGTCTTCAGTCTAATATATATATATATATCCAACTCCTGTCTCCAGATGTTCCTGTGTCTTCAGTCTAATATATATATATATATCCAACTCCTGTCTCCAGGTGTTCCTGTGTCTTCAGTCTAATATATATATGTATCCAACTCCTGTCTCCAGGTGTTCCTGTGTCTTCAGTCTAATATATATATAAAATATTATCCAACTCCTGTCTCCAGGTGTTCCTGTGTCTTCAGTCTAATATATATATATATATATCCAACTCCTGTCTCCAGGTGTTCCTGTGTCTTCAGTCTAATATATATATATATCCAACTCCTGTCTCCAGGTGTTCCTGTGTCTTCAGTCTAATATATATATATCCAACTCCTGTCTCCAGGTGTTCCTGTGTCTTCAGTCTAATATATATATATGTGCGTCTGTAGCTTAGGCGGCAGTAAGCTCGATCACAACTCAAGTGTACCTGGTTCAAACTCCGAGGCGGACAGCTTAGAAGAACATTTGCTCTAGTGGGTTTTTGCTAACGGTAAAAAAAGACCTCACCGTTCAGAAAGCAATGGCAAACTACTGAACGTATAAGTGATGCCTAGAAAATCAAAGACTCGTTTACTGTGGTTGCTGGCGACGTCATGTAAAGAATATGTCGCGATTTTCATTCACACACATTTGTTTATAACAGTTGTTACTATTGGTTGACTAGACATTTCTTGTTTATAACATTTGTTACTATTGGTTGACTAGACATTTCTTGTTTATAACAGTTGTTACTAGTGGTTGACTAGACATTTCTTGTTTATAACATTTGTTACTATTGGTTGACTAGACATTTCTTGTTTATAACATTTGTTACTAGTGGTTGACTAGACATTTCTTGTTTATAACAGTTGTTACTATTGGTTGACTAGACATTTCTTGTTTATAACAGTTGTTACTAGTGGTTGACTAGACATTTCTTGTTTATAACAGTTGTTACTAGTGGTTGACTAGACATTTCTTGTTTATAACAGTTGTTACTATTGGTTGACTAGACATTTCTGATTTATAACAGTTTACTAGTGGTTGACTAGACATTTTTGTTTATAATGTTGTTACTATTGGTTGACTAGACATTTCTTGTTTATAACAGTTGTTACTAGTGGTTGACTAGACATTTCTTGTTTATAACAGTTGTTATTATTGGTTGACTAGATATTTCTTGTTTATAACAGTTGTTATTAGTGGTTGACTAGACCTTTCTTGTTTATAACAGTTGTTACTAGTGGTTGACAAAACATTTCTCGAATTTTATCCTCTCTCCTGATTTTGCGATATTTTAAAAGTTAATTATTTTTTGTAGACATCTATTTTCAAATACCTTCAATTTACTTCTTATATCTTTAGCTATTTTCCAACTCTCGATGGCATGTGTTAGAATTGATACAACTTTGGATTTGAAAATACGTAACGTAGTTTTTTTAGATTTACAAACGGGATTTGTGTATTCTTCTTCTTCTTCACCTTTCAACTCCCAACGGAGCACAGGTCTTCAACAAACTATTTCCAGCCTCTTCTCTCTCTTGCCATCCTTTCCAATTCCTTCCACGTCTTGCCTATCCTTATAATGTGTCGCAAGCTCTTTCTCTCCCGGTATGTCTAGGTCTTCCCTACTCCTTTTTACGTCCGGGTTCCTAAACAATGTCTGTTTTGCAATGCTTTCGGTCGGTCTTATTAGTGTGTCCTATTCATCGCCAGCATCTCTTCCTTCGCTCCCTTAGCTTTTTCCCCCACAGGAATGTGTGTGCTCATCGTGGAGCTATTGTTTTCGATGAGTTTTCATGCTGGAGTGGGATGGCGTCTGATGCTTCGCCGCCGACATGCCACAATCGCTCAAGCTTGAATAAAGAGGTTAGGGATAAGTCCTCTCTCTTTCTCTCTAAAAAGGTCGGCGATACTAGGTCAGAAGGCGCACCAGAAAAAAAAATGTTATCACGCATCTCATGCTTATGTATATTGATTATACCTTCCGATAAATCTGATGCGGTTGATCAACCTACCGAGCGTTTCTTAATGAAGTCAATACATTCAAAACTACATGGTATCAGAGATGACATCCAGACAACATCTGACATTGACATAAGAACACATCTGACGGTATAAACATCACAACAACAATCGCAAGAATAGGAAGAAGATCACAAGTACAAGAAAAATGGATAGTTATCTCAGCTCTTATATTAACGTTGAGCCCGTCTGTTGTCGGGGTTCACAAGGGGAGCAAAGAATAGTACCACTGCGACCTACAAAGCAAGACCTACATAAGCGACTGAGGTAGGGGCCTAGGGAAGCTGCCCTAGTAAATAAAAAGTGTCGCATAAATCGGATGTGCTGGCCTTCTTGTAGGTGTAAAACTGGCACAATGTACGCTCTTAGGCTCAGATCACATACAAATCCCAAAGAGTGGTTAACAAGTGGTCGATAAGGAGCGTTCAAAGAAGAATATTAACGTTGAAATGAATTTATCATTTCTCTACCTGTACTAACTTACATGTCTTACAGAAAGAAAGTGATTATCATTTATCTACTGTCTTACATTAAAGAAAGTGTAATTTATTATTTTTGTCTTGACATTGAAAGAAGTGTCTTACATTGAAAGAAAGTGTCTTACATTGAAAGAAAGTGTCTTACATTGAAAGAAAGTGTCTTACATTGAAAGAAAGTGTCTTACATTGAAAGAAAGTGTCTTACATTGAAAGAAAGTGTCTTACATTGAAAGAAAGTGTCTTACATTGAAAGAAAGTGTCTTACATTGAAAGAAAGTGTCTTACATTGAAAGAAAGTGTCTTACATTGAAAGAAATGATGTCAAGAAGATGCCATTGAATACAGAATCTTAATCATATAACATATTAACCAACAAATACAATGGCCAACGATGTCGTCGATAGTAAAGTTGATAACACTCTGCACTAGTGACTAAGTCTCGTGACAAGTCATGAGTTCGAGACCAGCTTGGGCCAACAAATTATCGGTTCGCAAGCAGTACTCGATTGGATTACTGGATCCTTTACTTCGTGGATGTAAATTACAAGTACCTCTGTAGTCAGAGTAAGGCTCGCCTGAATGGCGAGATACACTGATAATAAGAAAAGCTACGCAGTTCGTGCACTACCGCTGAGATCTTCCTGTGTAAGAAAGAGATCGGAGCAGACATGGTTAATCACCGAATGATGATGGGTCTATCAATCAATCAATCATTCAATCAATCAATGCATTATAAAATAAATGATAATTAATGAACAAATAAACAAACTCAATTAAGGAGACGTACGATCAAGAAAAAAAATCTCACGTGTGGTGTCGGGACCCATAAGGGAAGCAAAGAATAGTACCACTACCGCCCGAGTGGTTACAGGGGCCCAAATTTGGGGTGTAAAGAAAAGAACCACTGTTACCTGCCACGCATGTCGTAAGAGGCGGCTAAGGAGGTTTGAGTGAAATCGGATGCATGTTTCCTAAACGTGTAGAAGTCTATGCGTTTAGAGGCCTACCAAACCAATGTGCAACGTATACACGTTCTTGGCAAAGATCAAACATATCACAAGAGTGATTACAATTGGTCGTAAAGAACGAACGCAAAGAAGAAGAAGAAGTACCACTACGATCTACAAGGCATGTCTTAAGAGGCAACTGCCCCATAGGGGCCTAAGGAAGTTACCCTAGTAAATAAAAAGCGTCGCATAAATTGGATGTTCAGGCATACTTGTAGGCGCATAACTGGCACAACTAACAATCGCTCATAGGCTCAGATCACATACAAAACACACAGAATGGTTAACAAGTGGTCGATATGTAGCGTTCGAAGAAAATGTGTAAGTATTGTGTAAGTAATGTGTAAGTATTGTGTAAGTATTGTGTAAGTAATGTAAGTATTGTGATAGTATTGTGTAAGTATGTGTAAGTATTGTGTAAGTATTGTGTAAGTAATTGTGTAAGTAATGTGTAAGTATTGTGTAAGTAATGTGTAAGTATGTGTATGTAAGTATTTAAGTAATGTAAGTATTGTGTAAGTTTGTAAGTATGTGTAAGTAGAGTATTGTGTAAGTAATAGTGTAAGTATTGTAGTAATGTGTAAGTATGTAAGTATGTAAGTATTTGTAAGTATATGTAAGTATTGTGTAAGTATTGTGTAAGTATTGTGTAGGTTGGGAAGATCGAGAGAAAATAAACACGAGAAGTATAGAGAAATGGTTTCTTTTGGTATGACACGTTTAGAAAATAATGAGAATCAAAGTGATTATATAGATATATATTCAAAATACAGATGTTGTAAAAGAAAATGATGGACAGCATGGCCAGATCTCACGTCATAATAATGTCAGTAAAACTTGTTGTCATTGGTCAATTTGTATCTACCGGATACACGTATCATGTTTCTTCATCTTCACATTCAACTTGAACAGTTTTGACTAGATTTTACAAAAACATATATGATGATTTAGCAACATGAAGCTAATTGCTTCCTTTTTTTTGGAATAACATGAAGATTTCATCTGAAGTTAGAGAATTGTAATCCAAGTCAGTACATTCTAAACTAAAATCTGTTTCGTTCGCCCGCTATAAACTCAGGCGTAGTTATGAAAATTAATATAGTTGCGTGAAGTTTTGCTTTCCTTTTCTCCAGCCATTCAGGGGAGCCTTACTCAGACTTCAGATGTACTTGTAATTTAGATCCCAAGTTCTGAAAGATGTGGGTTCGAATCCGGACCGAGTCACATGAGCAATATTTTCATGAGAACCCTAGCATTGCTGCTGGAGATACGGAATTCATGCAACACTCTCAGCAGATCACGTGCTATTTATACCGACATGGGCGGAACTACATTAGGAAACCCGGTGCAATAAAGTCCATTTTTCGTCTCTCCCCAATGAAAAGAACGTTGCCGAAGTAACATGGTGTGAAACGATACGGTTGAGAAAGAAGAAGGCTTATTACTATACATAAACAACAAAACTGGATGTCTATTCAACAAGAAAATACTTGGACGATTGGGAGAATACATAAACAACAAGACAGGATGTCTATTCAAAAGAAAATACTTGGACGATTGGGAGAATACATTTTTTTTCCCGATCCAGAAGCACTTGAGCTTTTCAGCTTTTCGGCTCGGTGCCATGGACATCATAACCCTTCGGTTCGGTGCCACGAACACCGTAAATCTGGGGAATCTGTGGCTTTTTCTGCAATCCCGCGGAATTGAACCCGCACACACAGAGGGATAGTCACCCGTAGTCCAACGCGCTACGAACACGCTGGGCAGACGGGCATGGGGAGAATACATAAACAACAAGACTGGATGTTTATTCAAAAGAAAACACTTGGACGATTGGGAGAATACATGAAAATATGTTTTAAAAAATTTCAATCTATGTCTTTCCCTCTTTTTGTCTCTCTCAATCGCCGCCTAACCCTCTCACGCGCCGCCAAACTTTCTCACTCTCTTTCTACGTCTGTCTCTCTAGATCATAGATTCCCAAACTTTTTCGGGCCAGCGCCCCTTTGCAATAAATAAATTTTGTAACGCCCCCACCATTACAATATTTTTCTACATTGAAACCGTTTGATATTTTTGACGTAAATAGCAACTAAATAAGCGTCCAAGGATTGACTTCATTGCACCGGTTTTTCCCATATGGTTCCTTACCTGTCGACAGAGATGACATGCCATCTGCCAAGAGCATTGCACAAAGCATAAACTCCGTAGCTCCTGCAACAATCCTAGGGATCTCATGAAAAAGTGCACATGTATCTCGTCGGTATCGACTAAACCTCGTATAGAGAAACACTTAACACTTCTTCCATGAGATCCACAGTGACTTAACCACTTCTGATGAGACCCAACAAACAACTTAACCACTTCTCCCATGAGACCTCCAAGCAAGTGACTTAACCACTTCTCTCCATGAGACCCCAACAAACAACTTAACCACTTCTCGCCATGAGACCCCAAGCAAGTACTTAACCACTTTCTCCATGAGACCCCTATATAGTAACTAATTCATCTTGAACACAGTTATTGCTATACATATTTTGATAAAACGTAGCCCATATGTAAAGATTGTAAAGTGTATACTTGAATAACATTATGCAGTTTCATACAATGGTTTAACTATGAAAATTAGGAATACATATTAAGAGATTGCATGGCATTAGTAAGAATATTATTGGAATAATTAAAACACCACCAAATGTATTACAAAATTGCTGCTTTCGAATTTGCAAAGTAAAAATACTGAGAAAAATTACACATTAATGTGAAGGATCAGCCTGATGCTAAAAGCTTGTTAATATTGAGTGCAATTTTCGTTAAAAACAGTCATAAATCGCCACGATCATTTATATGCAATTGGTTCATATTCTTAGATAGTAAATTCGCTACAAGCACTAAACCCACGCTCAGCCAAATAAGAAGATGGAAATGCAATTAAAAATATCTGTACTATTTCCCATAATCCAAGGTACAGTGTCGGTATTGATTTTTGAAGCCAGAACACTTGGTATCCACTTTTGAATTTGATTTTTAGTTTTTTGTTTGTTGTGAGTTCTATAAGTTCCACTTCTAAATGTGATGATTCTTCTGTGTTTACATATGAGAATGTATCTAGAACTCAATTTGGTATATTCATGTTCAAAATCTCATTGAATCGCTCACTGAAATCAGCATGGAAAACCTCCAAATCTTGGCAGTATGAAAGTCAATCATCCTTTTTGAGAGACACTGCTGATAAATTTGAAAAGTAGCTACATGTATATTCCCCTTTGGCCTAGATTACGCTTGAACACACGAAGTCTCCCCACAAAAGCGGCAATAATGTTTTTCGTTTTAATTAAATTCAAATCATCACCTTATAATTGTAGATTGACTGCATTAAATAGTTTTTAAGGTCTGACAAATAAGCGATGTCATTTATGGATGCAATCAGGTTGGTCCGCAATCCGTTGTCTTTGTTTTCTAGGAACTCTAGTACTGAATCATATAAATTGTAAAATCGATTCAGACAAATACCGTTTGAAAGCCAACGAGCTTCTGTGTGAAGCGACAAACGATTGAAATCTTCATCGTTTTCAATACAAAGTTGACTAAACAATCTGTCACTCAATAGATTTCTTCTAATCTCGTTGACTGCTCTAATAACGTAATGAAGCGACGTATGCAGACTTTCACTTAAATTCTTTGCAACCAAATGTTCACGATGAATAACGCAATGTATAGCAAGTACATTTAGTACTGCTTGTTTTAAATGCGCTATAAAACCCTTGTGGTGTCCTTGTCATTGCTGGAGCACCATCAGTAGCACCAGACAAAATATTACGAATAGGAATGTCTTGCTCTTGAAAATCTTATTCATGGTATTAAATATTGATTCTTCCTTTGTATTCGTTCTATTTTCTAAATTTTTAGCAAATAATAATTCTTGACACATTTTTATTCTTTTATGAATCGAACGTATGATAAGAGTAGTGTTTCATTATTTGGAAGAGTTGATTCATCGAGTTGAATGGAAAATTGGCTTGTCTTCAAATAATCGCATAATGATTATTCATCGTCTTCAGCCATTTCAACTATTCTTCTTTACACTGAATTATTGCTCAAAGGAATTTTCCTGATGATATCTGACGCTGTCTTATGAAGCATAGTGTTTGTGACTTCTTTTATTGCCGGCAAGATTAATTCCTCACCAATTGTGTCTGGTTTTCCAGCTTTTTGCGATTAATAATAAAATTCTATAAGAAGCTTGTAATCCGTCATTATCTTGTTTAGTGGACGACGCAAAAAGTGTTGATATAGTTGGACATTTCAAATATTTTTCTTCTAGTACTTGAAAATAGGACAAATCTTTATCCTTTTGTCAGCGTGCATTTTAGTCAGATGCTCTTGTAGCCTAGAAGGTTTCATTGCTTCATTTGAAAATACGATTTGGCAAATCAAGCACATAGGTAATAAATTGTTGGTAGGAGACTGAATAAAGCTGTATTTCAAATACTCAATACTGTACTGTCGACATTTCTTCTTAGATTCAGACATAATAAATAAAGTGCATAAAGATTAATAACTTATATTCAATACATAAATATAAAATGTAATTTACACTTTGTATGACTCACTTATATATTACACTTTGTGTCGATCTCCACTTATATATTACATGATTTCTTTGTATGACTCCACTTATATATTACACTTTGTATGACTTCACTTATATATTACACTTTGTATGACTCACTTATATATTACACTTTGTATGACTCACTTATATATTACACTTTGTATGACTCCACTTATATATTACACTTTGTATGACTTCATATATTACACTTGATGACTATTATATAACACTTTGTATGATTCTACTTATATATTACACTTTATCTCAAACCTTTGATGATTAGTTGACAAATAAACGTACACTATAATATTGTAACATGAAGCTTTATATACTATGATTAATCTTTCATTATAAACACTTTCAAAAACCACAAAATGGTATTTATATGATTTACAAAAATCCTGTCGAAATATACCAGTAGGGTATTGGGAAAAGATGTCCTGGTCGGAATATACCAGTAGGGGTATTGGGAAAAGATGTCATATAATGCTACTTCTCTCTGTATTTATGGCGTGGCAAAACAAAAATTCTTTGTTCCCAAATCGGTCATTAACCTATGACAGTCCAACGACTTCACCTTTCTTTGTAAAAATATTTCATATATATATTTCATGTCATCTGCATTTCATTCACACTAAAATTCCGCTATCTGACCAACTGCAATCATCCCCCCAGAACTAAAATGTATGTTAACCCAGATCTCAATAGACATCAAAAACCAAGTATTTGACTCTGATGAATTTTCCTATATCCTCTCCTTTCAACAAAGGTGAAACACGTAATAACACATATTGTTATTGTTTCTGTAAAACTCCAATACTTTGTTTTTACGTGTTTCGTCATTGTTACATAGTTTTACCGTAGTCTTCCCTTATATCGATAATGCTATTTCAACACAAGACCACTTCGTCATAATCGCTCCTTTTTGTCAAGTTGAACAATTTCTGTTCAGTATCTGTTAAGTGATGTGTCCTAAATTCTAGCACAAAGTTTAAATGATTATTCAATCGCAAAAAAAACTAAAATAATTAATTTTTAAATATATATTATTAATTTTTTCTATAAGGAGCCACCGACCCCTAGATCGCCCCCAAATTTTTCCGAGCGCGCTATCGCCCCTAGACCGCTTCAGCGCCACAGGGGGCGGTACCGCCCACTTTGGGAAACGCTGCTCTAGATCGCTCATTTTTTCTGTCTATCTTCCCCCACTCTCTGCATACGTCCGTCTCTCTCAATCCCCACCTCTTTCTGTTAATCTCTTTTCTTCCACTCTCACTCCCTGCTTGCCACTATTTCTCTTTTCTCCCCCTCTATTTCAACGTCTCTCTCTCTCTCTTTATCCATCACGCCATCTTTCTGTCTACCTGTATTTCTCACGTTTCATTCATCTCACTGTCTACATTTGTCTCTCCCTCTCTAGCACTCTCTGTGTATATATATATCTATGCAAAAAAATATAATATATATATATATATATATATCTTGGTGTGTGTGGTATGGTTTATATTTTCAAATATAATTTATCAATATACGACTGGCTTATTTATCAATTCAGAATACTCCCCCACCCCCTCCCCCACCTCATGTCCATTTGTCTGATTTCTCTGACAATTTCTTCTTACTGTCATGCACTTGGGAATCAAGTAGAATGGAACACTTGTTGAGAGATCTCAAGCATGTATGTTAGTTAGTCCAAGAGTACAGAAGTGGTTTCTGTATTAAGGCGGTAAACATAACATGCCTACAAGCGCCACTGAGTCATCACACGTTGCTTGGCAACAACTGTTGACATAAAGATATACAAATACAATGTGTAGGGGAGGGGAGACAAGTGAATATAGAGCTGACTTTTTAACCCATACGGACGTTGATTTCGGCTATAATTCTTCTTCGAGTGATCCATATCGACCACTTCTTAACCATTCTGTGTGATTTGTATGTGATCTGAGCCTAAGAGCGATTGTACGTTGTGTCAGTTATGCGTCTACAAGTAGGCCAGCGCATTCGATTTCTGCGAAGCTTTTATTTACTAGGTAGCTTCCTTAGCCCCTACATCAGTTGCCTCTTACGACATGCCTCATAGGTCGCAGTAGTACTATTCTTTGCTCACCTTGGGGGCCCCAGCACCACACGAACGTTGATTTTGGCAATACGCCGTTCAACCCATACGAACGTTGATTTTGGCAATACGCCGTTCAACCCATACGAACGTTGATTTTGACTATACATTCGACGTCCCAGTGCACCCAGCTGTAAAGGAATATCTTGGTCGCTGAATTAGGGAAAATAAGTTAACAAGAAAGAGAACTAGGTATTTAATTTTCAAATGAAAGGACACAGTGTTGCCATTTCTCTAAAACTTATATTTCGTCTTCAATTGGTAAGACCTAGGACTTCAAGGGTCTTTAATAATTAGATGTGAGCGTCTGTAGCTGAAGCGGTCGTGAGCTCGATCACGAACCCATGCATACCTGGTTGAAACACCACGGTGAGCAAGTTTGGAAGCAAATTTGTTTCCGTGGGATATTTATAAATGGTGAAAGTAGACCTCACCGTTCAGAAAGCAATGGCAAACTACTGAACGTATAAGTGGTGCCTAGAGAATTAACGGCTCGTTTACTGTGGTTGATGGCTACGTTCTTTAGGATATGCCACGATTTTCATGTTGAATAATTAGATGTTATCTTCAAATGATAGAACCTAACGCTGTAAATGTCTCTGATATAAAGATCTCATAAGCGAATGAATTGAGACAGTCGAAGAAGACTAAGAATGAAACCAGACATTCAATTTATAAAAGAACAACATGTTGAATGGTTTCGTCACCTGACAAGAATTCCTTGATATCGTCTATGAAGTGAGTAACATTCCCAAAAATATCACGAATAGAGAGCAAGAGGAAGACCACACAAATGACGTAGTGACGACATAATTAACAACTTTAGAAAAATGAATGTCAATCCACAAAGCTCATTAGACAAGGTACACAGATCACCCATGCACTAACACTTCAATGAGGTACAAAGGACGCCCGAGTGATTACCGGGGCCCAAATTTGGGGTGTAAAGAATATAACCACTGTCACCTGCCATGCACGTCGTAAGAGGCGGCTAAGGAGGTTTGGCTGAAATCGGATACCCGTGTCCTAAACGTGTAGAAGTCTATGCGTCTAGGGGCCTACCAAACCAATGTGCAACGTATACACGTTCTTGGCAAAGATCAAACATAACACAAAGAATGATTAAAATTGGTCGTAAAGAACGAACGCAAAGAAGAGGAAGAAGAGGTACAAAGGAAAAAATAGAGATAACAACCCTTCAAATGATCGGATCTAGCGTTGTGAAGGCTCTAGAGGTTACCTATTACATTATATGATGTTATATTGGTTTATGGAGTCGGAACATAAACTCAATGAGATTGTGGTTAATCATAAATGTGATGACCCCACAAGTCTACAGTGACCGGATCGCATGGTCAGTCGGTCACAATGTGATGACCCCACAAGTCTACAGTGACCGGATCGCATGGTCAGTCGGTCAATGTGTAATGACCCTTCCCACATATCTACACTGACCGGATCGCATGGTCAGTCTGTCACAATGTAATGACCCTGCAAGTCTACAGGGGACCGGTCATGTCGTGTTCCAATGTAATGACCCCCAAGTCAACAGTGCCCGTTTCTTATGGTCAGTCGGTCACAATGTAATGACCACACACGTCCACAGTGACCAGTTCTCATGGTCGGTTAGCCAAAATGTGATGACACCACCATTGCATCCTCAGATCTTATCAATATCATGTTGACTTCTTTCCAACAAAAATGGATGCATGCATGTCGTCTAATAACACAAACAGTCGTACAGATAGATTATCGATCAGATTTTACACACAAAAAACCCACTTTATAATACCTTATCTACTGAGCTATAATATATCATGAAGCCATATCTAATTAGTCATATGGAAGATCGTCATTGCTGACTCATACATACTAAGATATTGGAAGAAAGTACATAATTGTTAGGGTTGAACTGCAATCATGTCTAGAGAAAAGCAGTCCTCCTCAGCCACTTTTCTCTCACCACCAGGGACTATACCTAACTATACTGTGTAGCTAAACTTTCACCACCAGGGCCTATACCCAACTATACTGTGTAGCTAAACTTTCTCTCACTACCTGGGCCTATACCCAACTATACTGTGCAGCTAAACTTTCTCTCACTACCTGGGCCTATACCCAACTATACTGTGCAGCTAAACTTTCTCTCACTACCAGGGCCTATACCCAACTGTACTGTGCAGCTAAACTTTAATATCTGGCTTCCTCCCTGCTGATTAATAAAATATATAAACGCAATGCATTCTGATTACAAAACATCGAAATAAAACTGCGCATTAAATAGAAACAAGGAGGACACCTTAATTGATATTTCTGTTCAGTTTTTCTCAGTGACTGTAAACACACAAATGTATGGCCGTCCTACCCCAGACAGCTACCGCTATTTAAGACAAATATTATATTCCAGGTCCGGTTACTCTGTATATTTAAGTGACGGAAAAAAATATTTTTGTGTGTGTGAAGGGTAGGGAGATAATTACAGAACATCATATTACATTCTTACCAGGCGACCAATATTTAGAATTTGAGGAGACTTAATACTGTAAGGATTTATCTAGTACAGTTGTCCTGGTTCCACCGTGACAACACGGTGAGTCATAAAGGTATATAGGCCAAGGCTCGACTTGATTCAAGAAAACCGAACCATATAAGGGCGAACACTAGACCTGGCGTATGACAAGCGCGGTTAATAAGATAAGAAGATATTTTGTATCCGATATAGACATCAGTGTGGTTGTCAAATCGTTGATACAAGATTCCCTCGTCTTTCTCCGACAGTAGTGAATTCTTAAGTGATTTTAAAAAATAGGGCAGGGAGTAAGAGACCATATAATGGTACACATGGGGAGTAAGAGACATATCTGACCATATAATAGTACATGGAGAGTAAGAGACATATCTGACCATATAATAGTACACATGGTGAAGTAAGAGACATATCTGACCATATAAAGGTACACATGGTGAAGTAAGAGACATATCTGACCATATAATAGTACACATGGGGAAGTAAGAGACATATCTGACCATATAATAGTACACATGGAAGTAAGAGACCATATAATAGTACACATGGGAAGTAAGAGACATATCTGACCATATAATAGTACACATGGGGAAGTAAGAGACATATCTGACCATATAATAGTACACATGGGGAAGTAAGAGACATATCTGACCATATAATAGTACACATGGGGAAGTAAGAGACCATATAATAGTACACATGGGGAAGTAAGAGACATATCTGACCATGTACACATGGGGAAGTAAGAGTTAAACTAAGTTAAAGCGTTACAAAAATGGTGACACTAATAAAGAATCTGTTTTATAAAATGTTGAGAATCATTGATCTTACACTGTGTCTTCTCCAGGTTCAAGAGAATTTTTTTTTTCAGATACCAGCACAAGGAACATGATTCGATACGCCCTAATGCACATCTTAGTGCGTCTTAAATCTGACACGATCAATGTCATTAAGGGATTAAAAACACGAAAAATGTAGTTTCAAAGTACAACACCATACTAAAGCGACGTTTTGACCAAAAGGCATTTATCAAGCAAAGAATACAAGATATATTTTGTTTGTTGTGCTTTATGAAACTCTCTTACTTCGTTGTTTTGATATCTCGTCTTTGGTATCCATTTTTACTGCAGTAGTGACCATTCGGGAGCTGCAGGAGATAGCTAGAGATAGGAAGACTTGGCATGAGTTGGTTGAGGGCCTATGCCCCAACCCGGGGTAAAAGGCAAAGAGAGAGAGTGACCATTCAACATATGGAGAAATTGCTTGCAGGTACTATCTAACGTATAACGGTACGAGAGGAATTATTATTATTTATTATTAATATTTTGGAGGGAATGGTGTCTGGAAGAAGAATGAGAGGAAGACCTAGAAGACGATGTGTGCAATATGTCATTGTAGATCTGAGAATGACTGCTGCTGACGCCGGTTAACTTGCACAGAACAGCGCGTTTTTCAGGACTGCTGTCATGGAAGCCAAGTTCCGGAAGGGACAAGCTACTTGATGATGATATTATTATTGGTTATTCAACATCTGAAATAAAAATCCTGGCATATACTTTACAGGACTTTGCCATCAACAATAGTAAACGAGTCGTCGATTTTCTAGGCACCACTTATACGTTCAGTAGTTTGCCATTGTTTTCTGAAATTCAACATCAACACAGATGAAATCTTCAAACAGCTGGAAGGACTGCCATGATCAGATCATGAAATAATAAATAATAAATTGTAGATGACGTATTGAACCGAGAATCTCAGAACTGCACACGAGTCGAGTCTCAACGCAGCCACATGGAAGTAGATCCAAACTAGCAGACCAAAACGAGTCACGCACCACATGGAAGAGATCTCAGAACTACAGACAATGGAAAATCAAGAATCTAAGATAGAGAACAGATTGAAAGCCGAGAATCTACAAGAACTAGCAACCAACATTGGAAGCCGAGAATCTACAAGAACTAGCAGACCAACATTGGAAGCCGAGAATCTACAAGAACTAGCAGACCAACATTGGAAGCCGAGAATCTACAAGAACTAGCAGACCAACATTGGAAGTCGAGAATCTACAAGAACTAGCAGACCAACATTGGAAGTCGAGAATCTACAAGAACTAGCAGACCAACATTGGAAGCCGAGAATCTACAAGAACTAGCAGACCAACATTGGAAGCCGAGAATCTACAAGAACTAGCAGACCAACATTGGAAGCCGAGAATCTACAAGAACTAGCAGACCAACATTGGAAGTCGAGAATCTACAAGAACTAGCAGACCAACATTGGAAGCCGAGAATCTACAAGAACTAGCAGACCAACATTGGAAGTCGAGAATCTACAAGAACTAGCAGACCAACATTGAAAGTCGAGAATCTACAAGAACTAGCAGACCAACATTGGAAGTCGAGAATCTACAAGAACTAGCAGACCAACATTGGAAGTCGAGAATCTACAAGAACTAGCAGACCAACATTGGAAGCCGAGAATCTACAAGAACTAGTAGACCAACATTGGAAGTCGAGAATCTACAAGAACTAGCAGACCAACTAGACAAAATTAAAAGGGAACATGAATTGGACATTAATATATCCAACAAATAAATCAAATAAAACTGCTCTTATGTAATAGTTCGGAAGAAATCAGTAACCTGCTTTAGACAGCTTCTTCTTGCGATCGCAATTTTGATGATTAAACCGTCAGGCGCGTTCTTATGATGAAGTGGAGCTCATCTCTGGTACCATGTAGTTTTCAATGTAGTTTTGTGTTGTAGAGCCAGCATCCCTTTCTAGGGAGGACATACAGGGAACAGGCTTGCGGGACATGCTCTGTGGTTTTATCAGAGATGACACAGGTGGGATGGAGACAATCATAGTCTGTGCAATTGTTTATTTAGTCTGTTATATGTCCAAGACGGAAGATGAGGGTCGTCTTCTTCTTCCTCTTCTTCCAACGTTTTCAGACATCGATTTGTGCACTTTTAAAGTAGTTAGTGGTCAACCGCCGGAGTCCATGTACATCTCCGTATAGCTTGTCTTGGACTGATATGGGGATTGGCCATGTGTTTTCTCTCTGTTCACTGTATGTTGGACATTCGTGTGGTATGTGTGTCTCTGTCATCTGGTGCCACACGTGCATATGTCAGAAGGGACTATTTTGTAATTGTTAAACAGATGGTACCTCGGCCTATTGTGCCCTGTTCGTAGACGAAAAATGACAACCTGTTCCTCTCTACTTAGTTGGTGGTATGCACCATCCTTTTCATGACCTGGGTGATCTCTCATCCATTTGTTTTGTGTAGGCCATTTTTATCCGTACTTTTGCTTCCTCATGTGTCATACTGGTGTCTGTATGTGGTAGCCTGCCGTCTGCTTTTGCCAATATATCCATAGTGATGATGGCGTTAATATCTCTGTATTATTAAATATTTGAGATTAAGTATTAGCTGTAGAAAAGTGGATGATAGCTGGACAAGTGACATACTGACCGCAGAGAGAAAGTATATTCGGCCTTGAATAACTATAAATAGACTGCATAAATAATCCAGCGACTATAAAATGAAATCTATAATTAAAACAGTTCAACCGATAATGTCATAATCACAATAAATCATAATTCTGTTTGACGAAACTGAATTAGTGATATGGACATTGATTGCCTGCATAATACGGGCGTTGTACGCTAGTAAAATACAACAATAAAAAGAATCATAAAACATGCTCATGGGGAAACCTGAACCATGAAATAAAATGTTTCATTTGTGAAGCTCAGATTTATGAATCGTAATGGAAACGGTGATAGTCAAGTTGGCTAATCTTGAATAGTATATACATGTAATATAGTTGTAGAGGTTGTGCATTGTTTGCTCGTTCTTATCATTGTCTGCTTACTGTTTAGAGCTGGCCAAGGATTTCTGATACTTATATCGTCTATCCGAGAGTCACGGTGGCGTAGGTGTTAGTGAACTCTCTTATTAGGTTAGAGGTCTGGGTTCAGTTCCACAGCAGGCGTGGAATTGTTACCGAACATAACGGCTCTCAGGTCAACCCAGCCTCAATTGGGTGCCAGGAAAATCAATGGGAAGTAAAGTAGGTCGGCGTGATGTTGACCACATCTTACAGTTTCTACTCAATTTTGTTTTCATGCCTGGAATACGAAAAAGGCTGACACTAACAAAGTTTGCTGCGATCAGCCATACTTGCCGAACCCGTAAGAAAGCTGTGCAAGGCACGGTACTTTAACAGATCGACGAGATATGGTGCTCGAAATGGCGTCTGTCTGCTGTGCAAATGAATCTCATTCCAGTGATATATGTAGTAGACACACGAATACAGCAGCTATTAGCCTGATTAGCTATGATCAACCACAGTGACATGATCAACTAGGTTGCTGCAAGGTACTTCGTCAGACGTTAGTGCTTGAAGATATTGTTCGTTTGGTGTGAAAACATAATCCCATTTCAGCGATATCTGTCACGGACATGACTGCACAGTAGCTTTGCTGAAACTCCATTCGTTGGAGTCAGTCAGCCTGATAAATCGTATCACTCAAATTTGCTTTCTTTCCATGACGAATCGTGTGGAGTGCTAGGTGTGCTAAAAATAGTATCGATGTAAGAAGTAACAATGCATAATCATGAAAAAGTGAAAGAATTTCGCATATTCCCATTTTAGAAACTGCTACTGCAATATTCCTTTCTCACTAAAATTATGACAAGAAAGTGTAGCGTCAACTTACTCCTTTTTTATAGACAAGGACATAAATATAATCACTTTTATGTAACCTCAGTTCATGAAACTAATTTACCAACATATGTGCAAAGATGGTGGGAAAGAGTTATACAAGCTAGTATTCAAATTAATGTAAAAATAAATTATTTTTACGCTGAATGATTTACTTCTTTGAGACAGATCTGCCCACATGGTTAGGTCAGTCTATGCAGAAATAGCACACCACTTGCCGAGAGTACTGCACAAAACACGAACTCCATAGCTCTGACAACAATCTTAAGGGATTTCTTAGAAAAATGCACTTACGGATTGAATGATGTGGTACGGATTCCCACCAACAACCATTAGAAGAGAAGTCAAATGCTTAACCCTTCACCATGGAGACTACCCAAATAATGAATGACATATCACCAAATACTAAAACAACTGTTGAAGAATTGTGGCAAGACTGTGCAGCATCTTTTCAGAAGTTATAAAACTGATAACTCATTTAATATAAATTGATAAAGGTTATCAGATATTATATTCTGATTCCGCACTAGTCATGACAGAGATCACATGTCTACGTAGAATGCTTGCAGTATCAAGAAGAGATCGGTTTAGAAATGAAGACATCAGGAACAAAGTGGGTACAACATCAGTACTGAACTTCATCAAGAAACAACAAATTAAATGGTTCGCCACATAAGCAGATTACCAGCAGACAGTGCACCTCAAAGAGCAATGTTACTCCGATAGAGTGGATACAAAGCAAAATGCAAAAGGTGAACCTTAGAAATAACAGAGGTGGGGAAAAACACTGTTTATAAAGCCCACACAACAGCCTGTTCTAGAAATCTCTTCTTAACCTGGACGCTGTGAGGCAAAACAGGATCAGAGAAAAGAAGAAGATACTGCCCTAAGGAATATGATACACTAAAGTCTTAATGATATCCAGGTCTAGACTTGTGTTTTGATCAGTTCATTTACTTGATAAGTTCCCTTCCCTTACTCATTTATCTATATACCCAATTACAGTTAGGTAGGAAGATGTTCATCTGAGTTGATACATTGAAAGACAACAAATGCAATGGTTTGAACATTTAATGAGAATGAAATACAACCAAGCACCAATAACAGCATACAATAAAAATAGATCAGG
This sequence comes from Arion vulgaris, assembly GCA_020796225.1. Taxonomy (NCBI): domain Eukaryota; kingdom Metazoa; phylum Mollusca; class Gastropoda; order Stylommatophora; family Arionidae; genus Arion; species Arion vulgaris. The sequence continues at coordinate 43,434,442 of CM036765.1, read as the reverse complement.
TACTATAGTTTTCACCAGAGTGATTACTGGGGCCCAAATTTGGGGTGTAAAGAATAGAACCACTGTTACCTGTTACGCATGTCGTAAGGAGGTTTGGTTGAAATCGGATGCACGTGTCCTAAACGTGTAGAAGTCGTTTAGAAACGTGTAGAAACATGTAAATGCGTTTAGGGGCCTACAAACCAATGTGCAACGTATACACGTTCTTGGCAAAGATCAAACATATCACAGAGAGTGATTAAAATTGGTCGTAAAGAATGAACGCACAGAAGAAGATCCAAGGGGAAAACCAAGAAAAAGATGATTAGACAATATTAAGACCACACTAAATAAGCACGGATATAACACAAGGGCGATGCATCTGGCTCTGGAACATAAATTAATGCTCCCACTCTTACGCTTAATGACATGAGTGGGAAAAAACCCAAATTTCCCAAAAACCACCTGGGGAATGACAATACACAATAGCAAGAAGTGTGCATAAAGTGATCCCGTTCATAGAGGATTGCAACATTAACACTAACAACTTGACCACAACAACGTTCAATATAAAGATAGAACATGTCTTTAAAAAAAATCTTGTAACCATAAACAAATAAATGGAAGGATCTTCAGGTTAGATAGCTCGAGGACTGGTAATAAATTTGTCTTGTTATGAATCTTAACTCTCTTCTGTCATAAACATCAGGTTAGATGACCCAAAGCTGGTAATAAATTTATCTGATGATTGTTTCTTCAATCTATCTTGTCGCAATCATACCTCTGAAGTCGGAGAAGGCATGCATGTCTGGCCTAGGGACACTAATAATAAGGAAAGCAGGCTTTCATGCAAAAATCAGTTAGAAGTGCCATAATAGGTGCCCGACTACTCCTGAATTCATAGCAGGTGAATGAAGAAAAAGTCACAATCATTAAGTCTTATACGTTCTCACTAGATTGGGATTTCGGATTCTCTAATAAAGGCAGCCATCTGTCTCAGATTATCAGCCATACTAGACAGTTTGTCTTGGACGCTAGTGTAAGTGGGCCACCTCTTTCTTCTCAAGTCTGCATACTGGGGGCAGTTCTGTAGGATATAATTCCTATGATTTCTGCTTCCCGTTTGTGCAGACCTCTTCCCCAGCAAGTTTTGGCCACCCTTATGATGGTAGGTCTGACATTCCTACTGCGTGGCTAAATCTCTGAGGCAGATTGGCGACCATAGAATCCGTTATCCCATTCCTCATTGTGAGGGTCGTTGCACCATGTTATGCACCTTACGGCCTGGTGCATCCGTTTTCTGCAAGCATTTGTTTTGGGTTAGCATTCCTTAGCGGACACATGCATCCGATGTCAGCCAAACCTCATGGCAGGTAACAGTGGTTCTATTCTTTACACCTCAAATTTGGGCCCGCAACCACTGGTGCAATCATTAAGTTAAACAAGCCAAAGAATTGTGGTAAATGTCATTTGAACATGTCTATTTATGATATCTAATTATTGCAACCTTTGGTCTTTAGCTCAGATGAACTCTAAATCTGCTGTATTTACATTGTAGATGTCTATATCTTTGTAGTTGTCTATGACTTTGTAGATGTCTATATCTTTGTAGTTGTCTTAGACTGTCTAGTTGTCTATATCTTTGTATTTGTCCATGACTTTGTATTTGTCCATGACTTTGTAGTTGTCCATGTCTTTGTAGTTGTTTTTGTTTTTAAAAAATTGTTCACAAACTTTTTAACTATCCAGCTTACTCATTCTCATTTGTGTCAAAACCACATTACAAAAGTCTACACCACATTACAAAAGTCTATACAACATTACAAAAGTCTACAGCACATTACAAACGTCTATACAATATTGGGAGCATGAGGTTAACAATGCAGCTACCATCATTGCTTGAAGTTTGTACATAATCATTGACCTGTGGTTTCTGTCCACATTTCCTCTATACAACACAGACAGTGTTATGTTATAAGACACACAGTGAATGACATGACAGAAGTCAGTTGACCAGATCTGACCAACACCCTACTCTACCTTTAATTTGTGTACCTGGTAACATGCTGAATCACTGCAGTCTGATTCAGCAAGTAGAAATTGAAAAGGAGCTGCAGAGTGGTCCTAAAATGCAGGCTTAAAATTGATGAATTGGGCCAAAAACTACATATATCATAGACTCGCTGCGCCCGAGTGGTTACCGAGGCCCAAATTTGGGGTGTAAAGAATAGAACCCTGTTACCTGCCACGCATGTCGTAAGAGGCCACTAAGGAGGTTTGGCTGAAATCGAATGCATGTGTCTTAAACATGTAGAAGTCTATGCGTTTAGGGGCCTACCAAACCAATGTGCAACGTATACACGTCCTTGGCAAAGATCAAACATATCACAAAGAGTGATTAAAATTGGTCGGAAAGAACGAACGCAAAGAAGAAGAAAGAAGAAGATAGACTCGCTGTAAGTTGTGACCAAAAACGCAACAAATGCCCTTCACAGGGCAAATGACAAAATGGAGATCTGAAGTGAACAACGCTGTCTGGATTCAAACCCCCAACTTTCAAAACACAAGGTAAATGACTGGAACATGTATACAAGTTAGAAATGTATTTGTCATTTTGTTGTGTGGTTATTCAAATAATTTTACTCCATAGAAGGGAATGAGTGAGTTGCCCATGTTAGAGCGGTATGGATAAATTACTTGCATGCCCTATGTAACATATAGCAATATAAGAGGAACATATATATATATATATATTCATATGTTATCTACAGACAGTTACATGCTTCCAGATAAGATAATACAGAAGTAATTGAAACAATGAAACAAAGACAAATAACAATGAAGACAATCTAAAACAGAATCCATCTAAAGATCAAAGAAAGGAAGTGACAATGAGCTGCATTTTACTCTCATTAAAACAGTATAACCATACACATGCCTTGATGAATCACACATAACCAGGTAGTGTGGGAACGGGGGATATTAATTGCAAATTATTGGATTGCTAATGTTTTAATGAATATTAATTGCTAACTATTCTTATTTTTATTTGTTGGTCTACACGTTTTGATATAACCAATAAAAGGTTCGTCCTTAGGTTGAAAGTGGCGTGCCTAGGCTTAAAGCCCCTACATTAACAAACAAACCAAATACATGGAACCACTAGAAAAAGAATCAATCTGGGATTAGCAACATTGCACTAATTGCAGTGTTTTCTATCCTAAAAGTAATAACAAGATAGGATATCGACAATAATAAATACATTTACAGGCATATGCAATAAATATATAAACTACATACACATACGTGGAGTTATTATTGGGACACAGTAACGTACGCTTACTGGGTGATACTAATTATATATAAATACACACACAGTCACAAGATCTGTTTAAAAAGTATCGGACCTTTGACCGGGAAAAATTGCAATTACTCAGCTGAATATATAAAACCCAAATCTCCTTCAAAGTACTCTCCTTGTGGTGGTACACATTTCTCCCAGAGGTCCCGTTAATGTTGGAAGCATTTCCGGAAAGTCACTCTGAGCCTGGAGTATAGTTTGGCGTCACGTTCCACATAATGTCTTCTAGTAACTCAAATCAGGTTCTTTTCAGTGACATCTTTGGGGGACAGCCAAAAATCGCACGGAGCCATATCGCGAGTGTAGGGAGTCTGAGAAATTACAAGAATGCTGCGTTGGGCTAAAACGTTTGAACCAGAGGCGAATAGTTGGAAGGTGTGTTGTCATGACGAAGTTGTCAAGTTTCTGTTGACGTCAAGTCCGTTCGTTTGTGTCGCAAAGATGGCTGACCTGTTAAGTAGTGAGTACTCTTTTTGACGTGTATTGATGATTCGTAACGGAGACCCCGACTTCCTGAACACAGCGATCGCTAGTGAGGAGTCGTAGGTTTATTGGTACAGCCCGGAAACCAAGGTGATGTCATGACGACCAGAGTTGAGACATTCATCGTCCCTTTCCCCCAACAACAACAAAAAACGCGGCAGATGCTCAGCAACATCATACGTCAAAGTTATATCGACATTTGTGTATGATTACGTGGTTTGTGCATTACAAATGACGTACCACAAGGCCAAAACAATACCAGATAGTGCTACTTGGAAGCTATCCATTGCCTTCGAGATGTAGGCAACATAAACTTGACACGGTGCCATGATGACAAAGCATCCACTCATTCTTCGCATTATCTTCTACTCGTTCGTCGATTCCTCGCATTTGATTCTGATTTTCCTTACCAAACACAGCTGTCTTAGTGGTCCCTCAGAACTTTCCGATATGGCTCCTTGTCATTTTTGGCTGTTCGTCCAAGATGAAAATGTCACTATACAGACACGATGTGAGTAACGAGAAGACATTATACCAAACGCAAAAGTCAAACTATACTTAATTTTCAAAAATAGTTTCCTGAAACGCTTTCATTAATGAGAAAGCTGGGGAAAATGTATGCAATTCCAAGGAAAGTACTTTGAATGAAACTATAGAGTTTCGAACATAGAGGCGGGGTATTGTAGTTGTCCCTACCAAAGGTCCTATACTATAGGAACAGACCTCGTAAATATATCATCATGAAAGGAGTTCGTTGTAGTCATGATCAGAGGGGACATGTGGAACTAATTTTCCCCTCTTCTTGTACTGTAGCCAGAAGAATATATTTGCACGTGTTTAATGTTAACTGTTTTGTCACAGCTACATTTCTGATAAGCCCCATTATTGAACACTACAAGGCGACAACAAAATAGTTCTCAATTTCTCTTCACTTTTATGACAGATTCTGTCACCATTCACCCGTACTTAAACCGACTACTGCTAGTTAACTTGGCCATGAATATTTAGATCAGTCAGTTTAGGTCAGGGGAAAAAACGTATCAAAACAAATAGAAAACAAAACATATCCATCGTGACTACATTTAAAATATATTTTTTTAATAGTTGATGATTTCACAAACAAGCACGTGGAATAAAATGTTGTGAATGCTAGTAATCTTATTAAAATGGACATGTAGCGCCACCTTCCAGCAAACAGTACATTGGCCTCCAGCCTACATACCATGCATACCTGGCATATTCACGTTCGACACGGGTCACGGCTTGGCCAAATCTCAAAACAAAACATTCCAGTTCAAACTTCAGTCACATACTGATCAAAGTAAACAAGGCAAGACATAAAAAATATCCAGCTAAGATGTCCAAATATTGTTTGTGGTTGGTTTATTCAGTTTTTAAAATTAGCCGGCCTCAAATTGAGAGACAAAGAGCGCCGGATCGCGATGACTGAAATTAACATGAGAGAGGTCATAGCATCATCGGCATTTAAAACCTTCAGATTTTGAATATACGAATAATGTAAATTACTAACTTATCAAATACATTTTGGCGTACTTTTAGTGCATTTCTTAATTAAATATTTACATAAAAAGTAGTGTTTGTTTCGTTCAGCATAAACTGACACGACTACCATACCGCATGTATTGGTCATTCTAGACCTAGAATGTATGATATAATTTTTTTAAATTAAGTCAATAAAACGAAATTAAATAACTTACCACTGTTTCTACTTGACGTCTCGATCATAGATGCAGCTCTGGATAGGACATCAAGTGGTGATTCCATCGTCTCTGGATCCAGAGAACTGTTCGAAACTGAAGAATGCCACTCGTTTTCAGTAAGTTTCCTCATTGGCTCGTTAGTTCAACATCGTAGTCTTTCCAACGATGAAAACAAATGTCGCCCAGAAGATCAATATTTTATCGGACGATCCTAGCGTGTTGAACAAATCAATAAACTACACATCACAATATATAGAGGCATGTGTTATCGTCCTAGTGCCGTGGTTACATCGAGCATCGGACGAAGCGAGAACTAAGTCTGTGGGCAACAGCAGTAAAGAATTACAGGAATTTTCTAGGTCACATGACCGATGTACTGTCACGTGACAGAATGTTAGATGCCTGAACGGCTGTGGGCCGTATATTTTTTTCACTACACTGAGATTGAAACGCTAACGATGACTTTATTGTCGCTGCACGCACTCACTATTCAAATTGTCAGTTTTCTCTTTATACTGTTTGTTTACAACGGATATGCCTTATTACTCTCTCTCTTTTCCTTTCAGTTAAGGCTGTTGCATCACTGTAGCATATAGAAGGAAATAATAGTCATAGGAAATAATTGTGACAGTTGTAAACAAGAAAATAGTAGAGGTAGTTTGTCTTCAGCCACGATTGACTACGTGATAATTACGCACACCTAATTTAAATGGCCGGTATGTAACTCACCGAAGTAATTATAGTATGATGTTTTTGCGCTGTTTTCGCGTCTTCTCTGTTTGTTATGGAAGTTTTTCTTTATGCAACTTTAGTTGTAGAAACTAAAGCAACTTTAGTTTAACGTGTACCTCTGCTAGATATGATTGTAGTATACTATCTCCACAAACTGTTATTGTTTGATGTTTGTTTGCTTTTGTTTGCATCTCTTTGAGATCTGTGTAGTCTGCGCCGAGAACGTGAGTACTTTTCGCCCTGTAGGCTCCCTATGGCATGTAGAACGACAGCGCATGAATTTCGGCTAAAACGCGATTGATGTATTTTTTGAGGTTGCTTCTCGGAAATTTACGCTCCACTACAAATATTCGTGTCCTCCGATAAGATATGTTGTCTGGGTCCACGAAACATCAAACACCTACTAAAGTTGATGAACCGTGACGACGCACTATCCATCTAAGCACTGTCCAGCCACAGCCAACTCTAAATACTGGGCATATAACGGAGGGGGAAATCCCTGACATAGTTTCAGTTGAGGGGTTGGAATCTAAATATGTTTGATGGAACACTACAAGCTTTTTTGCCATTTTACTCAATTCTGTGAGTCTATGGTTATTTATTGGTGAAAAATATTCATAATATTCTTTATTGTTAAACTTAACTTGTTGCATAATATAACTTCGATTTAGCATTTTGTGTTGATTTTAAAATGAATTCGTTTATACAGGGTGTTCAAGATAAAAGCGGTCTGTGAATGGAGCTAATCTGGCATATATGTATGAAAATGAGAAGGTTCAGCTATGACGTAGTATAGGTCAAGGTTGTGTGACGGTATGTTGTTGTAGTGCGGGAAGGGGCGATGAACAAATGTGACGTAGGACGAGCTAGTCAGAACCGGTTTAAATAGTAAATTGACACAACGCGATAGGTTATCTGGCAACTTTCGATTTGTCAATGGGGCTGCAATTATCTTGAACACCCTGTATAAAACACTACTGGGGTGCGAGGTCACGTGGTGTAGTTGTGGTCTGATTTCCCATAATTCTTTCCTGAGTCCGCAGGACCATAAGTTTATAGTTGACTCTGGTCGATCTCAGATCGATAATATCTGTATGTGAGACACGAATATACTTCTCATAGTCCAAATCAACGCCTTGCCCTACTCCAGTCAAGTTGCCTCTCTAGTTAAAATGAAATATGGGATATCACTTGCTAAATTCCAAAGATTTTGTACAGAGAAAACTTACTATCAATACAAAATAGAAGCAGTTATTATTTTTTGACCATGTTATGAGAAAGGCAGGGTTAGATCACATTATGGGGTCAAAGGCGCAAGGAAGCGGCGCGCCAGGATTAGGAGATAGCTCTCTAATCCCTGCTCTCACCTCCACGTGGTGACCCTGGTAACAGACAGTGGTTCCGGTCTGGCCAAGAGGGCAGATGCTGTGGGAGAGCTACTCTGGGGCAAGTAGAGATGCAAAGGTAGTCATGCTTGATGGGATCCGCTCGCAACTCGACGAGCGAACTCCCAGAGTGGCTATTAATGCTCTCCCGAACGATGGTAAAAGCTAGAACGATACATGTGGAACCTCGTGGGGCGGAACTCGGAGCCCACGCATTCTCTCTCATGATGCAACCTCTCTTGAGCCGATGAGAATGCCGGGTGATAAGTTGGGCCGCACGTTGGTCCACATGGGTCAAAAGTCCGAATCAAAATCATGGAAGAGACGTTGACCGGTGTGTAGCGAATTCGGAGCCCAAGCATTCTCTCTCTTGATGTACTCTCTTGAGCCGATGAGAATGCCGGGTGATGAGTTGGACCGCACGTTGGTCCACATGGGTCAAAATTCCAAATCAAAACCATCGAAGGGACGTTGACCCGCGTGTGGCGAAATTCGAGCCCAAGCATTCTTCTTTGGGCCGCCTCTCTAGAGCCGATGAGTATGCTAGGAGTCGAGTTGAGTTGCACGTGGGCAACGTGGGGCAAACTCGGTTTTGCCCCCTCGAAGCCGGACAGCCCAGTAGGAATTGACGGAAATGCTGAGGTAGGCACCAGGGCAGAGCGAGCACGCACGCTGGCAAAGTCATAGTGGGCTCCATCGAGGGGCAGACCGGAACAGCAAGCGAGGAAAGCGAGGCAGCCACTGCTGCTGCGAGCATGGCAGGAAAGAGGGTGTGCGTTCCACCCACATGAGTAGAACAACTGGAAAGCCCAGCAGAGGCAAAGCCAGTGCAAGAACGGCAAGCGCGGCAGCGGCAGGCAGGGTGTGCGTCCTACCCAAATGCACATAACAACTGGAAAGCCCAGCACAGGTAGAGCCAGTTCGCGTTTCCGCTTGCAAGGAACTACTGCTGCCTTGTAGTTGATTGGGGACAATCAAAGGCTAGCGGAGCAAACCGCAAACAAACCTGAACGGGTGGCAAACCAAGGTGTTCATTAAAACGACCGGTTTTGCTGGGCAAATGGCGTTCATAAGCCCGGGAAGGCAGGCCGTCTAAGGGTCGCTGCCCTGAAAGAAAATAACAACCCACTGCCTTGTGAGTTCGGCTGGGGACAGCCAAAGGCTTACGGAAAGCGTACCGCAACCAAACGTTGGCTGAAATCGAACACCCCACCCAAGGATAAGCAACTGTGCTCCAATAGGTGCTGAAGGTTGGTGCACGTACATTACGTTCTGATGTTATTGGCTATTTATATATTACAATAGAATTATAAAAATGGCCTTAGAACGATCGCGAGAGAGATCACATTATGACAACTGGTAAAATCACTGGGAGACGAAACAGAGGAAGACAAAGAGAGAAAATTCTAAACATTCTGGCTTCATAGTGCGGAAAAGTGTCAACATTCGAACTAACAGATAACAACAAGAACAGATGTTTGTAGAGATCCATGATAGCTTACACCAACCGACGTGGCACATGATAATGTACGTATGTAAATCACCTCCATGCCGCTTTTACGCACATCTTTAAGCTTAACTTGTGTTTAACCTTTCCTCTCCATTAACTGCTCGTAAAGAATACAATCATAGATGCGACCAGCATGTAAACAACATACATGATCAAGAAGAACCATTACATTTTATGATGTTTGACCATTAAACACGTGCTTGAAACATCAAGCAATTTAATATTATATTATTCTTCTATATTACGAGCATGCATATAGTGGCAACGTGTGGGTGTGAAGCATGGACATTTAACAAGACAGTGGGAAAACATATATGTGCTTTTGAATATAAGTGTTAGAAAAGAGACTTCGTTTATAATGGACAGAGAAGATAACAAATAGATCTACCCAGAATTAGCTCCAAATCAACGAAAACTGGCTGGTGCTACAAATAAGAATGAGAATTTATATTTTGGACATATAAAAAGACACGAAGGGTTGAAGAAGATATTTTATGAAAGAAGACATCCCGGCACAAAGAAGAAGAGGAAGACCACAAAGATGATGGATTCAGGATGTAACTGACGATGTGAGCATGACGGCTGCAGCGGCAGGACACCTGACCTATGATAGAGTGAGAGAGAGAGAGAGAGCGGAGAAATTCTGAAGGATTTTTACAGGAACAAAGTCCTGCGCAGGACAAATTAATTTATTATGATCCTTATATTATAATGTGAATGATGGATTGCATGCACTGAATATATATATATGGCCTTTTTCGTCTTTACAGACGGTCAATTGGCAAATCCTTTACTGTGACAACTTCTGAGTTTTCGCTTTTCTTTCTTGTCGTTCAGCTCATACATAAGTCTCTTCTCAAAAGACTGCGCCCTTTCGCAATTTGGCTTTCCACACAACTCTGTCACAGCTAGTTTTTCCAACCATCCAACAAGAAAGTAAACTATTGGGATGTAAAACCATACAAGATCTGCAACTGCTAGCAAAGAACCGTATCACATGGAGATCTAAAACCTCTGCCCTATGTGCCGCCTTTGGAACAAACTAACTAACTTGCAGACATCTTTATATCTGAGCAGTGGTCTGCCCTGGTGCCTCTTCCCTTCCGAAAGTTCACAGAACAATATTTGTTTTGGTATACGACAAGTTTCAATTCTTCTCACACTGAATATTACTATATATATATATTCCCTATTGATCGTATAGTACGTCATGTTATAAGAGGACAATTGATTCAGACACATATATTGAGAATATATCAATGTTAAACACCTGTTGCTATTTATCCTGGATAGACACAAGATAAACAGTGTTGTTTACATTACATCACTAGAGAGGTGAAGGTTAACCCTTACACTCCGTAACATTTGTATTTATTGTGAAACACCTTTACATTACAAAGTATACTGAATTAGCCTGTATATGGACTTTTTGTCATCTTAAAAAACATTGCGGGTCAGTACATCGGTTCAGAAAGGCGAATGGGTTAAATTAGATTAAGTGCCATCTCCACGTTGCAGGTTGGCTGTACTAAATATCCACGCTTTTCTTGTCTTGATGTTTTGTTTCCATTTAAATCGTTTCTTACAACAGGTCACTGCAGGCTCAACCATCACATGCACAGAATAAAGCCTGTTCAGACCGCACAGTGTGCATGCCAGACAGAAATACAAACTCCAGAGTACATCCTGCGGTCATGTTCCTCATACATACACCAACGAAACGAAACATGGCCTCATGAACAAAGCTTACAGAGTAAGCTACGGTGAACTCTCGAGGACCCACATCTGACATGCAGCTTCATAGAGGCAACCATCTCATGGTTTAGACGTGCATACGAAATCGAATGCATAGAAGAAGAAGAAAATAAATCGTTTCTTACCAGATTAAGTGGCATCTTCACACCCAATTTTTACTAGATTGGAAGAAAGACAACCAACATCTGCAACTTTCTGACGACGGACACTCATCATAAAGAAGCACTGACTTAAGACGAGATGAACCTCATGCCTTGAAAATTTGAACACGTGTCTAGCGCTAGTAGATTTTGGAATTCATCATCATCATCATCAAGTAGCTTGTCCCTTCCGGAACTTGGCTCCCACTCCCATAACAGCAGTCCTGAAAAAACTCTCTATTCTGTGCCAGTTGACCGGCTTCAGCACCAGTCATTCTCAGATCGTCAATAACATCTTGCACCCATCGTCTTCTAGGTCTTCCTTTCTTTTTTCTTCCAGGCACCATTCCCTCCAAAATTATCTTCTATAGGCACTCATGTCGTTTGATGTGTCCGAAATATTTTATTTTCTTTGATTTTATGCTCTTTAATAGCCAACTCTCTTTAATACCAATCGATTTTGGAATTACCAGCAGAAATGTAATGGAGTGAAATGAGCACAGTAAATCTCACATTGGCTACTGTATCATTGAGTAAAACAGAGAGTTCGCTACTGCCAGGGTATTTCAATTATGGCGGTTGTCCGATATGGGTTGAAAGTTCACAGACAATCCCGGCGCAGTAGTGTTGTAAGTAACGGAATCCTGTATATACCTCGAGGTATATTGGGCAATAAGGTGCTAGGTCCGTGTTTTTCATTGACTGTCGGTACACGATGGGTGATATGGTCAACATTATGTCAGCCGCCTTTACTTCCCAGTGCTTTTCCTGGTACCCAATTAAGGCTGGGTCGACATGAGAGCTGTTACGGTCGAAAAAATATTCCACGTCCACTGTGGAATTGAGCCTAAGACCACTAGCCTAAGAAGCGAGTTCACTAAAAACTTCCCCTACTGCGGCTATCTCATTAATGTCATGAACACCATAAATACGATCTTCGTCTTCTTCTTTCGATCGTTCTAGGCTAGTTTTTATCATTCTTATTGTGATATATAAACTGCCAAACATCAGAACGTAATGTACGTGCACCAACCTTCAGCACCTATTTGAGCTCAGTTGCTTATCCTTCGGTGGGGTGTTCGATTTCAGCCAGCTATTGTGTGCGGTTCGCTCTCCGCTAGCCTTTGACTGTCCCCAGCCATAACCCACAAGGTAGTGGGTTGCTATTTTCTTTCAGGGCAGCGACCCTTAGACGGCCTGCCCTCCCGCGCTTATGAACACCATCTGCCCAGCAAAACCGGTCGTTTTAATGAACACCATGATTTGCCGCCCGTTCAGGTTTGTTTGCGGTTTGCTCCGCTAGCCTTTGATTGTCCCCAATCGACTACAAGGCAGCAGTACAGCAGTAGTTCCCTTCGAACGGAAACGCGCACTGGCCTTACCTCTGCTGGGCTTTCCAGTTGTTCTATGTATTTGGGTGGGACGCACACCCTGCCTACCGCTGCCGCGCTTGCTGCTGCCGCACCTGCCGCGCTTGCACTGGTTTTGCCTCTGCTGGGCTTTCCAGTTCTACTTGTGTGGGTGAGACGCACACCCTCTTGCCGTACCGGCCTTCCCCTCGATGAGGCCCACTATGACTTTGTCAGAGTGCGTGCTATCCCTGCCCTGATGCCCTGTCACCATCGTCTTTTTCCGTGCTCACATTTTTCGCCACATGTGGCGCTACCCTTGCACGTCCGTATGCGCGCTCGCCCTGCCCTAGTGTCTATCTCACCATTTCCGTCAATTCCTACTGGGCTGTCCGACTTCGAGTGGGCAAAACCGAGTTTGCCCCATGTTGCCCACGTGCAACTCAACTCATCACCCAGCACACTCATCGGCTCTAGAGTGGTGGCTACAGAGAATGTGTCTGGGCTCCGAATTTCGCCACACGCGGGTCAACCTCCCTTCGATGGTTCCGATTCGAACCCTTGATCCATGTGGACCAACGCGCGGTCCAACTCATCACCCAGCATTCTCATCGGCTCAAGAAACATACAACAAGAGAGAGAATGCGTGGGCTCCAAGTTCCGCCGCGCGAGGTTCCACATGTGTCGTTCTAGCTTTTCCCTTCGACCGGGAGAGGTGAGCATTAATAGTCACTCTGGGAGTTCGTTCGTCTGTGTTGCGGGCGGATCCCATCAAGCATTACTACTTTGCATCTCTACTTGCCCCAGAGTAGCTCTCCCACAGCACCTGCCCTCTTGGCTAGACCGGAACCACCGTCTGTAAACTAGGGTCACCACGTGGAGGTGAGAGCAGGGGATTAGAGCCATCTCTCTAATCTTGGAGCGCCGCTTCCTTGCGCCTTTTACCTCATAAATACGATCTAACATAGAGCCTAAGTACAAGAACCTAGGTGATGTTTTTATCTCCATAATATTTTGAAATCTCCCAAAACAATCAGGCATCCATTCCTCCTATATGTTCTCTCTATAATTTCGTTTATTTTTTGCTTGTGCAAATATTTCGTGTCAGTTCATGCTGTTTATCGAGTTCATTAAATCATTTTTGTGTCAGCTATTATTCTCTGTCCTGTGTGTTTCTTTTATTTCAGTAACTGTAAAATTTCGTATGTCATCAATTTCTTCATTGGATTGTGTTTTATTTCTGGAATTCTTTTGTTTGATGTATTGATTCCTCTAGGATATTTGACACTATGTATTTTGATAAATTACATTGTATCTATTCTGAAACGTCTTGCCATGTCTCTTCTTCATTTCTTGTCTGATCTAAGTAAGACAAAATTTAGTTTTATTTTATGTCTTGTCTGATCTAAGTAAGACAAAATTTAGTTTTATTTTATGTCTTGTCTGATCTAAGTAAGACAAAATTTAGTTTTATTTTATGTCTTGTCTGATCTAAGTAAGACACAATTTAGTTTTATTTTATGTCTTGTCTGATCTAAGTAAGACAAAATTTAGTTTTATTTTATGTCTTGTCTGATCTAAGTAAGACAAAATTTAGTTTATTTTATGTCTTGTCTGATCTAAGTAAGACACAATTTAGTTTTATTTTATGTCTTGTCTGATCTAAGTAAGACAAAATTTAGTTTTATTTTATGTCTTGTCTGATCTAAGTAAGACAAAATGTAGTTTTATTTTATGTCTTGTCTGATCTAAGTAAGACAAAATTTAGTTTTATTTTATGTCTTGTCTGATCTAAGTAAGACAAAATTTAGTTTTATTTTATGTCTTGTCTGATCTAAGTAAGACAAAATTTAGTTTTATTTTATGTCTTGTCTGATCTAAGTAAGACAAAATTTAGTTTTATTTTATGTCTTGTCTGATCTAAGTAAGACAAAATTTAGTTTTATTTTATGTCTTGTCTGATCTAAGTAAGACTAAATTTAGTTTTATTTTATGTCTTGTCTGATCTAAGTAAGACAAAATTTAGTTTTATTTTATGTCTTGTCTGATCTAAGTAAGACAAAATTTAGTTTTATTTTATGTCTTGTCTGATCTAAGTAAGACAAAATTTAGTTTTATTTTATGTCTTGTCTGATCTAAGTAAGACAAAATTTAGTTTTATTTTATGTCTTGTCTGATCTAAGTAAGACACAATTTAGTTTTATTTTATGTCTTGTCTGATCTAAGTAAGACAAAATTTAGTTTTATTTTATGTCTTGTCTGATCTAAGTAAGACAAAATTTAGTTTTATTTTATGTCTTGTCTGATCTAAGTAAGACAAAATTTAGTTTTATTTTATGTCTTGTCTGATCTAAGTAAGACAAAATTTAGTTTTATTTTATGTCTTGTCTGATCTAAGTAAGACAAAATTTAGTTTTATTTTATGTCTTGTCTGATCTAAGTAAGACAAAATTTAGTTTATTTTATGTCTTGTCTGATCTAAGTAAGACAAAATTTAGTTTTATTTTATGTCTTGTCTGATCTAAGTAAGACAAAATTTAGTTTTATTTTATGTCTTGTCTGATCTAAGTAAGACAAAATTTAGTTTTATTTTATGTCTTGTCTGATCTAAGTAAGACAAAATTTAGTTTTATTTTATGTCTTGTCTGATCTAAGTAAGACAAAATTTAGTTTTATTTTATGTCTTGTCTGATCTAAGTAAGACAAAATTTAGTTTATTTTATGTCTTGTCTGATCTAAGTAAGACAAAATTTAGTTTTATTTTATGTCTTGTCTGATCTAAGTAAGACAAAATTTAGTTTTATTTTATGTCTTGTCTGATCTAAGTAAGACAAAATTTAGTTTTATTTTATGTCTTGTCTGATCTAAGTAAGACAAAATTTAGTTTTATTTTATGTCTTGTCTGATCTAAGTAAGACAAAATTTAGTTTTATTTTATGTCTTGTCTGATCTAAGTAAGACAAAATTTAGTTTTATTTTATGTCTTGTCTGATCTAAGTAAGACTAAATTTAGTTTATTTTATGTCTTGTCTGATCTAAGTAAGACTAAATTTAGATTTATTTTATGTCTTGTCTGATCTAAGTAAGACAAAATTTAGTTTTATTTTATGTCTTGTCTGATCTAAGTAAGACAAAATTTAGTTTTATTTTATGTCTTGTCTGATCTAAGTAAGACAAAATTTAGTTTTATTTTATGTCTTGTCTGATCTAAGTAAGACAAAATTTAGTTTTATTTTATGTCTTGTCTGATCTAAGTAAGACAAAATTTAGTTTTATTTTATGTCTTGTCTGATCTAAGTAAGACAAAATTTAGTTTTATTTTATGTCTTGTCTGATCTAAGTAAGACAAAATTTAGTTTTATTTTATGTCTTGTCTGATCTAAGTAAGACAAAATTTAGTTTTATTTTATGTCTTGTCTGATCTAAGTAAGACAAAATTTAGTTTTATTTTATGTCTTGTCTGATCTAAGTAAGACTAAATTTAGTTTTATTTTATGTCTTGTCTGATCTAAGTAAGACAAAATTTAGTTTTATTTTATGTCTTGTCTGATCTAAGTAAGACAAAATTTAGTTTTATTTTATGTCTTGTCTGATCTAAGTAAGACAAAATTTAGTTTTATTTTATGTCTTGTCTGATCTAAGTAAGACTAAATTTAGTTTTATTTTATGTCTTGTCTGATCTAAGTAAGACAAAATTTAGTTTTATTTTATGTCTTGTCTGATCTAAGTAAGACAAAATTTAGTTTTATTTTATGTCTTGTCTGATCTAAGTAAGACAAAATTTAGTTTTATTTTATGTCTTGTCTGATCTAAGTAAGACAAAATTTAGTTTTATTTTATGTCTTGTCTGATCTAAGTAAGACAAAATTTAGTTTTATTTTATGTCTTGTCTGATCTAAGTAAGACAAAATTTAGTTTTATTTTATGTCTTGTCTGATCTAAGTAAGACAAAATTTAGTTTTATTTTATGTTAAGACTTCCTTTTACTTTTTTTTTTAAATTTTGTTTCTAAATTTTTTCAATTATTCGTACAAGATTACTGTTGTAGTCTGCTCCAGGTCTTTTTTTTTCGTTTGTCCTCTACGAATTCATGAGTAGCTAAGACTTAATATGGTAAATCTGACTAATTTTTGCGCGAAGGTTAGCTTTCCTCATTATCAGATTTCCTCATGTCCATCGCCATTCAGGCGAACTTTACACCTACTTCTGAGACACTTGTAATTTAGATCCCCAGATAAATGATAAGGAAACATGTAGTCCAACCCTATACCTGTGCACACCGAGCATTTTTGTTTTTGCTCCAACTTGGTCTCGAACCCAGGTATTAGTACAGCACGTGGTTACTAGCGAGACGTGTTATCTGCTTCTCTACAGGCGTCCCCAACAGACAGCTAACCATTCATAAATCATTTGGAAACCAACATGTTGTTTTGATCGATTAATTGATTGATAGGACCATCATCATTGCATTTCGATGAGTAACCATGTGTGCTCCTATCTCTTTCTTACACAGGAAGATCTCAGCTGCAGTGCACGAACTCCGTAGCACCGGCGAGTGTTCTCGATGTAATTTTGAAGATGGTGAAGACATTTTTGTAGGAATTTTATTTTTAATCATTTCTAATGAATTTTGTTCGATCAGCAGCTTATTTCCAGCCTGTTCTTCTCGATTTTGAACTACCGCGGGTTCTTTTACGTGCTCAAATTGAACACGGGATCTACGTTTTATCGTCCGTCTCCGACAGAACTTCGAACTCGATCTCACCTACATTGAGATCATGGATATCTGGAACAATATCCAGATAGCTCCACGAGGGAGCGAACCTGGTAGATTTGGTACGGAAGACGAGCACTTAATCTCTACACCACCGTGTTTCTCCAGGCATAGAGATGTTTGGGTTGTTGTTTGAACCATGTTTTACCCAATCTATCGGAATGTCATCTTTGTCGTTGGTATCGCCCAGTCCATGTCAGCCATTAACACCTTTCAGTTGCGTTCACTGCAAACCTTAGCATTGAAGTCTCCATTGAGCACTGTCATTTCATGTCTTTTGTACTGTTTAAGTAGTATCTTGAGAGACTCAGAGAAAGAACAAAGCAGATACCAGTAGAGAAAGAGCTCAGGAAGAGACACTGACGATGGATAGGACATACATTGAGAAAACCGACCGGAAGCATTGCAAAGCAGGCACTGTTTTTGGAACCGCAGGAAAGAGGAGTAGGGAAGACCTAGACAGACCTGGAGAAGAGAGCTGGAGGCTGATAGTAAAAGGATAGGTCAAACATGGACAGAATTGGAAGGGATGGAAAGAGAAAGGAAGAGCTGGAAGAAGTTTGTTGAAGACCTGTGCTCCGTTGGGAGTTTGAAAGGTGAAGAAATAGCATCTCAAGCTTATCGTTAAATCTATCAAAGTATTCCAACGAGCTGCTTGTTGTTGGTGCACGAATCTGTGTCATTCATTTTTTTCATTCCAGGCTATGAATTCTTCTTCTTCTTCGAATGCTTCATAACGACTCCCTTGTTAAACCACTCTTGTGATTTGTATGTCATCTGAGCCTAAGCGCGATTTACGTTGTGCCAGTTATGAACCTACAAGTATGCCAGACCATCTGATTTCTGTGACGATTTTTATTTACTAGGGTAGCTTCCCTAGCCCCACATCCAACACTCTTACGACATGCGTTGTAGGTCGCAGTGTTACTATTCTTTGCTCCCTTGCAAGCCCGGCAACACACAGGTGCGCTATGAATGCTTGCGTAATCATGGCGCCTAATATGGTGTCTCTGGGGTCTCTGTGGCTAAATGGTTAAGCCCTTTTGCCTTGTGAGTCGAAGGTCGTGGGTTCGAGTCCAGACCGCGCCATTCTGTTCACGAGTGCAGTTTTTCCAGAGACCCTAGGATTGTTGCTGGAGCTACGGAGTTCGTGCTTTGTGCAATACTCTCGGCAGGTGGCGTGCCTTTTGTGCTTAGTGGGACCCAGCTGTATGGGGTAAAACCCGGTGCAATGAAGTCAATCCTTCGACTTTTAAACCCTTTATGGTGTCTCTGATTTTTGTGATCCTTGTATAACTGAACAATTTATATGTCTTTCTCTCTCTCTCTCTTGCGTTCCCGGCCTAGCCTGATGGACCAACTTCTATCATGAATTTTACTGTTGTTTTGGGACTCCGTTCCTCCGTACAGCTTTTCCGAAGCTCTGTGTGTTGTGGCCAGTACTCTTTACGTATACCTGCTAAACGTGGACAGTCTTGCAAGACGTGTTCTGCCGTCATGTCTGCATATTGCATGGGCACAGGCTAGTTGTGCCAATTTTAAATTTATGGAACATGTGGGCTCTGAGCTTGTTGTGGCCGGTACGGAGGCGAAATATGGCAACTTGTTCACTGCGCGAGAGACCATAGTAACCGTCACTGTCTGTGTACTGCGGATGGTCTTTTGCCCACTTGCTTCGATAGTGCGAACCGATGGTTGTTTTGACTTCCTCATAGCTGATCTCGAGATCAGTCTGGGGTAATCGCCCGCCCTCTTTGGCTAGCTTGTCGGCCGCTTCGTTTCCCTTAATGTTGCAGTGTGACGGTATCCACTGGATGACAGTGCGTTTGAGTGAACTCGTTAGTTCAGCGAGGACATTTGAGCTCATTCATCTCAGTTTTGCCGACGCATTTGAGTGCTGTGATGACCGATAGAGCATCGGTGAATATCACGACCTTGTTGCGTGTAGTGTTTCTTCTCTCCAAGATCATTTCGGCCGCCTTTTTGATTGCCTCTGCCTCTGCTCGGTAGTTATTCGAGTATTTGCCAGTTGCAATCGCTTCTTGACCGTGACTTTCTTGGAGATTTTAAGCACTATTCCTCCTCCACCATCGCTTATTGCGTTATTTGCCGATCCGTCCGTGTAGACGTGCGTCCACTCATTTTCAGGGTACTCTGATTCTATGTGCTCTTCTGCTGCAGTTTTTCTGTCGAGGTTCGTTTGGTCCCTTTTGCTCATTATGCCTGGGATTGA
The DNA here is from genome assembly GCA_020796225.1 of Arion vulgaris. Taxonomy (NCBI): domain Eukaryota; kingdom Metazoa; phylum Mollusca; class Gastropoda; order Stylommatophora; family Arionidae; genus Arion; species Arion vulgaris. The sequence goes on along the minus strand of CM036765.1, from coordinate 43,415,020 downwards.
TTCCATTAGTTCTGGCATTTTTGTTTTCCATGGCGGGCACTTGTCGATTGCCGGGATTGGTTTGGCTGTGCATTTGGACAGGACTGGGTGGTCTGTGGTCAGTGCGTTAGAGATTCTAACGAAGTTAGATCTCTGTATTCTCCACTTTCCGGATTGAAACATTCTTTCATGCATTGGATGCGATTTGAGCCGTTTGAGTTTTTCCGCAAGTACTACTACTTTCTTGTCCCTTCGGTCAGTCATTGGTTGGATGCCTGTGATGGTCTCCATCGCCTTGATGGGCGTGGACTTTATGACTCCAGTGATAATGCGTAGGGCCCGGTTTTGACTGCTGCTCACTTTTGCGAATTGCTTGTTCGATGCATTGCTCCACGCTGCCATACCGTTCTCTAGGACCGGTCGCACTCTACCAGAGTAAAGTGACTTGAGAATTCTGCTGTTTGCTCCCCATGTGGAACCTGCGAGTTTACGCATCATTGTTAGCCTGTGTCTCGCTTTTGCCGTAGCATTCTCGATCTGGGTGCACCAAGTCAGCTTTCTGTCGAGTGTGACTCCTAGGTACGTTGGGGTTTTATTTTCTGGAAGGTTCTGCCCATTGACTTTAAGCGTTATCTTGTAATCCTTGTTATTCTGGGAGAACACAGTGTAAGTGGTCTTTGAAGGATTTATTTTCATATTCCACTTTGCTGACCACACTTCAAGGTTATTTAATGTAGCTTGCAGTCGATTTTCTGCTGTGGGCATTGACTCTTCTCTCGCCCATATTGCCAAGTCGTCGGCATACATGGCAGAGTGAACTCGTTCTGGGAGGCATGTTGCAATGTCATTGACGAAGACTAGAAGAGAGTCGGTGAGAGCACTCCTCCTTGGGGACTCCTTGCTCCAGTGTGGCCTTCATACTTTTGTACCCCTGAACCTGAACCCTTGCTGTTCTGTTCTCTAGGTATCTATCGAGCCAATTGTACATTCTTCCCTTTACGCCGAGGGTGAGCAGTTTTAGCCTTAATCCTTCTTTCCAGACTGTGTCAAAGGCCTTCTCCATATCTACCAAGACCGCCAGTGTCTGTTTCTTTTCTTAAACCGTCCTCGATTCCCTGGACAATGTAGGTTACTTGATCCTCTGTGGATCTGTATCTCCGAAAACCGCCTTGTTGTGCCATAAGCAGCCCTTTGCTCTCCAAGTGCCAGGATAAGCGTTTGTTCACCATGCGCTCCATAAGTTTGCCTGTGCAGCTTAGGAGGCTTATTGGTCTGTAACTCGCTGGGTCGAGTTTATTTTTGCCTGGTTTTAGGATGGGCACCATGATTGCTTCTTTCCATTCTTGCGGTACTATGCCTGTTCTCCACGACATGTTGAGAACGGACAGTAAAACGACCTTTGCTCTGATTCCCAAGTTTTAAGCATCTCATTGGTGATCCCATTTTTTCCGGGCGACTTTCTGGGTTTCAGGTCCCTTAAGGCCTCTTCCAGCTCGTTACTGGTGAATGTGTCCGTTAGGTGACTATCTGCTTTTCTCGGCTCGCCTTGGAGAGCCCGAGCTTTCCTCTTGGTGGCATCAACTTTTTCCTTTGCTATGCTTACTCTGCTGACTTCGGCATATTGCTGCATCAGGATGTTTGCTGCTTCCTACCGAAGCCATCTTCTTGTCTTGTTCGAGGACTATAGGTGGTCTGCTGGTGTTTTCATCGCTCAGCGCTTTGGCCAGCTTCCCTGCTATTAAGACTCGCTCGCTCGCCGCGCGCGGTCTTATTGGTGGTGTGTTGTCCGTATATCGGAGTTTCTCGGTCGCGGTGTGATGCAGTCAGTCTAAAATTTTAAACGCTCGACGGTGGTCTCGTTAAAGGCCCGGCTCTCGCAACGAGCTTGTGGGTCCGCAGGTAGTAACATGGTGTCTTTTTTTGCTTGGCGAGGCGCAAGTCTTGCCGGCAAAACTGTGGGAAGCGAGCGCTCGGTCGTTTCGCTTCAATTTCGCATTTTCGCCGGGGACGTCGGGATCCGCTCTGCACAGAGCGCTGTCTCCTACCCGAGCATTGTCGGTCGGTCTCGTCCATGACAGCTATCTGGTTGATCCTGCCAGTAGTCATATGCTTGTCTCAAAGATTAAGCCATGCATGTCTAAGTTCCCACTGTCTCACGGTGAAACCGTGAATGGCTCATTAAATCAGTCGAGGTTCAATAGATGACACGATCGCCAAAGGCTCATGTTTCACGGCGGAAAATGAGCCAGGGTTAGCGTGTGGGCGATCACTCTCTGTCCGCTTATATTCATCACGCCGTAATTAACCTTTCATATAAATATATGAAACCCAATTCTGTATTTCAATCTTTATTATATGCATATATTTCACCTATATAGCACCTTTACATCTACAACACATATATCATATTCATACATATATATATAACATACAATATAGTCCCAACATGATTACCTCACTCTGAAAATGATATATCACCTTACAATATAAAATGCTAAACTATAACCACTTGATTATATAAGCACAAATCTTCACTATTCAAGTCCTACACTCTATTGAATCTCTAATACAAGTTCATCACATAATTGTATTGTACAGGTTAGTCTGAAGTCCTTAGAATGCCTCTGTCTATTTTAAAATGTTAATAGTTTTCTGTGGAACAGCTGTTCAGTTGAGTGTTCCATGGGTCTGTTACTTGTGACTTCAAAGATATATATTTCTTCAAAGTGTCTATTTTCTGTCTCTTGATGAAAGTTACTTTTTATACATTAAGATCATATCTGTAAAACGAGGCTCTGATAACTTGTTCACTTTTCTACAAATGGCAATTTAGAAGATATATATTTCCAGTTGAACAGGTAAGGCTTTCTCTAGTGCTGTCTGTCTCTATAAGATGCTACTTCTATTCTCTATCAGATTTGTCTATAGGTCTGATCGTGGCTACTCTGCTGTGTGGATCTATTTATGAATCTGCTGTCCCCACTACACATGTCTAGTTATACTCACATATCCGAAGTCAGCGATGGTCGTCTCTTCAACTCAGCACACTGGGCCATTCCGTCTGCCCTTTTGGGAGTTTTGCAAGACTCTCTCCATGTTCGGCAAATCTCTATCCGAGTTCTAAAAGTCTTTCTGCTAAGTCTCTTCTGCTAAGTTGCTACTGCTAGTTGTTCTCTCTCTATGTGACCTGCCTCTAAATCACCACGCGGTGACCCTGGAAAAAGACTCAGGTTCGGTCTGACTAAAGGGGCAGGGATCGGGGAGACCGTGAAAGCAAAGCAGGGCCGAAAATCCCCGGAGAATTCACGTCTCTTGGCCGATTGTCCACCGAAATAGGCACGAAACAGCAGCGTGCGAAGTTATCTGTGATGACAGAGTGAGCTTAGAGACGCAACGCATAAAGAAATCCTGAAAAATAACACACATTTCCAGGTCGAAGTCCGCAAAATGTATGTCCATACGCAGAAAGAACTGTGAGATAGCAGAGTATGAACGCTTCGCAAACAAAATCGTGGTCACTGCAACGTAGAGACTGGGAATCCCTGAAAATACACACATTTCCTGGCCGCAAAAATACGCTTGAGCTCCAAAAGTACGAAACAGTAGAGTACGTGAGTCCGCGCCCAAAACAGTGGTCACTGCAATGCAGAAGACTGGAAGTCCCTGAAAATACACACACATTCCCTGACCAAAGACCGCAAAAAGTCTTACGAAAGCGTCCCATGAAACATAGCTCTGTTCTCTCGCAGGGAACTGCCGCTGCCTTGTGGTGTCACGGTTGGGTACAATCAAAGGCTAGCGGAGCAAACCGTAAACAAACCTGAACGAGTGACGAACCAATGTGTTCAGAAAAACGACCGGTTCGGTGGGAAGATGGCGCTCATAAGCCTGGGAGGGCAGGTCATCTAAGGGTAGCAGCCCTGAAAGAAAATGGCAACTCATTGCCTTGTGAGTTTTGGCTGGGGACAGTCGAAGGCTAACGGAGAGCGAACCGTATACAAACGCTGGTTGAAAACGGATACACGTCCGAAAGATAAGCACCTGAGCTCAAAACGGCACTGAAAGTGTAACGTAGCTACCCATGCTGACGCTGCATGGACTAAATTTTATCATATGTCTTTCATTATACATTACTGACAGGTCTCTATTTGAAATTGTTCATAGTCACTTAGAAGGAGGGAAGGGGGGTGTCGATAGCGAAGTTGGTAGCCCTCTGCGCTAACGACCACATGAAAATAACGGATTGGAACCCACTACCTTCGAAACGCAAAACAATGACTTAGTCGCATAGACTAGATGACTGTTAGTTACATTTGTCATAGATACAAGTATCAATATTGAAGTCTGGAAGCTATCAATGAAAAAGTAGAAGACAAACACCCATGTCTTTTCAGAAGAATACGATAATTAGTTGGTTAGTTGATACTGTCAACAACAGTATAACTTTTGCGAATTATTTTACCCTTGGAAACACAATATTTTGGCTTCAAGTGGATTAAAAATAGTTTTAAATACAGTATAAATGTCACGCTAAAAACCGTCTGTTGTAAACATGTCGTTGGTAGAGTTTATTTAAAACACAACTAGACACATCGAAGAAACCTGGCCCACAGCGTCTGAGTATTTCGGTTTATTACCAATACGGTCGAACTATTGACATTGAATTGGGTAACAGCTTGGCTGGCTGGCTCTGTCAAATACCGGCTTCCTCTTTCAGTAACGTGTCAATTAAATTTGGGACCATATTCGCATTGCAATACGGCTCTGAGTAAAGAATGCGAGCGATGTATCCGCTGACGTCATAGATAGAGTTATTTGATAAAGCCGGCAATATCTCAAGACATTTTAGATAAAGGTATTTTATTTTTCGAACTTATTAATTGCGGGAGCTGAAATGTAAATAGAATGAACGCCCGGATCTTTCATTGCTTTGGTTATGTTAGCTGACGTGGATATGTTGAAATGTGTTTGTTAGAGAAATATATTATTTGAGATTTGGTCAGATCAACCTTGTCGATTTTTATGAAGAAGCGGTGTTGGACATCGTTATCATGTGCCATGCCGACTGAAATAAATCACTGAAAATGAAAATCGTGACATATCCTTTATACAGGACGTAACCATCAACACCAGTAAACGAGTCGTCGATTTTCTAGACACTACTTATACGTTCAGTAGTTTGACATTGCTTTCTGAACGGTGATGTCTATTTTTACCTTTTGTAAATATCCCACGGAAACGAATTTGCTTCCAAACTTGCCCGCCGCGGAGTTTGAACCAGGTACGCTTGGGTTGTGACCGAGCTCACTACCGCTTGAACTACACACACACTACAAATGACTATAGATCTCCATAAACATCTATTCTAAGTACGGACATTCACTTCGTATGGCGACATTTCTCCTTGCCATGAGGTTCAAATGTCCAGAATGTTTTCGCACTGTCGTTCTCTGTCTCGTCCCTCATTGATTTTGCCTGTCAACACTACGCGTCTTAATACTCTTTTTTGTCATGCTATTCTCAACAAATGCTGATTATCTTCTTATGATGAAAATGAACTTTCTCTTCCTCACATTAGCACTGGTCGCACATTAGCACTGGTCGCACATTAACATTGGTCGCACATTAGCACTGGTCGCACATTAGCACTGGTCGCACATTAGCATTGGTCGCACACTAGCATTGGTCGCACATTAGCGTTGGTCGTTTTAGAAATTCATGTGATTCTCAGAATTCTTCTGGAAAATCATATCTCCCAACATTAATCTTCAGTTGTCTGTTATTCTCTTCACAATTCAGTGTTTGTTATGACTTCTGGTCATATTATCATATGCATGCATCCATGACATATGTTAATGAATGTCTGCATCTAGAAATTAATATTCTTGTAGTCATAAGAATCGTGAGCGTCTGTAACTCAAGCGGTAGTGAGCTCGATCACAAACCCAAGTGTACCTGGTTTAAACCCCACGGTGGGCAAATTTGGAAGCAAATTTGCTTCCTGGATTTTTACAAAGGTAGAAATTGACTTCACCGTTCAGAAAGCAATGACAAACTACTGAACGTATAATGAGTCCGAACGTATCAACGACTCATTTACTGTGGTTGACGGCTACGCGTAAAGGATATGCCTCGATTTTCATTTTCCAGTCATAAAGTATGACATATTTTAAATTTATTATCATCGAAATGTTTTTTTCATAGAGAAAGTTGTCTACTTGTTTACATATCGTTAAATATCGTTAAAAGCAAAGTTCACGTACACGCTAATTAAAAATTGCACACTGCAACTGTTATTTAAATCCTCCAGTATTTTCTTTCTATTTCTTCCTTGTCCTCCACGTACAGTAAACGTATGTTATTAGTTAGTTAGTGTACGCATTTCTGATGTTCTATTATTATTATTATTCTTGGACTTGGGAGATCCGGTGACCCAAAACTGGAAAGTTAAAAGTACGTGGTAATCATGCCATTTAAATCATGTCATGAAATGCAACTAAGTACGATTGCGTATATGATTAGCAACATTATCATGTTATATAAATTACAACATAGCGTGAGCACAAAGTGCACTGGGATAAGGTTCCAACACTGATGCTTCTTAGAAGTCAAACATCGTCCGAGTGGTTACCGGGGTCCAAATTTGGGGTGTAAAGAATAGAACCACTGTTACCTGCCATGCATGTCGTAAGATGTGGCTAAGGAGGTTTGGCTGAAATCTGATGCACGTGTCCTAAACGTGTAGAAGTCTATGTGTTAAGGGGCCTACCAAACCATGTGCAACGTATACACGTTCTTGGCAAAGATCAAACATATTACAAAGAGTGATTAAAATTGGTAGTAAAGAACGAACGCAAAGAAGAAGAAGAAGAAGTCAAATATGAGTTTTATTCTTCTTGAACTTCTTTCTCTAATCTTGTTTTGTTTCCCAGCGTCAGGATGAGAAGAGATTTCTAGAACGGGCTCTTGTATGCGCTTAGTACATAGTGTTACATCTTCTTCTTCGAACGCTCCATATTGACCCCTCGTTAACCACTCTGTGTGATTTGTATGTGATCTGAGCCTAAGAACGATTATATGTTGTGCCAGTTATGCCCTTACAGGTAAGCCAGCCCATCCGATTTCTGCGATACTTTTTATTTACTAGGGTAGCTTCCTAGGTCCGACATTAGTTACCTCTTACGACATGCCTTGTAGGTCGCAGTGGTACTATTCTTTGCTTCCTTGCGGGTCCCAACACCACACGGGCGAGTGTTACATCTGAAGTCTGAGAAGGCACGCCTGTATGGCGGGAGACACTGATAAAAAGGAAAACATGTCTTCGCGCAAAAATCAGCCAGAAGCGTTATACCAGACTACACCTGAATCTATATCTAGTGAACGCAAGAAGAAGATAGTGTCTTTCACTGTCTATATTATTTTGATGGTCCATCTTTTGAGTGAGCGAACTTTTTTCGTTGTATTTCATATATCTGAATAGCATTTCCCGTTTAGGTGCACAGTATGTAGGTAATCTGTTTACGTAGCCGAATCATTCAATTTGTTGTTGCTTTATGAAGTTCAATACTGATGTTGTACTTCCATTTTCCCTGTCTTCATTCTTAAATCGATCTTTTATTGATACTTTCAACCAGTGGCGGCTCGTGATCATTTTTGCTGGTGGGGCCAGACAGAAATTGTAGGAAAAATTATGGTTTCGGTTAGGATATATTTTAATGTATAAAATAATAAATACACATTACACCTTATCTTTTGTGGGGCCCGGCCCCACTGGTCCTTAATGACGAGCCGCCACTGCTTTCAACACTCTACATAACACTCCATCTCTGTCGTGACTAGTTTTTTTTCTCTTTCATATGATGCCAACGTCCTGGTTCGGCACTGATATTATAACATCGGGATAGAGATCCCATAGTACAATTCTGGTCATGTCTAGTAGTGGTACACGAAACTACTACAAGAACTCTAGATAGTGCTCTATATTTTGTAGCCCTCGGCACAGTGTTTCATGCCAAGTGGTACACGAAACTACTACAAGAACTCTAGATAGTGCTCTATATTTTGTAGCCCTCGGCACAGTGTTTCATGCCAAGTGGTACACGAAACTACTACAAGAACTCTAGATAGTGCTCTATATTTTGTAGCCCTCGGCACAGTGTTTCATGCCAAGTGGTACACGAAACTACTACAAGAACTCTAGATAGTGCTCTATATTTTGTAGCCCTCGGCACAGTGTTTCATGCCAAGTGGTACACGAAACTACTACAAGAACTCTAGATAGTGCTCTATATTTTGTAGCCCTCGGCACAGTGTTTCATGCCAAGTGGTACACGAAACTACTACAAGAACTCTAGATAGTGCTCTATATTTTGTAGCCCTCGGCACAGTGTTTCATGCCAAGTGGTACACGAAACTACTACAAGAACTCTAGATAGTGCTCTATATTTTGTAGCCCTCGGCACAGTGTTTCATGCCAAGTGGTACACGAAACTACTACAAGAACTCTAGATAGTGCTCTATATTTTGTAGCCCTCGGCACAGTGTTTCATGCCAAGTGGTACACGAAACTACTACAAGAACTCTAGATAGTGCTCTATATTTTGTAGCCCTCGGCACAGTGTTTCATGCCAAGTGGTACACGAAACTACTACAAGAACTCTAGATAGTGCTCTATATTTTGTAGCCCTCGGCACAGTGTTTCATGCCAAGTGGTACACGAAACTACTACAAGAACTCTAGATAGTGCTCTATATTTTGTAGCCCTCGGCACAGTGTTTCATGCCAAGTGGTACACGAAACTACTACAAGAACTCTAGATAGTGCTCTATATTTTGTAGCCCTCGGCACAGTGTTTCATGCCAAGTGGTACACGAAACTACTACAAGAACTCTAGATAGTGCTCTATATTTTGTAGCCCTCGGCACAGTGTTTCATGACATATAGGAAAAACAGTTCTTGTCGCGGCCATCATCAAGGTGCGTGTGTCCTTTATAGGACGTTGCTCTTTTTGCAACACATTTGAAATTCACTCTGTCTTTAGCCAGTTCATCCACTTCGTCGATGGTCATATTCATGGTTTCTTTAATATCTTGTAGCCATCTTCTTCTTGGTCTGCCTCTGCGTCCTGGGACCCTGCCCTCTAGTATTGTTCTCATCACAGTTCTCGTCGCGGCCAATGTCGATGATTCGGAAGGTCCACAACGGTAGTGTGCGATAGAAGTGGATGTCATTTATTGACGCTTCTAACATCCAGAGATTTAACAGGGATCTAATATCCAGGATATGTTGGTGTTCACAATTAACAGAAAGAAGACAGGCTTGCATCAACAGTATCGATCTTTAGTGAGTTGACGATTAATAAATAGGACGTCCTTCGATGTCTTGACGATTGCCTGTTGATTAAGAAAACTGATATTGATGTTGAATATATCCAGCGATTTAAGGAGTTTAGAATCACATGTTGTACAAGCTAAACTAGACGCATGATGAACCGAATAAGGATATATCTGAAGTCAGGGAAAGGCACACCGCTATGGCGGGGAAACACTTATAATAAGGAAAGCAGACGTACATGCAAAAATCAGTCAGATGGGTTGTATCAGACGTCCTGACCACGCTTGAATTCATAGCGAACGAAAGCAAGAAGAAGACAAATAAAGAACTATTGTACCTGTGAGCCAAGAGAACCATCAGCATGCACACATTTCTACATCTGCTGGGGAAGACTGATCACCTATGGGTCTCCACAAAGTGTTATCACGTCAGTTTGAGTAACAAATAACTATTGTTTGAGACTTCTAAAATGTTTGCAAGTTGGTTAAATGAGCAGGCGATGAAGGCAAGTAATAGATTTCTTGTGCTGTATCACCATCATGTGTCATTTTGTTTGCTGTGTTAGATAAAACTGCCAACTGTCTGCAAGATTTCTCCATACATTTTGATAACTACAGCATTCTTTGTGTCATTCATGACGTTGAGATTGTAACGTTTACGTGAATGTCTATTTTTTTTCTGAAAGATGACACTACCGATTAAATTCTTTGTGTGCATTCCTTTGTGCTTTAAAGGAAGTCTGTCTTCTATAGTCGTATCACATACGCTTGATGACTTTCAAAACAGTTTCACGAATGAACTCACATTTTTTACTGCAGCTTAGTCTTCTTCTTCACACTACACCCTTAGGGAGGCGTAGGTTCGTAACCAAAGTTTTCCAAGCCCTGCTATCCAAGACTATTTTTCTAGATCTCTCCCATTTTCTTGCATTCCGTTTCCAACTCCCGCCCACAGCCGTTCCTGGGTCTTCCTTTATCTCTATTACTTTGTGGATTCGATCGGAGGACCTGTCTCGAGCTGTCGTCGGGAGGTGTGTAGAAAATGATGTGAATATGAAGCTATTTAATTTAGGCTGTATTACGAGCCATTATTACTCTTACTTTGGAATTATTTTCTTATGTGTTCGAAGCGTTACCCAGTTTAGATATCTTTGAAAGTTGATTGCTGTATCAGTACATATAGGCAAGACAGGCACTGTTTTGGAACCCGCAGGGAAAGAGCAGTAGGGGAGACCTAGACATACATGGAGAAGAGAGCTGGAGGCTGATATTAAAAGGATAGGTAAAACATGGAGAGAATTGAAAGGGATGACAAGAGAGAGGAAGAGCTGGAAGAAGTTTGTTGAAGACCTATGCTCCGTTAGGAGTTGAAAGGTGAAGAAGAAGAAGTACATGTAATATTTAATATGCCCTCCCTCTTTTTTTAAAGCAAAATGTTGCAAGTTTTTTAAAAGTAAAGCTGCTGGGAATTACTCGGCTAAAAAAGTGACGGGAATCCTTTTTTAAAACAAAATTAATCTTATCCGTCGACAGCTGCATTGCATGTTGATTTAGTTTTGTGTATGTTTTGTTTTTTTTGTTGATTGATTGCATCATATGTAAATTCGCTACTTAATAGTTGTATATTGAATATGTTACTTCCGTTATAACAATATGAGGGCAGGAGAGAGGACTTGATTTCGTTATATTCAGTACCATCGTTATCACCAGTTGCCGTCTCCGCATTGAAGGTTGGCTGAAATGAAACTCCAACATCCCCTGTTTATTCACTTAATGTTGTGCTCTGCCAGACTGTAATGTGTCCATTTTGTATGTTCTCCTCCCACTTGTGTCTCAGTCTTCCTCTTGTTCGCCGCCTTTCAATCTTTCACTCCAATATTGTTTTCATCAATGTGTTATGGTCCTTGACGCGTCCGAAATAATTATTTGATTATTTTTTCGTGCAGATAATTCTGCCTTCATTCCTAGTTTTCATCAACACATCTTGTGTTTATCCCATTAAATACAGTCTATTCTTCTATGTATTCATATATCAAAGACATTGATACGATCTTCAAAGTACTTGTTCATTGTCAGTACTATTCAATAACCCTCTCTCTCTATATATAAAATGCTTTGCTTTAGCGGTCCAATGATTCCCTTGTTTATAGTAAGAGGTTTACTCATATTGTTGTCCTAATAATTGCTTTGTTATACATCTGTCTTGTAATCTGACATATCATCTACTGTTACACTTTGTTTTGTTATACATCTGTCTTGTAATCTGACATATCATCTACTGTTACACTTTGTTCTATTATACATCGATCTTGTAATCTGACATACTGTTACACTTTGCTTTGTTATACATCTGTCTTGTAATCTGACATACTGCTACACTTTGTTCTGTTATACATCTGTCTTGTAATCTGACATACTGTTACACTTTGTTCTGTTATACATCTGTCTTATAATCTGACATATCATCTACTGTTACACTTTGCTTTGTTATACATCTGTCTTGTAATCTGACATACTGTTACACTTTGTTCTGTTATACATCTGTCTTGTAATCTGACATACTGTTACACTTTGTTTTGTTTGTTGCATTTTTAACTGTTGTTGCTATTTCACTGACAAACTGGCATTAATGTTCCCCCTCCCCGATTCAGAAGCACTTGAGCTTTCAGCTCTTCGGCTCGGTGCCATGGACATCATAACCTTCGGTTCGGTGCCACCAACACCGTAAATCTGGAGAACCTGTGCCTTTTCTGCCAGCCCGCGGAATTGAACCGCACTCACAGGGGGCTTATTAATTGCCTTTAAAACACCCACTCACCACATCATCTATCGTGTCAAACGATAACTACTGGATTCTCCGAAAGGAGTTAATTCTTATTTTTCATGTTTGTTGGCCTACAAACTCTGATATAACCAATAAAAGGTTCGCCTTAGGTTGAAAGGTGTGTGCCTCGGCTTAAAGAGGCTTTAATCCCCTACTAAACAAACAAACAAATCATCTATCGTACCACCTCTATCCATCACTCGCTCACAAACACTCCTATATAACTAATATATATATATATATATACTACCTCAATCTTTCATAAACACACTCACAGAACCGACATCACTCGCTCACAAACACTCCTATATAACTAATATATATATACTACCTCAATCTTTTCATAAACACACTCACAGAACCATCTACTCACTCCTTAAAAACACACACTAACCCACTCACTAACAAACATACAGTCACAAATATACCCATTCATATTGTTATATTTCATCTCATATTTGACTATAAATATTTCTGATATCATTTGCTGGATAAATAAATGTCTGTTTGGTTGAAACATTGCGCTGATAAATAAACTCTTGTTGTTATTCTCTCTCTCTCATGCCTTTTTACCCCGGATTGGGACATAGGCTCTCAACCAACTCATGCCAAGTCTTCCTATCTCTAACTATCTCCTGCAGCTCCCTCGAACTTTTCTTTATATTGTTGATCTCCGCCTCCAAATCTCGTCTCCATGTATTTCTCGGCCTCCCCTTCTTTCGCTGTCCCTGCGGGTTCAGGCAAGGACCCTTCTTGTTATATTCCCCTCCGGTTTTCGCAGTGTGTCCTATCCAGCGCCTATTTTTAAACTGTTCGTTCACTGGAATCTGTCTTGTTCTCTCCATAAGTTCATCATTTGTGACCATATCATACCATCTTATTCCCTCTATTCTGCGCAGACACCAGTTGATGAATGTTGACAATTTATGCGCTATTGTTTTAGTTCTTCTCCATGTTTCTGACCCATACAGTAGAACTGCTTTAACATTAGAGTTAAATATCCGAATTTTTGTTCTACTGTTTTAGATTTGATTTCTTTGGACTTCCAAATGTTTCCCAGTGCAATGAAAGCTCCTCTTGCGGGGTCAAAGGCTCATGAGGTCATGGTGGTAACATGAGCCAGGGTTAGCGAGGGCGCGCAAACCAAGACCCTGCCCCCAACCTCCACGCGGTGACCCTGGAAACAGACTCTGGTTCCAGTCTGGCTAAGAGGGGCAGGGATCGGGAGAGAAAACTACTGGTAGTGGTAGCAGTGCAATTACGGAAATACAATACAGATACATACAAACAAAATGCACAAATCTCCTGATCGATGTCCAACAAGATTTTGCCCAAGTCCCTGAACGCAAAGAAACAGCTACGAAACGCCTCTGACATGGATGAGAGGTGCATCCAGTGACCAAACGTATGCCCACGTAGGGCGAAGCTCGAAGCCCTGAGGAGGGCAAACATTGCGAGCCCGTCGGCAAGAATAAATAAGACAGGACCGTAACGAATAAAAGTCTACCCTCGTGTTGGTACGAGAGAAGATTGCAGCTGACCCCGCATCGGTAGCCTGGTGCAGATACATGTACTGGGCAAGGTTTGCCGAGCGCAAAAGAACAAGTTGCGTTTAGTGCATAACGAAACTACCCGCCCTGGGAAAACCGTGCAAGGTACTGTGCGATTAAAAATTAACATCCCCGGAAGAACTGAGGTTGGTGATGATACCTAACGGAACTGCCAGCCTTGGGGCAACCGGGCAAGGTTCGATTGCAGTCGTAACTAACATCCCCGGAATAACTGGGGCGGGTGATGGCGGCGAGCGCAAAATCCTCAGTTACGCTGATAGTGCCGACTGAAACGACCCTCTACATTGTTTGTACTCGGCCCCAAGCCAGTGCTTTCGAGGTTAATTGCAAATTGCCACGTACCAATGCGCGTCTAGAAAAGGCTGAGAATGTTCCTTCTCCGGATCAAACTCAAAAATGTACGGTAAAGCAAGACCGACAATGTACGGATCAGACAGGAAGTTCGGGTCTGAACATTGGCGAAGGCCGATACTTTACACGGTGTTTTATACGAGTAAGACGCCGTCCGAGGATAAGCTTACAAGCCCCGAGAAATATTTCTCAGTCAGAACGGGCATAAACAGCGTAACTCACTGTCCCGGCGTAGATCACAAAGCCCAAAAATACGGCAAAGCTGATCGAACCCTAGGAAAAGCTCACCCTAGTAAAGCAAAAGCTGGCTGAAATCGAACACCCCACCGAAGGATAAGCAACTGAGCTCAAATAGGTGCTGAAGGCTGGTGCACGTACATCACGTTCTGATGTTTGGCTGTTTATATATCACAATGAGAATGATTAAAACAGGCCTAGAACGATCGAAGAGGGGAGGAAAGCTCCTCTTGCCTTTTGTATTCTTATTTTGACATCTATATTTTGTTCCACCCTCTTTGTCTACGTTGCTGCCCAAATATGTGTATGATTCTACCTCTTGAAGTAGGATTTCCCCCAGGAAGATCGAGTTGTCGTTTGCTTGGTTGCTGTTATTGCACTTTTGTCAAATTAACCAATAACCACACATTGACATGTACACTCACAAACACACATAACCACACATTAACTGACATGTACACTCACAAACATACATATCAACGCATACACAAACGGGGGCCTCTGTGGCGTAGAGGTTAGGTGTTCGTCTCTAGTTCAAAAGGTAACCGGTTTGCTCCCTCGTGATATTTTTCAAAAGATCCCTTATCTCAGTATAGATACGATCGAGTTCATAGTCCTATCGGAGACGGACGATAAAACGTAAGTTCCGTGTTCAAATTGGGCTCGTAAAATAACCATTGGCAGTTCAAAATTGAGAAGAGTAGGTTAGAAAGTTGCCCGGGAAAAATTGAGAAGACCAGGTTAGAAAGTTGCCCGGGAAAAAATCGAAAAGACCAGGTTAGAAAGTTGCCCGGGAAAAAATCGAAAAGACCAGGTTAGAAAGTTGCCCGGGAAAAAATCGAAAAGACCAGGTTAGAAAGTTGTCCGGGAAAAATTGAGAAGACCAGGTTAGAAAGTTGTCCGGGAAAAATTGAGAAGACCAGGTTAGAAAGTTGCCCGGGAACAAAATCGAAAAGACCAGGTTAGAAAGTTGCCCGGAAAAAATCCGTAGAACAAAAAATTCCTACATAATATTTTCTCTATCTTCTAAATTACATTGGGGACCCTCACCGGTGCTACGGAGTTCGTGCACTGCCGCTGAGATCTTCCGGTGTAAGAAAGAGATCGGAGAAACACATGGTTACACACCGAAGTGCAATGACGATGGTCATATAAATAAATCAACATACACAAAACATTCCCACTCACTAATAAACACACACTACAACCATAACCACTCATTAACTGACTCGTCCACTAACAAACAAACATTCCCACAAACTATCCATCCACCTTCTAATTCACCTACTCCACACATTCGCACAACACAGCCGTGAATGTTTACACATATTATCTCAGCTCTAGTCCAGTGTTTCTCATATGATTCCTGTGCAATCACAAAAATCTAGGTTGGAATGAGAAACATGCGGCTAACACGGAATGAAACAGAAGACATTTACCGCCCACTTGTAGATAATCCAAACTACAGTCTGCATTTTTAGAAAGCCAGTTTCCGAGTTTTTCTACCACATTTCTGTCCCACAATACCATTGAAATGAAAGCGGGAATTGTTAAATCTCTCTCTTCGTGTTTCCGTTCTAAAATAGTTCTATTTAACTTCTCAATTAATTCTTTACCCCCTCCACCACCAACCCTTTACTCGTGTATCATGCCGCGTGGGTTAGGTGATTATGACTGAAAGTTCTGCCACATTGCTGTAAAACAGTTCAGTTGTTTACTTTCTTAATTCCATGCCACGATGTTAAGCTGGCCCCATCAACTTCTATTTTCGTTGTATTATGTCTCGTTTTCTCATTCTTCTTCTAACGCTTCATATCAACCACTCTTTGTGATTTGTATGTGATCTGAGCCTAAGAGGATTGCACGTTGGTGAATGAAGTACGATTTCTCTTCAATTCTCAATAAACATTTTATTTTTGTCATTACATTTTCAATCTATCTTCTTATGAACTGCACCGCCCGAGTAGTTACCTGGGCCCAAATTTGGGGTGTAAAGAATAGAACCACTGTTACCTGCCACGCATGTTGTAAGAGGCGACTAAGGAGGTTTGGTTCACTCCGGTGCACTGTCCAACGCAAAGTCTATGGTTTAGGTCCTAACCAATTGCACGATACCGTTCTTGGCAAAGATCAAACATATCACAAGTGATTAAATTGTCGTAAGGAAAGCAAAGAAAGATGAACTGCAATCTCTATCATTAAATATCAAATTATTTCAATCAAGTATCGCTTCTGTTTTGTTCATCTATTCTCTATTTTAATTATCTGGTATAGTTGGAGGCTTATGCCAAATTTATTGACCCCAGCTTGACTTCCAACTTGTCAACACATACTATTTTCATAATTTTTGCCATGGTCAATATATTTTCATGTGGACAAGCAGCCTCTACTTTGGAGAAAACTTCTTCTTTCTGTTTTTTTTTGTCGTCACATGTTACTGGTTGTTGCAGTGTGGTGGTTTTGTTTTGATCTTCTGTTCTAGCGTAGGTTAGATATTTTCCTTTTTTTTGGGCAGGTTTCGCTATGCCATCTATATCATTGTTTCTACATTTTCCTGGTGTTCTTGTAAGACTTTCATGGGGTTGGCTGCATTATTCATCATCAAACAGCTTGTCTGAGCAGAATTTTCCAATCATCCTCTGAATTGCTCTTACCATGTCGATGTCCTACTCTGCAGTTGTCATGTTCAAACCATCAGTTACATCCTGAATCCATCTTCTCCGTGGTCTTCCTCTTCTTCTCTTTGCCGGTATGCCTCCTTCCATGATGGCATTCTAATTAAGTGACCGAATTACTTCATTGTTTATTTCTAAATGTAATTAACAAACAACTACAGAAACAAATCCAAACTGTTTATGAAGATCCAGAAGTCATAGTGGTAGGAGATGGAATAACTGTCAATGATGAAGACTGGATGAAAGTTTGAGGTAGAGAGCAGTCAAGTCAAAGAATTGAGTTGACATTCTCTACATTTTCTGCCTTGGGCGCCAAGAGGACTGATAATAATCGTATTTCATTGGTGTGGAATTTTTTCTGACATGAGCGACTCTCAAGCCGACCCAGCCTCTAATTTGGCACCAGAGAAACATTGGGAATAAAGATAGTCGACGTAATGTTGTCCACATCACCCATTGTGAGCCGTTACTCAAAGAAAAATATTGGGCTAACACCGTACATGCACCTTCTTATTTGCGATCGGTTTCGTTAGCTCGTCTAAACCATGGGTTGCCTCTATGAAGCTGCATGTCGGTTGGAGTTCCTCTTGAGTTCTCCATAGCGTGCTCTGTAAGATTCGTTTATGAGACCATGTTTCATTTCTTTGATCTGTATATGATGGATGGTACTGCAGGATGTGCTCTGGAGTCTGTAGAAGCTTTATTCTGTGCATGTGATGATTTTTTTGAGTCTGCAGTGTCCTGTTCTGAGGTGAAAGATTGTTGTGTGCTGTTTTCTGTCTAGTCTGCTGATGAGATCTTGATATATATATATATATATATATACACAAGCTTACATTATTCTGCATGTGTCTATATTTGAAGTGATCTATTAAATGATTGTCGGTAATTATTAACTGATTAATTTTGCTTCTATCGTTGCCTTTATCAATTGGTAAGAGCACCTGGATCTTGACATGTTGCTGATGAAATAGAACCCCATTATGGAGTTGTGGCGACCACTGTGGGAACTGGTCAATACATATTCAATATAATAAGGTCTATCTTGTCTTGTCCACAATTGAAGTGAAGCAAGGCGGGTAGTTTCAGTTTTCTATCCTGTGCCAGGTGTGTTGCATCTGTAGTTGTTAGATCTTTGATGTCGCAGGATAGCTGTGATATTATTTATCCATCTGGTTCTTGGTCTTCCTCGGACTCTGCATCTGATCTATTTGCAGGATTGACTTCACTGCAACGGATTGTATCCCATATGACTAGGTCCCTCTCCGCAGAAATGACACACCACCTGTTGAGAGTATTGTATAAAATCCGTAGCTCCAGCAATAATCCTAAAAATCTATGTAAATATTGCATGTATGAAAAGAAAGGCACGGTCCGGATTCGAACCCACGATCATCAAAAAGCACAGCAACGGGTTAACCATTTAGCCACAGAGACCCCCTCCCCTGCATATACTAAGCATATAGCGTTCTGTTATCTTTGCATTATCTTATGACCAATCTGACATACCCAGAATTTGGACCAGACCAAACCGACATTACTCAGCTGTCAAGTTACATGTAGAAGACTGTATACAGTGGAGTTTGGTTTCATACTTATTATGTGGCTGAACTACTTCATTCGTTGTTTCTCAATGTAATTCAAGCAATATTCGTTCCAACTTTCCACCCGAGTGATTACCGGGGCCCAAATTTGGGGTGTAAAGAATAGAATCACTGTTACCTGCCACATATGTCGTAAGAGGCGACTAAGGAGGTTTGACTGAAATCGGATGCACGTGTCCTAAACATGTAGAAGTCTTGTGTTTAGGGGCCTACCAAACCAATGTGCAACGTATACACGTTCTTGGCAAAGATCAAACTTATCACAAAGAGTGATTAAAATTGGTCGTAAAGAACGAATGCAAAGAAGAAGTTCCAACTTTCTTTCTTATGCTGACATTGGTGACTGTCTTTTCTGGTGTTGGTAACATTTTGTAGGCATTACATTTCACAGATAGTTATTTTTTGTGACTGCTCTGCTCATTGTCCATGTTTGACTCTGGCAACACAGAATAAGCATGAAAATGCTGTTGCTCATCTGTTGATTAGCTGTAGGTGAGAAATTTAGACGCCTTAATAAATGGGCTAACTGGAAGTAAAATGGAGACTAAACCCTAATACAAGTGTATAACTCCAAGGCACATAGGGAGTATAATATCATCAGCTGGCAAATCAAAAGTGGAAATGGATGTAACAAAGCAAACTAACTTATCAGGCAGATGGCACCGATACTTAACAACAAATACGTGCCATTAGACATAAAAATAACAATATTTTCCACAATCTCTCTTCAAACTCTGTGTTACCAATGCTAGTCATGGACGATGACAGTAAAAGACCATAAAAATTGCAACGACAGAAATGAGAATACTCAATGAATCAAAAATCCGTATCAGACTCACAATCTGGTAATTTGTCTGTTCAACAAGGCCAATTTTAGCAAGGTTGAAAGATTTGGTATTTTGTCCCTACCCCTGTTCACTGACTTTGGGGGTTGCTGTGGCTAAGCCATTTGCCTTGTGAGTCGAAGGTCATGGGTTCGAATCCAGACCGCGCCGTTCTGTTCACGCGTGCAATTTTTTCAGAAGACCTCAAGGATTGTTGCTGGAGCTACGGAGTTTGTGCAATACTCTCGGCAGGTGGCGTGCCATTTCTGTGGAGAGGAACCGAGCCATATGGGGTAAAACCTGGTGCAATGAAGTCAATCCTTCGGCTTTAAAACCCCTTTAAACTGACGGACAATTTTATTAGCACAGTTTGATCTCATGTCCCTAACCCTGTTCACTAAAAATCAATTTAATTTGCATACACACACATAATACAATAATAACAACAGCACATATTTAAATAATATTACTGTTTCAGTTATGTATACTTTAATTTTGTTTTGGTTCTGTACAACAGAAAATAATTGTCACAAGAATAAGTCTTTTCAAAGATAACACAACAAACAAAATGTAATTTGAAATAAAAACTTAGTTTATGCATGAAATAAACAAGCTTATGTTTATGCATGAAATAAACAAACCTCTGACCGGATTTTCAACAAAAAGGGTGCAACAAAATAATTAACTTTGAAATCAAGATAAGAAATATACAAATTTGAAAGAAAACATTTTTGGAAGTTATTGGGTTCGGTTTTTTAATTTGTCCAAGAGGTACCAATTTGCATCGGACAAAAGATACATATTAGAGAACATATACTTACAGCATTATGTTATTTATATATGTCAATGTTACAGATAATTATATGTTGTGATAATAATTAATTAGAAATTATCCACAATACCAGTCGTAACATATTTATTATTATATGAGCTGTATATAGAACTTAGATGTGAGAGCTGTGATAGCCTAGTGGTTAGTGCACTCACTTCTTAGCAGCGTGGTTTGGTTTCAATTCTACACTGGGAGTGGAATATATTTTTTCCATGCTTTAGCATTAGCCCAGACTCTGGTACCATTAAAGCACCAGGAAGTTAATATGGCCAGAGTGATGTTGACACATCCCCATCATGTGCCAATAGTTGATGAAAAATACAGATCTAACACTGTATTCCCCAATATACCACAAGGTATAAAAAAGGGTTCCTTCCTCCTATATAGAACACAGATATGATAGAATTATGGTTTGCAGAACTGTTGTAGTCTTCTTAACTAAGATAATGTTTTGAGGTGCTTCAATTACGGATAGCTCCTAAAACTGAACATTTTTAATGGATTATACGCCAGTGTGCTGCCGGGGCTCACAAAGGGAGCAAAAAATAGCAACACTGCTACCTACAAGGCATGTCGTAAGAAGTGACTGAAGTAGGGGCCTAGGAAAGCTATCATAGTAAATAACAAGCGTCATGTGCTGGCCTACTTGTAGGTGAATAACTAGCACAATGTACAATCGTCCTTAAGCGCAGATCATATTCAATTCACAAAGAGTTTGTTTAACAAGTAGTCGATATGGAGCATTCAAAAAGAAAAAAGGATTATAAAAGGAGAAATAATTTACGGGCACCCTGTACATCAGATGTGATATTGCTACGCAAGGACACAGCCATCACTGGAGATTACTAATCCCCCTCCTCCACACATTGAAGTTTAATATGAGTTTCAATGAAAATATTTTCCATCTACATAATCAATCACTTTTAAAAAAACAAAGAAAAATTATATATAAAGATAACAGCACACACACACAGTCAAATAATATTACATAGCTTGTATAGGAAGAATTGCAAACATGGTTTCTTATATACACCATTGAAATTAAATGTATGATAAATAGGTCATTTACTTACAAATCAACTAGCACATAAACAAAATAAGAAAGCAACAGATGTGGGAATGATGCATAGTATACGGCTGTGCATTTCCAAATGATGTGTCACAATGTGTGTTACAAAAGGTCACAATGTGTGCCACAGTGAATGAAATGCGTGTCGCAAAGGATCGCAATATGTGTTACAAATGTATTGATTACATTTTCTCTTTCTTCTTTAATATGCACTTTGTTGTTAATTCAATGCTTCAGTTCAAAGTATACAACCAGAGATATAGTTTGAAGTCAGCAGTTAGGCTTGCCCAATGAAATAAAAACCTAAACAATAAACTTATATCATAATAATGTTTAGTGTCCTCACAGTACAACACCTTATAATTTATAAGTGAGGTGGTCAATTCTTTCCCTCCCAAACTGTCACCCTTTAGCTACATTCTCAGTTGCAGTTGGGTGGACTTAAGCTGGTCTGCAATGGGAAATGATCTCGATATCTTTCAATTGCTAAGCCAGAGCTCTAACCAATACGCAGCATATAAATCTTGGTTAATCAATTTTACCTAGCATCTATAAACAGTGGGACGGACTAGTGTAATATGCATAAGTGTTCACCTATCGTCTCAAACACAAAAGGGCTGTGGGTTCCCACACTTGACATTCCACATATAAGAAAAAGAATTGCCCCTCCTACCTCTTGCTCAATAGGAACTACCTAGAAATGTTAAGTGACAGGCACTTCATACTCTCTCTAAGGTCTGAAAAGGCAATGGGAAATTTTAATTTATTTGCTATCTATAACCAAACTGGGCAATTCTGGGGTCTCTGTAGGTAAGTGGTTAAGCACTTGCCTTGAGATCAGATGGTTGTGGGTTCAAATATGGATTGTGCTGTTCTGTTCACTGGCTCATTTTTTCCCAGAGACCTTAGGGTTGTTGCTGGAACTACGGAGTTTGTGCTTTCTGCAATACTCTCGGCAGGTGGTGTGCCATTTCTGTGGAGAAGAGGGACCAGCCATATGGAGTAAAACCCGGTGCAATGAAGTTAATCCGTTGTCTTTAACCCCCAAACTGGGCAACATAAAAAATCAAATTATAATTAGACTTGGAGTTATGTGACATGTTATTGTTTTAAACATTACTACTGAGAGGACTAGGTTGTTCAAGCCAAAGAAATGTACCCCTAACTATTGACCACCGTCTTAAGTAACATGTCACAGAATCGCACATGTATGGTAATATCTGCAGCATTTAATTCACACTTGAATAAACACAAATTTCAAAGATAAACTGAAATACTACAGAAGGGCTTGGAAGAACAAGTGTTTTATTGGTGAGAATGTATCACATGTGTTAAGGTTCAAAATAATCTGTACTTATTTTTTGTTTCGATTACAAAGGAATGTGTGGTATGATGAGAGTAATCAGGTGATAGTTTTTAATTGTAAAACAGAACTTATAAAAATGTGACAACAATTATGCATATCTGGAAAGAAAAAAAAAACAATTATGTGCTATGAGTAAAATTCGAGTAAAACTGAATTTGAAAGCTATTAAATTAATTCAATTGTAAGTTGAATGAATTTCAATTCATATTTATATCATGATTCATGAAAAAACAGAGGAAACTGTAAACTGTATTTTGTTATAGTATATTCCTGGTAGGGGGTCCATAGGGCCCTATTTATGCAGAGGATTCAAGGCTGTATCTTTACCTCACAATATTTGCAATACTGTATTCAATATTGTCAACACATTTACTGACTTTTGCTTACTAGTCCTCAACTTGAAATCTGTTTTTTTAATTTGTGGTTACAATGGACAATTTGTGTCTTGTACAGGTTACAGTAGAGTTTAACTACTGAATATATACTCATCAACTATGATGACATGACAGAGTCCTGAAAACCAAAGGAGATATGTTAACTAGAAGTATAAGTGATATATTTAGATAGCAGAAGTTGACATGATAATTACTGTATGAGTGTTGTTTACGACTTGTCAGTTAAATTCTACAACTGACAGCATATATAACTTATAGATATTAAATTCTATATCTGGCTGTTTTCTCTCCAATGTATTAATACTTTATTTAGGTCAGAGTACAGCAGGTGGATATGACTACATTGGATACAGCATCAATGATGGTCTTGTACAGTCAACAGATGGAACAAACCAAGTAACTGAGGGGTTTGGACTAGTAGTAAGAGTACTAGACAATGAGCGTGCAGAACACCTGTAGATACAACAGTGACAGCGGAAGGGCAGTCAATGGATAGTGTAGATCACCTGTAGATACAACAGTGACAGAGGAAGGGCAGTCAATGGATAGTGTAGATCACCTGGTTGATACAACAGTGACAGCGGAAGGGCAGTCAATGGATAGTGTAGATCACCTGTAGATACAACAGTGACAGCGGAAGGGCAGTCAATGGATAGTGTAGATCACCTGGTAGATACAACGGTGACAGAGGAAGGGCAGTCAATGGATAGTGTAGATCACCTGGTTGATACAAGTGACAGAGGAAGGGCAGTCAATGGATAGTGTAGATCACCTGGTAGATACAACGGTGACAGAGGAAGGGCAGTCAATGGATAGTGTAGATCACCTGGTTGATACAACGGTGACAGAGGAAGGGCAGTCAATGGATAGTGTAGATCACCTGGTTGATACAATAGTGACAGAGGAAGGGCAGTCAATGGATAGTGTAGATCACCTAGTTGATACAACAGTGACAGAGGAAGGGCAGTCAATGGATAGTGTAGATCACCTGGTTGATACAACAGTGACAGAGGAAGGGCAGTCAATGTATAGTGTAGATCACCTGGTTGATACAAGTGACAGAGGAAGGGCAGTCAATGGATAGTGTAGATCACCTGGTAGATACAACGGTGACAGAGGAAGGGCAGTCAATGGATAGTGTAGATCACCTGGTTGATACAACGGTGACAGAGGAAGGGCAGTCAATGGATAGTGTAGATCACCTGGTTGATACAACACTGACAGAGGAAGGGCAGTCAATGGATAGTGTAGATCACCTGGTTGATACAACAGTGACAGAGGAAGGGCAGTCAATGGATAGTGTAGATCACATGGTTGATACAAGTGACAGAGGAAGGGCAGTCAATGGATAGTGTAGATCACCTGGTTGATACAACACTGACAGAGGAAGGGCAGTCAATGGATAGTGTAGATCACCTGGTTGATACGACAGTGATAGAGGAAGGGCAGTCAATGGATAGTGTTTGGCTGAAATCGGATGCACATGTCCTAAACGTGTAGAATTCTATGCGTTTGGGGGCCTACAAACCAATGTGCAACGTATACACGTTCTTGGCAAAGATCAAACATATCACAAGATGATTAAAATTGGTCGTAAGAACAGCAAGAAGAATGGATAGTGTAGATCACCTGGTTGATACAACGGTGACAGAGGAAGGGCAGTCAATGGATAGTGTAGATCACCTGGTTGATACAATAGTGACAGAGGAAGGGCAGTCATTGGATAGTGTAGATCACCTGGTTGATACAACAGTGACAGAGGATGGGCAGTCAATGGATAGTGTAGATCACCTGGTTGATACAACAGTGACAGAGGAAGGGCAGTCAATGGATAGTGTAGATCACCTGGTTGATACAAGTGACAGAGGAAGGGCAGTCAATGGATAGTGTAGATCACCTGGTAGATACAACGGTGACAGAGGAAGGGCAGTCAATGGATAGTGTAGATCACCTGGTAGATACACGGTGACAGAGGAAGGGCAGTCAATGGATAGTGTAGATCACCTAGTTGATACAACAGTGACAGAGGAAGGGCAGTCAATGGATAGTGTAGATCACCTGGTAGATACAACAGTGACAGAGGAAGGGCAGTCAATGGATAGTGTAGATCACCTGGTAGATACAACGGTGACAGAGGAAGGGCAGTCAATGGAAGGTACAGATATCATCAATGCCATAAGAGAAGAATGGTCATATAGATGGCTTTGAAAACATTTATAAATCTGCATACTATTCCAGAGAAAAAAAAATATGGAAATGGAAACTGCCAGACACAAACACTTCATTAGAGGTTCAAGTCATTTGATCAATCAACACAGAACAGGGATGTTAGTTTATTACGGATGGTAAAGGTATTGGGGAGGTGATCGAAGCTCATATGGACCTGTCAGGAGTGCTGTGATGGTGATTCTCACTACTCACTCTTAGCCATGAGGACATAGGTCCCCATTATAAAAAGACGTGTTTTTCAAGGTGCAATAAAAAGTCCAACCCACACACTGTATAGGCAACAGTTTGGGCAATGGTCTGTTGACATGATCATCATCACCACCTACTCTTCCCCCATAACCAGGATTTAGCTATACACTAATTTTTTAAACTACTGAAGTGTGTTTGTTGTAACAAAAAAGTGTTAGAAGGCATCAAAGAAAGAAGACAAACTTGGTCCAAAAAATGCAGATCTTAAATGGTTGTGTATTGTCTAAAGGTACAGACATTACATCCTTGACAGAAGCCCGTAATAGAATAAAGCAAACAAAATTTCAGATCGGAACTCTTGACCGGCAGTAAGAAGCATCCAGCTTCAGGAAATGACGGACAACCAGGTATGTCAAACAATTCATATCTTCTTATCCCTGGAACTATTAAACAGTTCTATTGTTGATCATACTTCATTTCATCATATTAAACAACCCAGTATCAATTTTATCTAGTCTATCAACCACCCACTACCATTTATCTCTTCTCTATCAACCACCCACTACCATTTATCTCTTCTCCTCTATCAACTACCCACTACCATTTATCTCTTCTCTATCAACTAGCCACTACCATTTATCTCTTCTCTTCTATCAACTACCCACTACCATTTATCTCTTCTCCTCTATCAACCACCCACTACCATTTATCTCTTCTCCTCTATCAACCACCCACTACCATTTATCTCTTCTCCTCTATCAACCGCCCACTACCATTTATCTCTTCTCCTCTATCAACCACCCACTACCATTTATCTCTTCTCCTCTATCAACCACCCACTACCATTTATCTCTTCTCTTCTATCAACTAGCCACTACCATTTATCTCTTCTCCTCTATCAACTAGCCACTACCATTTATCTCTTCTCCTCTATCAACCACCCACTACCATTTATCTCTTCTCTTCTATCAACCACCAACTACCATTTATCTCTTCTCTTCTATCAACTAGCCACTACCATTTATCTCTTCTCTATCAACCACCCACTACCATTTATCTCTTCTCCTCTATCAACCGCCCACTACCATTTATCTCTTCTCCTCTATCAACCACCCACTACCATTTATCTCTTCTCTTCTATCAACCACCCACTACCATTTATCTCTTCTCTTCTATCAACTAGCCACTACCATTTATCTCTTCTCTATCAACTAGCCACTACCATTTATCTCTTCTCTTCTATCAACTAGCCACTACCATTTATCTCTTCTCTATCAACTAGCCACTACCATTTATCTCTTCTCTTCTATCAACTAGCCACTACCATTTATCTCTTCTCTTCTATCAACTAGCCACTACCATTTATCTCTTCTCTTCTATCAACCACCCACTACCATTTATCTCTTCTCTTCTATCAACCACCCACTACCATTTATCTCTTCTCTTCTATCAACCACCCACTACCATTTATCTCTTCTCTATCAACTAGCCACTACCATTTATCTCTTCTCTTCTATCAACCACCCACTACCATTTATCTCTTCTCTATCAACCACCCACTACCATTTATCTCTTCTCTATCAACCACCCACTACCATTTATCTCTTCTCTATCAACTAGCCACTACCATTTATCTCTTCTCTTCTATCAACTACCCACTACCATTTATCTCTTCTCTTCTATCAACCACCCACTACCATTTATCTCTTCTCTATCAACTAGCCACTACCATTTATCTCTTCTCTTCTATCAACCACCCACTACCATTTATCTCTTCTCTATCAACCACCCACTACCATTTATCTCTTCTCTATCAACCACCCACTACCATTTATCTCTTCTCTATCAACTAGCCACTACCATTTATCTCTTCTCTTCTATCAACTACCCACTACCATTTATCTCTTCTCTATCAACTAGCCACTACCATTTATCTCTTCTCCTCTATCAACCACCCACTACCATTTATCTCTTCTCTTCTATCAACCACCCACTACCATTTATCTCTTCTCTATCAACCACCCACTACCATTTATCTCTTCTCCTCTATCAACCACCCACTACCATTTATCTCTTCTCTATCAACCACCCACTACCATTTATCTCTTCTCTTCTATCAACCGCCCACTACCATTTATCTCTTCTCCTCTATCAACCACCCACTACCATTTATCTCTTCTCCTCTATCAACCACCCACTACCATTTATCTCTTCTCCTCTATCAACTAGCCACTACCATTTATCTCTTCTCTTCTATCAACCACCCACTACCATTTATCTCTTCTCCTCTATCAACCACCCACTACCATTTATCTCTTCTCTATCAACCACCCACTACCATTTATCTCTTCTCTATCAACCACCCACTACCATTTATCTCTTCTCTTCTATCAACCGCCCACTACCATTTATCTCTTCTCCTCTATTAACCACCCACTACCATTTATCTCTTCTCCTCTATCAACCACCCACTACCATTTATCTCTTCTCCTCTATCAACCACCCACTACCATTTATCTCTTCTCTTCTATCAACCACCCAATACCATTTATCTCTTCTCCTCTATCAACCACCCACTACCATTTATCTCTTCTCTATCAACTAGCCACTACCATTTATCTCTTCTCTTCTATCAACTAGCCACTACCATTTATCTCTTCTCCTCTATCAACTAGCCACTACCATTTATCTCTTCTCTTCTATCAACCACCCACTACCATTTATCTCTTCTCTTCTATCAACTAGCCACTACCATTTATCTCTTCTCTTCTATCAACCACCCACTACCATTTATCTCTTCTCCTCTATCAACCACCCACTACCATTTATCTCTTCTCTATCAACTAGCCACTACCATTTATCTCTTCTCTTCTATCAACTAGCCACTACCATTTATCTCTTCTCCTCTATCAACTAGCCACTACCATTTATCTCTTCTCTTCTATCAACCACCCACTACCATTTATCTCTTCTCTTCTATCAACTAGCCACTACCATTTATCTCTTCTCTTCTATCAACCACCCACTACCATTTATCTCTTCTCTTCTATCAACTAGCCACTACCATTTATCTCTTCTCTTCTATCAACTAGCCACTACCATTTATCTCTTCTCTTCTATCAACTAGCCACTACCATTTATCTCTTCTCTTCTATCAACCACCCACTACCATTTATCTCTTCTCTTCTATCAACCACCCACTACCATTTATCTCTTCTCCTCTATCAACCACCCACTACCATTTATCTCTTCTCTTCTATCAACTAGCCACTACCATTTATCTCTTCTCCTCTATCAACCACCCACTACCATTTATCTCTTCTCCTCTATCAACTAGCCACTACCATTTATCTCTTCTCCTCTATCAACCACCCACTACCATTTATCTCTTCTCCTCTATCAACCACCCACTACCATTTATCTCTTCTCTTCTATCAACCACCCACTACCATTTATCTCTTCTCCTCTATCAACCACCCACTACCATTTATCTCTTCTTCTCTATCAACCACCCACTACCATTTATCTCTTCTCTTCTATCAACCACCCACTACCATTT
Source organism: Arion vulgaris (assembly GCA_020796225.1). NCBI lineage: Eukaryota > Metazoa > Mollusca > Gastropoda > Stylommatophora > Arionidae > Arion > Arion vulgaris. Next base: position 43,385,984 of record CM036765.1, on the reverse strand, counting down.
ATCTCTTCTCCTCTATCAACCACCCACTACCATTTATCTCTTCTCCTCTATCAACCACCCACTACCATTTATCTCTTCTCTTCTATCAACCACCCACTACCATTTATCTCTTCTCTATCAACCACCCACTACCATTTATCTCTTCTCCTCTATCAACCACCCACTACCATTTATCTCTTCTCCTCTATCAACCACCCACTACCATTTATCTCTTCTCTTCTATCAACCACCCACTACCATTTATCTCTTCTCTATCAACCACCCACTACCATTTATCTCTTCTCTTCTATCAACCACCCACTACCATTTATCTCTTCTCCTCTATCAACCACCCACTACCATTTATCTCTTCTCTTCTATCAACTAGCCACTACCATTTATCTCTTCTCTTCTATCAACCACCCACTACCATTTATCTCTTCTCTTCTATCAACCACCCACTACCATTTATCTCTTCTCTATCAACCACCCACTACCATTTATCTCTTCTCCTCTATCAACCACCCACTACCATTTATCTCTTCTCTATCAACCACCCACTACCATTTATCTCTTCTCCTCTATCAACCACCCACTACCATTTATCTCTTCTCTATCAACCACCCACTACCATTTATCTCTTCTCCTCTATCAACCAGCCACTACCATTTATCTCTTCTCTTCTATCAACCACCCACTACCATTTATCTCTTCTCTTCTATCAACTAGCCACTACCATTTATCTCTTCTCTTCTATCAACCACCCACTACCATTTATCTCTTCTCCTCTATCAACCACCCACTACCATTTATCTCTTCTCTTCTATCAACTAGCCACTACCATTTATCTCTTCTCCTCTATCAACCACCCACTACCATTTATCTCTTCTCTTCTATCAACCACCCACTACCATTTATCTCTTCTCCTCTATCAACCACCCACTACCATTTATCTCTTCTCTTCTATCAACCACCCACTACCATTTATCTCTTCTCTTCTATCAACCACCCACTACCATTTATCTCTTCTCTTCTATCAACCACCCACTACCATTTATCTCTTCTCCTCTATCAACCACCCACTACCATTTATCTCTTCTCTTCTATCAACCACCCACTACCATTTATCTCTTCTCCTCTATCAACTAGCCACTACCATTTATCTCTTCTCCTCTATCAACCACCCACTACCATTTATCTCTTCTCTTCTATCAACCACCCACTACCATTTATCTCTTCTCTATCAACCACCCACTACCATTTATCTCTTCTCTTCTATCAACCACCCACTACCATTTATCTCTTCTTCTCTATCAACCACCCACTACCATTTATCTCTTCTCCTCTATCAACCACCCACTACCATTTATCTCTTCTCTTCTATCAACCACCCACTACCATTTATCTCTTCTCTATCAACCACCCACTACCATTTATCTCTTCTCCTCTATCAACTAGCCACTACCATTTATCTCTTCTCCTCTATCAACTAGCCACTACCATTTATCTCTTCTCTATCAACCACCCACTACCATTTATCTCTTCTCCTCTATCAACCACCCACTACCATTTATCTCTTCTCCTCTATCAACCACCCACTACCATTTATCTCTTCTCTTCTATCAACCACCCACTACCATTTATCTCTTCTCCTCTATCAACCACCCACTACCATTTATCTCTTCTCCTCTATCAACCACCCACTACCATTTATCTCTTCTCTATCAACCACCCACTACCATTTATCTCTTCTCCTCTATCAACCACCCACTACCATTTATCTCTTCTCTATCAACCACCCACTACCATTTATCTCTTCTCCTCTATCAACCACCCACTACCATTTATCTCTTCTCTTCTATCAACCACCCACTACCATTTATCTCTTCTCTTCTATCAACCACCCACTACCATTTATCTCTTCTCCTCTATCAACCACCCACTACCATTTATCTCTTCTCCTCTATCAACCACCAACTACCATTTATCTCTTCTCTTCTATCAAACACCCACTACCATTTATCTCTTCTCCTCTATCAACTAGCCACTACCATTTATCTCTTCTCCTCTATCAACCACCCACTACCATTTATCTCTTCTCCTCTATCAACCACCCACTACCATTTATCTCTTCTCCTCTATCAACCACCCACTACCATTTATCTCTTCTCCTCTATCAACTAGCCACTACCATTTATCTCTTCTCTATCAACTACTATTTGTTTGCCGTTCTCTATCTCTAGTAATATTTCCTGTATCAATATCATTACAATTATTATTATGCAGCCAAAAATACCATTATTTATTAGTGAAGAAAAAGTGCAAAATTAACAATATTAAATCTATGGGGGTTCGGGTGTCAGAGTCAACTCTAACTGCCACCCATAAGACCAACTGTATGTGGCAGCTACAGTATAAGTCAGTTTATCAGGTACTATACAGTGAAGTATTCTGTTTACAAAATCATTCCAGTCATTCATCTGTACACATTTGTGTCTTGTTGGACAATAACACCATGCACCATCTGTGGTTGAAAGAAAGCCAGATTGATATTGACTAGAACTGAGAATATGGAACCAATATATAGAGTTTTCTGACACCCGTTATTGACCAGGACAATGATACAGTAGCCAAATGATCAGAGGGCACTCAGGAGTCAGTGTAATGAATGAGCTGATAGATTGGCTGGCATGGCTACAATATTAGAGGGAGCTGCCATGGACCGAAATGACATTCTTAACGCATTTAGAGTCTTTCCGAACAGAGAAGTTTCAAGATTGTGAATCCCACTCGCTGACCAGACAGAGAGATGGGTGTCAATATTGGTGCAGTCTGAAAAGAACGACATACCAAATATGCAAAAAGATTATTGTATTACTGAGGCAGCACAAGAAGGAGCCCTACTCTTTGAGCAGCTACTGCTTTACTGAGCAGTACAGTGAGCTACCTTGGCTACTGTTACTGAGCAGTACAGAGCCTCTACCATGCTAATGGCTACTGTATCACTGAGCAGTACCTTGGCTGACACAGTCAGATTTTGCAGTCTAGGGTAGGAAGAAATCCAGTTTTTCAATCAACATCATCAAATAGTCTGTCATGAGCAGAACTTTGTTACATCAACAGTCCTTTAGAATTTCTCTCTCTCTCGTAGCCAGATTATCCTACCTCTGCAGCCGCCAAACCAAGTTATTCAATACTATATCTAAATGGCACTAAATAAAAAAACAAGAGTTCAAATGCCGCTGGATCATTGAAAAGTAAAAGTGGGGTTAAACCATGGAAGAATAAAGATATTTTAACAGGAGAAAATAAGCATACAATTTATAAACAAAATAATATAATTTAAAAAAAAAAAAATAGGAGGATTCACAATTTCAGGAAGAACTTATAACAGATCTGTTTCACATCATAAAACTGTGCATATTTATTGAGTCCATTGTTTGTATTTCAATAAATGTCATTTGGATTATTTAACTTCAATATAATTTTGTGTTCTAGTCTTGTTAATATCATGAGGATGTGGTTCTTGCACCAGAATCTTCCACCTAAACATTTTATTCAACTTTTATAATTTTAGTAATATCAAATGTTTAGTGGTGAAATATATGTATGGTAATGTACACAAGTTTTTAAAATGATAATTAGTGCTTTGTAAAAACTGACATATTAACCTCTGAAGTAGAAGAAGGTTCTCCTGAATGGCGAGGGACACTGATAATAAAGATAGCAGGACATCACAGAAAAACAGGAGATGTGCTATACATGGCGTTATGGCTGCGCCTGAATTCATAGCAGGCAAACACGACGTGTGACGATGGGACCAGCAAGGGAAGCAAAGAATAGTACCTAAGTGACCTACAGGGCATGTCGAAGAGAGACTGATGTAGGACCTAGTGAAGCTACCGTAATAGATAAAAATCATCACAGAAATCGGATGTGTTGGCCTACTTTAGGCGCATAACTGGCACAATCACTCTTAGGCTCAGATCGCATACAAATCACACAGAGTGGTCGATATGGAGCATTCAAAGAAGAATAGCAGGCGCATGCAGAAGAAAAAAACTGACATAGTTCCTGGTTAATTTCTTTCCTTACTGGTAATACATTTTAGTGAAGTATAGCCAGACATATTCACATACATTTACGGAAAATCATGATCCTATTTGGTCCCTAGTTCTCATTTGGCTTTTCGAGTCACAGCCTGGGCAAGTCTTGGCTGACTAACTAAGCACCATGAGTAACTGGGAGAAATTAACTTTTCCCCTCCCAATGTCCATCGTGTAAGACCAGTCTGCTCCAGCATCCAACCAAGAGGTGCTCTACAGCAATCAGGATGCCATACAACATAGCAAGGTGAACGTCTGGATGTTCAAAACTTTATGGCACTTTATCTGTGATGGACACTCAGATAGATGCAGTGTTAGACCTTATACCTTGAAAGGGCCCATCCTTATCTACTGGATGTTCTAAATTTCCATGTGGGACCAAAAGGCATGAGAATAGAGCACGTTGCAAAATAAAAAGTGCTCTTAAAATAATGTACTGGAATGTTGAGTGTTAACCGCAAAAGAGATGACCAGAGTACAAAATTTGAGCTTGAAAATGTCAAGAATGAAGTGCAAGAAAGTGTATGCTACTTGCAAGAGATCTAATTAAACAAAGGAGCCTTCAAGGCCAGAAGTTTCCAGCGCTATCAATCCAAAAGATAGATGAAAGGGTGAAATATTGACGCTCATGGGGAACAACAGCGGTGTATGTCAGGTTGCTTCCAGGCCCAGACCGATCAGTCTTACAGAACTGTCTCTGCAAAACAATGGAACATATCATCAATCTCAGGTCACAATAGTATATGAAAGTGAAAACCTTCTTGCACCACAGCAGCAAGTGCGTTTCAGTCATTGTCAGTCTACTGAAAACCAAGAAACTTACTATTCTCATGAGATTGAGGATGCACTCCAAGATATGAAACTGGTACTAGCAACATGGAGAGACCTAAAGGTTTGAAAAGAAGAGCTCCTAAAGAAACTGAGAAATTGTAGAACAAATGATAGACATACAGATAGATAAAAGTATAAGTGCATACTGAAGGCTTAGGAAGGAGTTGTCTCCCACACTTTTCTTGGTTCACATCAATTAATCGGTTGATGAACTGCCACATGGAGCAAAAATAAGAATGTAAACAGATGATCTGGTAATATGATTATGCAACAGTGGTCACTAAACTGATACAAAGAGCTATAGATGCACTGAGAGAATGCAGTATACATAAGTAATAACACAGACAGAAAAGTTCCATATGCAGAGCCATCCAATAGAAAAGAGATTCTAAAATCTAGTAATGGGATAATTTCTTCTTCTTTGAATGCTCCATATCAACCACTTGTTAACCACTCTTTGTGATTTGTATGTGATCGATTGTATGTTTAAAGGGTTTTAAAGCCGAAGGATTGACTTCATTGCACCGGGTTTTACCGCATATGGCTCAGCCCCTCTCCGCAGAAATGGCACGCCACCTGTCGAGAGTATTGCACAAAGCACAAACTCCGTAGCTCCAGCAACAATTCTAGGGGTCTCTAGAAAAAACTGCACTCGTGAACAGAACGGCGCAGTCCGGACTCGAACTCACGACCTTCGACTCACAAGGCAAAGGGCTTAACTCTTACAATACGAAACGCCACCTGACAGACCATAAAGTTAGTTCCATTTTAGAAAAGCCACTTCACAGACCATATGATTCTAACCACTTGTTTTAACTTCCTAAATACATTTAATGCTTTAAGTGTATTTTTAAAATTCAAATACAGCAAGTGGGTGTTTGTAATAGATCTTTCAATTGCGCACATTTTGGTGTATGCAGTTTGTATCTGCTGTTGAATGTAAGAAAGTTATAACAAATTTTGTAAGGACACCTGCGCCTTAAAATTTGTTCCTCAAAAACAGTGCGTAAAAAGGCGGTTTTAGTATACGTATTGTAAGAGTTAACCACTTAGCCACAGAGACCCTGAACGTTGGCACAACGTACAATTGTACGTTGTGCCAGTTATGCGCCTTAAAAGTAGGCCAGCACATCTGATTTCTGCGACGTGTTTTATAACGCAGTGATACTATTCTTTGCTTCCTTGGGCCCGGCAAGACACGGGTGATCAGAAGCAAATGACTCCATAGACAAACCTCAGACCTAACAACAGTTGACATCTTCCTAAAGTCGGTGCCAGAAAAAACGCCTTGAAGAGAAGACAAACCCCTTGGAGAATGAACCACAGGAGAGAAAGAAATATTTAACATGGACAACTAGAACATTGTTCAACATATGAGTCACTTTATAGGAAGGTTTTAAAGCCGAAGGATTGACTTCATAGCACATGGTTTTACCCGATATGGCTCGGTACTTCCACAGAAATGGCATGCCACCTGCTGAGAGTATTGCACAAAGCACGCACTCTGTAGCTCTGGCAATAATATAAGGGGTCTCTGGAAAAAAATGCACTTGTGAACAGAACGGCGCTGCCCGGATTCAAACCCCCGACCTTTGACTCACAAGGTCTTGACCACAGAAGCCCCCATGAGTCACTTTAAGTTTCCTAGTATACACAGATGGGTCAGTAAAAAATAAGAGGAACAGGAGTGTACATAAAGTACCCAAACAACATAACAGATACAATCAGAGTACCAATGGGAAAATAATATCAGATGTATTACGTAGAAATTGAGGCAAACAAAATGAAAAACTGTTGAACACCAACTCTTGAAGCACAACCTATGGTATTTTTGACAGATGCAAGATCAGAGCTCCAAGCAGACAATTGCCAGGTCTACAAGCCCTACTGTTTGAGCTGTGCAACCAGTGCATGGTCGACATACAGCAGATACCATCTCACTGTGAAATACCATGAAATGAGACGGCTGAATGAGTTGTCCATCGAGGTGCTGTAGGATAGGAAATGGATGTATCAGCCATGTATCATCGGAAGAAATGAATGATTAAATAAACAAGAAAGCTGCCAATACAAACACAAGGATGACTACTAAACTATGGGCAGATTAGAACAAATCATTATGTGCCTCAGAACCAGACACAATCGATCACGTAATGACATATATACAAAATTCAAGATTGACAATTTAGTTGTGTGTATAGTTACCCCAGATTGTAGATCACTACAAGACTGCTCTGGATATAATATACTGAGGTAAACTCACTGTCCTATTGAAACACCACTGGTATGAAAACTAATGAACCCCTGTGTGAGCTACAAAAGACATTGAAGTTTATAACAAGAGACAACACTGAAAATATAGACAATATTTCAAGCGAAAGGAAAGAAGGATTTGTTTGAATACATTATGACTGCATAACATCTATATCAACCTGCTTGTATGTAGGTACAATTTCTAAAAAAAAATATGTATGTTGCAGATATAATTAAGGATTTGAACAAGTTTATTCTCAAACCTGATGTTAGCTTTTAGCTCCACCATGTTTGTGGTTATTATGGTTGAAACTGTAAGATGTGGAGGCGCCACTGTAGCCAGCAACGTCTGCCCCTGTATATGCAGCAGACGAGGAGGATGCAGAGGTGGAAGGGTAATGGGGAGATGACGAGGAACCTGTGGCTCTTTTCTTTAAGGAGTCCAGATATTCCAACTGAGATTGCGCTATCACTTGTGCTAAGACATCTTCTTCACTCCAGTCAGATAAACCTGCAGTAAGAAAATGAATATTTGAGGAATTTGACATTGAGAACGACAACAACGACTATCACAAACATAAAAGCTTTCATTAATGGGTTCTTGGGAAGAATAGAATAGCTGAAGCAGTATGAACAGGTTACTAATGTGAGAATGATGGAAAGAACCAAGCAAACGCCAGTGGAACAAGCTGACGCTAGACGGACATACATTCAGACAACCAGTCAATTTTGTGTGGAAAAATAGGATCTTGTCACAAAATTGGCAGGAAGGGAGAATGGGTGGCTCGGAAGACATGGAAAGAATAAAGATAACACAAGACAAACAATAAAAGGAAAATAGTTTCTGAAGTATTCAGCAAAAATGAAGTTTAGTTTAGTCGTCGGATCACCATCATTGCACATCGAACAAATTAGTCCATAAGTGCTCCGATCTCTCCCTCAGTATGTCCATCAGCGTGTGGCGACTAACGACACCGGTTCTTTGTTGGTTTACAATTCTTCTTTGTCTGCCAGCATAGCGTTCTTGTCGAGCTACACCACACTTAACTTTGAGTTCTTGCAGTCTGGTTAGTGTTGTGGATTCGCCGCTATGATGTGAATCATGTACACGCCCTCTCTCCCTTAAGGAATTTATAGTATCAGCCTGGTCCATTGCTCACTCGCTTTGGACAGCAGCCATACCTGCAAGCTTATCCGCACGTTCATTCCCCTTTACACCTGCATGCCCTGGCACAAAATAAAACTGATCTTTGTCAGCTTAGACCTCCCCAGCGACTCTATCCAATGCCTCCGAGCCCATCCTGTTTCAATCTTCCTGAGCATACTCATTGAGCATACTCAAAAATGAAGTCTTGACATTTACTCAACATCAAGAATACAAATAGTTTCTGAAGTATTCAACAGAATTAAAGTCTTGACACTTACTCAACATCAAGAATACAAATAGTTTCTGATGTATTCAGCAGAATGAAAGTCTGGACACTCACTAAATATCAAGAATACAAATAGTTTCTGATGTATTCAGCACAATTGAAATCGTGGCAGTCATAAATGACTAAATGCTTTTATGATGCTCTTCAGTCTTCTGACTCCAGCCCTGTACTGGATGAAGTTGGAATAAAGCTGCTGACAAACTTCAGATACTAAAACGTTGGTCAGAACACAACCATGCTGTCCTCGACCATTCATCCACCATACACGATGAATCCACAGTTCACATGCCTCGGATCTCTTCACATCAATCTAGAACAAGTAATGCGTTCTACAGAATTTGAAGGATGTCACTATAGTACACTTGTATAAGCGCAAAGGCAATTAACAGGTCTGTGATAACCACAGGGATATCTCCCTCCTGTTAGTCGATGGTAAGATACTGATCTGAGTCCTCCTCAATAGCTTAAGCAATCATCTGGAGCAGGACCTACTGCCTTAAAGCCAATGTGGTTTCAGAGCGGGCTGAGGAAAAGCAGACATGATATTTGCAGCTCGTCAACTTCAGGAGAACAGCAGGAATGCAATCCCTATATTATTTTTGTCAATCTGACAAAGGATTTCAACATGGTGAACAGAGAGATTGTTTGTGGAAGATCATTAGAAAACGTGACTGTCCAGTCAAATTCACCAAGACAGTAAAACAGTTTGACGAGGGCATCAAGGTGCATGTACTTCATAATTGGGAGGGAGCAATCAGAGGCCGTCCTTGTCACCAACTGCGTCAAGCAGGGTTGCATGCTGGCCCCAACCCTCTTCAGCCTGATGTTTGCTGCCTATGACTCTCCCATAGGTTTTTAAACTGTCCACCATGAACAGTTATTGTATCTTCTATCAATTAGCATCCAGATCACAATAAGCAGTTTGAATTTTTTTCTGATTCTGTTTCTGCAGCTGTTTGCAATTTTTCTGTTGTGGGGTCGCTGATCATAGTCACCTTTTACGACTTGTGAGAGAGACAGTGGCTCTATTCTTCGCAACCACGGAAAGAACCACAAAGAGGATTGATAATGATAAAATGTGCATTATTTTCATTTAAAATCACATCTTACCATACATAGTAGGTGGTAGATGATTCATGATAGAGGCTGTCTCATTCAAACCAGCACAGGCACCATCAACACTGGTGCTGGAAGCACAACCAGTGGAACTCTGAGGTGGACTGTGCCGGGGTGATTTTGACGAACCTGAATGGAGAAATTATAACATTTTACATCTCACTTGGTCTGTTAATAGCAAGATAGCAGTCTAGGAATTGTTAGTTAACAAAAGCAAATAGTCTTGAAACAGTTAACAAAATAGCAGTTAGTCTTGGAAGTGATATTTAGTTACGTTTTGAAATCAATAGTTTTAAAAGAATAGCAACTGTCTTGGAATTGTTAGTTAGCATGACAGCAAATAGTTTTGAATTTGTTAGTTAGTTAGCATGACAGCAAATAGTTTTGAATTTGTTAGTTAGTTAGCATGACAGCAAATAGTTTTGAAATTGTTAGTTAACATGGAAGCCAATAGTTTTGAAATTGTTAGTTAGTTAACATGAAAACAAATAGTTTTGAAATTGTTAGTTAACATGGAAGCCAATAGTTTTGAATTTGTTAGTTAGTTAACATGAAAACAAATAGTTTTGAAATTGTTAGTTAGTTAGCATGACAGCAAATAGTTTTGAAATTGTTAGTTAGTTAGCATGACAGCAAATAGTTTTGAATTTGTTAGTTAGTTAGCATGACAGCAAATAGTTTTGAATTTGTTAGTTAGTTAGCATGACAGCAAATAGTTTTGAAATTGTTAGTTAGTTAGCATGACAGCAAATAGTTTTGAATTTGTTAGTTAGTTAGCATGACAGCAAATAGTTTTGAATTTGTTAGTTAGTTAGCATGACAGCAAATAGTTTTGAAATTGTTAGTTAACATGGAAGCAAATAGTTTTGAAATTGTTAGTTAGTTAACATGAAAGCAAATAGTTTTGAAATTGAAAAAGATATTCTGGTGTTTGCAGTATTGTGAGTTGGTTGATATGCTACAGAAATTGCTTTCTAGCATGCTTCACACAGTAATATTCCCTAGGCACCTAGAGGAAAATGGGTATCCAGATATTCTGAGAAGAAAATTAGAAATTCTTATCAGATTTACTGTTGATGCATTCTACTGCTACCACATTTCTTTCCTAGCTGAAACGGACTGAGCACCTTTAGGAGTTCATTGAATGTAGATTATATTCAATTTTTCAGAAACCAAACCTAACCAAATGTGTCAGGAACATAAAGCTTCAATATTATACAAAAGAAAAATTTATCAAAGTCCAAGAATTATTTTAAAATATTAAATCAATAACTACCAGGTAGTGAAACAAACTGGTCTTCAGCTTGATGTTGTTGTTGAGGGCTGCTGTTACCACTACGAAGTTGTCTTGGTGACCGCACAGGTCCAGTCTCTCCTATATTGCTATGGGTAAGATCACTGGAGGAGCTACAGGTTGCACTAGCTGTCTTTGCCTGAAAACAAATGAAAACCAAAATTATAGCAAATAACAAATTAAAGAATTATATATAAGGATGGGTTTGCTTATACAGTGCAATTTGGTTATCTTTTATCATCATCCAATATCTTGTCCTGGGCAGAACCTTGTCACCCCAACAGTCCTTCCTTTCTTCTGCATTCTCACTAGATTGGGATTTCGGATTCTCTAATAAAGGCAGCCATCTGCCACAGATTATCAGCCACGCCATACAGTTTGTCTTGGACGCTAGTGTAAGTGGGCCACCTCTTTCTTCTCAAGTCTGCATACTAGGGGGCAGTTCTGTAGGATATAATTCCTATAATTTCTGCTTACCCGTTTGTGCGACCTTCTTCCCGCAGTAAGTTTTGGCCACACTTGTGATGGTAGGTCTGACATTCTTACTGCGTGGCTAAATCTACTAGACAGATTGGCGACCGTAGAATCCATTATTCCATTCCTTATTGTGAGGTGTCGTTGCACCATGTTATGTGCCTTATGGCCTGGTGCATCCGTTTTCTGCAAGCATTTGTTTCGGTTAGCATTCCTAGCGGAAAACATGCATCCAATTTCAGCCAAACCTCCTTAGTCGCCTCTTACGACATGCGTGGCAGGTAACAGTGGTTCTATTCTTTACAACCCAAATTTGGGCCTGGTAACCACTCAGGCAAACAGTCCTTCTGAATTTCTATCTCAGGTTAGCTGTTCTGCAGCGGTCATGTGCAAATCTTCAGTTATATCCTGAATACATTGCCTTTCTTCCTCTTCTCTATTGATATCTCCTTCCATAATGGTCTTCTCCAACCTTTAATGTCCTTTTATACGTCCAAATACTTCAATTTGCTTATTCTTATTTGTTGCAACAGCCAGTTTCTTTGATTTTGAGCTTCTTCTGGATAGATCTGTTTGCTCGCTTTTCTGTCCATAGTATACAGAGAACTTTCTGTTGCACTTATATTCAAAAGCACATACAAGTTTTCCCACTGTCCTGTTAAGTGTCCATGCTACACATCCATACGCTGCCACTGGGAATATGCATGCTCTTAGTATTCTAATCTTTGTTTTCCTATGAATTTCATAGGATATCCATTATTGATAGTTCCTATAAGTAATCTCAATATGTTTCCTATTCTTGTGTACATTTTTTGTACTTTCGGTCTTTAGACAGCACACTACAACTTGTTAATAAGCCTCAAGAAATGCATTCTCAAGGAACAAGAAATAAGTAATGTAGATTTACAAGGCCTACTAACAAGGCAAAGCAGCTTCAACCAATAAGCCTTTATAAAACAAAGCATACAGGACAGTACAGGATATAAAAATGGCCTGATATGGAACACAGAATAAAAAAGGGTAATGGTAAGATTTCTCGCCCGAGTGGTTACCGGGCCCAAATTTGGGGTGTAAAGAATAGAACCACTGTTACCTGACACGCATGTCGTAAGAGGCGACTAAGGAGGTTTGACTGAAATCGGATGCACATGTCCTAAACTTGTAGAAATCTATGCGTTTAGTGGCCTACCAAACCAATGTGCAACGTATACACTTCTTGGCAAAGATCAAACATATCACAAAGAGTGACTAAAATTGGTCGTAAAGAACGAACGCAAAGAAGAAGAAGAAGTAAGATTTCTAACGGCCTTAGCAACAATAATGAATATGTGCAACTAAAAATGAATAATTTAATGGAAATTATTAAGGAGCATGAGAAAAGATGTTACCAAGAAGCATATAAATGTTAGTGATAAGTTGCAGCCCATGTTACACTAGGAAAGGAAAGAGAGAGAATAGAGCTGGATTTGTACTTGTAAGCATGTATTCAATCTCTCATATATTTGGTTCCCTAGTCTACAAAACTAAAAATTGGTTCAATTTCTGAGTTTAGGAAAAATTTCTAATCATCGCTAACAGTTGTATAAATATTCTGTTTCACTGACATGTTCCGCTAACTTACAGTTTGCTGACAAAGACTTGAGCATCTATGAGGGAATCTTGAACTCAAAAAATGATTCTAACCAGTTTCAATTTTTTAAAAAAGCTCATTAAAATTGTAGCTCAATATCAGAAACAAAATATGATTTTAAATACAGAACTGGATTTTAAACTTTTTTTGTTACCTGACACTCTTCTTTATATAGGGGTCTCTGTGGTTAAGCCATAGACTTGCGTTCCGAAGGTCGTGGGTTTGAATCTGGGCCATGCCATTCTGTTCACAAGTGCATTTTTTCCTAAGAACCCTAGGATTGTTGCTGGAGTTATGGAGTTTGTACAATACTCTTGGCAGGTGGCATGCCATTTCTGTGGAGAGAGATCTAGCCATATGGTGTAAAACCCGGCCCAATGAAGTCAATCCTTTGGCTTTAGACTCTTCTCTATAAAAAGTTATAATGTGATTCAATTTTGTTTTTGTAAAAATATCTAGGTTCTTACCGCTCCTTTTGTCCTCCTGGTAGCCTTTTCCTGCTCTCTTAACCATTGGAGATAGGACTCTCTAGCCACCTGTTCTTCTATAGAATCCTGAGTCACCTCCCAGTCTGTCTCTCTCAGCTTATCCTCTAGCATAGTCTAGGTTACAGAAATGAAAGAATATTATGCATTAGCTTAAACAATTTTCAAGACAGAATCAAGATGATCACAAATAAATTTCTGAAAAGTGACCGATAAACAGCAATGCCACATAAAGACTGTGTGCAAAAGTAGACTGAAATAATTGCCTAGAGAAATATAACAAAAACAATATCTCCTTCCAACTGCTGTCTAATGTCATACAGGTGTGTATAATAATATAATTTTTAAATTAAAAAAAACTGTTGCAACTCCAACTGCTGTCTGAGGTCACGCAGATGTAGGAGACAAAATGTGAAAATCATGGTAAACTGCTGTTGAATGTCTTACAAGTGTATCTGACAGAAATTAGTTTAGTTGACGGATCATCATCACTGCACATCAAACCAATTAGTTCATAAGTGCTCCAATCTCTTCCTCATTATGTCTCTCAGCGTGTGGCGACTAGCGACACCAGTTCTTATTGGTTCACTATTCTTCTTTGGCTACCAGTATAGTGCTCTGTCTAGCTAGACCACATTTGACTTGGTATTCTTGCAGTCTGGTTAGGGTTGTAGATTCACCACAGCCTGGGCTCTGAGAAATGGTTGGCATCGCTGAAGAGGTCTAGGCTAAAAAGTTTTATTTTTGCACCAGGGCATGCAGGTGTAAGGGAAAATGAGCGCACCAATAGGCTTGCAAGTATGGCTGCTGTAAAAAGTGGCAAGCAATGGGACAGACTGATATTCTAAATTCCCTAAGCAAGAGAGGACATGTACATGATTCAAGTAAACTGACAGAAATGACAAAATTCAATTTCAGACTGGTGTCTTATGTCACACGGTTATAAGTGAAACAAGTCTAAAATCAGGGTAAAGTGTTGCCTGCTGTCATACATGTGTAAGCTGCAAGACAGAAATCCAAGTAAACTGTATCTGATCTTAGACAGGTGCAGGTGACAAAATCTAGTTACACAATATACAAAATAAAACAAACATATGAGAAACATTTGATTTCAGAACAATTTTTAAACATATCAAAATATAAAATAACTGCTAGGTCCTCCAATGGAACCCCCAGGTTAATAGAGGTAAAGGAAGATCCAAGAACACCTGGAGACGGGAGTTGGAGACGAAATGCAAGATAATGGGAAGAGAGTGGAAAGATCTGGAAAAGATGATCTTGAATAGAAGGCCTTGGTTGCAAACCTATGCCTCCCTAGTGACGAAGAAGAAGCTATCAATATATTTATGCTTTAGTCACCATGTAAATAACAGAAATCTACACATTAAAAATTTGCATTTATTAAATTTTTTTTTTTTTACCAAACATGCGTACTGACCTGTTCTATATGAAAGTTCTCAGAGCTTTTAATAGCTTCATGCATCAAGTTTCTCTCTGCCAACTGAAAAAATATACATGTCAGTTGTCATGAAAAAGAAAAACTAGTGAAGAAACATAGTGAAGACTTGATAATCTATGACTTGCAGAGAAGTTTACAAACTCTGAACAATAATTTAGTTGACAGGTAAACAAAAACAAATGTAGGGGTCTTCATGGCTAAGCAGCCATTTGCCTTGCATTATGAAATCCAGACATCGCTGATCGGCTAACGAGTGATTTTTTTCAGTGATCTCTAGGATTGTTGGCGGAGCTAGATGCCAGAGCTACGAAGTTCAAGTTTTGTGCAATACCCTCTGCAAGTTGAGCACCCTTCCTGAGGCGAAAGACAAAGCCTTATAGGGAAACCTGGTACAATGAAGTCAATCCTTGTTGCCGGGCCCGCAAGGGAAGCAAAGAATAGTAACACTGCGACCTACAAGGCATGTTGTAAGAGGCAACTGAGGTAGGGAAGCTACTCTAGTAAATAAAAGCGTAGCAGAAATTGGATATGCTGGCCCAACTTGAAGGCGCACAATAAGCGCAACCGCTCTTAGGCTCAGATCACATACAAATCACAAAGAATGGTTAACAAGTGTTCGATATGAAACATTCAAAGAAGAAAGAGACAAATAAATGTAACTCAAACTAAGTATAAGATGAAATTATTCTGTCACACTATATCCAGGCACAGAAGATACAATTTGTGATCACATTTTGTTGCAATGATCCATTCAAGATGTCACATAATGTTAATTGAGACCTGGCTCTTACCACTTGCAGACGAAGTTCCACAAAATCTATTTATCTTTTTTTGAAATGTATCTTGATCTGAGGCAGACGGCTGCCTTTGTTAGAGAATCCGAAATCCCAATCTAGTGAGAACACAGAAGAAGAAGAAGAAATGTATCTTCATTATAGCAATCTTAGAGTAACACTTATTAACAAGACACATTCAAATTTCCTAAAGATAAAGAAGTACTGTGGATATTTCTTTTCTTCTTTGCTTTCTCACTCGAGTGAGACTTCGGATTCTCTAATAAAGGCAGCCGCCTGCCTCAGATTGTCAAACATGCCATACAGTTTGTCTTGGATGCTGGTGTAAGTGGTTCATTCTTTCTACTCAGGTCTTCATACTGGGGGCAGTTCTGCAGGATATTCTCTGTTGCCATACTCGCCAAACCACAGGGGCACAGGTCGTTGGTGCCTATCTTGAATTTAGAGTACAGGTGATGTCTCATTCTGTTGTGACCCTTTCGGAGGCGAAGTATGACTGTCTGGTCCCTTCTGGACAGTTGGTATCTGTTTAAACTGCTCATAAATTAAGAGGAAACATGCACTCACCCCTGGCTGTAATCCTGGCAACCCTAGCCCTACTCCAATGGAAGCTGAATAGGGATCCACAATTGAATTGTAGTGCACATTACCATGATAACTCAATCGAATGGGAGGATTGTCAGTTTTATAGGCAGTGTCAAAGGTGTTCATGGGTTCTGGAACACAGAGTAACATTCATTTTAATATACCTCATAAACTTTATTATGTTACTTAGCAACAAGTGACCAAAAAAATATATTCGTACAAAACAAAACAAGCCAATTTCTTCATAAACAGATCAAATGATGTGACAATGTATTCTTCTTCAGCGATCTCTGGTCATGGGCTTAATTTACCGTGAACCATAAACTGGGCAGTCAGCTTCAGTTCTGTCAGGTTTCCTAAAAGCTTAGTATTTAGGTCAACTGGGTGTGGGCACACGTTGCTTCTCAGCTCATACAGGAGAGGACAGTCTTGCAGTATATGCTCTGGTTTCTGTTCTGCCTGCTGACAATGGCAGAGAGTTGTTTGACTTATTCCTAGTCTATATAGGTGTTTGTTGAGTCTGCAGTGTCCGTACGTGGATGAAATATAATGACCTGGTCTGTTTAGGTCTTTGAGGAAGACTTTTCGATAACCATATTCAGTGTTTGTCTCCCAGTCTACTGCAGATTTTCTCTGTATGGGGGTTTTGACCTCCTGACAATGTCTTCATAAACAGATAAAACAAGTGTGACAGGTTTTGAGCCAGAATGGAGTTGGTAACTGCCACAAAAGTATTCTTCATTTCTCAAATCTAAAGAACTTTTGCAATAAATGCTTTGCATATCATTTTGTCTGTTCTAAATTAAACATTGAGAAGTTCAGCATTTGATAATAATACAATTATACAGGAGCCAGAGCAAATTTCATCGTAGATTCCAGTCCCACTTTTGTGGATGGAAGATTTATCGATATAAGAGAAGACTGCAGTAAAACTATGTAGCAATGGAGAAATACGTAAAAACAAAGTAATGTAGTTTTACAAAATACAAAAACATCAACGATACTTCCAAAAAGGCCTTTATCAAGCAAAGGATACAACAGAAGTGAATTTCTTCACTTTACATGGCACAGAACATATAGAAGACAATAAATTCCTAACCGTCCTAAAATGAAAATCTGTAACTAAAAACAAAAAATGAATAAATGTAAAAAATAAAAGTAGAAAAAGAAGATAAAAAAAAAAAAATCAAATATATATATATATATAACATATATACATTTAACATATACACATACTGAATATGGAGCATGAGAAAAGGCATTTTTGTGGATAGAAGATTACAATTGCTACACTATACCAAAAACAACATTAACGGCAACAAAGAATCAAACTAGCAACCATATCACTAAAAATAAATGGCTATAGAAACTACCATGATAACAGTATATACAGTGGAATCTTTCAGTAGGTTTTGCAACAAAATTTGAAAGTCAAAAACGGGAAAATGTGCTAGCGGATAAACATTAAATAGAAAAGATTTCTTTACAAATCTTATGTTAAAGCCACAAATCAAATGAAAACAATAGAACTGTGTTAAATAAATGGCTATCCAATGTGATGTATTAGTCAGCTAATAATAACAGCTGTCCAGAGAAATGAGGAAGATACTAATGAGATGCCACTGTAAATGAATTGATAAATGCAAAGAATATAACCAGTAGTGGTAGTCTTATGATTCTAATAAAGTGAAAAAAGGAATAAGAAACATACCTAAGCTGTACTGGTAGACTTCCACAGGTCTGTTAAACAGTTCTGTTATAGCTTGAATCTCCAGATGGTTACCATGGCATGAGTCCAGTCGTTTGCGATTTATATACATGGTAAAATCCTCAGTAACATACTGAGAGTAAAAGTCTGCATTCTTTGACTGAAATATGTGAAACAAGATATTTTAATGAAATACTACATGTAATCATCAGAATGGTTAGTTAGAGTAAGTTGATAATAGTGGTTAGTTTACTAATCTAGGTTCTCTCTCTCCCGGATCATTCTTAGGTCGTTTTATAATTCTAATGCGATATATAAACAGCCAAACATCAAGAACGGATGTACGTGCACAACCTTCAGTGGTGTGTTCGGGTTTCAACCAGTGTTTACTGGGTTCACTCTACGTTATCCCTTTGCTATTCCAATTTAGGTTCAATTCCCAATGCATCACAGGGTTAATTCCCAGTACAGTCTGTATCCTAGTTCACGCAGCTGATAATGGGTACCCAGCTTTCTGAATGAAAAATGTGGAATCGCCGCCAGAACTACAGTGCAAGTGCTTTGAAGCCAGCACTTAAAGTGAGCTGAAAGAGACTGTATATATGGGTTGGGGGTGTGGAGAGCTTGATTGCAATGAAATTGATTCATAAATGCTTTCCAGTACAAAATCTGGTGATAAAGAAAGTGGTTATCTGCTGTCTTTAAATCAAACATAAGTATGTTGTGTTGTCCATTTTTGTTTTACATGACAATTACTCTTGTAAATCCATGTAACATTTCATCTTGTATTCAGTTTTACTGCAGACTACCTATTATGACTAAGCCAAGTATCAATACATAAGTCAATTTTAAAAAAGCCTGAATCAATTGAATATTTTCTAATTAAATTTTTTAATGGTTTGGACACCTGACAAGAATGCCATGGCATCGACTACCACAGAGAGCCACACTGAAAAAGTATAACGAGCACAGAGCAAGACCACACAAACGATGGAGCGACTGTATCAAGAACAGCCTTAAGAAAATGAATATCAGCTTACAAAGTGTCTTAGAACAAGCACACACAAGAACAAGATGATTAAATTTCTTATGAGATGCATCAGCTGATTAGAGTTTCAAGAAAAGAAATTATTTCTGAATAACAGTATGTTTCAGTTTTTTTGTAAGCAAATTATATTTTTAAAATTGAAAGTTTAATCAGTATTACATTTTCGTCTGTTATTATTTTTATTTATATTACTATAAATATTACTTTAGCATTATTGTTTGTATTAATTGTTATTGTGGTGGTCACAAGCTGCCTGCGTATCCAGTCATAGTCAGATGCCCCTCCAATATATAAAAATGTTGGACAACACTGACCTAACTACTAAGCTATAACGACTTTCAACATCATAGTATGACATATAAAATATACTAAAGATTCCATTAACCATATACATCTGGCTACTCAAACACACAGGACACTACATAAGTAACAATACCATGTAGTCCAGGCAATGTTTCCTGACAATTCCATGCATCTCTTGGTCCCCATACACTTGATCCGCTGTTAACACAAAGTACAACATATTTTACCATTTTGATACACAGAATAAAAGAAGTGTATTCAAAGACATACAATACAATCAACAATTATTTTCTATTTACATATTTTCTTATGGTGAAACATGTAAAAACAAAGTACTTTATTTTTCCAAAGTACAATAAACAATATACAGCGACATTTCAACCAATAGGCCTTTATCAAGCAGACACCAGAAGGAAGAAATTCACTTCTTAAATGGCAAATATAATATATACAGACAATAAATCCCTAACGGCACTAAAATGAAAATATGATAGCCTTAGCTGACTTGACTCAATGGGGGAGTAGATTAAAGTGTTGACTTTTGTTGGCGAAAGAAGTATAAATATAAAAGAGATATACACAAACTTACCAACAGATCTGAACAGACAAGCTCCATCTTCACCCATCTTCTTTATTAGAAATCCTCTCTTGTCCTTCAAAGCCTGTTCAAACCACTGTTCTAGCTGTGACATACATATTACATTCTCATTTTATCAAATAGAACTATTTTTATATAAACTAACTTGTGCAAGTTTAACATTTGATATTAAATAGTAATGAAAGCAGACAATCAAATTTTCATCTGCAATCAATGTCATACAGAAAGATCATACAGATACTAAGTCAATTCTTGCTGCAATGAAGGTCTAATACAACTCTAAGTAGCAATATTTTTTTCAACTGCATCAATGATAGATAGATCCAAGTAGCCCCTTTATCAAGGTAAATTACTTTTACATGAGTTTTCAAATTAAATGCTTCTGGAATGTTTATAAATGTATATATCTGTGGGCGTCTGTAGCTTAAGCGGTAGTGAGCTCGATCACAACCCAAGTGTACCTGGTTCAAACTCTGTGCAGGCAGTTTGGAAGCAAATTTGTTAGTGAGGAATTTTATGAACGATAAAAAAAACAGACTTCACCATTCAAAAAGCAATGGCAAACTACTGAACGTATAAGTGGTGAATTTATCGGCGATTTGTTTACTGTTGTTGATGGTGACGTCTTGTAAAGGATATGCCATGATTTTCATAAAAATCTGCTGCTTCTTATAAGATTTGTTTCCCACTGATGTACCTATTCACTGATTTGTTCTTGACCATTGACGTAGAGTAATAAATAGACATAATATCTGGTGTTGTCTTTAGTTTCAGTTTGGAATATCTTCATTGCACTCCAGACATATCCATATGTGCTCTGATCTCCTTCGCAATATGTCCAACAGCGTCCAGTGACTAATGATTGATGAGCCTATTCACATGTTTGTTGTGCTTTTCTTTTTAGCCACACAATATTCAACCAAGCTCTTGCAATCTAGCAGTTGACGAGGATTGATTTATATATAAGTTCTCTTTGTGGTCACAATTTATGAGGGCATTCAGAATGTCAGCTCTATCCATCGCCTAATCTCCACTGCCAACCCACGAATTGCTCCGCTGTGACTAGTTTCAACCTCTGATGCTTGAGCACCTTGTGCAGTGGATGATCCTTTTTAGTACTATTTTGAGCTACATAGGTGTTCTGGCTATCTTGATTCTATACTCCATGGTCTGGAAATCAAAAAGAAACTTCATTGCCACACAGGGTATCACTTGTGCAACCTAGGATAAGCATAGCTTAATGTATTTTTCCAGTGTTCAATCTGAGTCTAACAGTGACTCAATGGCCACTGCATAGTCGATGGTTGAAAGGACCAGCGCCTGGTACAGGATGACAAGCAGCTGTTACTCCATATTAGTAGCCGCCAGATCTCTATGTGCCGTCACAATTACATGCTTAATATAGTCCAGAAAACACAAGCTCCAACATATTTTAAGTAAGTAAAGGTAAAGGCTGTATTCTATCTCCGCTATTGTTTGGAGTGGCATTGACTGGGTGATGCGAAAATGTTGCAGGGGAAACTGGCAGCGATTGGGTAGAAAATAGTCAACTAGAAGATTTGGATTTTGCAGATGATATTGCCTTGTTAAGTTGAAACAACCAAGATATGCAAATAAAAACAGACAACTTGTCATCTATAGCATCAAAAGTTGGACTGCAGATAAGCTATGAAAAAACAAATATAATGAAGACACCTATGGCAAGTAATGCAGATTTCACACTGGAATCTAAAATGATAAAAATAACAGACCAGTTCACCTATTTGGGTAGCAATTTTGATTGCACAGGAAATGTTAAAAAGAAATTATGATACAAATTGGCAAAACAACATCAGCTTTTAAAAGTCTAAATAAAATATGGAACTGCAAGTATTAGTATTAAAACTAAATTACGAATTTTCAATTCAAATGTTGTATCAATCCTAACATATGTAGCGAGAGTTGGAAAATGACTAAAGATATAGAAAGCAAGTTGAATGCATTTGAAAATAGATGTCTGTGAAAATAATGAATATAAAATGGAATGAATTCAGGAGAAGTGATGAAATCAGAAATATGTCTGGTCAACCACTAGTGACAACTGTTATAAGAAAGAGAAGATGGAGATATATTGGGCACACCTTGAGGAGAAATGATCAACGAATATCAAAGCAGGCATTGAAGTGGGATGCAAAGGATTCAAGAAGATAGGTCGACCTAAGGGGACCCTGAAAGAACTTTACTGAGAGATGCAGAAATATCGGTCTCAGTTCCATGGAGGAGATTGAGCGAGTTGCCCAGGATAGAGCGGTATGGAGAAATTACTGCAGGCCCTGTGTAACTATTACGTGACGAGAGGAATTATTATTATTAAAGGTAAAGGAACCCTTTCATACCTTGTGGCATAAGGGTAATACAGTGCTAGGCCTGTATTTTTCATTGACCGTCGGCACACGATGGGTGATGTGGTCAGTATCACGCCGGCCGCCTTTACTTTCCAAGAGCATGTCTGGTACCCAGTTGAGGCTGGGTCGACCTGAACTGTCGGTCGTTAAAATTCCACGCACTGCGGAGTTGAACCCAGACCACCAGCCATGAGAAGGAGTTCACTAACAACTACGCTACCGTGGCTCTCCCATCATATTTTACGTCCAAAAATTGCATCAATTGAATATATCAACACTGCAGAGTCTAATAGCAGGCATATATGCATTAACAGTGTTTTTATTAAATAAGGCATTGTCTTGTAATGCACAAACAAATACTCTCCAACTCGTTTGATCTGCTGTTATCCTTTGTAAGGTCTCCCACGACTGCTTCATTGTTCTAGTTTCAGTTTACAAAGTATTCAACCTGTGTTTTTGGTCCAACTTTTTTCCCCTTCCATGGCTCTGGTTCATAGCATGGCAGTTTTGATTACAGTATCAGGACCACCTCTACAAATGTGAAAATCAAATTCTTGCGTCTTTTGTTATTATGCGGCATGTTGTTTTGGTTGCTTCGAGAATGCAGTAGTTTTTTGTTGGTTATTTTGTTTGGCAAGACAATTTTATGAATTTTTTTTGGGTAGATTGTGCAAAAATGGTGTGAGCCAGCTCTGATGGCCTCAACTATGACACAATGCTACAGTATAACTCATTAGATGTCGTAGAGTACAAACGTACTATAGTCCTCTAGGTTATCGGGG
The DNA here is from genome assembly GCA_020796225.1 of Arion vulgaris. NCBI lineage: Eukaryota > Metazoa > Mollusca > Gastropoda > Stylommatophora > Arionidae > Arion > Arion vulgaris. Next base: position 43,362,722 of record CM036765.1, on the reverse strand, counting down.
GATTGGGTTAGAGTCAACAACTCAAATCTATCAAAATATCTTTCTTACAGAACCAGCAATGAAAAATTGATATGCTAAGAACAAAACAATTTGAACGCTATGTTCCACTATTGAAATTATAATTGAAAACTAATATAACTGTTAGTGATTAAGTTGCAACCGATTGTTTCATTCAAAACAAAAAAAGAAAATGAGAGGCTGTGGGGAAAAGATTAAAATTTTGATATATCTTTATCAATAGTATACAGCTCTGATATATGCTTAGTTTGTTGCTTGTGCTGTACTGGGGGCACTTCCAAATGTTTATACTTGGCTCAGTCTACTGATGATATGTTCTCTTGTTCATCTCTCTGGTGTCATAGTTCCTTCAAGGTAAGTAAGTGTGCTTGTTGCTTATGTTTTGTCTTTCTTTAATATAATGAGTAGAATACATATGTCATGACTACTGTCTGTCTTCTTGAGAATGACATTGAGTCCTACTTGCTGACTGTATTATTAGTATATATGCAATCAATCTGCTTTTCTTCTTGAATATGTTGATGCATGAATCAATCCGTCTATAGCAGTATCACATTTTTGTCTGCATAAATGTTCATATTTTAACTTGGTTATGTTTAAGAATGTAGTGATCATCCTGGCGGTTCTAGTATCTTGAGGGATAGTGTGAAATAAAAATAATAAATATACAATTTCAAACAGAACTTAAGACTTAAATTTATCATTTACATTTATCATAATCATACCTCAGCAATGTTCTCAGGTGCAGCAGGAGGTGGACTGTGCTCCTCCTCACTATTATAGTCCTCACCACAGTCATCCACACTGCCACCAAGAGGTGAAAGACTGTTGGAGTTGCCAGTAACATTGGCTGCTGAAGGAATCACATTTGAAGCATGACTGCGATGCTTTCGACCAGTCCTATGAGGTGAAGATCGATGACGCCTTTTATGATTAGGTGTTTCATGTCCATCAAATTCATAAGATGCATTGGCTGACAGATTCTGTGTCAACGCTGGATGAGAATGGGCTAGTTCGTCCCGACTTGAAGTGGAAGGAATCCATCTAGTTGGTGACGTCCTTGCTCTAGTAGGTTTCTCTAGTCTACTTTCAGTATTGCCACTGTGATGATAAAGCCCGTGCCCATGGGCAAGACCGTGACCATGCTGATGAGGATGGCCAGCTGTAGTGTGAGTATCTGGTGTTTCTGAATCATTTTTATCTTTGGTAACCTTCTTTTTGGGCTTGATGGTCATTTCTAAAAAACGATTTCAGAAGTTATCACCTTGTTACTCAGTGAGTCAGTAAACAATGGCCTGAATGGCAGGTTCGGGATAGGGTAAGGCTTCTTCCAGAATCTGAAATAAGTCTCCAACCCACCTTCTCCACACACTTTTGGACTTGATAAATTACGCCGTTCGATGATTTACCATGAAAGGCGAAAACCTATCGCACACAATTTTCATGAAATTCTCACAAGTGTATGGCGTCTAGACCCGTGACGTAAATTTTCTATTTACATCGCCAGCGCCATCAAAAGGGCATACTACTCTCATTTTTCTGCCCGCTTGTCATGCCGGAAATAGCAAACATGTCCACATTTCCATACCTGGATAAGTCCAGAAATAACGACGACCTGAAATCACATAGAGTTGTATAACGAGTCTGTCATATAAAATCTGAAAATAACATCAAAATACGACAAATTAATGATCAATATGATAGCAACAGGTCTACATAACTGAAAAAACACTGAAGCTAATTGAAGAAAGAAAAAAGCTAAAACAAACGGGGTTAAAACGAAACAGCACTGAATATAAAAACTGCTCAGGAGAAGTCAAGAAAGAAATCCGAAAAGACAAGAAACAACACATAGTCACCTCATACAATAAAATTGATGAATTTAAAAAACAAGGGAAAGAGAGAGAAATGTGCAACGAAATTAATATAATGACACGTGACTTCAGACCATCAATACAAGTCATAAACGATAACAATGGCACAACATTAACAGAAAAGAAAGATGTACTAGAAATATGGCGTGAGTACTGCAGAAACATGTATGAAGACACATCTAAAAATCCACATAAGATAACAACAGAAAGTGAAGAGACAGAACCAGAGCCCATGTTGGATGAAGTGCGCCTGGCCATCAAAAGCCTGAAGAGAGGAAAGTCACCAGGGTGCGATGATATACCAGCGGAATTGATTCAAGCAGGTGGGAGAGCCAGTGTTCAGGTATATTATAAATTGTGCACAAAGATTTGGAATAGCTCCTCCTGGCCAAAGAATGGAAAGATCAGTATTTATACCTATTCCAAGAAGGAAACATGAAACTATGCACCAACTACAGAACTATTGCCCTTATAAGTCACGCCAGCAAAATCCTACTAAAAATCATAATGAAGAGGATGGAACAAAATTAGAAGATGAAATACATGAAACACAAGCAGGTTTCAGAAGAGGTAGATGCACTAGAGATCATATTTGTAGCATGAGATTTATTATCGAGAAATGCAGAGAATACAACATAGACCTGCATGCATGTTTCATAGACTATAGCAAGGCTTTCGACCATATACAACACCAGAAAATGTGGAACATCATGAAAGACATGTACTTTCCCAAAACACATAATACAACTCATAGAATCTCTATACCGCAAACAACAGACAACCATTAAAATAGGAGGTGAAATAGCTGAATGGTTCGAGATTCAAAGGAATCGACATGGATGTATTTTGGCATCATACTTATTCAACATATATGCGGAGAACATCATGAGGAATGTAAAGACGATGCCAACTATGTGAATTACGACCCTCTCATTATAGGCGGCAAATGCATACCAGAGCTTAGATACGCAGACGATACAGTATTATTATCCACCAGCAAGAAGGTTTGGAAAACCTAATAATGACGACCAAGAAACATAGTGAAGACCAACATCTATATTTGAATACACAAAAACAAAAATCATGTCAACTGACAAAGCAAAAGGCTCACCTAACATCAAAGTAAACAATGAAGAACTCCAATGTGTAGAGAGCTACGAATATCTGGGCTCAATAATTAACAATAATGGTGACTGCTCCAAAGAGATCTCAAGAAGATTAGCAATAGCAATCAAGAAGTTAAACACAATGAAGAACATGTGGCAAATCACCAGCAAAATACTAAAATTAAAAATATTGAGAGCATGCATTTTCCCAGTGGCTACTTATGCTTGTGAATCATGGACTATTACACAAAATTTAAGAACGAAAATCCAGTCCTTCGAAACTAAATGCTACAGAAAGATCCTACGAATACCATGGACAGAAAAAGAAAGAACACTGGTGTCCTGAAAGAACAAAATGTTAAAGAGAATTGGCTGACAAACAACATACTATACAAAAAAATTACATACTTTGGTCACATCTAGCGTCACGATGGCCTGGAAAGAACAATACTAGAGGGCAGGGTCCCAGGACGCAGAGGCAGATCAAGAAGAAGATGGCTACAAGATATTAAAGAAACCATGAATATGACCATCGACGAAGTGGGTGAACTGACAAGAGACCGAGTGAATTTCAGATGTGTTGCAAAGAGAGCAACGTCCTATAAAGGATACGCACCTTGATGATGATGATAATAAAAAGGGAAAGACAAGGAGTGTCAGCATATGTTGAGTGTACGCTACAATTATTTCAACGTAGCCAACATGCGCTAGGTTAGACTTATCGGTTACAGAGAAAATCTGCAGTAGACTAGAAGACAAACACTGGATATGATTATGGAAAGACTCCCTCAAAGACCTAAGCAGAACAGACCAGGTAATTATATTTCGACTACACATCGGACATTGCAGACTCAACAAAACACTTACATAGACTAGAAATAAGTCAAACAGCTCTCTGCCAGTGTCAACAGGCGGAACAGACACCAGAGCATATCCTGCAAGACTGTCCTCTCCTGTGTGAGCTGAGAAACAACGTGTGGCCACACCAAGTCGACCTGAAAACTAAGCTTTGGGAAACCTGACAGACCTGAAGCTGACTGCCCAGTTTGTGGTCCACAGTAAATTAAGCCATGACCAGAGATCGCTGAAGAAGAAGAAGAAGATTCATCGGTTGAAACCCATAGGTTGTTTGTTTTTCGTCAAATAAATTTAGAGGGAGTAAAAGGAAATAGTGTACTTTTTCGTGTATTTAAATATCAATGTTGAGATTGTAAATTGTATACTAACTTCTGTGTTGTTGAAAAAAGTCGTGATTAAAAGAAAAACAACCTAACATGCATAACAGTTATCAGGGGACTATCATCATAGCACTCCGAACCTGTCCCTAGGTGCTTCGATCTCCACCTCAACAAATCCAGCAGCGGCCTAACACGCCAGTAATCAGTCTCTGTGCATATTCGGTATGCCGTTCTTTACAGGCTGCATAACAGATAACGTGTAAAGCAAAATATAAGAAAACGTGTAAAGCAAAATATAAACAACACAAAATATCTAGTTTCAGTGACATGTTAATAACAGGTTAGTTCGTCATTTGCGATCAAAATGCCTTCATAAAAGCATGTGAGGCACAACAAAATTAAATGCACAAAAAGGTAGACAATGAAAGTGAAGTTTACAACTTTAGCTTTTGATTGTTAGCAAAATACTGTACATGAAATAACAGATTATCTTTCCTTTCTTTAAAAAATGTATGTTGTAAGCCAAAAAGACACCAAAGTAGATAACCACAGGCGTGATTAACAGGTGGCTCAAGTGCTTCATTGATTATAACATTGAAGCAGATGAAAATAAATAAGAAAGTGAAATATGAAGTAAACAATATAATTATGCCTAACAGTACAGTCGTTGGGGTACGTGGGAAGAAAGATCAGTTTGACTCCATACTTGATGAAGGACCCTCGAGAAAATGTATTCTATTCTATTAATAGCTTTACATCTAGCTTCACATGCGAACTATGTTCTGGTATATATAAATGTCATGTTCCAATGATATATTTTACATAAGAAATCTAATAAATTGTATGTTCCAATGATATTATTCATAGAAATCTATAGAAATTGTATGTTCCAATGATATATTTTCCATAGACTCTAATAGAATTGTATGTTCAATTATATATTTTACTGAAATCTAATGAAATGTTGTTCCAATGATATATTTTACATAAGAATTAATAAAATTGTTGTTCTCAATATATATTTCATAAGAAATCTAATCAAATTTATTTCAATAATATATTTACATAAGAAATCTATTAATTGTATTTCAGAATATTTTCATTAGAAATCTAATAAATTGTATGTTCCAATAATATATTTTACATTAGAATTCTAATATAAATGTAGTTCAATGATATATTTACATAAGATCTAATATAAATTGTATGTTCCAATGATATATTTACATAAGAAATCTAATATAAATTGTATGTTCAATGATTATTTTATAAGAATCTAATATAAATTGTATGTTCCAATGATATATTTTAAAAGATTCTAATCAGAAATTGTATGTTCCAATGATATATTTCATTAGAATCTAATAGAAATTAAAGTTTGCTAGATAAAAAAGGAAACACAAATTCTGTAATCTCAAATTACTGTTTGTGATGGAGAATCACTGACTTGTTATTCTGTACTACATTTCATAATCGATCTTTTAATTACTTTTTTACTTCGGATGAGACATTTCTGTCAGGCTATTCAATGTAGGTGTAAAAATGGTATATCGTTGAAATCCCAATACCTCAAACATCTCAGATAGGAGTTTCATTTTGATTGTGCACAAATTAACTAGTCAGTGGCGGCTCTTGCTCATTTGTGTTGGTGGCCTGCAATTGTTACTGGAAAAATCATGGTTTTGGTTAGGTTATATTAATTTATAAAGTAATAGTACGTTAACTTTATTTTTGGGTTGCCAAGGCTAATGACAGCCCACTTACTATGAAAGAGGGCAGTGCTAGGACAGAGCTTCAGGGCAGTACAATTTTCAGTATCTTCCTAGGCTGTCTCTGTGGACGCTGTCGAATGCCTTTTCAAAATCTATGAAGTTGATATATATAGTCCTTTGCCACTCGCTACATTGTTCTAAAATGTTACGCAGGGTAAATATATGTTCATTTGTTCCTCTTCCTTTCCTAAATCCTGCTTGCTCCATTCGTAGACACTTGTCTACTGCTTCTTAGTATTCGCATTATGACAATTTTGCAGAATATCTTACTTAGGATTGAAAGCAACGTGATTCCTCTCCAGTTATTGCAATCTGTTAGGTCTCCTTTCTTGGGGATTTTCACCACAGTACCCTAGTCCAATCCTTAGGCAATTCTTCTTTCTCCCAGATATCTGCAAACAATGGCTCTAATATGTTTGCAGCTAAGATAGGATCGATCTTGAAAAGCTCTGCTGTCATTTCATCATTTCCCAGTGCTTTGTTGTTTCTCAGGGATCCAATAGCTTTACTATTTCTTGCTTTTCTGGCAATTTGAGGTTGATATCAATATCCTGTGCAGCCGGTGGGATATCCGGTGGATGTTCAGGATCAGGTCTGTTTAGCACATCTTCAAAGTGGGATGTCCATCTCATATCCTGCTCCTGCTCTGTTGTCAACAGTTGTCCTAGGCTGTTTCTGACTGGCATGTTATGGTTGTGTCTTTACCTCCGCATAATTGTTTGGTAATCTTGTACAGTGTGCAGATCATGTACTTTAGCAGCCTTTTCTGCTGTTTCTGCTGTCTTTTCCATAAATTGTCTCTTGTCTGTTCTAGCACTTCTTTTTACCATTTTGTTTAGTTCTGTATATTCTTTTCTTGCCTTATCTTTTGACGTTCTGATCTAATGCTATTGATGAGATTTTTTCTCCTTTCGCTTTTGGATGTATTCCAAAGGGCTGGCCATATCCACTCTTTATGTTGTCCTTTACTGGTTCCCAGTACACTACTGCTAACTATTTTATATGTGCCTTTGATCGCATCCCATTTTTCTTGGATACTTTCAGTTGGTGTTGTGTCTGACTGCTCTGACAGGATTTGAAATCTGTTCTTTAGTTCCACTATATATTTTGTAGCAATTTCTCTGTCTTTTAATAGGTTAACATTAAAGTATTCTGTAGGGGGTCTGCCTAGAGTAGTTGATAGTAGCTCGGCCTGCTAGCTGTGAGACGCCTCATGGCTCGGGTTCGAACCTACTGTCCGGCATTTGTTCGAGTCCCTGGTCTTACTCAGGACGATAACGTGAGTACCTCTGAAGTCGGAAAAAATCTGCCTGTATGGCGAGGAATACTAATTACGAGTACATTGAGCACACGGCTGCCAGTGTAAAGTAATTTACAATGTGACCTGCTGCCATTGTGAAATTGGAAAAACAGATTTTCACGCAAAATCAGTTTCAGAGATGGAACTTCGTCTGAGTTGAAAGCGGACGAAAAAAAAAAAAAAAAAAAAAAAAAAAGTATTCTGTTCTTGTCTTGGCTTGTATATATGTTTTCTTGAGTTTGAGCCTGATCATGGCAACGACAAGGTGGTGGTCGCTGCCAACGTCAGCTCCTCTTTTCACCTTTACATCAAGTAATGTCTTTCGCCATTTACTGTTGATCATAAAGTGGTCTATCTGGTTTTTATCTCTTCCATTTGGGGATATCCATGTGTACTTGTGTATGGTCCTGTGTGGAAACAATGTGCCTCCTATGATCAGTCTGTTTTCTAGACAAAAATTGCTCAACATTTCTCCATTTTCATTTGCAGTGCCACATCCCTCTTTCCCCATTTTGCTTCTCTGTGTATTTATTGTTTCAACTTTTGCATTTAGGTCTCCCATTATGCACAAAACGTCCTGAGCTGGAACCTTGTCCACTATTTCCTGTAACCTTCTATAAAATGTGTTTGTCCTCTTCTTCGGCTTCGTTAGTGGTGCATAGCATTGAATGATAGTTAGCTTTCCTTGTTTCCCATTAAATCAGGCTTTCAACAATCTTTCATTAATCAGGTGCCACTCTAAGAGATGTTTATTCAATCCTTTCCTTATTATTAGTGCAACTCCTGCTGAATGATTCCAGTCGTCTCTTCCTGAGTATAAGATGGTTTCCCCTGTTCTAGTTGTCGTCTGTCAAAAGCCTGTCCATCTACTTTCGCTGACCCCTAGAATGTGTAATTTATAGTGTTGCATCTCTTTTACCACCTGTGATGTCTTTGTGGTCTCGAACATTGTTCTGACGTTCCAGAATCCTATTCTTAGTTTAGTTTTGACATCCAGCAGACTTGAATTCCCACGTGGCTTCCTTGCGCTTTCACCATATTGTTCATGCTGACAGTGGTACTCTGTCTCAAGACCGCTGGACATCGAGACATTTTTTCCTTTTGAAGTTTCTGTAACATTTTTTCTTTTTATGGGGCAGAGTTGTGCTGCGCAACTCCCAACCTGGAGGACCAGGAGCCACATTTAGTCTGACCTCTCACCTTGGACCTGTCGCATGGTAACCTTAGGAACAGAACGTTCCTGCCGGCATACTTTCTGGATCATTGAGGCACAAGCCCCCACCACTACAAGGTAATGGCCTCATGGGGGAACTATGTTCTGGTATATATAAATTGTATGTTCAATGATATATTTTACATAAGAAATCTAATAGAATTGTATGTTCCAATGATATATTTTACATAAAAATCTAATATAAATTGTATGTTCCAATGATATATTTTACATTAGAAATCTAATATAAATTGTATGTTCCAATGATATATTTTACATAAGAAATCTAATATAAATTGTATGTTCCAATGATATATTTTACATAAGAAATCTAATATAAATTGTATGTTCCCAAAGATATATTTTACATTAGAAATCTAATATAAATTGTATTTCCAATGATATATTTTACATTAGAAATCTAATATAAATTGTATGTTCCAATGATATATTTTATTTTACATAAGAAATCTAATATAAATTGTATGTTTCAATGATATATTTTACATTAGAAATCTAATAGAAATTAAAGTTTGCTAGATAGAAAAAAAGAAACACAAATTCTGTAATCACAAATTACTTGCTCATTGTGGATGGCAGAATCACTGACTTGTTATTTCCTGTACTACCATCGTTCATAATCGCATCTTTTAATTATTTTTTTATACTTCGGATGAGGACATTTCGTTAGGCTGTTCAATGTAGAGGGTGTAAAAATGGTGATATGTTAGAAATCCAATACCTCAGGAAACATCACACAGCATAGGTAGTCATGTATTTCGTAGACAATTTGTGGGCACGAAATAATAACTAGTCAGTGGCGGCTCGTGCTCATTTGTGTTGGTGGGGCCAGGCAAAAATTTTCGGAAAAATCATGGTTTTGGGTTAGGTTATATTTTAATTTATAAAGTAATAAGTACACGTTACACTTTATTTTTGGTGGGGCCTGGCCCCAATGGCCCTTAATGACGAGCCGCCACTGTACCTAGTGAAAAGAAGGAGAACAGAGCCTCAGGAACAGAGCTTAAGAAGACAGAAAATAAAATTATTCGATGTAAAACGACGTCTGGAGCCTTTATGTTCCACAGGGAACTAGAGAATTTAGTATTAGTTATTGTAGTAGTAATAGTAGTAGTTGTAGTAGCATTAGTAATAGTAGATGTAGTAATAGCAGTAGTATTAGTAGTTATAGTAGTAGTTGTAGTATTCGTAGCAATAGTAGTTGTAGTAGCAGCAGTAGTTGTAGTAAAGTAGTTGCAGTAGCAGCAGTAGTAATAGTAGTTGTTATAGCAGCAGGAGTAGTTGTAGTGGACGGGTCCTAATGAAACAAGAGGGGAAGAAAAGAAGCTGGTGCTAGATAGGACACAGGTTGAGAAATCCCCAGGAGAATATAAAACAAGAAGGGCTCTTTCCTTGATCCCGCAGGGAAAGTGAAAGAGAGGGAAGTCTAGACATACACGAAAAATAAATTTGGAGGCATAGATTAATCACCGATAAATGAAGAACTGGAAGGAGCTGCAATAGATAGATAAAGACAGAAAGACTTGGTATGAGCTGGTTCATAGCTAGTAGTATTAATAGTAGTAGTAGTAGCAACATCAGCATCAGTAGTAGAAGTAGTAGCAACAACAGTAGTAGTATTCCAAATAAAAAATGTAAGGTAACAATAGTCAATATCGATCTGTTACGAAAAATGCACTGAGATAGACGCAGAAAGTATATGAAAACACAGAAGACCCAAAACGACCTGGATGAGAACAGTAGAACAAGAACTGAAGAAAAAAAATCAATCACAGCTGGAACTCAATACAGTGGACGGCCAAGAGTAGAGAAGAAAAATACATATGTGTTGTTGCTGCTCTAAGCTTCAGGGGTGTCACATGCTAGAAGAGAGAAGAGAGAGAGAAAGATAGTATATAGTGTATAATATAGTAGAGTCAAGTGTTAAGCACAACAGCACTAGATTATAACATTTGAAAATTAGCTGTCTAGTTCTTTATCGATATCTTCGATATCAAATGAGCTGTCTAGTTCTTTATAGATATCTTCGATATCAAATGAGCTATCTAGTTCTTTATCGATATCTTCGATATCAAATTAGTTATCTAGTTCTTTATAGATATCTTCGATATCAAATTAGCTGTCTAGTTCTTTATAGATATCTTCGATATCAAATTAGTTATCTAGTTCTTTATAGATATCTTCGATATCAAATGAGCTATCTAGTTCTTTATCGATATCTTCGATATCAAATGAGTTATCTAGTTCTTTATAGATATCTTCGATATCAAATTAGCTACATGCAACTTTTATAATGATGAACATCAAGAAATGACTCGCCCGAGTGGTTACCGGGGCCCAAATTTGGGGTGTAAAGAATAGAACCACTGTTACCTGCCACGCATGTCGTAAGAGTCGACTAAGGCGGTTTGGCTGAAATCGGATGCAACTGTCCTAAATTTGTAGAAGTCTATGCGTTTAGGGGCCTACCAAACCAATGTGCAACGTATACACGTTCTTGGCAAAGATCAAACATATCACAAGAGTGACTAAAATTGGTCGTAAAGAACTAACGCAAAGAAGAAGAAGAAGAAAAGATTGGACTGACTATTTGAAATATCTGGATAGTAGTATTCTACTTTCTGTGAAAAAAACCACTTTTGTCAAAATTCAGATGTGCCTTTTCTACAGGCCGTAGAGGCTTACACATGCGTAGCGTACTCACGTTCTCAGTGCAAACTTAAAAAAGACCACACAGAGTTGGTAGCTTGGTTGATAAGAGCAAAAGCAAACAAATAAACACAATTTTTCTTGATAGATAGTTATAGGTTATTGGTTGGTGAACTGACCTCACAGCACTCAGGGCAGATCTATAAGTGATGTCTCTCTTAGCAGATGTCGCAGGATAGATCATTTCGACCTAGTTTGCCATTGAACCCTCCAGATGGCGTACGAGGGTACATAGTCTATGTAAGATAACACTAATGACGTCGAGGAAGGAAACACAATTTTAATTTGATTGATAGAGCAAACACGTGATTAAACACACTTCCCCAGCAACATAGAAATCAATATGTATCATTCACGGACGTATTAAACATATTGACAAAATAAATTTGCATGGGGCTGTGAACTCGTCATTCCCATAATGTGTGTTTGTTATATAGAGGATCAAAGCCTCTTTAGGCCGAGGCACGCCACTTTCAACCTAAGGACGAACCTTTTTTTGTTTATATCAGTGTATATTGCTTTATTAATTGAGTTGATATAGACAAGATTCTAGCTACCATATTATGGTTTAATCAGTTGCTGACAATTGTAATCTATGAATACTTTACGACAACTCCAAGAGTAATTGAGCTGGATATCTCTGATATCGGAGAATGCATACCTGTATTGCGGGGGATACTGATAACACGAAAAGGAGACATTCACGCAAAAATCAGTCAGAAGCGCCATACCAGGCGCACTGACTACGCCTGAATTCAAAACGGACGAACGCAGAAGAAGAAGAAGTGAGCTGAATATTCTCACAGAGTTTGAAGGATTAAATAAAAGAGTCCGTAAGCAAATTTCCCCCTCTAGCTTAACACTATCACGTGACCAATCAATCTGTCACATAATCAATCGATAGAGTAGCCACGCCTCTTGTTATTGAATTATCTCTAGCAGATGGAGGTGTTATCTAGTATGTAGGGGTCTCTTGTGGGGTCGTTATATTTGTTTTTCTAAGGACCGGATATTCAACACCAACAGATTTGATAACACGTTTTCTGCATATTTACGATTGTGCGTCAATGGGTATTAAAATGAACCAGGAAATGAAACTTAGTATGGTCTCATGCAACGCACCCATGCAATGAAGAAGGGATATTGTATTCGAAGGTGGCTAAGTATGTAAATCTTTGTATCAAGAAAATGAGGTTACATTGACAAACCTAAATTCCTTGCAGTTAGCAAGTGTCAAGTGAACAGACCACAGGCTGCTTAGTTACTGCATACAGAACGACTTGATCATAAATATATTTTATGTTTTCTCTCGCGCTAGGCTGCTGGACGCTGCCGGATTTGTTGAGGCGGGAATCGGAGCACCCATGGACATGTCTGGAGTTCTACGATGACAGTCCTCAAATAACTGATGTTCTTTCTTGTTTTCTTTGAAATGAAAATTGTGACGTATCCTTTACAGGATTTAGCCATCAAATACAGTAAACGAGTCGTTGATATTCTAGACACCATTTATATGTTCAGTAGTTTGCCATTGCTTTCTGAGCGATGATGTCTATTTTTTCCCTTCGTACTAATTTGCTTCAAACTGCCAGCCACAGAGTTTGAACCAGGTACGCTTAGGTTGTGATCGAGCTCACTACCGCTTAAGATCCTTGCATATTACTCATATTGTCCACACTAGAACGTTCGTCTTTTCATCCCTGATAATGTATCGAAAATTGAATATCGAACAGTATATAACAACTTTGCTGCAGAACGTCCGTACCACTTTCATCTGCCTGACTTGGCATTTTGGTATCGAAATGAATTCAACGGTATCAAACTTACTTTCTGCAAGAACTTCGAGCACTTCATCTGCCTGACTTGTATTTATGGATCAAATGAATATCAACGTAAACAACATCTGCAAGAACGTTCCGGTACCACTTTTCATCTGCCTGACTTGGTATTTATGGTATCGAAAATAGAATATCGAACGGTATAAAACAAACTTACTTGCTGCAACGGTGCACCTTCAACTCCTTATATCCATTTCCTTGCTAAGTCATGTATCTTCTTCTTCTTCTTCGAACGCTCAATATCGACCGCTTGTTAACCACTCTTTGTGATTTGTATTATCATCCACGCATCAGAGTGATTTGTACGCTGTGTCAGTTATGCGCCTACAAGTAGGAAAGTACATCCAATCTCTCTGATGCTTTTTATTTACTAGCGTAGCTTCTCTAGGCCCCTACTTCAGTCGCCTCTAACGACATGCCTTGTAGGTTGCAGTGTTGCTATTCTTTGCTCCTCTAACGACATGCCTTGTAGGTTGCAGTGTTACTATTCTTTGCTTCCTTGAGACCCCAGCAACACACGGGCGCTAAGCCATGTGTAGTATGGTATCCCTTATTAGAGAAAAAGGAATAGCTCCACTGAATATTTTATTTGTGCTGAAATCTCAGCGGTAGTGCGCGAATTGGTAGTACCGGCGAAGATCAAATATGAGGGCGGTAAATTTGTGTTTATATTTTTGTTAATGTATGTTAACTATCTTTTAACAGAGCTTTCCGGCCTACTCTTACCGATATTCAACTACCAATTATTCTTTTGCGTTTTCAAGCTTGAACTACATTTTATCATCCTTCTCTGTAAGAACTATTTACACGATCTAATCTACATTGGGGTTAGGGATCACTAGGGTTGGGGATAGGGTTGCTCCTTGTGTGACTACCCTCGAATACTTTTGGAGCGTGAAGAGTGAGGCGAACAAAGTACCCCAACGTCACAGAGATGTCTAAACCAACTTACAGAGCAATAGATCCTTATCATTTTAAAATATCCCACACACCCACACAGTGAGGGAGAGAGAGAGAGAGAGAGATATCAATAAGCCAACTTATTGAGAAATATTTTGCTTTAAACCTACTCGTATCCATCTTTAACTACCACGGATTCTTTTACCTGCTCAAGTTGAACCTACATTTTATCGTCTGTCTCCGATAGGACTAAGAACTTGATCTCATATACATATACATTGAGCCCAGAGATCACTGGAAAAATATTCCATCGCTGGGAACGAACCAGGTACCTTTCCAGAAGGGGCATAACTAATAATACAAATTCCTATAACATTCATTGAATAGCTCCCCTTAGCACGCTGCTCAACTCAATCTTAAATGTTTTATGTGCGTTGTGTGTGTTGTTTTGTGCGCTTATGTTCAATAGTAGCGGCTTGGAAGTGAACAAATAAAAAGTAACCGTTAACTATAATTCGTTCCAAAATTCGTGAACACACAAAGGTTTAATTTGTACGAAATCTACCTGATGCATGATACTATTTTTTGGCAGGCAATCTTATGTACCTCACGACCTAACGAATTCATGAATTTTGGAACGAACTATAGTAAGTATAGGATTATATGTATCATTCGTAATCTGCAGACAGATACTGAATCAATTATAGATTCGTCTTGAGATGCAGATAGCATTTAGTGGTATTCTTCTTCTTCAGCGATCTCTGGTCATGCGCTTAATTTACTGTGGACCACAAACTGGGCCTTCAGCTTCAGGTTTGTCAGGTTTCCCCAAAGCTTAGTTTTCAGGTCGACTGCGTGTGGCCACATGTTGCTTCCCAGCTCACCCAGGAGAAGACAGTCTTGCAGGATATGGTCCGGTGTCTGTTCCGCCTGCTGACACTGGCGGAGAGCTGTTTGACTTATTCCTTAGTTGTATTCAACCGCCCGTGTGGTGCCGGAGCCCTCAAGAGAAGCAAAGAATAGTACCACTGCGACCTACAAGGCATGTCGTAAGAGGTGACTGATGCAAGACCTAGGGAAGCTACTCTAGTAAATAAAAAGCATCGCAGAAATAGGATGTTCTGGCCTACTTGTAGGCGCATTACTGGCATAATGTACAACCGCTCTTAGGCTAGGATCACAAACAAATCATAAAAGGTGGTTAACGAAAGGTCGGTATGGAGAGTTTGAAGAAGAAGAACTGAAGTTTCGAAAAAAAAGAGAACGAGAGGTAGAATTGCGAAAGAGTGAACGAGAACAAGAGGGAGAAAGCAAGATTAGGAAATAGTAAAATATAGATATTAGTTGGAGAGAAAAAGAGGTATATATATAACGAAATAGGGAACGAGAGATGGAGAGAGATAGAGCATGAGAAAGGGATAGTGATAAATAAAGAGAATATAGAGAAAGGTAGAGAGTGAGAGGCACACATAACAAAACAGTGAGCGAGAGAGACAGAGTATGTTATAATGAGCGAGAGATGGAGAGAACAAGAGAAAGGGATAATAGAAACGAAAGAGAATAGTTAGAGAGGCACATATAACGAAATAGTCAGAGAGAGAGAAATAAGAGAGAGAGAGAGATAGAGCGTGAGAAAGAAATAGTAAAACAGAAAGAGAATAGTTATAGAGAGGGAGAGAGAGAGGCACACAGATCTGTTGAATGTGTATATTCGTCTCCCGTCACTAACGTTGCTACGCAGTCCCTACACAATTCTACATCAACTTGTTTCACTACGTAAATGTCTAGTTTAGTGTTGCCATTCTGCTTATAATGAACGCTTCGAAGTAGTGAACGCGACAAAAGAAAGATCGAAAAAGACAGAATAAGAGCTATCAAGTAGAGAGAGAGAGAGAGAGAGAGAGAGAGAGAGAGAGAGAGAGAGAAGAGAGAAGAGAGAAGAGAGAGAGAAAGAAATAGAAAACAGAAAGACTATAGTTATAGAGAGGGAGAGAGAGAGCGAGAGAGGGTGAGAGAGAGAACAAAATCGAAACAGATATCTACAGCTACACAAACGGAAGAGATGAAATATTGCACACGTGGAAAGGACACATCACTCAGAACATTATCAAGAAATCGTGCCTAGACCAGGGTCAGACGAAATGTGCGTGTATATATTGCATCTATTTCAGTTCCCACACAAGGCGGATATCAAAACTATATGCAGACCTCTCCGTATGTCAAGTTCTCATTAAGGGACATACAATTTGTATGTCTATCTTATCGATTCTGTTTACATACTCGATTACATTACTGATGATTTGGAGCGTTGGCGTAATCGAGTGGTTAGAGTATTTGTTGCGTAATCGATAGAGATTTGTTTTGTGTGTTCTAGCTAAGGCAGACGAGTCGATATAGGGCGAGATTATGAGTGTACTGTCAGTGATGGACACGCCCACCAGGACACCGGGAAATTACATAGCGGCCCCAGAGTGATAGTCCGTCATTTTGGAAATATCGAAAAAGATTGGAAAGGGAGGGGGGTATATTTTGTTTCGTATAGTTCTCAGATTTAAATAGGTTGCTCTTTAACATGTCAAAACTCATCATCATCGGGTGCCGTGCTGCTGGCGTAGACGATCATGGATCTCCACAAATCTCTGTCTTTGGTGTTTTGATCAACTCAGATGTTGACGCTCTTCCGCGCTATGAAGTCAGGCTATCCAACATTTTCTATCTCTGTCTTGTCTAACCTCGATTTTACTGGTCGTCACAAAGTGTTCTAAACTTTCCCTCCTCATCACATGCCCGAAAAATGAGGACTGCCTCTTTATTATATTGATAAGTTTTCTCTGTGTCTTGACCTCATTCAACACTTCTAGTCAAAACTAGTGTAGTGAAATTAGAAAGCATAAATATTTATCGTAGATATATGTACTGGAGACACAAATGTGATTGCTGAAGAATCCTCCATATTGCATTGTGTTTTGCTCTTCTTCTTTGGTCGTCACACAACGGTTTATTGCCCAGTGTCGTGGTTTTATGTTTTTGTCTTTCGCTGCTCTAGTCGCCCGCGTGGTGCCGGATCCGTTAGGGAGGCAAAGAATAGTAATACTTCAACCTACAAGGCATGTCATAAGAGACGACTGATGTAGGTGCCCTAGGAAGCTACCTAGTAAATAAAAGCATCTAGAAATCGGATGTGCTGGCCTACTTGTAGGCGCATAATTGGCACAACATACAATCGCTCTACGGCTCAGATCACATACAAATCACAGAGTGATTTACAAGTGGTCGCTGTGGAGCCTGAAGAAGAAGAAGAAGAAAGAAGAAGCTGCTTTAGTGGCTTAGGGTGATAGTTATTTTTGTTTTTTGATCGGATTCTGCTATGTCATCTATCCGTCTTCTTCATGGTCTTCCTCTCGCCTTCTTTCCTGATGTTCTGTTGTAAAGACTCCGTATTCAGTGGAGTTTGATGCATCAAAATCACTTCATTCTTTGTTTCTCAATGTAATCCAAGCAAGGTTCTGTTCCAACTTTCTTTCTTATGCCGATGTTGGTGACTGTCTTTTCTGGTGTTGTTGGTAACTTTTCGTAGGTATCGTATTTCACAAGTAGTAAGTTTTTTGTAATTATGCTTTGCTCATTGTCCATTTTTGGCTCTAGTGACACAGAGTAGGCATGAAAATGCATAGCAAACTACCAAATGCAATTCTTGTTATTTAGGTCTCCCCGCCCCCGCCCCAGAAAAATACCGTGAGTAGTCAGACTAAAAAAATACAAGTACCATAGGTAGCCATACTCAAAGAAAGACACAGGTACCCCTAGGTACCTATACAAAGGTATCGTAGGTAGCCAGACTCAGAGAAAGATACGGAACCCTGTGTAGCCAGTCTCAGAGAAAGATACGGAACCCTGTGTAGCCAGACTCAGAGAAAGATACGGAACCCTGTGTAGCCAGACTGAGAAAGATACGGAACCCTGTGTAGCAAGACTCAGAGAAAGATACGGAACCTGTGTAGCCAGACTCAGAGAAAGATACGGAACCCTGTGTAGCCAGACTCAGAGAAAGATACGGAACCCTGTGTAGCCAGACTCAGAGAAAGATACGGAACCCTGTGTAGCCAGACTCAGAGAAAGATACGGAACCCTGTGTAGCCAGACTCAGAGAAAGACAGAATAAACAATATCTTGTATTAATAATAATAATAATTCATTTCGTACTGTTATACGTTGCATAGGGCCTGCAAGTAATTTCTCCATACCGCTCTATCCTGGACAACTCGCTCAATCTTCTCTATGGAACTAAGACCTATATTTCTTGCCTCTCTCAGCAAAGTTCGTTTCAGGGTTTCCCTAGGTCGTCCTCTCTCTCTCTCTTGAACCCTTTGCATCCCACTTCAGTGATCTTGTATTGCGTGATACAATTAATTGTAAAAACAAATATCAAAAGTAGTATACAGATTGAAAAGACAAGTAGATGTGACGAGAACAGATAGTCATACATTCTAGATATGATAAATGATGTTGTTAAGTTTTTAGTCCAGTTTCCTGTTAATATTCTTTGTCTGTGCTTATATAGTGTCAGGTCAGCGTCACGTGTGATTCTCAACAGATGTTGATCTGGTGATGTTGAAGCTGTGAGGTTTTGCTGACTTTTCGTTCTTGGAACATGTCAATAAGTACCTGGGCAATGAGGTTAATCACGCATGATTTAACCCAAGGGTCGCGTGGTTTTTCTTCTTCTTCTTTTGTCTTATCTGTTTTATTTTTTCTTGTACATCTACTTCTTCTTCTTCTCTTTCCTCTTCTTCTTCTTGTTCTTCTGATTGTCCTTCTTCTTCTTCTTCGTCTTTCTCTTCTGCTAGTTCTTCCTCTTCGTCACTTCCTTTTTTTCTTCTTCCTCTTCTTCTTCTCCTTCTTCATGTTCCTGTTCTCCTTCTTCTTCTTCTTCTTCTCCTTCTTCATGTTCCTGTTCTCCTTCTTCCTCTTCTTCTTCTTCTCCTTCTTCATGTTCCTGTTCTCCTTCTTCTTCTTCTTCTCCTTCTTCATGTTCCTGTTCTCCTTCTTCTTCTTCTTCTTCTCCTTCTTCATGTTCCTGTTCTCCTTCTTCTTCTTCTTCTTCTCCTTCTTCATGTTCCTGTTCTCCTTCTTCTTCTTCTTCTCCTTCTTCATGTTCCTGTTCTCCTTCTTCTTCTTCTTCTTCTCCTTCTTCTTCATGTTCCTGTTCTCCTTCTTCTTCTTCTTCTTCTTCTCCTTCTTCATGTTCCTGTTCTCCTTCTTCTTCTTCTCCTTCTTCATGTTCCTGTTCTCCTTCTTCTTCTTCTCCTCCTTCTTCATGTTCCTGTTCTCCTTCTTCTTCTTCTTCTCCTTCTTCATGTTCCTGTTCTCCTTCTTCTTCTTCTTCCTTCTTCTGTTCCTGTTTTCCTGTTCTCTTCTTCTTCCCTTCCTGTTCTTCTTCTTCTCTTCCTTTCTCTCTTCTTCTTCTCCTTCTCCTTCATTGTTCTTCTTCTTCTTCTTTCTTTTCCTCTTCATTTCCTGTTATTCTCTTTTTCTTCTGCTTCTTCTTTTCCCCTTTTCTGTTCCTATTTCCGTTGATCGCCCGTGTTGTCCGGGGCCAGCAAAGGAAGGAAAGAATAGTACCACTGCGACCTACAAGGCATGTCGTAGAAGCGACTGATGGGGAAGACCTAGCGAAGTTACCCTAGTAAATAAAAAGCATCGCAGAAATCGGATGTGCTGGCCTACTTGTAGGTGCATAACTGACACAACGTACATTGGCTCTTAGACTCCGATCACATATAAATCACACAGAGTGGTTAACAAGTGGTCGATATGGAACGTTCGAAGAAGAAGATTTCCATTGATAAAAATATCCTTTGTTATTCTTGATTTTTCAAATGTCATTATTGATACGTACATTCATTTATGTTAGTATAATATATTTCAACGCTGAGCGATAAATATAACTTTTCTATGTATGTTAGTAGAATATACTTCAACGCTGAGCGATAAATATAACTTTTCTATGTATGTTAGTAGAATATATTTCAACGCTGAGCGATAAATATAACTTTTCTATGTATAGTATAATATACTTCAACGCTGAGCGATAAATATAACTTTTCTATGTATGTTAGTATAATATATTTCAACGTTGAGCGATAAATATAACATTTCTATGTATGTTAGTATAATATATTTCAACGCTGAACGATAAATATAACTTTTCTATGTATGTTAGTATAATATACTTCAACGCTGAACGATAAATATAACTTTTCTATGTATGTTAGTATAATATATTTCAACGTTGAGCGATAAATATAACTTTTCTATGTATGTTAGTATAATATATTTCAACGCTGAGCGATAAATATAACATTTCTATGTATGTTAGTATAATATACTTCAACGCTGAGCGATAAATATAACTTTTCTATGTATGTTAGTATAATATACTTCAACGCTGAACGATAAATATAACATTTCTATGTATGTTAGTATAATATATTTCAATGCTGAACGATAAATATAACTTTTCTATGTATGTTAGTAGAATATACTTCAACGCTGAACGATAAATATAACTTTTCTATGTATGTTAGTATAATATACTTCAACGCTGAGCGATAAATATAACATTTCTATGTATGTTAGTATAATATACTTCAACGCTGAGCGATAAATATAACATTTCTATGTATGTTAGTATAATATATTTCAACGCAGAACGATAAATATAACTTTTCTATGTATGTTAGTATAATATATTTCAACGCTGAACGATAAATATAACTTTTCTATGTATAGTATAATATATTTCAATGCTGAGCGATAAATATAACTTTTCTATGTATAGTATAATATATTTCAATGCTGAGCGATAAATATAACTTTTCTATGTATAGTATAATATATTTCAATGCTGAGCGATAAATATAACTTTTCTATGTATAGTATAATATATTTCAATGCTGAGCGATAAATATAACTTTTCTATGTATGTTAGTATAATATACTTCAACGCTGAACGATAAATATAACTTTTCTATGTATGTTAGTATAATATACTTCAACGCTGAGCGATAAATATAACATTTCTATGTATGTTAGTATAATATACTTCAACGCTGAGCGATAAATATAACATTTCTATGTATGTTAGTATAATATATTTCAACGCAGAACGATAAATATAACTTTTCTATGTATGTTAGTATAATATATTTCAACGCTGAACGATAAATATAACTTTTCTATGTATAGTATAATATATTTCAATGCTGAGCGATAAATATAACTTTTCTATGTATAGTATAATATATTTCAATGCTGAGCGATAAATATAACTTTTCTATGTATAGTATAATATATTTCAATGCTGAGCGATAAATATAACTTTTCTATGTATAGTATAATATATTTCAATGCTGAGCGATAAATATAACTTTTCTATGTATGTTAGTATAATATACTTCAACGCTGAACGATAAATATAACTTTTCTATGTATGTTAGTATAATATACTTCAACGCTGAACGATAAATATAACTTTTCTATGTATGTTAGTAGAATATATTTCAACGCTGAGCGATAAATATAACATTTCTATGTATGTTAGTATAATATATTTCAACGCTGAGCGATAAATATAACTTATCTTTCACACAAACACACATTATTACTACTATTATATTCCTTTCGTACCGTTATACGTTACATAGGTTCTTCAATCAATTCTGCCATACCTCTCTATCCTGACAATTCGTTCAAACTCTGTCATGGAATTGAATCTGATGTTTCTCGCTTTCAGTAAAGTTAGTTTATGATTGATATTAGGGCAGTCTTTCTTTCTTTAACACATTATCTCTAAACTCTTTCCTTCATTCCTTTCCTTCGATTAAAATATTGTTTATATAATATTCAATGTTGTCTCTTGTATTACTTCCCTGTCGAGTGTTGTTTCGTTAGGCCAGTGAGTTTGCCTCAGTGTATCATATTCAGGGCAGTCTTGAAGTATGTACTCTGCAGTCTGATGCGCATGTACACATGACTGAATTGCCAATCTTGAGTTTTGTATACATGTGGCCGCGGAGTCGATTGTGTCCTGTTCTAATGCGCAGAATGACAACTTATTCAAATCTGCTCATATTATACTAGTCGTCTTGTGTTGGTATTTGGGGCTTTCTGATTGATTTATTTTTTAAAATTGGTAGGTAACTGACATCCAATTGCTCTCCTGCAGCACCTTTCTTGGCCAGTCGGTCTGTTGTTTCATTTCCTGGTATTCCACGATGAGACGGTATCCACTGCAAAACGACCCTGCGCATCTCTCACTTTAATACCTGCTTTGTGGTTCTGTGACCATTTTCCCCAGTGTATGCCCAGCATATCTTCATCTTTCTTTCTCAAAACAAATATGTTGAAACTATTCTTCGCAGACATCTATTTTCAAATGCAATCAACTTACTTTACATATCTTTAGTCATTTTCCAACTCTCGTTGTGATATGTTGGTTATGACACAACAATGTCCAACTCTCGTTGTGATATGTTGGTTATGACACAACAATGTCCAACTCTCGTTGTGATATGTTGGTTATGACACAACAATGTCCAACTCTCGTTGTGATATGTTGGTTATGACACAACAATGTCCAACTCTCGTTGTGATATGTTGGTTATGACACAACAATGTCCAACTCTCGTTGTGATATGTTGGTTATGACACAACAATGTCCAACTCTCGTTGTGATATGTTGGTTATGACACAACAATGGATTACAACATTTGTAATTTAGTTTTATAGCCATATAATTTTGAGTTCCATATATGTAAACATACACTTTCACATACAAAACCCGCCACATATATACATAAACAAACACACAACACATTCTACATACTAAACGTGGGCGTATAACAAGTTTGACTATTCTAGACACATTTGTTCAGTTTATCTGATAAGGCTAACTCTCAGGGTCGTTACAAGACAAGTCTTCAGGAGGCTAACAAAAAAAAGTTCGTAAATAAGATAAAAGAGAAGACAACAGTTACATAATGTATTTATAGGACTTCGCTTTATCTAGTCGCTAGACATTTTGTATAGTCAGCCTTGTATATAAGATAAGATTTCTAAGGAAAGCAAGAACCAAAATTTAGTATATGAAGGCACAGTATACAGCAACATTATCCCCACTATTATTCATCACCTCCCCCTTTCCTGTTTCGTGCGTAATAAAAATAGCACTGAGAGGAAGAATAGCATGTTACTCTGTTTAGTGCATAAAATAACAACATTGGATCAGTAATAACAGGCCCCTTCTGTTTTGTGCATAATATAATAACATTGGATAAAGTAACAACAGGCCCCTTCTGTTTTGTGCATAATATAATAACATTGGGTAAAGTAACAACACGGCCCTCCTGTTTTGTGCACAATATAATAACATTGGACAAAGAAACAACATGCCCCTTCTGTTTTGTGCATAATATAATAACATTGGGTAAAGTAACAACATGCCCCTTCTGTTTTGTGCATAATATAATAACATTGGGTAAAGTAACAACATGCCCCTTCTGTTTTGTGCATAATATAATAACATTGGATAAAGAAACAAGATGCCCCTTCTGTTTTGTGCATAATATAATAACATTGGATAAAGAAACAACAGGCCCCATCTGTTTTGTGCATAATATATTAACATTGGATAAAGAAACAACATGCCCCATCTGTTTTGTGCATAATATATTAACATTGGATAAAGAAACAACAGGCCCCATCTGTTTTGTGCATAATATATTAACATTGGATAAAGAAACAACAGGCCCCATCTGTTTTGTGCATAATATATTAACATTGGATAAAGAAACAACATGCCCCATCTGTTTTGTGCATAATATAATAACATTGGATAAAGAAACAACAGGCCCCTTCTGTTTTGTGCATAATATATTAACATTGGATAAAGAAACAACAGGCCCCATCTGTTTTGTGCATAATATATTAACATTGGATAAAGAAACACAGGCCCTTCTGTTTTGTGCATAATATATTAACATTGGATAAAGAAACAACAGGCCCCATCTGTTTTGTGCATAATATAATAACATTGGATAAAGAAACAACAGGCCCCTTCTGATTCTGTATAATACAATAACATTGGATCTAAAAAAGCCAAGTCTGTTTCTGATAAGACATATATTACTATTAGTCAGTGGAACAATTTATCTCTCGGTTTCTAGGAGACCATTCTGGAAGGACAGATTGGTACACTGATATGGAAATTATATGAAGAAAGTTGACACACTACTGTAGACTATACTATAGACATGACTGAAAAGAAACTATACTATAACACTACTGTAGACTAGTACTATAACACTACTGTAGACTATACTATAACACTACTGTAGACTATACTATAACACTACTGTAGACTATACTATAACACTACTGTAGACTGTACTATAACACTACTGTAGACTATACTATAACACTACTGTGACTATACTATAACACTACTGTAGACTATCTATAACACTACTGTAGACTATACTATAACACTACTGTAGACTATACTATAACACTACTGTAGACTATACTATAACACTACTGTAGACTATACTATAACACTACTGTAGACTATACTATAACACTACTGTAGACTATACTATAACACTACTGTAGACTGTACTATAACACTACTGTAGACTGTACTATAACACTACTGTAGACTGTACTATAACACTACTGTAGACTGTACTATAACACTACTGTAGACTGTACTATAACACTACTGTAGACTATACTAATGCACTACTGTAGATTATACTATGGTACACTACTGTAGACTGTACTATAACATTACTGTAGACTGTACAAATAACACTACTGTAGACTATACTAATGCACTACTGTAGACTATACTAATGCACTACTGTAGACTACTAATGCACTACTTTAGACTATATTAATGCACTACTGTAGACTATACTAATGCACTTCATACAGATGAAAGAACTGAAAGCGAACGAGAGAACTGAAGACAGTGATACCAATGCGAGGACAATACTATAATATATATTGCAGATTGTAGTTTGTGAGAGATAGCGCCGATAGCAAATTGGTTAGTTCACTCGCTTCTTAAACGCGTGGCCCGGGTTTAAGTCCACAGTGGGTGTTTTTTCCCAATTGTACTTGCTCTCAAGTCGACCCAGCCTCAATTTTGTATCAGAAAAGCACTGGGAAGTAAAGGCAGCCGCCTACTTCTTACATTTTCTCTCCGCTCCTCGTGGAGCATAGGGCCTCAACAGTTGTTCGTCACTCTTCCCGGGCTCTGACTTTTTTTTGCAGCCGACGTAATGTTGACCAAATCATCCATTGTGCGCCGATGATCAAAGTAAATAAAATGTGGGCCTAAGCACCATATTCCCCAATATACCTCATGGTATAAATAGGGGTTCCTTTACTTTATCCTTTTTTAGTCTGTGAGAGTTTATCGTCAGTATGAGGTAATACAGTATTGTCAATACAACCAACCTTCTCTTTGTCTGTGAGAGTGTACCGTCAGTATGAGGTAATACAGTATTGTCAATACAACCAACCTTCTCTTTGTCTGTCAGAGTGTACCGCCAGGATGAGGTAATACAGTATTGTCAATACAACAAGCATTCTCTTTGTCTGTCAGAGTGTACCACCAGGATGAGGTAATACAGTATTGTCAATACAACCAGCCTTCTCTTTGAATGCGACATATTGTCTGAATGTGAATTCTTGTTGAAATGTAATTTTCTTTGCGTTGGAAATTGTTGCAGAGCTACACTCCAGTCAGAAACAATAATGGCGTCCAATAAGGATAGACAAATGACGGAATAAAACATTTTTCATCAGTGAACTATGGGGATGGAAAGTTAAGATAAGTTTTACTCTGTCAGAGTTAGTGGTCCTACGCTGGCTGGTGAGGGCCTGCTGGCGAGTGATTTTCTGAACTCTATGCATAGCCCAGACAAGCACCCTCTCCGGGTATAGGCGCCTGCGAAAGAAATCGAGCATCTCGCGAGCTCTCTCAAGAAAATCATTGTCCTCGCTACAAAGGAGACGAAGGCACAAGAGCTGCGAGAATGACAAAGAGTCACGACAAGCCCGGGATAGGAAAAGTATAAACAGTCGCCTACATGTAATCGTCCATTTGTAGTGCTCCTCGAAATTCGACATTCTTGTTGTATTGTTTGTTTGATAAAGACCTTTTGGTCGAAACGTTGCTGTTTATCGTCACTGTTTCTGTATTTTGTAAAACTATGGTACACTTTGTTTTTACGTGTTTAGCTACTTATGTGATACAGATTCGTACTGTATATTTTCCTTTAGCCACGTTTCTTATTGACAATGGTATCACATGCGAGTCCCGTAATCTTATCTATGCCATTATCTGCTTATATCGGAGAGGCAGGCAAGAGGCTCAGTGACCGATTCGCCCAACACTTGCGCGACATACGCCAATGCTCTGTGACCCCTGTAGCCACCCATTTCAATTATACTGGCCATTTAGGAGCTCACGATGTCAGGTCACAGCCATCCGATCGTGTTCCTCGGATGATCGCAGTCGATTTGCTCTGGAGAATCGGTTGATTTCTTTGTATGGTACCTTGCGACCACGTGGGCTCAACGTATTACATTCCTATGCTTCTTAGTACTTTCTCTTCCCATACCTTGTAATCTATATGGGTATATGTTGCATGTATTCAAGTTATATATTTACTAGATTTTTCTTTGTTTCTCTTCAGTTCTATTTCTAGTTTTTATGTGTGTTTTTGTGTTACATTTATTTCGTTATTCGTTTTATTCCCAGATTTTCGTTTTTATTTCCAGATTTTCATTAGAAACGTTTGTTTTGGTCGTCCATTTGTTTTTTAAATTTGACAACTTTGGTTCATTTGCTTGATAAAGTCCTTGTTGGTCGAAACGTTGCTGTATTTTGTCATTGTTTTTGTAATTTGTAAAACTACAGTACTTTGTGATTACGTGTTTTGCCAATCAAATAGTTTTACTGCAGTCTCATCTATTTTGTGAATATTTTGATATTCCTTAGTGTTAAACTTAACTATAGTCTGTCCATTAATTCGTGAGCACGTTTGAAATTGATTTTCTCAAAAACTACCTGTTGGATCTCAGTGATTTTTGCATGCAGCCTTAGAATATCCATGACGCTAAAATAAAGCTAACCAGTAGTTCATAGATGCTACGGATTTTGCACATCGGCGAATTCCTTTGATCTTTTATGACAATTGCAAATACGGGGCTCAAATTTTAGATTTTACAGTAATCCCTAGAATTTGTCCATGTAAATTCTATTCATAGGTGTATCTCCATATTAACTTGATAGGTCAAGTAATTAATTGTGTTGCCCTTTATGTGCAATCGTGAACTTGGATACACTATGCAACAGTTAGTCCTCTCCTTCGGTCACCATTAGACCCCAGGGTGTCTTAACTTCACCACAAATTGTATGATGGTAGAGGCATTTGGATATGGAAATGTATACGTTGATATTTCTCAATCTGTAATCAAAATATGATTTGTATCATCCCGAATCTGACGATTCCATGAGGTTGATAATTGTTACTGGCTGGACAAATTGTAATCCATCTCGGTGCCAGTACTCGTCTTCCTCTCGGAGCACATGTTCAACACACTTCTTCCAGAACTGCATGTCTATCATTGAGAGGGACTCACGTGTCAGAACTTCAACATCACACATTTTAAACGTCCTGTTCTGTTCGGCAACTTGCCCTTTTACTTTAGCCCAGACAAGCTCTATCGGATTGAGGTGAGCATGATATGGAGGTAATCGCAAAGACGTGTGGCCGTATTCCGCAATGATTTTGTCAATATGAAACACCTTTGTCTTATTTGTCATCCTCACCAGGTGCAACAACTCGGGTTTCAAATATGTATCATCGAAGCTGACATTTTCCTTAGCAAGCCAAGTCCTAATTTGATCTTTTGTATTTGATGCAGTTGGTACTTTGTCTTCCGCTGATACTGCGTTGTGATAGGATGCATTATCCATTACCAAGCATGATGGTCTGTTTAGAATTGGAAGTAGATCTTTCTCCATCCAGTGCCTGAAAATATGTCCATTCATTTCTGTGTGGTAGTCCCTACCGTCGGTACTTTTGATTGGAAAATAAGTCAAGCGTCATGGACAAGACCTTCTTCACTGCTTCCTGCATGTGTTAGTATAATACGCTGGCCTTTGCTGCTTGGTATTTTCTTTTCTGTTCACCGTCTACTGATTGCCATTCTTTAGCATTGGTGTGGTGAGCATTGACCCAGGATTCGTCCAAATATACAATATCATAGCCTTGCCTCCGCCGCTCACGGATCTGCCTCAGGTATTTACTTCGGGCAGCAATTAAATGTGGCTTTTCACAAATAATATTCCTGCCGCCTATAGTTTTTCTGAAGGTGAAGCCGGCGGCTCTTACAATTTTCCATAGAGTACTTTTAGAAATGTCTATGCTGCAATCTGATTGTAGTTTTAATTTCAGTTTCCTGAGAGTAACAAGTTGATTTGTCACAAACATTTTCAAGAGCTCCGTCTTATGACATCTATGTCAAAGTCGTCAATTGTTCTTTTCCTTCCTTGCTTGACATTAGTGCACTTTGTGTCCTGTTTAATCCATCGGGAAAAGATTCTCTATTCAGACCAAGCGCCAGTTGCGTTCGTTTCTCAGGGTTATGAATATCGCAATATAGATGACCTCTCTTAGATTCCCTACGGAAGTGTTGGTATAGTAAAACTGTAACCTTCTGCATTGTTATAAATGTGCACTTCAGACTCATTATGAATGTGATATCAATGTCAGTTTTTATAAGCCAACAAATATGATACAATAGCTTCATACAAATAGCGAGATACGCCTATAACTATACAACGGTATCCCAATTATAACGTCATATGCTTTCCGCTTTCAAACTCGACTGGGTTAGGTGCACGGGAATTCGTGAAACTCACGATATTTCAATGTTACCATAATGTATTTTTAGAACAACGCGTCTGTGTACCGTAAATCTGTTACTATTGTGTACAATCCGGTGAGGTTGATTTTGATATAACATGAAGAAGAAATATTTCAAACTACATCAAATTTTCTTGGAAAAAATATTTCTCTAGCGTCATGGATATTCTAAGGCTGCTTGCAAAATTTCACTGAGATCCAACAGGTAGTTTTCGAGAAAATCAATTTCAAACGTGCTCACGAATTAATGGACAGACTATAGCATGTTTTTTGAATGAATTAGTCTTTATATAACAATAAAAGGGGGTTTAAAGCTTTATACAACAATACTGGACTGTGAGAATCACCAGACGGTTGTGGTATTATTTCCTATAATTTTTACCGGAGACCGCCGGCCTTATGTTATCGGATGCCACGAGGAAACCTTGGTTGTGGATCTATGCCTCCCCCTCCTCCCCTAGGGGTGAATGGTGAAGAAGTAAAGGATTAGGAAACCTGTAGCGCAAACCGCGTACCGTGTACAACAACCAAATATGTTGTCACAGTCTGGCCTCGAATCTTGGAATTTCCCCGGCACGTAGACACTAACGCAGCCTGTTATCAGCTTCGCTAACGGCGACCCCGATGGCCGTGATAAACTGTTACTGGCCTCTATTGTACCGTATCCAAATTCCATAGTAATTATATCGTCATTTACCAGTCGTACAAATTAATACGCAGCTAAGTTAGACCTGTTGATATGCTTCTTCAAACTGTAACGTGTTGACATCGTGATATGGTTATCAAATGTTATAATTTATCAACCTAATATGTTCTATTTTTATGTATGTAAAGTGTTACCTGTACATTGTTCTCTATTTCAAGTTCTTTAATGAGAATTTCTTTCGATTACATAAGCTTGTGCAATACTCATTTAA
Organism: Arion vulgaris; assembly: GCA_020796225.1. Lineage (NCBI taxonomy): Eukaryota > Metazoa > Mollusca > Gastropoda > Stylommatophora > Arionidae > Arion > Arion vulgaris. The sequence continues at coordinate 43,332,871 of CM036765.1, read as the reverse complement.
TTTGCATACAATATGGAATATAGACTAGAGCACGCCCGTACGGTGCCGGGGCCCGCAGTGCAAGTAAAGAATAGCACCACTGCTACCTACAAGACATGTCGTAAGAGGTAACTGAGGTAGGGACTTAGAGAAGGTACGGTAGTAAATAAAAGGCGTTGCAGAAATCGAATGTGCTGGCCTACTTGTAGGCGCATAATGGGCACAACGTACAATCCCTCAGGCTCAGATCACATACAGATCATAAAGAGTGGTTAACACGTGGTCGATATGGAGCGTTTGAAGAAGAAGAAGATTAGAACATGGCTGTCCAGCGCGGTGGCTGTGGGCGTCATGGTGCTCGCGTTATGCATTTCTGGCGCCTCAAGTTACTACACTGGCATTAACGTTAATCCCGACTTCAAGAGGCAAAATAAGCATTTCTGGCGCTCGTTATACACTGGCATTAACGTTAATCCCGACTTCAAGAGGCAAAATAAGCATTTCTGGCGCCTCAAGTTACTACACTGGCATTAACGTTAATCCCGACTTCAAGAGGCAAAATAAGCATTTCTGGCGCCTCAAGTTACTACACTGGCATTAACGTTAATCCCGACTTCAGAGGAAAATAAGCATTTCTGGCGCCTCAGTTACTACACTGGCATTAACGTTAATCCCGACTTCAAGAGGAAAATAAGCATTCTGGCGCCTCAAGTTACTACACTGGCATTAACGTTAATCCCGACTTCAAGAGGGAAAATAAGCATTTCTGGCGCCTCAAGTTACTACACTGGCATTAACGTTAATCCCGACTTCAAGAGGCAAAATAAGCATTTCTGGCGCCCCAAGTTACTACACTGGCATTAATGTTAATCCCGACTTCAAGAGGGAAAATAAGCATTTCTGGCGCCTCAAGTTACTACACTGGCATTAACGTTAATCCCGACTTCAAGAAGCAAAATAAGCATTTCTGGCGCCTCAAGTTACTACACTGGCATTAACGTTAATCCCGACTTCAAGAGGCAAAATAAGCATTTCTGGCGCCTCAAGTTACTACACTGGCATTAACGTTAATCCCGACTTCAAGAGGCAAAATAAGCATTTCTGAAAAAAGAATACTTTAAAAAAAAAACTCCGGATAACACTGTCTTCTCTCGATTGCAATCTTGTTTTCTTTTGTAACCATTCTAAAAGTTAATTGTATATCCTTTACATGACTTTGCGAATCAACCCCAGATTTTTAACGCTGTTTGTGATTTTTCTAGGCATTATTACGTTCAGTAGTTTGCCATTGCTTTCTGAACGGGTGGTACCAATCGTCCTTTTGTAAAAATCCACGCGAAACAATTTGCAACCAAATTGTCCGCAGCGTGATTCGAACTCAGAACGTCGGGTTAATAGACCGAGTCACTATCCCTAAAGCAACAGACGCCACCTTGTAACCATTCTACTGCTACTAATCTCATCCTGTGTTTTTACACTGATACAAAGCGTCGATTTCATTTTAGAACTCTCCCATGTGGTGCCGGGGCCCGCAAGGGAAGTAAAGAACAGTACCACTGTGACCTACACGGCATGTCGTAAGAGAGGACTGATGTAGGATCTAGGGAAGCTACCCTAGTAAATAAAAAGCATCGCAGAAATCAGATGTGCTGGCCTACTTGTAGGCGCATAACTAGCACAACTCCCAATCGCTCTTAGGCTCAGATCACAAACAAATCACACAGAGTGGTTAACAAGTTTTCGATATGGAGCGTTTGAAGAAAAAGAAAGAAGAAGATTTTAAAACTAATATATTCAAAAAGCTAACATATCCCAGTCGATTCTTTAAGTTATCGGCCACCTCCAGATTTAAGTTTGAAAGAGTCGTGCATTGAGTTTCCATTTAGAGTAGGAACAATGTGTTGTTTATAATCTATCTTATTTATTATATTAATTTGTTATTATAACTTGATCTGTGCTAGCTGTGAGATGAGTGCAACATTTGATATTATAAGATCTGTGCTAGCTGTAAAGAGTGCAACATTTGATATTATAACGTCTGTGCTAGCTGTGAAAGAGTGCAACATTTGATATTATAACTGATCTGTGCTAGCTGTGAGATGAGTGCAACATTTGATATTATAACTTGATCTGTGCTAGCTGTGAGACGAGTGCAACATTTGATATTATAACTTGATCTGTGCTAGCTGTGAGACGAGTGCAACATTTGATATTATAACTTGATCTGTGCTAGCTGTGAAAGGAGTGCAACATTTGTTATTTAATATCATGTCATTTAAAAAAAGGCTATTCGGCAACGGAACTACACTATTAACTGTGAATTGGAGGATCTGTATTGATTCATTGAATACAAAGGCAAATTTGTGTGTTTCTTGTATAAAGGTAGCACATCTATTAGTAAGAAATGTAATATACAGTAGAACGACATTTCTTTACAAATCATACCAGCTTTAATAGTATATATGGCCTTTTTCGTCTTTACAGACGGTCAATTGGAATTTTTTTTGTGTGTGTGCCTAGCCTGGGCAGCTGATATGGAGAATGTGCCTTGCCCATTTTGCACAAACTCCTCTCTACCCTACTGTTTCATCCAAAGGAAAGACAAAGCTTTAATAGTGAATAGCTCAAATTCTGAACTAAGGAGGCACAAAGTGAAGGAACGTATGTCCAAATTAACATTGTGACAGTGTTTATAAAGACTGTTTAGTAATGAAGCAACATGACAATCACTTCTGAGTCTGACAAAATCTCTCATGTATTAGTTCTTCTTCTTCTTTGCGTTCATTCTTTACGACCAATTTTAATCACTCTTTTTGTGATATGTTTGATCTTTGCCAAGAACGTGTATCGTTGCACATTGGTTTGGTAGGCCTCTAAACACATAGACTTCTACACGTTTAGAACACGTGCATCCGATTTCAGCCTAACCTCCTTAGCCGCCTCTTACGACATGCGTGGCAGGTAACAGTGGTTCTATTCTTTACACCCCAAATTTGGGCCCCAGTAACCACTCTGGCGGTGTATTAGTTAAAAGAAAGAAACCTTTCGGTGATGGGGAAATAGTCAAAGAATCAATGATCATGGCAGCTGAAACTCTGTTCGACGATCATAAAGATAAATCTGAACTGATGTCTTCCATTCAGAGTCTTCAATTGTCTCATCAAATTGTAACTAGACGGTTTGAACAGATTTCTAATAATCTGCAGTCATCGTGACTTGCAATCATGTGAATATTTTTCACTTCAATTAGATGAAAGCATTGCCATTTTAGATACAGCATAGTTGTGTGTAGTTATTAGAATGACTTGTTTTCGAATTTTACAGTAAAAGAAGAGTTTATTAAACTTCTTCATCTTAAATGCCGTAGTAGCGGACAAGACATTTTTAATGTATTCCATGCATTTGTGAAGGAGAGTCATTTGCAACTTTTAAAGCTTGTTGCTATAACAACGGATGGGGCACGTTCAATGACTGGTAAACACAGTGATACACATATACTTGTGTGAACGAGGTATAATTAACTTGTGAAATATTTTCCGCGCCTCTTTTTGTTTTTCTTTTTGTATATTTTTCTATTTCTATTATATTTTAAATTGAAACGACCGTAACGTTTCTTTAAACATTCGCGGGCCCGCTGAAAGACCTTTCAGAATCTTGTAAGGATCACGGAGGATCACAGGCTAAGAACCTCTGGTTTAGATAACTGTAGTTATAGAGAACTATGACAGATAAAAGCACGCGACACAAATCTTCTGATTGCGCGAGACAAAAACAAAGTTATATTTGCATGTAATAGTGCGTACCTGTGTATGTCAAGGTCGACGGATCCTGCTGTTATAGTTTAAAATAGAAAAGCTTTGAGACGGATTAAGTCATTGCACTTAGAACACCTGGACATTAGAAGTTCGGATTATCACAGAAAGCACGTATGCGAGTCGTCAAACTATAGGCACACCTAACTTTGAATCCCAAATTCCAGTCTTTTTCTTCTTCTTCTCTTAATTCCTCTTGGAGCATAACGCATCAACATATCTTCTTCTTCTTCTTTGCGTTCGTTCTTTACACCCCAAATTTGGGCCCCGGTAACCACACGGGTGATCAACACATCTCTATCTTAGTTCAGCGGCACATGGGTGTCGTTAGCAATGAGAGAGCAGACATGCTGGCTGGCTCTGTCACCATATCATGGGCCCTGCCAATGGATAGAGCTGACACTCTGAACGTTCTCATAGAGTGTGGTCGCAAAGATGATTTACATTGAAACCAATCAACATCAACTGCTAGATTGCAGGAGCTGGGTTTGAAGATTGAAGTGGAGGGAAAAGAACTTCACAACAGGTATATGAGTAGGCTCATCAATCAAAATCGAACTGATACGGTCAGTCGCTGAAACGCTGTTGGAGATATTGCGAAGGAGATCGGAGCACCTATGGACATGTCCGGAGTGCAATGAAGATATTACAAAAGGATACGGAATGTATCAACAAATTTCATGCAACCAGAACAGCCTTAAGCAAGTCAGTTTTGTACATTTCAAATCATGTTCACCTCATCTCTTTCTCTGTATACAGTTCGTCGTTATGTCTCTAGGTCTTCCCATACTCATCTTGTCTCCCGGATTCAAGTTCAAAATCTGATGTAGGTGTCTGTTCGTCTGCATTCGTAATGTTTGTCCCAACCACTTCTCTCTCTTTTTGATTTCATAGTTGATATTGTTGACGCATGTGCGCATGGTAATCTCAGTATTTAATCAAATTTGATCCCAACCAATTCGGATAATTCTTTTGAGACATCTTCCATCAAAACCTCTTATACGACTACGATATCCAGTCTCGCCATTTGTGGATAACAATATTGTTTGGGTTATTTCCCTTTACATTCTAGATTTATACTTATCACTCTGTCTGTGGGTATGTGTATGTGCGTGTGCGCGATAGTGTGTGTATGTGATGTCATGAGCAATCATGAGTATATATCGCTTACTACGTTAGTTTAATGTATTTTTTCTCTTTAACTGTGTGTGTGTGTGTGTGGGGGTGTTACAATGATAACGACCGATTGCTCAATGAAACAAGAAAGTATAATTACCACCTGTGAAATGAGATATTTGAGAAAAACGGTAAATAAAACAAGAAGAGATCATATAAGAAATGAGGAAATTAGAAGAACAGTCGGAACAACACCTGTTATGAGATTCATTGACAAACAGACTCAAATGGTTTGGTCACTTGGTGAGAATGAACCTGAATACACCAGTTGCAAGAGTGTACAACGTGAAAATGAAATCATCAAGAGGAAGGAACAGACCAAGTAAAAGATGGGTTGATGGAGGTACATACATCTTAAAAGTCCACAATACCACACCATATCAAGCGACTGAGCGTGCATTATCTCGGAAACCGATCATCAGTTAAACCTGCTACGGCTAACGGCAGAAAAGCAGAGAAGGACACAAGAAAAGAAAGAGCTGAATAAGTTGGTTTAAGGGATCTCTGTGACGGTGAGGTATTGTGCTCGCCTCACTCTTCAAGCTCCAAAATTATTCGAGACTCGGTCACATGGAAAGCAACCCTCTCCCCCACACCCAGTCAACCGTAACCACCAATATAGTTTAGATCGTGCAAATAATTCTTTCAGAGAAGGATGATAAAATATAGTTCAAGCTGAGAACGAACGCAACAGAACGATTTACAGTAGAATATCGGTAAGAGTAGGCTGGAAAGCCGCAGACTGTTAAAAAATAGTTAACATACATTAACATAAATATTACAAAAATTGACCGTCCTCAAATTCGATCATCGCCACTACTACGAAATTCGTGCACTACCGCTGAGATCTTTTTCCATAAGAAACAGACCATAGCACACTTGATTATTCACTGATTGTAATATTGACGATCATAGCAATGAATCAAATTTGATGCTGCAATTGTTTCGCGCCATGCAACATTAAAAAATACCACTACGCATATTTCTATCAAATGCACAAATTTAAAAAAAAACCACTAAAGAAGGAACGGAACTTCCATTTTATCTCCCCGCAGCAACCTCGCAGCAAATGTCGCGGACTTGCTCATTCTAGGGAAAGGGTGGTTTGTGTCCGCGCAAACAATTCGCAGGTAAGAATTCTAGGAAGGGTGGTTGAGGATGGTTGGTCAGTTAATTTTGGCTTCCAACAATTTCCGGGAACGGGTGTGTATTGGTCAGTTAATTTTGGCGGGAACGTAAGTTGGGCCGTGTGTTATAGTTTTAGTAGGTCGTCACCAAATACAAAGATGCGAGCCTATCAAATACAACACTCATACCAAATACAAACACGCGATCGTAACCCCTACGCGCATCAAATAGAATTACCCAAATCCGGGAACCTAGGAAATCCTGGCTGCGGGGTAGCTGCGGGAGATAAATTGATGTACCGAAGGAACATCAAACCAAAAATGTTGTTATATAAAAACATTAAAAACCACTTAATACTCTTAATTCTAACAGCTGACTACACAATGTGTCATGTAACAAGAAAACTATGGTCACACACTTAATCAGAGTTGGTCTGTGGCAAGAGAAAGCAAACTACTTCATACAGATTAGCTCTTGGTGTCAATGTGTTTCAAGAATACACCCACTTAATTCGGTGGTTACACATCCTGAACACGTTGGAATGTTAAGTATACTAACATCAGGTCATATCTGGTATATGACGCCCAGACCTGGCCGAACCTGGTGCTGAAAATTAAGTCCAGTCAGTTGAAAGTGTGCTATTCATGATAGCAGAGCAATGACTTCTAGCACTGTAGCTGATGTATTGTATTATAGTTGACTTATTATATATACTGTAGTTGGTTTACTGCATTTAAAAGTCCATCGATTGACTTTATTGCACCCGGTTTCCCCATATGGCTCCGTCCCTGTCGGCAGAGATGACATGCCATCTGCCGAGAGCATTGCGCAAAGCACGAACTCTGTAACTCCGGCAACATTTCTAGGGTCTCTGAAAAAATGCATTCGCAAACAGAACAACACGATTCGGATTCAAACCCAAGACCTTCGAAACGCAAGGCGAAGGGCTAACCACTTAGCTACAGAGACTCCCTGTGACGTATTTTGCAGTAGTTTACTGTTTGTCCTGTAGTTGCGATTTCAAGACAATAAAACATTTGTATCAGAAGTACAGACATAATGCATCATTTGTACGTTTGCTAGTTTCTCTATCCATGATAAACGAAGGACTCTTCTGTGACCCTTATATTCTTCTTCTTCTACTTCTTTGTGATCGGTTTCGTATCCTCGTCTAAACCATGAGATGTGTTGTCTCTATGAAGCTGCATGTCAGTTGGTGTTCCTCGAGAGTTCCCCATAGCTTGCTCTGTAAGCTTTGTTCACAAGACCATGTTTCATTTCGTTGGTGTATGTATATGACAAACTACTGAACGTATAAGTGGTGCTTGAACACCAGAAGGAAAGAGAAAGAAAGGCAGACCACGGACAACATGGAGGCGCATGATGGAAGAGGAACTGGACACCGCATCTCTGACGTGGAGCTCTGCGCTGAAGGTTGCACGGACAGGAGAGCATGGAAAGTCCTTTCTGAAGCCCATGTGTCACTAGGCATGACGGGATTAAGTAAGTAAGTAAGTATAAGTGGTGCCTAAAAATCAACGACTTGTTTACTGTGGTTGATGGCTATGTCCTGTAAAGGATATGCCACGATTTTAAAAAAAAAATGTATGATGGGCAGGACTGTAGGGTGTACTCTGGAGTCTGGACTGAAGGGTGTGCTCTGGAGTTCTTTGGGTGCTCTGAGTCTAGACTGTAGGGTGTGCTCTGGAGTCTAGACTGTAGGGTGTGCTCTGGAGTCTTGTGTTTCAGTCAGACATGCACACTGTGTAGTTTGAGCAGGCTTTATTCTGTGCATGTGATGGCTGAGCCTGCAGTGTCCTGTTCTGAGGTGAAAGATGGTTTTAAAAAAGGTGGCCAAGATTCTATTTCAACTCCAAGAGGTAACACTAGAAGCACACATCATTTCCACATATGTCTTATCGAGTATGGATTAACAAGAGAAGGAAAATGCGGTCCCAAAAATGTCGTGCTGAAAGCGCATGTGTCTGGTCGAAAGAAATGTAATGCAATTTCACTGTAGACTGTGACGTGAGGTGGCAAACTATGCTTTATGACAAACAAAGAAATGTTTGTTTTATCAGTTTGTTTTTGTTTCCCCATCAGTATCTAAATATTGTTTTTCGCTTTTCTTTTCTACTTTCATTAATGATTTATCAAGTTATTTTTGTGATGTTGATAGTAACGGAGTATCGTCAGCATATCTTCTTCTTCTTCTTCGAACTCTCCATATCGACCACTTGTTAACCACTCTTTGTGATTTGTATGTGATCCGAGTCTAAGAGCGACTGTACGCTGTGACAGTTATGCGATCAACAAGTAGGTCAGCTCATTCTATTTCTTGTGTCCTTTTTATTTACTATGGTAGCTTCTCTAGATCCAGTGGCGGCTCGTGGTCATTTTTCTTGGTGGGGCCAGACACACATTTTCGGAAAAATCATGGTTTTGGAGTATTTACTATTATTTTTCTATTCCGGGAACTTATTCTCCCTTTCGATTATTGGTGAGGCCGGGCCCCACTGGCCCTTGATGACGAGCCGCCACTGCCTAGGTCCCTATCTCAGTCGTCTCTTACGACATGCCTTGTAGGTCGCAGTGCTACTATTCATTGTTCCCCACGCGGGCCCTGGCAACACATGGTCTGTAAGAAATATCTTAGCTCAGGTATTTCTCTTCCTCCGATGACAAAAATTTCGTATTGTTCTTCTTCCCTGTCTTCCTTACCATTCCTAATGATGTTTTTCAACCGGTTTGTACTGTTAACAGTCTTGCACAATGTAACCTTTCTATTGCCTGTCTTGTCAGACCAATCTGATGTGTCATCTCACGCTTTCAGTTGCCAGCTGTTACTATACAGTTTTACATTTTGTGTGTATTAAATTGACATAGACTAGTGAAACAATATAAAAATATAACAAGATAAGCATTTCACTTGAACTCTTACAGGAAGAGAAATGGACATGTGGTTAATAATAGCAGTAGGTCACAGAGAGTCGAGGCCTTTTGTGTGTAAGAGTTATGACCCAGAATATGTAGAAATGAATTAGAATATGAATAAATGAATTAGAATATGAATAAATGAATTAGAATATGAATAAATGAATTAGAATATGAATAAATGAATTAGAATATGTATAAATGAATTATAATATGTATAAATGAATTAGAATATGATAATGAATTAGAATATGTGTAAGTGAACAACACAGATTCACACTGTGGTGTGCCATGTAATGAGAAGGCAGAAAACTTGCAAAAGGGAGCAGAATGTGAACAAGTAGAAAACGAAATCACATACTTTGAAAAAAGAGAGCAATTGTGGACTTCAGAAAAGAACCTAAACAATCCAACGATGACTACCACACACTCGACATACAAGGACAGACTATCATCTTCCGACTCAGGATAGGTCACAACAGACTGAACAAACACATACACATGCTACAATTGTCCCCTTCCACTCTGTGTCCCTGTGGCACCGCTGAGTAAACATGTCCTGCAAGACTGTCCCCTGTATGTCCTCCCTAGAGAGAAATGCTGGCCCTACAACCCAATACTACATTCAAAACTACATTGCACAAGAGATGAGCTCCAGATGGTTTGCTGGAGATTGTGAAGTTCGCTACGTCAAAATTGTTGCCGCCGCACAGTTGTAAATAGAAGTAAAATAAGGAATCATGTTTCATACCATGAGGTTTATTGGAGAATACAGTGTTAGGACAATATTTGTGGCACACGATGGGTAATATCGTCAACATTATGCCGGCCGCAGTGTTTTTCTGGTACCAAATTAAGGCCGAGTCGTCCTGAGAGCGTAACAGTATGAAAAAATCACTCCCACTGTGAAATTGAACACGGACCATGCGCATAAGAAGCTAGTGCACTAACCACTACGTAATCGCGACTCTCCACGAAGTTTTACAGACGATGATTTATTTTTGTACCTCCGACAGAACAAATGCCATGCCTGACATAGGATTTGAATCCATGTCCTCATAACTGAGAGATCAGTTTCCTAATGCACTCGGCGACACGTTCTCCACAAATGGGTCGTTAATCGATATCTCTAAAATGTAATCTAAACTAGAACTCTGCAGTGTGGTACTATATTTAGATTTCATTAAACTCATAAAGATATGATCCCATCCTGGCGATTCTGTTGTTGTTGTTGAAGTTGGAGAGAACTTTATTATAGATTAGATTAGAATTAATGTCACCTGCACATCAGTGATTGATTGAAATGCATCTTTAACATTTTTATGTGGGTTTTGTTAGCGATTGTGGTACAAAAGAAAACAAAAATTAGATGATGGAAATAGAAGAAAGAACACATAAAGCCTTATAAAAGCTACAAAATTAGATGATGGAAATAGAAGAAAGAACACATAAACCTTACAAAAGCTACAAAATTAGATGATGGAAATAGAAGAAAGAACACATAAAGCCTTATAAAAGCTACAAAATTAGATGATGGAAATAGAAGAAAGAACACATAAACCTTACAAAAGCTACAAAATTAGATGATGGAAATAGAAGAAAGAACACATAAACCTTACAAAAGCTACAAAATTAGATGATGGAAATAGAAGAAAGAACACATAAAGCCTTACAAAAGCTACAAAATTAGATGATGGAAATAGAAGAAAGAACACATAAACCTTACAAAAGCTACAAAATTAGATGATGGAAATAGAAGAAAGAACACATAAAGCCTTACAAAAGCTACAAAATTAGATGATGGAAATAGAAGAAAGAACACATAAAACCTTATAAAGCTACAAAATTAGATGATGGAAATAGAAGAAAGAACACATAAACCTTACAAAAGCTACAAAATTAGATGATGGAAATAGAAGAAAGAACACATAAAGCCTTATAAAAGCTACAAAATAGCATAGAATGGAACTGATACAACAACCAGGACCGTGCCGTGTTATGATACGGCCTCATCAAGCGGCGGCACCGTAAGGAAGGAAGGGGGGAGGGGAGGGGATAAGCAGCGAAATCAAAGTCACAATTGAAGGTTATTTTTAAGAAAAAACAATTAAGGGGTGGCGCTTGGAAGACTTGCATCATACTGAGAAAATATACCACTCGGCCCTGACAACAGCAAATATATGAATATTAAGAGCATGCATATTTCTAGTAGCAACAAATGTGTGTGAGAAACATGGACATTCAACAAGGTACAGAACGTGTTTTCCAAAGCATTTTTACAGAAGAGTTCTCAGTATACAATGGGCAGAGAAGAAAACAAACAGATATTTTCAGAGTTTAAAATGAAAAGAAAATGAGAGAGAGGAGAAGAGAGAGAGAGAGAGAGAAAGAAGAGAGAGGTAGATAGTAAGATAAAACAAAATATGCACGTTTTGTACATAACTAAACAAAATAGTTAAATATTAACACATGCAGACAGAACACAGATGCGTTTACATACATAGACACCCACACACACCCACACACATTGCATTGTTTTAATGCAAAACGTCAATAATAACTTTCAGATAATTGGGAAAATTCGCACGTGCATTGCCAGTGTAGTAGTGAGGTTATTTATACCAGGAGATAATGATAAGTAAAGATATATTTCTAGTAAAATACAAGCAAGGAAGGAATGACTAGGCTATATAATAAAATCTTAGCAAGTCTAGGAGAAAGAAAACAAAAAGTGTACCTAAGAAAATTGGACGCAATTTGGAAGTGTATTGTGTAATAAATATCACATGATATCTGGAGTATTATTCAACGATGTACTGCTTGAAGGGTTGGTAACAACACATTTTTGATAATGACGATGAATTTAAGAAAGATAGGAAAATTCCATGTTTACTATTTTATGGAACCATGTTCGAGAAGAGATGACCCGATTATACTGTGCAGCCTGGTAAACAACTGAAGCAAATTATTGGTAGGTTGAAATAAATAGACCAATGAAATTGTTAAAGTTTTAATGCGCGTAGTATTTAGAAATAAACAATTCTAACTAGATCTTTCGGGGATATGATTTCATAATACCAGCCTGGTATAAATACTCGGGGATGGAATTCGGATGGCAGAGAGAGACGAGGAGATTGAACAAACACTGCGGACACGTGTTGTTGTGGAGGAGGGGGCTCGAGCAGAGCTGACCCTATGATTTATAGAGAAATTATAGAGATCCAGTGGTCATGGAAGACTCGATGGACCAGTAGGGATCTTGGTTCTGGTAGGCCTACCTAGATATTTAAGACAGTGTACATTTTTCGGTGCGAGCCATGGGATCTCTAGAGAATTGTTGATTTGGTGGAAATGTTTTAATTTCATGTAAAAATAGAATGAGGAAGTTCTCAGCAAGGTTTGCAAGAGAGTAATTAAAATTTGATTAACTTTCATCTGAGATGTTGGCATTTGTGAATTGATTTCTGGTGAGAGTTATTTTCTAGATCTTACAGCAGCAGAAAGATAACTTTTCAAGAAAACTGCAATCATCTTTAGTCCGGTGTAATTACTGGTGGTGCCGTGGCCAATTAAATGGGAAGAAGAAGTATTCATCACCAGGACTCCCAAGGGACAATTAATAGTAACATTGCTACCTACAAGACTTGTCGTAAGAGGCGCTAAGGTAGGGGGCCTAGTGAAGCTAAATAGCGTCACAGAAATCGGAAGTGCTGGCCTACTTGTATGCGCATAACTGGCACAACGTACAATCGCTCTTAGGCTCAGACCACATACAAATCACAAAAAGTGGTTTAACAAGTGGTCGACATGGAGTGTTCGAAGAATGAGACTGGGAAAATTGATCCAATGGCTCATTTTGTTTTCTTCCATTTGCAGAGTATTGACATGTGTATATATATATCGGAGATGTGTGTGTGTGTGACATGTCTGGGTGGACGCTAGACGTCGGCTATGACGTTGCATATCAACGCCTGCTCTCCCAAGTCGTGATAAACGTTAATTAGAATGAACGTTCTGAAGAACGACGATCCTTCAAACTGCGAACGACCCTTTACAAATGTTTACCAGAAGTTGAATAATATTATCTTACTAATTAGTGAACTGGTGAGGGCCTGACATGCATGACCGATCACCATTGATGATGTGAAGATTGAATGAAACACGTATATGTGAGACATGGTCCATTAACTACTAGGAGTACAGAAGAAAATTGAATATTTTAACACAAGGTGAAAAATTTATTTACTAAATAAAATTTCCCGCAGCCTTTTCAGACCTTATGGTACGAAATGTCTGTCACTTCTCATTTCTAGTCACCAGTGTGCATGAGGTAGGTAGGCCAATTCCTTTTTTTCTCGTGTGAACAAAGAGTGTGGACTTTAACTCCAACTCTCTTTATTCAAGTCGATAGGTGAACGCGTATACATTACGCTAATTTGTAACACTAAAAAATTAATGAAAAATGAAAATCGCAGCATATCCTTTACAGGACGTAGCCATCAACCACAGTAAATGGGTCGTTGATTTTCTAGGCACCACGTTGACGTTCAGTAGTTTGCCATTGCTTTCTGAACGGTGAGGTATATTTTACTTTTGGTAAAAATCCCACGGAAACGAATTTGTTTCCCAAACTTGCCCGCCATGGGGTTTGAACCAGGTACGCTTGGGTTTGTGATCGAGCTCACTACCGCTTGAGCTACAGACGCTCACTAAAAAATTAATACAGGGTTAAATACAAGGAATAATTCTTCAAACGACCCAGACGATGATAAGGAGAAATATAAACAACCTACTAAAACTGAACATCGAGAAACATTGAATTATAAATAATATCTTTCAAAGATGGAAAACATTTGGGTCATATTCAGCGTCACGTGGTTTAGAGAGAACAATAATGGAGGGCATGACTCCCAAAAGAGGAGGCATGGAACGACCAAGACTGTGATGAAAATAAGACTTTAAAGAAATCATGAACATGACGATGGAGGAGACGGAAGTACTGGCTAGAGATTGAGAATTTTTTCATGCTGGGTGTGATGAATAACCAAATAGAAACTGACCTAAGGCAGACGACGTTTCCCGGTTTACACCAGCGGGGAGTGGGATTGGCTTGCTTGTTCTACTGGTCATCAGCAGGTTACTGATTTTCACTCTTCGCCTTTCTAGGAAAGACTAGCCGACCCTAACCAATTCTGCTGGATGCAAAACCAAGCGCAGAAAACATCTTACAGACCTATAACACGCTCATAATTTGCCAGAGATATACGATAACATTGGTATAGATAATAATTAGTCAGTCACTGATATATATGATTATTAGTCAGTGTTATGCGTTAATTAGGTATGTATGTGTAGTTAAAGAATAGGGGTCTTTGTGGCTCAGTGGTTACGCCCTCGCCTTTCATTCGGAGGATCATGAGTTTGAATCCGGACCGAGTCGTTCTGTTCACCAGTGCATTTTTTCCAGAGACTCATAGGATTGTTCTCGGAGCTACGGAGTTCGTGCTTTGTGCAATACTCTCAGTAGGTGGCGTGCCATTACTGTGGAGAGGGACTGATCCATATGGGGTGCAGTGAAGTGCAGTGAAGTAAACCCGATGCAGTGAAGTCAATCCTTCGGCTTAAAACCCTTCGCTAACGAATATATGAGCAGTATTGTATGGCATTGTGATTCATTCATCAAATAGTTTGTCCTGAGCAGAACTTTGCCACCACAACAGTCCTTCGGAAGTTCTCTCTCTCTCATGGACCAGATGTTCCACCTCTGCAGCCGTGATGCTTAAATAAATCACCAGTTACACCCTGAATCCATCTTCTGCGTTGTCTTCCTCTTCTCGTCTGTTCCGTGATGTCTCCTTCCATAATGCTTTACTCCCACCCATCTTTCTTTGTGATACAGTTTAGTAAACGTTCCAATAATATTGAGTTTACGATAACACCATTGGTTATACTAAAGCGAACACAGAAGAAGAAGAAGTAGAAGACCCTTGCATCTGGAAGCTATGTGCTTATATATAATATCGTGTTGTACGGATTAGTGTAGTGCATCAGCATTCGCCTATCGACTCGGACACAGGAAGGATGGGGGTTCAATCCTACATTCGACGTTCCACATACGAGGAAAGGAATTTGCCCTCCTACCTCCTGCACAATAGGGTCTAGAAATGAGATGTGAAGTGACTCTGACCCTACGGTCTAAAACTACTACGAGCCTAAAAATAGATATATATACATAATATCGTAGACGTGTGAAGGATTGTAACATCGCAGTACTAGACTCGCACATTTGGAGGAGGGGTGTTAACGTTTTCTTCCTCTTAAATTTTCCGTTCCATTACTGTGTGACCCAATTGTCTAATTATAACTGGAACAGTTGGAGAGTGTCTAGCCAGGGAACGACTCCGACATTTATTCGTCTGCTAATTCTCAAACCAGTTACAACGACAATGGCTAATTCACAAAGAAGCTGAAAAGTTTCACAATCCTTGTATTTTGTGTGTTACATATATATGTGTTTCTGTTTCTGACAATGTATTTTGATTTACTCTGATACAAACATTAACATACTATCAACTTATCAAGGCTCGTCGTCTTGTTTTATTCTTTTCTTTAATCCTGTTTTGTCTCACAGCGTCAGGATAAGAAGAGACTCGTAGAACGGGTTTTTGTGTGCGCTTCATAAATAGTATTTTTCATTATAAGCACTTTACCTGTGTGAGCACTTTACCTATGTGAGCACTTTACCTGTGTGAGCACTTTACCTGTGTGAGCACTTTACCTGTGTGAACACTTTATCTGTGTGAGCACTTTATCTGTGTGATCATTTTACCTTTGTGAGCACTTTACTTGACATTTACCATGTGAGCACTTTACTTCATGTAGAGCATTTACTTCATGTGAGCACTTACTTCATGTAAGCATTCTACATTCACTTCATGTGAGCACTTTACTTCATATCAGCACTTTACTTCATGTGAGCACTTTACCTGTGTACAAAAGCAACAACTATAATCTTCTTCTTCTTGCGATCGCACGTTATGAATTCAGGAATAGTCAGGGTCCCTGGTATTCCGCTTCTGAATGATTTTTGCGTGAAGGCACTCTTTCCTTTTACAGTACCCTCGCCATACAGGCATGCCTTCTCCGACCTCAGATATGACCAACAGTAATAAAAACAAGAGTAAAAAAAATAAAGTTGTGAAAAGGTATAATCGCCTGTACGTCAGATACCCTAAAGCTAAGACTTGCTAAATCTAATATGTGTATATATACTTTATATCAGGAATGTCGGTATAGTCTATCTCCCAGTAGTCTATAAATAGACTAGAATTAACATACTTACTGTGACCTGAAAATGTCGAGTGGAGAAGCCCCGTGCCCGCTAAAAGACTTTGAAGTACCTTCGTTATATCCTGAAGAGTTCAAAGCACTCTGAACTCAAGTGGTGGTATTTTCTAGAGGTCATCGAGTCTAGGGAGAATGACACCACCTAATTATGTATAATCTTCATGCGCTAATAAAGTAGCTCACTAACACAACACTACTCTGTGTTATTGATAGTTGCGTCAGTAGTTTAATCACCACTACTCAGTTATTGCTAGTTGCGTCAGTAGATTAATCACCACTACTCAGTTATTGCTAGTTGCGTCGGTAGCTTAATCACCACTACTCAGTTATTGCTAGTTGCGTCAGTAGATTAATCACCACTACTCAGATATTGCTAGTTGCGTCACTAGCTTAATCACCACTACCCAGTTATTGCATAAGTATCTTAATCACCACTACCCAGTTATTGCATAAGTATCTTAATCACCACTACTCAGTTATTTCTAGTTGCGTCAGTAGTTTAATCACCACTACTCAGTTACTGATAGTGGCGTCAGTAGATTACTATTAATCCCCTCTACTCAGTACAAAATATATTTCATTTAAAAAATTTACTTAGAAACGTCCAACTCAGAAATGGAAGTAGCCCGAGTCTCTCGTGGCATTAGTGAAGGCCTGGACATTGGTTACTTCAACTTGCAAAGTTAACGAGCACATTTTGGTTACCCCAAGATCAGAGAGGTCGACTATGAGCAGTCTTTACCACATCAGACACATTCACACACCCACACACATCACACCCACACATATCAAATCCACACATGATAAATATAGTAAGATATCTTGACATTGATTAAGCCATATCACTCGCATGTCATGTTTAATATGTATATCGTCTAATTGACAATATCATGTAACACAAATGATGAAATCTGATGAAATAGACCATGTTACGATGATGTTTTAAATTGTGCTTCTGTCAATATTTGCTTGCAGATTTTCAAGCATGTGATTTAGAACAATTTATAGAACGAGAGGTCACGAATCATAACTGCGTATCATTTTTTTAGCCGTCATTTCATCATCATTAAGTAGGTGTCCATTCCGGAACCTGTCTCTATGACATCAGTCCTGAAAAACTCTCAGTTCTGTGCAGGTTGACCAGCAGTCATTCTCAGATCGCCAATGACATCTTACACCCATCGTCTTCTAGGTCTTCCTCTCATTCTTTTTCTAGACACCATTCCCTCCAAAATTATCTTCTCTATGCACTCATGTCGTTTGATGTGTCCGAAATATTTTCTTTTCCTTGATGTTATGCTCTTTAATAGCCAACTCTCTTTAATATCAAACTGTTGCAGAACAGAAGCATTTGTTCTTTTCTCTGTCCATGATATTCTAAGTACTCTTCTGTAATATTTGCATTCAAATGCACTAATGATCTTCTCCGCCGCTTTGTCAATGTTCCATGTCTCCTAACCATGAAAAAACGCAGACTCTTAAACACTTGATTTGTGTTCTTATGCCAGTTCTTATGCCAGTTCTTATGTCAGTTCTTATGTCAGTTAGTTCTTTTAGTTTTTGCAAAGCAATGCGCAGCCTTCTTTAAATTTTTGTTATAGCATTCCCGTCATTTGTCAACAATGCCACAAGGTATTCAAAGATTTGTTTTAGACATATTACCCCCTTATTGTCATTACATTTAATCTTTGATCAAATATCTTACACAGTAGTTGAAAAATCGTGGCATATCCTAAAGGACGTAGCCATCAACCACAGTAAACGAGTCGTTGATCTTCTAGGCACCACTTATACGTTCAGTAGTTTGCCATTGCTTTCTGAACGGTGAGGTCTATTTTTACCTTGTGTAAAAATCCCACGTAAACGAATTTGCTTTCAAACTTGCCCACCGTGGGGTTTGAACCAGGTACGCTTGGGTTCGTGATCGAGTTCACTACCGCTTGAGCTAGAGACGCTCAGTAGTTAGCTTAATTAAATGATATATTGACTGGTGTAGTCGCTAATGTATGTCGTACGATGTGCTAACAGCCAGTCACAGGCTCAGTTGGTTTGAAGCAGTAACAGTATCAGTTGTTGTAGCAGTAGTAGTAGTAGTAGTAGTAATAGTAGTAGTAGCAGTAGTAGTAGCAGTAGTAGTAGTTGTAGTAGTAATAGTAGTAGTAGTAGTTATAGTAGTTGTAGCAGCAGCAAGTATGCAGCAGTCAGTAGTTAATAGAGACAGTAGGTGTAGTTAGACGAGTAGTAGTATAGCAGTAGTAGAAGAGTAGTGGTAGAGTTGTAGTAATGAAATAGCAGCAGGACAGTAGTAGTAGTAAGAGTAGCAGTAGTAGTAGCAGTAGTATGTAGCATAGATAGTAGCAGTAGTAGTAGAGTATAGAATGCAGAGAAGTAGTAGCAGTAGACAGTAGAGTAGTAGTTGTATAATGTAGTGAGAAAATAGCAGTAGAGCAGTAGTAGTAGTAAGCAGTATGTAGTAGCGTAGAATAGCAGAGACAGTAGCAGTAGTATAGTGGTAGCAGAATAGAAAGTGCAGTGTAGCAGTAGTAGTAGCGTAGTAGTAGCTAGTAGCTGTAGTAGTAGCAATAACAGTAGCTGTAGTAGTAGCGGTAACAGTAACTGTAGTAGTAGCAGTAGTATCATCAGTATCAGTGGCAGTAATAGTAGTAGTAGTAGTAGTAGTAGTATTAGTAACCATCATCACTATTCATTTACTATTGTATAATGCGCCAATGAAATAATGACCTCTATGCATTCCACAGCTGTGTTGGTAAACATCTGAAGTAGAAAACATGGATGGCAAATTAATACTTAAAAACAACAATTGGTCTAAATTTATAGTTACTTCTTCTTCTTTGCGTTCGTTCTTTACGACCAATTTTAATCACTCTTTGTGATATGTTTGATCTTTGTCAAGAACTTGTATACGTTGAACATTGGTTTGGTAGGCCCCTAAACGCATAGGCTTCTACACGTTTGTGACAGACACATGCATCGATTTCAGCCAAAATTCCTTAGTCGCCTCTTACGACATGCGTGGCAGGTAATAGTGGTTCTATTCTTTACAATCCAAATTTGGGCCCCGGTAATCAATCGGACGATTTATAGTTACAAAAATACAAAGAACAAGTGAAAGACCATAATTAAGCACACATACATTGAGAAAAACTGAAACGAGTACAAAGTTGACTATATCTTTGGTTGGTCATATAATAAACATAGATGGTTTGATTTGATTGATTGATTAAGATCATCATTGCACTTCGGTAAATAACCATGTGTGCTTTTAAAAGTCTCCCTCTTTGTTTATCTATCATCTCTCTCTCTATATATATATAAATATACAAGTAAACCATTTGCCAATTGACCGTCTGTAAAGAGGACAAAGACCATACACACACACACAAATATACATGCGGGTGTTAGTGCCCACTTGTTTACCTAGTTGTTTTTCTCTTTCGTTATTTATCCGTGTTTGTCTGTCTACCTTTATAATTTATGACCTGTCAATCTGACTACCTGTCCTTGTCTATATACGCAATAACCAAACGTTCCCACGTTAGCTGTTGTTCTCACTCGTCCAGTCTGTAGAGGCCATCTAAAAGTAACACACCCTAACTTGTCTTATTTTCCCACGCCTATGCCGACCAACACTCTGGCCATGCATTCTCATACACATCAGTGCTTTGAGGAGACCCATTACTATATGACATTTATTGGAGACAATACAATATTCAGTCACATAGTATCATGGTCGTATATTGTTTGCTAAACAAAGGTTTGATGATGTTATTGTTATTATACAACATATCAATTTAGACAATTAAAAAAAAAGTAAAGGAACCCTTTCATACCTCGTGGTATATATGTGTTAGGTCTGTATTTTTCATTGACCGTCAGCACACGATGGGTGATGTGGTCAGCATCACACCGGCCGCCTTTACTTTCCCGGAGCATGTCTGGTACCCAGTTGAGGCTGGGTCGACCAGAGAGCTGTCGCGGTCGGGAAAAATTCCACTCGCATTGCGGAAGCTGAGCCCAGACCACCAGCCTTGCGAAGCGAGGTCACTAACAACTACGCTACAGCGGCTCTCAATTTAGACAATGTTCAACACATTCTATTTCATAGTAACCATTTGGGTGTTTCGTGGAGACTTTTGCACACTGATTTCTAAGATGTTTTTTTAACGTGTTTCTGCTGCGTATCGTTCACAAGAAAATTCGTGTGCAACAGATGGCATGTTATAACACTGCAACTGAATTGAGAACAGATCCTCCCTAGATCTAACAATATCCCTATTTGACACATACTGCTTCCACAAACGATTTCCATTGTTGCCGTTCTGCTACTTTCTACCAAATGTTTCCCATGTCAGGTTTCAATCGTTCAACTCTCTTTACACGTTTCTTCTCCATATTTCTCTTGGATCCCCATGCCTTTTCCCATTCACTGTCCATCGGTGAGCTGACGTAGCCAATGCTCATACTCAGTGGCGGCTCGTCATTAAGTGCCAGTGGGGCTGGACCAACCAAAAGAAATGTATAACGTGTATTGATTATTTTATAAATTAAAATATAGCAACCAAAAACCATGATTTATCCGGAAAAATGTCTGGCCCCACTAACAAAAATGATCACGAGCCACCACTGCTCATACTGGCATACGACATACCGACATATATCTTGATCCTTTAATGGTGGTCTCCAATGATACATAGTTCGTTGTAAAAGCTCGAAGAGAATAAGGAGTTTTAAGAAACCCAGGGAAAGCACCGAAGCCAATGAATATGAGAACCCACAGAGAAAGCACAGAAGTCAATGAATATGAGAACCCACAGAGAAAGCACCGGAGCCAATGAATATGATCAATAAATAGATAGTGAACATGTATTAGGGGCATCCAGACAAAACAATTTACCAAACACAGGATTCGAACAAGAACCTTACTTCTTACGGAACCCATTGCATAGCCCTAGAGATGAGCGGTTTTCAAAGCACAGATAACTAACTCTCAAAAATAAAAGAACACTTAGTCATGTCTATTTCAAACAGCGTCGACTGGAGAACACAGAAAGAACAGGTCAGATTCGATCGAAGAGTGCTAGCGCAAACACATGCGATCAACTTTTTGTGTTTGTTTATATGAGACGAAACAACAGCATACATACATACAAGTATGCACATATAACATACATGTACATTCATAGCAGCTTCAAGTATATTTTTAACAAATGAATAAATGAGTATTAAGAGCCCCAGATGAAGCACCAGAGAAAATGCATATGTTAAACCTGTCTCTCGACGTTATCATGAAACTATAGCACGCCACCTGCCGAAAGTATTTCACATAGCACGAACTCCGTAGCTCTAGCACCAATCCTATTGGTCTCTTTTAAAAAATGCACTCGAGAGAAGAACCGGCACCTTCCGTATTCGAACCCTAACGACCTGTGTCCCTGTGGCTTAGCAAGTATGACAACAGAACATATCCTACAGAACTGCCCCCAGTATGCAGACCTGAGAAGAAAGAGGTGGCCCAGAAAGAGGTTACACCAGCATCCAAGACAAACTGTATGGTGTGGCTGATGATCTGAGGCAGACGGCTGCCTTTATTAGAGAATCCGAAATCCCAATCTAGTGAGAACGCAGAAGAAGAAGAAGTATTCGAACCCACGATCTTCGAAACTTAAAGCAAGAAAGAAATCACTCAGTCAAAGAAACCCATCGTCGTATTGGATCGTCTTTTATTCAAGTATCTCACCCTGGCTGTTAATGTGACTTGTAAAATTGACAGTTTTTATGTTGCGTTTCATCTTTCGATATCAGCAATTAATTTTTATGTAAGCTGCCTTATACATAGCTTCCCGTTAGAAACATTTTCTTCTGCCATTAGTTCACATGTTTCATAATCTATACAAGAACATGAGCGTCTACACCAGCGTTTCCAAAAGTAGGCGGTACCGGTTCCCAGTGGGCGCTGAAGCATTCTGGGGGATGGAGGCGATAGTGGGTTCAGAAGAATTTGGGGGTGTTCAGGCGATTAGAGGTTGGTGACTCCTTAAAGAAGAAACTAATAATAAATATTTTAAAATAAACTATTTTCGTGATTTTGCGATTGAATAATCTTTTAAAATTTGAATTCTGCATTTTAATTCACCTTATGCCCGTCTTGCACGATCCATTTTTTCATCAATTTTCTATTTCATGCATATAATCATTTGAAAATTGACCATGTATGACAGAAATATATATCAATTTTCTATGTCAAAGAGAAATAGAGCATGTGTATATGTGATAGGGCGTCGTTGGCAAACTGTTATAATGGGGAGGGTTACAAAGTTTGTGTTGTGCAAAGTGGGCGGTGGGCCGAAAAAGTTTGGGAATCTTTAGTCTACACAATCAGTAGGTAGTTCTCACGGGTGTAAGTTTCCTTTCAAACGTCTCTCAGTGACACCTTCTGAATGTCTAACATGTTGTTGATGACATGAAGTACACGATCAGACAACTTTATAACCAATCTTTCCACTGTCTAAGCTGATGATGGTAATAAGGTAAAATAGAAATATAGATGATTAAGCATCGTTATTCCCAAACTTTTGGCAGCTTTCTTTTGTCTTCACATTGTTACCGGTTGTTGCCAAGTGTCGTGGTTTTCTGGGTTTTTTTTTTGTCTTGCACTGCTCTAGTGGTGAGGGTGATAGTTAGTTTTGTTTTTTTGACAGGATTTTGCAATGCTATCTAACCATTTTTTTCGTGGTCTTCCTCTTACCTTCTTTCCTGGTGTTCTGCTGTAGAAGACTATTTTCAGTGACGTTTGGTTGCATTCTTATTAAATGGCCGAAGCACTTCATTCGTTGTTTCTCAATATAATTCAAGCAAGATTCTGTGCCAACTTTATGTCTTATGCTGATGTTGGTGTCAGTCTTATCTTGTGTTATTGGTAACATTTTGTAAGCAATGCATTTCATATGTAGTTAGTTTTTGCAACTATGCTTTGCTCTTTATCCATGTTTGGCTCTGGTGAGACAGAGTAGACATGAAAATATTGTTAATAATATGTTGTTTAGCTGTCATTGAGATGTTTGGGTGCCTCAACAATGGGGCTAACTGGTAGGTTACAGCATTTGATATTTTGTACGTCTGCCATCTTCTGTTAATATGTTCTCTAAGTATTTGAATTCTTACACTTGGTTTATTGTAGAGCCATTGACATAGATGTTTAGTTGATTATATTTTCTTCCTTTATTCATTATTTCGGTTTTTGGAGTAATTGATTTTCATGTCATGATTTATACAATTTTGTTTCAGGGTGTCAATATGTTGTTATAGGTCTTGTTCTTTTTGGTATATCAGGCACTGATCATCTGTAACGCAGTTTATTTATTTCATCATTATCTGAAGTTGACTCTTGAAGTTATTTTATTCATATATGTGATAAAGAGTAGTAGTGAAATGACACGTCTGACATCTGAAGTAATGGAGAACCAGTCGGTCATTTCTTCAGTTGTTGTTAATTCGCTTTGGCTATTTTGATATAATGTCATGATGTTACATAATAATTGTCACTGGACCCATGTTCTTCCAGGATCTTCCATAATATGCACATGTGTACTTTATTAAAAGACTTCTCTTGATTTATAAATATTTCGTTTTTTTAACTTTGATTGTATACGATTGTTTGTTTGCAGATCTGTCTTAGTGTGAATATTCTGATACAATAGAATCTCAGTGAAAGTTGACAAATAATAGTTAGCAAATTACATTTATTCAGATTATAAACTTATCGACAGAAAACTACACGGACCTCTGTGTGAGCTACAAAAGACAGTGAAGTTCATACAAGAGACAACATTGAATTTATAGACAATATTTCAAGCGAGGAAAGGAAGGAAGGATCGAATAGTGAGCAGGTGTGTTTAAAAAAACAATTCTTGGTCTTTCCATGAACTGAACATTTCTCCCGCATTGAAATCGAGGACTAATCAATTAGACCATACGATCCTATAAGCACTACAGGATTTTATAATAAATATACTACTCGATGAATTTTGAATTTAAATGTCACCGCCCATAAACTCACAGCTACCATCAGCTTCTATCTGTTTCTGTTTATCTCTGTTTCTATCTCTGTTTATGTCTCTGTTTATATTTCTATCTATTTCTGTCTCTGTTTATATTTCTATCTTTGTTTCTGTCTATCTCTGTTTCTATCTCTGTTTCTTTCTCTGTTTCTATCTCTATTTCTATCTCTGTTTCTATCTCTGTTTCTGTCTCTCTTTCTGTCTCTGTAACTGTTTACAGTGTGATGTCACAGACCCCAATCTCCGACCCCTCTTGGAAGTTTTTTTTACCACATGCAATATGAGACACTGGGTCTATTCTTCGCAACATCGAGAACCACAATGTGAAATGTTGAAATAATGAACAATATAAAACTAATAATTTTGGAATAATTATAATGAAGAAAACAAAACGTATGTAATGATGGAATAATTGACAATACATGAAAAACAATGACGTAATGTTGGAATAATTAATAATGAAGAAAGCAAAACGTATGTAATGATGGAATAATTGACAATACATGAAAAAAACAACTGACGTAATGTTGTAATAACCTACAATTCCAAAAACTCACGTAGTGGATTGACAGAGTGGATATAGAAGTTTC
This sequence comes from Arion vulgaris, assembly GCA_020796225.1. Lineage (NCBI taxonomy): Eukaryota > Metazoa > Mollusca > Gastropoda > Stylommatophora > Arionidae > Arion > Arion vulgaris. The sequence continues at coordinate 43,307,827 of CM036765.1, read as the reverse complement.
CGTAGATTTATGTTAAAAGTCATTTCTTTAGCTGCTAAGGACGTATATATACGTTTTCCCCATTTACTGGTAAAGACGCATTAACACGTCTGTTATTATCTCTCCTCTGTGGGCTAAAGACGTGTTAACACGTTATACATGGCTACTGTCGCTGCTATAGGCGTACATTCGCGTTTGTGACCTAGAAACAAAGAGTAGCTATTTTTAGCTCAGCCTTCAGAAAGTATGTAGCAGCGAAAGGGTTAAAAATAATCATTGACCAAGCATCTCAGTCAATCCCCGCAACTCTTTCCTTCCTCTCTTGATTATCTTGTCCTGATTACTGGTAATAGATTAAACATAGTTCCAATAGGGAAGATTCAACTGACCTCAATTTGGTTTCGGAGTCTGGAAACGTCTCAGGAGCTTTCACGAGTAGACTTGAAAGTTTCATTCTCCCCAACACCCTTCTCCAATTACATCTCTTTTAAAGGGATTCCCAAAATGTGAGACGTTAGAGAACCCAGAACCCGAACGTAAAGTATATCGAAACATACAAGAAAATTAGTTATACAAAACTGAAAGTTATTTCGAATAACCACAGACTCAATAACATGTCCCCGTTGAAAATACACTGAGAACCGCTGATCCAATCAACACTTGAAGCATACAAGATTTTAGGTCTTACTGTAAAAATGAAATAGGTCAACGGTTAGTTGGTATTAGGAGAGAACTAATGATCAGTAAACGTCATTACGTGCAACACCCGGGGAATACAGTATACTCTTAGTTAACCAACACCCATGGGAATTGGTAGATACCAGATAAATATCGTTTCTGATTACTGGGGAGAGAGCTATGAAAGGAGACATTACTTACTTACTTAATCCCGTCATGCCTAGTGACACATGGGGCTTCAGAAAGGACTTTCCATGCTCTCCTGTCCCGTGCAACCTTCAGCGCAGAGCCCCACGTCAGAGATGCGGTGTCCAGTTCCTCTTCCATCATGCGCCTCCATGTTGTCCGTGGTCTGCCTTTCTTTCTCTTTCCCTCTGGTGTCCAAGTGAGGGCTATCCTTGCAGGCATTTCTTGTCTCATTCTCATAACATGCCCGAGCCATTTCCATCTTCTCTTTTGAGTATGTCATTCATTGCCTCTTGTCTTGTGTCTTGGAGTAGTTGGTTATTGGATATTTTTACTGGCCAAAAGATTCCCAAGATTCTGCGAAGACAAGAGTGGTGGAAAACTGACAGCCTGCTAGTATCTCCTTTGGTCATCCTCCAACACTCCGATCCGTAGATCCGCACATCTTTATTTCCCACTTGGTAGTCTCTGTGGCGTAGATAAACGTCTCTCGCGCCAAAGGTACCAGGTTCGCTCCCTGGTGGAGTCATCTGGATATTTTTCCAGAGATCCCTGATTTCAGTGTAGATGAGATCGAGTTCCTAGTCCTATCTGAGACGGACGATAAAATGTAGGTCCCGTGTTCAATTTGAGCCCGTAAAAGAACCCTTGGCAGTTCAACAATCGAGAAGAGCAAGCTGGAAAGCCACTGCCAGTTCAACAATCGAGAAGAGCAAGCTGGAAAGCCACTGCCAGGGCAAAATTCACTGAAAATCGTGGCATATCCCAAAGGACGTAGCCATCAACCACAGTAAAGAAGTCGTTGATTTTCTAGGCACCACTTATACGTTCAGTAGTTTGCCATTGCTTTCTGAACGGGTGGCGCCATCGTCCTTTGTTAAAATCAACGGAAACAATTTGCAAGCAAACTGTCCGCAGCGTGATTCGAACTCAGAACGTCGGGGTTAATAGACAAAGTCACTAACCCCTAGGCCACAGACGCCACAGACGCCAAAATTCACTAGAAAAGCTTAAAATAAAATTCATACAAAACTATCTTCATCATCTTCAAATATTACATCGGAGCACTCGCCGGTGCTACAAAATTCGTGCACTGCAGGTGAAATCTTTCTGTGTAAGAAGATATCGGAGCACACATGGTTACTCACCGCGAAGTGCAATGATGATGGTCCAATCAATCAATAAATCAATCAATCAATCAATCAGTCTTTCTTACTTTTCTCTAATGATGTTCTGCTTCACGGCGTCATGATAAGATGAGATTTCTCGATCTGGCGTATGTGTGCGCTTCATAAATAGTGTTTTTAATTGCTTCTGTTATTTCTGAGGTCCACTGTTATTTATAATAATAATAATAATAATAACTCCTCCTGTACCGTTATACGTTACATTTTTTAAAAAATATTCCGATCCAGAAGTACTTGAGCTTTCAGCTCTTCGGCTCTGTGCCATGGACATCGTAACCCTTCGGTTCAGTGCCACGAACACCGTGAATCTGGGAAACCTGGGGCTTTTCTGCCAGCCCGCGGAATTGAACCCGCACACACAGAGGGCTAGTAACCCGCAGTCCAACGCGCTACGAACACGCTGGGCAGGCGGGCTTATACGTTACACTCACTCAATCTCTTTCATGGAATTGAGACCGATATTTCTTGCATCTCACAGCAAAGTTCGTTTCAGTCTCCTTAGGTCGTCCTCTCTTTCTTGAACCTTCTGCATCCCACTTCAGTGCCTGCTTTGATATTCTTTGATCATTTCTTCTCAAGGTGTATCCAACATATCTCTATCTTCTCCCTCTAATAACAGTTGTCACTAGTGGTTGACCACACATTTCTCTGATTTCATCACTTCTACTTAATTCTTTCCATTTAATTAATGTTCATTATTTTTCGCAGACATCTATTTCCCCAAATTTGGGGTGTAAAGAATAGAACCACTGTTACCGCCACGCATGTCGTAAGAGGCGTCTAAGGAGGTTTGGCTGAAATCGGATGCATGTGTCCTAAATGTGTAGAAGTCTATGCGTTTAGGGGCCTACCAAACCAATGTGCAACGTATACACGTTCTTGGCAAAGATCAAACATATCACAAAGAGTGATTAAAATTGGTCGTAAAGAACGAACGCAAAGAAGAAGAAGAAGAAGAAATCATTTAACTTGCTTTCTATATCTTTAGTAATGTTCCAGCTCTCGCTGGCATATGTTAGGATTGATACAATCGAACTTTTATTTATGTAACACTTATATTCAAAAGCACATATATATTTTCCTACTGCCGTGTTAAATGTCCACGTTTCACACCCATACGTTGCCACTGAAAATATGCACGCTCTTAATATTTTGATCTTTCTTTTTCTGTTTCATTACACCTTGTTTTAGTCACTTATTTTTTTTTCTAAGCCCACGCGTGTTCTATTTTTCTTCATCAAAATTCCACATCTCGCTAGCAGTGAAAACGAAATATTCAAAACTGTTCACATTTTCTATTTTCTCTCCGTTGATAAAAATATCTTTTACCTGCTTCTTCTTCGAATGCTCCATATCGACCACTTGTTAACCACTCTTTGTGATTTGTATGTGATCTGAACCTAAGAGTGATTGTACGTTGTGAAAGTTATGGCCTGCCAAGATAAGGGGGATCCATCACATCCGCCTTTCTAGGATGCTTTTTATTTACCTGAGGAGTAAGATTCCTAGGTCCTACATCAGTAGCCTCTTAGGTCAAAAAGTGCATTGTGAGGTCGCTTTAGCATAGCCTATAGCAAACTACCTGTCTCAAAAAATTGGCGATCAAGAAGTATGTGCGTCGTTATGTAAGAAAGAAGAAGGAGAGACAAGGGATGCCAGGAAGACAAGAATATGTGCAAGATGTTATAGACGAGCTGGGTATGACTGCAGCAGACCACTGCCAGCTCTAAACTCATACGGACAGCGGACTTAGGTAAACATTTCTAGGAAATAAGGCCCCAAACCGTCGCGTGATCTCGCAGTATTGTTGTATATCGACGAATTCTTTTTTAAAACAACACATCATGCTAAATCAAGGTTATATTATGTAACAAGTTAAATTTAACAATAAGTGATATCAGTATGATTAATATTTTTCATCAATAAATAACTATAGACTCATAGAATTGAATAAAATTGCAAAAAAAGCTAGCAGCTTTCTATCAAACATATATAATATCCATCCCCCAACTCAAACTAGGTCAGTGTTTCCCAGCTCAGTTAGGCGGCCCAATATTAGAATTGGCTGTGGGCAGACGTCGGTCACTCACGAAAAGCATTTATAACTGCCGTCATTGAAGACAAGCTCAGACAGCTGCAAGCTACATGATGATGGTGATCATTTTGACAACGCGTGCAGTGGATAGAAGAAGAAAAGAAAACTAACAAAACAAAAATTGTTATAAACACGCACAAAACAAAATTGTTATAAACACGCACAAAACAAAATTGTTATAAACACGCACAAAACAAAATTGTTATAAACACGCACAAAACAAAATTGTTATAAACACGCACAAAACAAAATTGTTATAAACACGCACAAAACAAAATTGTTATAAACACGCACAAAACAAAATTATAACACGCACAAACAAATTGTTATAAACACGCACAAAACAAAATTGTTATAAACACGCACAAAACAAAATTGTTATAAACACGCACAAAACAAAAGGAAAGAGCAATATACATCGTTCTTTATAATTTCACACTTAACAAAAATACAATTTCCCGTCGCCTTTTCAGACATTGTGATATGAAGTCACTACACATTGCTATGCCCTTATGTGCAGGAGGTACTGGGAGTGCTATTATACAGTTGTGAATGCTGGAAAATGACCCAACACATAATATACAAGTTGGAGACATTTCAGAATAAATGTTTAAGAAATTAATATTTTCTGGCCAAATACCATAACAAATGAGAAGCTTTTGAAACGAACAGACTATGCATCCTTGGAGACCATCATTAGGAGATGAAGATGGAGGTGGTTTAGACATGTATGTCGTATGTCAGTGGGGGCATTGGCTAGGACAGCTCTCAGATGGACAGCGGATGGGAAGAGAAGGTCTGGACGTCTAAAGGAAACATGGAGAAGAACGGTGGAGTTGAAGAAGTGTGGCTTGACGTCGGAGACGGTTGGTAGAAAAAAGGCAGCAGAACGGCAACAGTCGAAGTCTCTTGTGGAAGTCGTATGTGTCAATCGGGATACGAAGAGGATATAGAGATAATAGATGTGCAGGAGGTAGGAGGGTCAATTACTTTATTCACTTGTTGAGCTTCGAGTGTGGGATTGAACCCACATCCCTCATGTGTCCAAGTCGATATGCTAACGCATATGCATTACGCTAAACTGTCCCACATTGTAATTTCACTACATCGTTCTTCTTCTTCTTCTGCTTTCAGCTTCTGCTATCTGGATGAAATAGGATGCACGTGTCCTAAGCGTGTAGAAGTCTATACGTTTAGGGGCCTACCAAACCAATGTGCAACGTATACACGTTCTTGGCAAAGATAAAAATATCACAAAGAGTGATTAAAATTGGTCGTAAAGAACGAACGCAAAGAAGAAGAAGAAGAACTTCTGCTATTCAGCTAATCCGGTACGTGTCCTAAACAGGACGGCATGCTTGAGGTATTCACCAGTTCCCCATAGTTTGTTCTGAAGGATTGTTCCCGTTGGCCAGATTTCCATTCTCAGGCTGGTTCAGTCTTGCAAAATGTGATTTGGGGACTGCTTTGATGCTCCACAGGTGCAGACAGCCGAGTCCACGAGACCCATTCTATGGAGGACTACATCAATTAAATGTTCTGACCTTGTCAAGTAGTTGGAACACACTTTCCAAGAGAGGATATGATCGATTCTTACTTCCCGTGAGATCATCATCATCATTATCAGGTACCGTGCCGGCTGGCGTAGGCGATCATGGATCTCCACAAATCTTCGTCTCTGGTGTTTGCTATCATCTCAGATGTTGACGCTCTTCCGTGCCATGACGAAAGACTATCCACAATTTTCTCTCTCTGTCTTCCTCTGTCTCGTCTCCCTCGATTTTACCAATTGTTGCAATGTGCTCTTAACCTTCTTTTTTCATCCCATACCGGAAAAATGATGACTGCTTCTTTCTTATAATGATGATAAGCTTTCTGTATCTTGACCTCATTCAGCACCTCCAGTTTAGTCATGTTAGCAGTCCATGGGATTCTCATCATTCTTCTGTAAATATACAACTGGAACAAATTATGCGTTTGTTACTCGATTAGTTATCAAGTCAAGTATTGTCATGTCCCTTGCGAAACGTCGCATTCATCACAGCCCTCCTGAAAAACTCTCTGTCTCTTGCAAGGTCTCCTGCCTCTTCCAGCGTCATGTTCAAGGTATCTTTGATGTCCTGCTGCCATCTTCCGAATAGTTACGGAATACAAATTTGGCGAGCCCGTCAACTGGTTACATCATATAAAAATGTGAATTTATACACTGTGAAGTTTGTTTAGCTTCACGTTGCTACGACATTATATGACCTAGGATTACCTATATTAACCACAGGAGAGTAATTGTTAACTTCAAACAAGAGATGAATCGATTGAAAGAGAACACAAAGCCGACAAGTGCAAAGTTATGAAAATAGAGTTTTCGTTTACGTCTGGCTCAGTTAGGTCTAACAGAACATGTCATGAAATTTTAGCAATCCTAGTTTATCGCACCCTGCCTCGCCCACAGGCAGGACGGTCTAATCTGACCTGGGTCGGACCCTTGTTCAGACAACACCTTCCGAGAGAAGGCCGACCCCGCGTGTCTGTCTCGATAAGGTGTTATCAGGACAGAACTGCCGGATGTGTGTATATGTGTGTGTATGACCAGTAATAGGTCTGGTGGGTGTGCACAAAACATTCAAAATAAATTAAAAATAATGGCGGGACAAACATAATTAGAAACGTTTGTTTTCATAAACGTTTCATAAACCGACTGGCATGTAGTTTGATATAGAAGAAAACTAATGTTACAAGACATACGCTAGAGAAGGAAACACTACCAATATCTCCATCGACAATCGTCCATTAAAACAAGACAAAGACTTTAAACACATAGGAGCCTTTTTCAGAAAACGGAAGAATAACTAATGAAATCCAACATGGATGCAACAAAGCAAATCAAGTAATATGACAAATGGCGCCAATTTTTATTTTTGGTATGCAAACATGTCACCATGAACGCAAAAAGAGCAATGTTTAACAAAATCTATCTTCTCACATTATGCTATCAGACGCACGTGTCATGCCGGGACCTGCAAGGAAAGCAAAGAATAGTACCACTGCGACCTACAATGCATGTCGTAAGAAGCGACTAACGTAGGCGCTAGGGATGCTACCCAAGTAAATAAAAAGCAGACAGAAATCGATGTGCTGGCCTACTTGTAAGCGCATAACTGGAACACCGTACAATCGCACTTAGGCTCAGATCACAAACAAATCACACAGAGTGGTTGACAAGTGGTCGATGTAGAGAGTTTGAAGAAGAATGATATCAGTGCCAAATCTGGAAGCTGATATCAAATGATAAAAGAAAACTAGTCACTACAGAGATGAAGTGTCTACGCAGAATGCTGGGGTAACAAGAAGAGACCGGTTGAGAAATGAAGACATCAGTAAAAAAAAGTGGGTACAACATCAGTACTAGACTTCATCAAGAAACAACAAATTAAATGGTTCGACCACATAAACAGGTTACCAACAGACAGTGCACCTCAAAGAGCAACGTTGCTCAGATACAATGGAAAAAACGCAAAACGACGGCCATGCAAAAGGTGGACCTCAGAGATAACAGAGGCGACGAAAGACACTATGAAGCGCACACAAGGGCTCGTTCTAGAAATATCGTCTTATCTTGAAGCTGTGAGGCAAAGTAGGATTGAAGAAAAGAAAGAATGTTACAAGAACAGAGATATAAAGCTAGGATTGCCAGATGTCGCAACCGAGAAACCGGGTCAATTCTTGCTACACGTCCGCTTTTTCGGGACATTTCTTGTCACCCGTCCCGGTTTTCCAGGACATCCACTATTTTGTATAAAATAATTCACACTCTATAACAATACTAAATAAAAACTCATTCTACACAAACGGATTCTCCGAAAGAGCTTAATTCTTATTTTTCATGTTTGTTGGCCTACACGCTCTGATATAACCAATAAAAGGTTCGCCTTAGGTTGAAAGGGCGTGCCTCGGCTTAAAGAGGCTTTAATCCCTACTAAACAAACAAACAAACAATACTAAGATGCCCGTCTGCCCAGCGTGTTCGTAACGCGTTGGACTACGGGTAACTATCCCTCTGTGTGTGCGGGTTCAATTCCGCGGGATGGCAGAAAAAGTCACAGATTCCCCAGATTTACTGCGTTCGTGGAACCGAACCGAAGGGTTACGATGTCCATGGCACAGAGCCGAAAAGCTGAAAAGCTCTAGTGCTTCTGGATCGGAAAAAAAAACAGTCCTGAAAAAACTCTCAGTTCTGTCCAAGTTGACCGGCGTCAACAGCAGTCAATCTCAGATCGCCAATAACATCTTGTACCCATCGTCTTCTAGGTGTTCTCATCATTCTTCTTCCAATCACCATTCCCTCTAAAATTGTCTTCTCTAGGTACTCATGTTGTTTGTTTGATGTGTCCGAAATATTTAATTTTCCTTGATTTTATGCTCTTTAATAGCCAACTCTCTTAGTATCAAGCTGTTTCAGAACAGAAGAATTTGTTCTTGTTTCTGCCCATGCTGTTCTAAGTACCTTCGTGCATTTGTTCTGTCTCTCATGATATTCAAGTACTTACTGTAGCATTGTCTGTTCTGCCCATGATTCTGTTCTAATTGTTCTGTCTCTGCCCATGATGTTCTGTCTCTTGTAGCATTTGTCTGTCTCCATGATATTCTAAGTACTCTACTGTAGCATTTGTTCTTGTCTCTGCCCATGATGTTCTAAGTACTCTTCTGTAGCATTTGCATTCAAAGGTATTAATAATCTTCTCCGCCACAAAAAAAAATGATTTTGAGAAAACTCAATTTTAAACTTGGAATTTGAAAGAAAATGTGTAGAATTGAGCATTTCTTATTAATGATTGTAATACTAACACGCAAACAAAACAACATAACTTGTATGTGTAATCGATAGTACGAATGTTGTACTTTATAGAACTAAACACTTTGAACAATCGATGTTTTTGACTAAAACTAAACTTTTAAGAGAGACAAACCCATTAACTACTTTACATCTCTAGCTTGACACAGTTCTAGCTTGACACAGTTCTAGCTTGCAACAGTTCTAGCTTGCAACAGTTCTAGCTTGCAACAGTTCTAGCTTGCAACAGTTCTAGCTTGCAACAGTTCTAGCTTGCAACAGTTCTAGCTTGCAACAGTTCTAGCTTGAAACAGTTCTAGCTTGAAACAGTTCTAGCTTGAAACAGTTCTAGCTTGACACAGTTCTAGCTTGCAACAGTTCTAGCTTGAAACAGTTCTAGCTTGAAACAGTTCTAGCTTGAAACAGTTCTAGCTTGAAACAGTTCTAGCTTGAAACAGTTCTAGCTTGAAACAGTTCTAGCTTGAAACAGTTCTAGCTTGAAACAGTTCTAGCTTGACACAGTTCTAGCTTGAAACAGTTCTAGCTTGAAACAGTTCTAGCTTGACACAGTTCTAGCTTGAAACAGTTCTAGCTTGACACAGTTCTAGCTTGACACAGTTCTAGCTTGACACAGTTCTAGCTTGACACAGTTCTAGCTTGACACAGTTCTAGCTTGACACAGTTCTAGCTTGACACAGTTCTAGCTTGCAACAGTTCTAGCTTGCAACAGTTCTAGCTTGAAACAGTTCTAGCTTGCAACAGTTCTAGCTTGACACAGTTCTAGCTTGAAACAGTTCTAGCTTGCAACAGTTCTAGCTTGAACAGTTCTGCTTGACAGTTCTAGCTTGAACAGTTCTAGCTTGACAACAGTTCTAGCTTGCAACAGTTCTAGCTTGACACAGTTCTAGCTTGCAACAGTTCTAGCTTGAAACAGTTCTAGCTTGCAACAGTTCTAGCTTGAAACAGTTCTAGCTTGACACAGTTCTAGCGACGTTCTGCTGACACAGTTCTAGCTTGAACAGTTCTAGCTTGACACAGTTCTAGCTTGACACAGTTCTAGCTTGAAACAGTTCTAGCTTGACACAGTTCTAGCTTGAAACAGTTCTAGCTTGAAACAGTTCTAGCTTGAAACAGTTATAGCTTGAAACAGTTCTAGCTTGAAACAGTTCTAGCTTGACACAGTTCTAGCTTGCAACAGTTCTAGCTTGACACAGTTCTAGCTTGACACAGTTCTAGCTTGAAACAGTTCTAGCTTGAAACAGTTCTAGCTTGAAACAGTTCTAGCTTGACACAGTTCTAGCTTGCAACAGTTCTAGCTTGACACAGTTCTAGCTTGAAACAGTTCTAGCTTGACACAGTTCTAGCTTGAAACAGTTCTAGCTTGAAACAGTTCTGCTGAACAGTTATAGCTTGAAACAGTTCTAGCTTGAACAGTTCTAGCTTGAAACAGTTCTAGCTTGCAACAGTTCTAGCTTGACACAGTTCTAGCTTGACACAGTTCTAGCTTGACACAGTTCTAGCTTGAAACAGTTCTAGCTTGAAACAGTTCTAGCTTGAAACAGTTGTGGTTTGTCAATGTTGTCTACTGAATGATGATGTGTTAGAGAGTGAGAGAGAGGGATGGATAGATCAGAAAGATAGATTAGAAAGATAGATAGACAGACATAAGATAGATAGATAAATAAATATATATATAGATGGATAGATAGGTGGGTAGATATATAGATGGATGAATGGATGGATGGAAGGGTGGTGGGTGGGTGGGTGGGTAGACAGACAGACAGACAGACAGACACAGAGAGACAGACAGACAGGCAGGCAGGCATACAATACAAACAGACAGACACGCAGGCAGAGAGAGACCAGACAGACAGACACGCAGACAGACAGAGAGAGAGAGACAGACAGACAGATACATAGACATAGCAACGTGTGTTTATAATCTGGTGCAAGTCACCATACAGCACAAACTTTCCGTACCGGATATGACGACAACATTGACGTATGTTACGAGTGGGATGCATGGGAAGTGTTTGTGCTCAAATAACAACAAAGGAAACAATGACTAAACATAGCCAAGCATGCTGTTGTCAGGTAGTTGCAAGTTCAACATTAGAAGAGGTAGATTTCTTATTTTTCTAACGCTCCATGTCGACCACTTTTTAAACCACTCTTTGTGATTTGTATGTGATCTGAGCCTAAGAGCGATTGTACGTTGTGCCAGTTAAGGGCAACTCACATCCGATTTCTGCGACGCTTTTTATTTACTAAAGTAGCTTCCTAGGTCCCTCTTACAACATGCCTTGTAAATCGCAGTGTTACCATTCTTTGCTCCCCTTTCGAGCCCTGACAACACACGGGCGGTAAGAGATAGACAAATCAACATTTTCTGTTTTTACCAGAATTCAAGCAGACTTTTTGTTTTGTTTTCTTTAACCCTTTTTTGTTGTCTTACACGCATTGGTGAGAAGAGATTTATAGAACGGGTTCTTGTGCGCTTTGTACACAGTGTCTTTCACTGCCTCTATTATTTCTGTAGTCCAACTTTTGTCTGTAAGAACTTTTGTCTTGTATCCACTCTATCTGAGTAGCATTGTCCTTTGAGACGCACTGTCTTTTTGCTAAGCTATGTGCCGAATCATTTAATTTATTGTTTCTTCGTGTTCAGTACTAATGTTGTACCCACCTTTTACTGATTTCTACATTTCTAAACCGGTCTCTACTTGATACTCCCAGCATTCTGCGTAGACACTTCCATCTCTGTGGTTACTAGTTTGTTTTCTATAGTTTTCTGTCAACGTCCAAGCTTGGCCCAGATAGAATAAATTTCGGAGAAAGGTCACGATGTACTTCTTCTTCTTTGCGTTCGGTTTTGTATGCTCGTCTAAATCATGAGATAGGCTGCCTCTATGAAGCTGCATGTCAGTTGGAGTTCTTCGAGAGTTCCCCGTAGCTATGGTCTATAAACCTTTTTTTTCATGAGGCCATGTTTCATTTCGTTGGTGTATGTATGATGGACATGATTGCAGTATGTGCTCTGGAGTCTGTGTTTCTGTCTGGCATGCACACTGTGCAGTCTGAGCAGGCTTTATTCTGTGCATGTGGTGGTTGAGCCTGAGTGACCGTTCTTAGGTGAAAGATTGTTGTGTGCTGTTTTCTGTTTAGTCTGCTGATGGGATCTTGTGGGTGTTTGCTGTGGGTTTGTTGCCTCCATACCTCTTTGTACTTTCTTTTGATATGTGCCTTGATTTCTGGTAGTGACACTGGGTGTTTGTGTTGTGTAAGTTTTGTTCTCATACTTGCATTTAAAAATTCGGGCCATTTTCCCTATGATTAGATCTGCTCTATATCATCTATGTTGAATTTCATTAGTTGTTCTTCCACTTGATGAAAAAAAATGTTAGCCAGATATGTACAATTTGTAACTTGTTTCAATTGACGTTTATATATATATATCTTGTAGTGCTTTTCTCTCTAGCGAGTGTAATTTTTCGGTTTGCAAACTTATCATATATACAGAAAACATCATGAGGAATGTTACAGGAGATGGTGGAAATGAATAATACGATCCTTTTATAATCGGAGGAAGAGAAATACCTGAACTAAGATATGCTTGTAGTAGTGAGGTTATTTATACCAGGAGATAATGATAAGTAAAGATATATTTCTAGTAAAATACAAGCAAGGAAGGAATGACCAGGCTATATAATAAAATCTTAGCAAGTCTAGGAGAAAGAAAAAAAAAGTGTACCTAAGAAAATTGGACACAATTTGGAAGTGTATTGTGTAGTAAACATCACGTGATATCCGGGGTATTATTCAACGATGTACTGCTTGAAGGGTTGGTAACAACACATTTTTGATAATGACGATGAATTTAAGACCGATAGGAAAATTCCATGTTTACTATTTTATGGAACCATGTTCGAGAAGAGATGACCCGATTGTACTGTGCAGCCTGGTAAACAACTGAAGCAAATTATTGGTAGGTTGAAATAAATAGACCAATGAAATCGTTAAAGTTTTAATGCGCGTAGTATTTTTGAAATAAACATCCTATCTAGATCTTTCGGGGGAATATAGATTGTGCAATGCCAGCCTGGTATAAATATTCGGGGATGAAATTCAGAGAGATAGAGAGAGAGAGATGGATTGAAACGACACGGCGGACAGGTGTCGTTGCAGAGGGCTCGAGCAGAGCCGACCCTGTGATTTACAGAGGAATTAGTCTGTAAAGTGGATCCAGTGGTCATGGAAGACTCGATTGACCAGTAGGGATTTTGGTTCTGGATGCCTACGTAGATAGTTAAGACAGTGTAAATTTTTCGATCGAACCATGGGATCTCTAGAGATATGTTGATTTAGTGGAATTGTTGTTTTAATTTCATGTAAAAATTGAATGAGGAAGTTCTCAGCAAGGTTTGCAGAGAGAAATTAAAATTTGATTAACTTTCATCTAAGATGTTGGCATTTGTGAATTGATTTCTGGTGAAAGAGATTCTCTAGATCTTACAGCAGCAGAAAGATAACTTTTCAAGAAAACTGCAATCATCTTTAGTCCGGTGTAATTACTGGTGGTGTCGTGGCCAAACAGAATTAAATAGAAAGAAGTATACATTTTTATCATCACAGCCCACTGCTACACCTCGACGATACAGTGTTACTGTCAACATCAACAAGATTGTCTCACTCGACTATAGTGTTACTGCAAATCACAACAAGATTTGCTACACCTCGACGATACAGTGTTACTGTCAACATCACAACAAAAGATTGTGCTACACCTCGACGATACAGTGTTACTGTCAACATCACAACAAAAGATTGTGCTACACCTCGACAATACAGTGTTACTGTCAACATCACAACAAAAGATTGTGCTACACCTCGACGATACAGTGTTACTGTCAACATCACAACAAAAGATTGTGCTACACCTCGACGATACAGTGTTACTGTCAACATCACAACAAAAGATTGTGCTACACCTCGACAATACAGTGTTACTGTCAACATCACAACAAAAGATTGTGCTACACCTCGACGATACAGTGTTACTGTCAACATCACAACAAAAGATTGTGCTACACCTCGACGATACAGTGTTACTGTCAACATCACAACAAAAGATTGTGCTACACCTCGACGATACAGTGTTACTGTCAACATCACAACAAAAGATTGTGCTACACCTCGACGATACAGTGTTACTGTCAACATCACAACAAAAGATTGTGCTACACCTCGACGATACAGTGTTACTGTCAACATCACAACAAAAGATTGTGCTACACCTCGACGATACAGTGTTACTGTCAACATCACAACAAAAGATTGCGCTACACCTCGACGATACAGTGTTACTGTCAACATCACAACAAAAGATTGCGCTACACCTCGACGATACAGTGTTACTGTCAACATCACAACAAAAGATTGTGCTACACCTCGACGATACAGTGTTACTGTCAACATCACAACAAAAGATTGTGCTACACCTCGACGATACAGTGTTACTGTCAACATCACAACAAAAGATTGTGCTACACCTCGACGATACAGTGTTACTGTCAACATCACAACAAAAGATTGTGCTACACCTCGACGATACAGTGTTACTGTCAACATCACAACAAAAGATTGTGCTACACCTCGACGATACAGTGTTACTGTCAACATCACAACAAAAGATTGTGCTACACCTCGACGATACAGTGTTACTGTCAACATCACAACAAAAGATTGTGCTACACCTCGACGATACAGTGTTACTGTCAACATCACAACAAAGATTTGCTACACTCGACGATACAGTGTTACTGTCAACATCACAACAAAAGATTGTGCTACACCTCGACGATACAGTGTTACTGTCAACATCACAACAAAAGATTGTGCTACACCTCGACGATACAGTGTTACTGTCAACATCACAACAAAAGATTGTGCTACACCTCGACGATACAGTGTTACTGTCAACATCACAACAAAAGATTGTGCTACACCTCGACGATACAGTGTTACTGTCAACATCACAACAAAAGATTGTGCTACACCTCGACGATACAGTGTTACTGTCAACATCACAACAAAAGATTGTGCTACACCTCGACGATACAGTGTTACTGTCAACATCACAACAAAAGATTGTGCTACACCTCGACGATACAGTGTTACTGTCAACATCACAACAAAAGATTGTGCTACACCTCGACGATACAGTGTTACTGTCAACATCACAACAAAAGATTGTGCTACACCTCGACGATACAGTGTTACTGTCAACATCACAACAAAAGATTGTGCTACACCTCGACGATACAGTGTTACTGTCAACATCACAACAAAAGATTGTGCTACACCTCGACGATACAGTGTTACTGTCAACATCACAACAAAAGATTGTGCTACACCTCGACGATACAGTGTTACTGTCAACATCACAACAAAAGATTGTGCTACACCTCGACGATACAGTGTTACTGTCAACATCACAACAAAAGATTGTGCTACACCTCGACGATACAGTGTTACTGTCAACATCACAACAAAAGATTGTGCTACACCTCGACGATACAGTGTTACTGTCAACATCACAACAAAAGATTGTGCTACACCTCGACGATACAGTGTTACTGTCAACATCACAACAAAAGATTGTGCTACACCTCGACGATACAGTGTTACTGTCAACATCACAACAAAAGATTGTGCTACACCTCGACGATACAGTGTTACTGTCAACATCACAACAAAAGATGTGCTACACTCGACGATACAGTGTTACTGTCAACATCACAACAAAAGATTGTGCTACACCTCGACGATACAGTGTTACTGTCAACATCACAACAAAAGATTGTGCTACACCTCGACGATACAGTGTTACTGTCAACATCACAACAAAAGATTGTGCTACACCTCGACGATACAGTGTTACTGTCAACATCAACAAAAGATTATTGCTACACCTCGACGATACAGTGTTACTGTCAACATCACAACAAAAGATTGTGCTACACCTCGACGATACAGTGTTACTGTCAACATCACAACAAAAGATTGTGCTACACCTCGACGATACAGTGTTACTGTCAACATCACAACAAAGATTGTACTACACTCGACGATACAGTGTTACTGTCAACATCACAACAAAGATTGTGCTCACCTCGACGATACAGTGTTACTGTCAACATCACAACAAAAGATTGTGCTACACCTCGACGATACAGTGTTACTGTCAACATCACAACAAAAGATTGTGCTACACCTCGACGATACAGTGTTACTGTCAACATCACAACAAAAGATTGTGCTACACCTCGACGATACAGTGTTACTGTCAACATCACAACAAAAGATTGTGCTACACCTCGACGATACAGTGTTACTGTCAACATCACAACAAAAGATTGTGCTACACCTCGACTATACAGTGTTACTGTCAACATCACAACAAAAGATTGTGCTACACCTCGACGATACAGTGTTACTGTCAACATCTAACAAAAGATTGTGCTACACTGACATCAGTGTTACTGTCAGCATCACAACATAAGATTGTGCTACACCTCGACGATACAGTTTACTGTCAACATCACAACAAAGATTGGCTACACCTCGACGATACAGTGTTACTGTCAACATCACAACAAAAGATTGTGCTACACCTCGACGATACAGTTTACGTCAACATCACAACAAAGTTTCTACCTGACGATACGGTGTTACTGTCAGCACCCAACAAGATTGTCTACACCTCGAGATACGTGTTACTGAACTCAGCAGATTGTTCTCTCGACGTACAGTGTTACTGTCAACATCAAACAAAGTTTGTTCACCTCGACGTACAGTGTTACTGTCAACATCACAACGATTGTGTAACTCGACGATACATGTACTGCACATAAAAAAGATGTGCTACCTCGACGATACAGTGTTCTGTCAACATCACAACAAAGTGTGCAACTCGACGAGCATTTTACTGTCACATCACAACAAGATTGTGCTACACTCGACGATACAGTGTTACTAAATCACAACAAAGATTGTTGCTTGACTACGTTTTACTGTTCAGTCTAACAAGATTGGTGCACCTGACGATACAGTGTTCTGTCAACATCACAACAAAGATTGTGCTACACCTCGACGATACAGTGTTCTGTCAATCAACTAAGATTGTGCTACACTCGACGATCAGTTTATGTCCTAACAAGATTGTGCTACACCTCGACTATGCAGTGTTACTAACATCAAACAAAGATTTCTACCCTGACGATTCAGTTACTGTCAACATCACAACAAAGTGTGTGCACACTCGATTACAGTGTTCTTCACATGACAACAAAAGATTGTGCTACACTCGACGTACAATGTACTGTCAACATCACAAAAATTGTAGCTACACCTCGACGATACAGTGTTATTAACTCCAACAAGATTGTGCACACTGACATACATGATCAACATCACAACAAGATTGTCTACACCTGACGATGCGTGTTACTGTCAATATCACACAAAGATTTATACACTCCGGACGATACAGTATTCCCTGAACATCACAACAAAAGATTGTGCTACACCTGACGATAGTGTTACTCAACATCACAATAAGATGTGTACACTCGACGATAATTTCTGTCAAATCACAACAAAGATTGGACATGACATACAGTGTTACTGTAATCAAAATTTGCTACCTCGACGATACAGTGTTACTGAACATCACAACAAAAGTTATTGTCACCTCGACGATACAGTGTTACTGTCATCATCAACAAGATTGTACACCTGACGTAAGGTTATGTAAACATCACAACAAGATTTTTGCTAACTGACGATGAGTGTTACTGTCAAATCCATAAGATTTACTACCTGACGATACAGTGTTCTGCAACATCACAACAAGATTGTGCACCTCGACGTGCAGTTCTGTCAACATCACAACAAATTGTATACTGACGATAGGTTACTGTCAAATCACAAGTTGGCAACCTGACGATACGTGTTACGTCAACATCACAAAAGTTGTGCTAACTCGACGATAGTTTCTGAAATAAACATAAGATTTTACTCGACGATACAGTGTTACTGCAACTCCACAAAGTGGTACAACGATATCGTGTTACTGTCAACATCACAACAAGATTGTGTACACTCGACGATAGAAGTGATTGCTTCAACATCAGCAAAAGGTGTCTACACTCGACGTACAGTGCACTGTCACATCACAACAAAGATTGTGCTACACTCGACGATACAGTGTTATGCAAGATCTACAACAAGATTGAGCTCACCTGACGATCAGTGTTCTGTCAATCCAACAGATTGTCTACAGACGATACAGTGTTCGTCAACATGACAACAAAGATATGTTGCTTTACTGACGATACAGTGTTACTGTCAATTCATGCAACAAAATTGTGCACACGACAAATCAGAAGTTATGCAACATCACAATAAAATTTGACTAACCTCGACGATAAGTGTTACTTCACATCAGTAATAAAGATTTGCTGACCTGAACGAGATGTTCTGATCAACATCACAACAAGATAATTCTCAGAGATACATGACTGCAACATCTTTAGCAAGATGTATCCCTGACGATGCAGTGTCTGTCAACATCAAACAAAGTTGTGCTACACTGACGATACAGTGTTATCAACATCACAACAAGATTGTGCTACACCTCGACGATACAGTGTTACTGTCAACATCACAACAAAAGATTGTGCTACACCTCGACGATACAGTGTTACTGTCAACATCACAACAAAAGATTGTGCTACACCTCGACGATACAGTGTTACTGTCAACATCACAACAAAAGATTGTGCTACACCTCGACGATACAGTGTTACTGTCAACATCACAACAAAAGATTGTGCTACACCTCGACGATACAGTGTTACTGTCAACATCACAACAAAAGATTGTGCTACACCTCGACGATACAGTGTTACTGTCAACATCACAACAAAAGATTGTGCTACACCTCGACGATACAGTGTTACTGTCAACATCACAACAAAAGATTGTGCTACACCTCGACGATACAGTGTTACTGTCAACATCACAACAAAAGATTGTGCTGCACCTCGACGATACAGTGTTACTGTCAACATCACATGATCGAAAATTTTAAGAATACAGATAAGCGAACAATCTATATCATCAATGTTCAAAACAAAATAATCAACATAACACAACAAAAGTATTATCGGAAATGAAAATGGAACAGTTCCTCATTGACAAGATGAAATGTGAACAGTTTCTTGGTTCATTACTACAAAGTCAATGAACAGTCTGGTTCATACAAAGATGAAAATGTGACAGTTTTTAGTTCACTAACAAAGATGAATACAGTCTTGTTCATTCTAAAATGAATG
This sequence comes from Arion vulgaris, assembly GCA_020796225.1. Taxonomy (NCBI): domain Eukaryota; kingdom Metazoa; phylum Mollusca; class Gastropoda; order Stylommatophora; family Arionidae; genus Arion; species Arion vulgaris. The sequence continues at coordinate 43,288,477 of CM036765.1, read as the reverse complement.
AACATTTCTTGTTAACAACAAAAGATGGAATGTACATTTTCCTTGTTCATTATAACAAGATGAAATTGACGTTCTTAGCTTTACTAACAAAAGATGAAATGTGAACAGTTTCCTTGATCATTACAAACAGATGGAAATGTAACAGTTTCTTGGTCATTACTAAAAAGATGAAATGTGACGTTTCTTATCACTGCTAACAGATGAATGACAGTTTTGGTTCATACTACAAGATCGAATGTAACATTTTCTGGTTCATTACTAACAAAAGATGAAATGTACAGTTTTCCTTGTCATTACTAACAAAGATGGAAATGTGAACAGTTTTCCTGTATTCATTACTAACAAAGATGAAATGTGAAAGTTTTTGGTTCATTACTACAAGAGAATGAACGTCTTGTTCATTACTAACAAAGATGAAATTGAAGCCTTGGTCAACTAACAAAAGATGAATGTGAACAGTTTCTATTCATCTAACAAGAGGGAAATGTGAAATTTTCTGTTACTGCTAACAAAGTAATGACATTTCTTGGTCAATAACAAAGTGAAATGAACATTTTGTCAACTAAAAGATGAAATGTAACAGTTTTCTTCATTCTAACAAGATGAAAGAACAGTTTCCTGGTTCTAAAAAGATGAAATGTGAACAGTTTTCCTTGGTTCATTACTAACAAAAGATGGAAATGTGAACAGTTTTCCTTGGTTCATTACTAACAAAAGATGGAAATGTGAACAGTTTTCCTTGGTTCATTACTAACAAAAGATGAATGACAGTTTTGGATTCATATAAAAGATGAAATGTACAGTTTTCCTTGGTTCATTACTAACAAAAGATGGAAATGTGAACAGTTTTCCTTGGTTCATTACTAACAAAAGATGGAAATGTGAACAGTTTTCCTTGGTTCACTGCTAACAAAAGATGGAAATGGGGTGAAGGAAATTAAAAGAAGAACAAACATGGTTTTACAAAAAAATAAACAACTAAAAACAGTATGGAACGGAACTGATAAGAAAACAAAGATCAGAATACTAGAGTATACATATTCCCAGTGGCAATGTATGGGGTAAAGCATGAACATTTAACAAGACAGTTAGTTAGTTAGTTTATTCCTTTCAGGCAAAGGCGACACATAGAGCAGAGGTTTTAGATCTCCATGTGATACGGTTCTTTGCTAGCAGTTGGAGATCTTGTATGGCTTTACATCCTAATAGTTTACTTTCTTGTTGGATGGTTCTTCGAAGGGTGGTCTTTGGTCTTCCACGTTTTCTTTTCCCAACTGGTGACCACATAACAAGACATGGAAACAAATATGTCTTTGAATGGACGAGAGTCCTCCGTATAACATGGGCAGAGAAACAATATGTGCTTTTGAATTAAGTGTACAGGAGTCCTCCGTATACATGAAGAAAAAAAATGTGCTTTATAAGTGTTACGAGGTCCTCCGTATAACATGGACAGAGAAAAACAAATATGTGCTTTTGAATGTAAGTGTTACAGAAGAGTCCTCCGTATAACATGGGCAGAGAAGAAAACAAATATTGCTTGAAAAAGTTTAGAAGTCTTATAACATGGGCAGAGAAACAAAAGATCTACAAGAACTCAAATCAAAGAAAACTGGCTGATGCTATAAACAAAGAATGAGAAAACTGAGATATGTTGGACATATAAAAGACATGAAGGGTCAGGAGAAGACCATCATGGAAGGAGGCATACCGGCAAAGAGAAGAAGAGAAGACCACGAAGAAGATGGATTCAGGATGTAACTGATGGTTTGAACATGACGGCTGCAGAGGCAGAACAGAACATCTGGCCTATGAGAGAACGAAATTACAAAGGACTGTTGGGGTGGCAAAGTTCTGCTCAGAACAAGCTATTTGATGATGATAGCTTCGATAGGGCCCTACCTCAGTCGCCTCTTACGACATGCCAAATAGGTCGCAGTGTTAACATTTCTTGCTCCCCTATCGAGCCCCAGCAATACACGGACGAAATGTTAATATAACGTCACTCTATTATGTCTCAGAACGACAACTTGTCTCAGACATTGTGTAAGCACGCGCTAAGTAGTGACACAATATTATCTTCAAGGAACACCATGAGTTAAAACATAATACATCTCATTTGTTTATATTACCAAAGTCAACGCCCTTCTACGAGCACAGACTACGTGTTGGAGCCACACCCACTAACACTAAACAACAATGGAGGCTAGATCGAGTGTTGTCTTATTCTCATTGTGCGTCACTAAACTTACCACTTATTTGAATAAAGGCATAGGTGTTGACAAGTGATTCACGTTTGAGAACGCCTTTGTTCTTGTGTTTTGTATGCTTGATTTTATCAACAGACCCCTCTGAAAGCGTCCTGTTGTGACGCAAATGAACCGCGTTCTAAGTACCGGATTTTCTTTCACGTCAATTGTTTCACTTGTGTTTTTGTTTATTTGTTTGTTATATACGGGATTTACGGGGTGTAGCTAGACAAAAACACAGCTAGACAAGAACACGTAGACAAGAACACGCTATACAGAACAAGTACAAATACAGTGACAAGAACACAGCTATACAAGAACACAGCTCGAACAAGCTGACAGACACAGCTAGACAAGAACACAGCTATCAGAACAAGCTAGACAAACCGCTAGACAGAACACAGCTGACAAGAACACATGAAAGAACCAGCTATCCAAGAACACAGCTATTTCAAGACAAGCTGGACAAGAATCTATTTGGTAGCCAAGAAAAAGTAGACAAACACGGTGTCGTAATTACCTTGAGAGCATACTAGGAGAAGATCAGAATTTTATGGCAATTGGTTTGATGGATGATGATCTGACAACAAACTTATAGGGATTGAGTCCTCTTTAGCAAACACGCCACTTTCAACCTAGGCACACAGTTTGGTTATATCACGCTTGTGGTCACCATGACCCAGTAGAATTAACTCCTAAAGATAATCCGTTGACAGTTGCTAGTGTTTGTCTGAGAAAGTATCTGTGTTTATACTATCAACAAAATGAACATGCATGATCAAAAAAACCCCAGAAAACTGACGACACTGGGCAGAACTCGTGTGACACAGAAGAAGAAGATGTGTAGCAATTTATCAGCATCCAATTTAATAAACAACTTTCTTGTAGCACATAGAACACATTGGAATGAGATATCAGAAAGGACTGAGTGAAATCAGTATACATTCACAAAATAACAACATATTAAATGGTTTGGTCGTCTGATAAGAATGCCCGGTTATCGGCGACAAAAGAGAGCCATAATGAAAAAAGCATAAGGAGTACACAATCAAGAGGAAGATCACGCATAATATGAAGCGATGGCATCAAGAACAGCTTTCAGAAAATGAATAACAGTCTACAAAGTGCTTTGAACAAGCAACCACTAGATCACTACATCCCCCTCCCCTTAACACTTCTAGAAAGATGTAAACTGGTGGAAGAGAAGAAGAACTGTCTTGTTTAGCCAAATCCAGGTTTTTTGGTGGCTATTTGGGACGATGACTTAGAGGGCAGACAAAGTAATTTATATCGAAAGTAAAAGTCAATTCATTGAATTTGATAGAAACACTAGATTTCCTTTGAGAAACACGTTAGCGTAGTGGTAGTGCACTAGCATCATAGTCGCATGATCCCATGATCAAGTTCAACAGTGGGAGTGGGATTATTTCTGACTATACGACTCTTGTGTAGCGACTCTACCTCAGTTATACGGTTATTTCTATATTCCTCTTGTACCATTATACTTTACATATGATCTGCAAACAATTTCTTCCTACCGTTCTATCCAGGGCATCATGTTCAATCTGTTCCATTTAAACTGAGTCCGTCCAATATCCCCCCAGTCCCTCCGTCTAAAGTTCGTTTCCCGTTTTCCCTAGTCTGTCCTTTCTTTCTTAAACTCTTTACCTTCAACTTCAATGCCTGTTTTAGTATGTTTTGATTATTTCTTCTCAATGTATACCTACCATATCTCCATCTTCTTTTTTATAACAGTTGTCACTAGTGGTTGACCAGACGTTTCTCTGATTTCCTTACTCCCTCAATTTCCCATGATATATTCATTATTTTTCGCAGATATCTATTTTCAATTGCATTCAACTTACTTTCTATGTCTGCAGTTACTTTTGTTTTATTTATATATATATATGAACGAGAGCCGCGTTAGCGTTATTGTTAGTGAACTCGCTTCGTAGACTAGTGGTCCGGGTTCAATTTCACATTGAGAGTGGAATTTGTTATTACCGTTACGGCTCTCATGTCGACCCAGCCTCAATTGGGAACCAGTAAAGTAAACTATGAAAGTAAAGTCGGCCGGCGTATGTTGATTACACCAGTAAAGTAAACTATGAAAGTAAAGTCGGCCGGCGTATGTTGATTATATCCACCATCATGTGCCGACGGTCAATGAAAAATAAGGGCCTAACACAGTATTACCCTATATACCACGTCGCATAAAAATGGTTTTGAAAATAATGAATATTCCCCTTGTCGCTTTCTACGTTACAGCTACAAAACCTGTTGCAATAAAGTCAATCCTTCGGCTTTAGGTCCTTTAGAAGAGTGAAGCTACCAGCTAATGTTTCATATCTGTTAGAAACATGTTTGAATACTACAAACAAATGGATAATAATTGGGTTGGTTGTTTTATAGTTATGTTTGATAATGAACGATTGAACAAAGACAGGTATATACAATATTATGTAAGTAATGAAAAATTAATGATTAAATATGAAAATAAACAGTATTCGACGTTTAGACCATAGGCATTTATAAAGAAAACAAATAGATATAGAATACTTAATAAACTAAAACATAATTCTAAGGATATCAAGAAATTGATACTAGCATTTTTTTCCCGATCCAGAAGCACTTGAGCTTTCAGCTCTTCGGCTCGGTGCCATGGACAACGTAACCCTTCGGTTCGGTGCCACGAACACCGTAAATCTGAAGAACCTGTGGATTTTCTGCCAGCCCGTGGAGTTGAACCGCACTCACGGGGGACTTGTCACCCGTCGTTCAACGCGCTACGAACACGCAGGGCAGGCGGGCTGATACTAGCATACGTACCTATCTCCAAGCACGTGTTATCTCAAGACAAGTATTACATAAATTGAAGGTATAACAATTTGTATGACATTAGTAATTAGAGACAGAGTGAACATTTCACACCAGTAAGAGAATATATATGATGTAGTTTTAAAAAAAAAAGATTTAAAAGCCGAAGGATTGACTTCATTGCACCGGGTTACCCCATATGGCTCGGTCCTTCTCCGCAGAAATGGCACGCCACCTGCAGAAAGTATTGCACAAAGCACGAACTCCGTAGCTCCGGCAACAATCCTAGGGTCTCTGGAAAAACTGCACTCGTGAACAGAAGGCCGCGGTCCGGATTCAAACCCACGACCTTCGACTCACAAGGCAAAGGACTTAACCACTCAGCCACAGAGACCCCCATGATGATGTAGTTTTGTTTTCATTATCTTTATCTAATGATTGTGATGTGATTCTTGGACAAGTAGATGATAGAAATAAAATGAAGACATACATAACCAATAGGTCTATGTTCATTAAAGGATAAAAACTAGAACTAACACAATGTGGAACATGATAGAAGCTAGTGCAAATAAAAAAAGAGATCAGGTACTAGAGGCAAAGAAAGACCAAGAAAAAAGATGGATAGACAATGTCAAGACCACACTAAATAAACACGGATATAACACAACACGGGCAACTCATCTGACACTGGAACGCAAATTAAAACTCCCGCCGCTTCGTTTGACGGAAAGAGTGGACAACCAATTCTATCATCCACCAAGAGAAAGATACAAGACATAATAAATAGTGTATATATCAGGTGTCTCTGTAGCCTAGAGGTTAAGTGGTCGCTTTTCATTTCAAAGGTTCTCTGTTCGCTTCCTCGTAGAGTCAACTGAATATTTTTCCAGATATTCTTGATTTTTGTGTATGTGAAATCAAGTTCATAGTCCTATCGGAGACGGACGATAAAACGTAGGCCCTGTGTTCAAGATGAGCAAGTAAAAGAACCATTGGCAGTTCAAAATCGAGAAGAGCAGACATGAAAGCCACTGCCCGGGCAAAATGTATTAGAAAGATTGTAACAATAAAATTTCTACAAAATATTTTCATCAGCTTTTAACTTACATATGGGACCCTCGCCGGCGATACGGAGTCTATGCACTGCCGCTGAGGTCTTCCTGTTTACGAAAGAGATCGGAGCACACATGGCTACTCGCCGAAGTGCAATGATGATGGTCCTACCCAATCAATCAATCATAAAATCTGTAGGACATTTCTTCGTAGCTCGTTATTCTGAGCAATTCTTTCAATCTGTTCTATGGAACAGAGTCTCTCTCAGTAAATTTGGTTTCGTGATTTCCATCCTCAGTTAGGTACCAGATAGACACTGTGAAGTGAAGATGGGTGGACTGATATTTACCACATCGTCAATCATGTACTGTTGGTAAAAGGCAAACATCGTATTCTCCAATTTGACATTTTTGGTTTTCCGTTATGAATCCAGGCGTAGTCATCAAGCCTAATATAGCCCATCTGAATGATTTTTGCGTAAAGGTTTGCTTTACTTATCACCAGTGTTCTTCGCCCGTGTGGTGCCGGTGCCCTCAAGGGAAACAAAGAATAGTACCACTGCAACCTACAATTCATGTCGTAAGAGGCGACTGATGTAGGCCTTAGGGATGCTACCGTAGTAAATAAAAAAAAAATGCACAGAAATCGGATATGCTGGCCTACTTGCTAGGCGCATAACTGGCACAATGTACAATCGCTCTTGGGCTCAGATCACATACAAGTCACACAGAGTGGTTGACAAATAGCCGATATGGAGCGTTCGAAGAAAAAAGAAGACCAGTGTTCTACGTCATTCATGCGAGTCTACCGCTGACTTCATGCGAGTCTACCGCTGACTTCATGCGAGTCTACCGCTGACTTCATGCGAGTCTACCGCTGACTTCATGCGAGTCTACCGCTGACTTCATGCGAGTCTACCGCTGACTTCATGCGAGTCTTACTCTGACTTCATGCAAGTTTTACTCTGACTTCATGCGAGTTTTACTCTGACTTCATACGAGTTTTACTCTGACTTCATGCGAGTTTTACTCTGACTTCATGCGAGTCTTACTCTGACTTCATGCAAGTTTTACTCTGACTTCAAGCGAGTTTTACTCTGACTTCATGCGAGTTTTACTCTGACTTCATGCAAGTTTTACTCTGACTTCATGCGAGTTTTACTCTGACTTCATACGAGTTTTACTCTGACTTCATGCGAGTTTTACTCTGACTTCATGCGAGTCTTACTCTGACTTCATGCGAGTTTTACTCTGACTTCAAGCGAGTTTTACTCTGACTTCATGCGAGTTTTACTCTGACTTCATACGAGTTTTACTCTGACTTCATAGCTTTATTTAATATGAAAATAGATTCGTTATCTTACGTACTTTTAGCTGCTAGATTTCTTGAGAATGAAATCTAAACTGTTTTATTGTGTCTAGAAATCTATTGTTATCATGAAGCTGTCAGACAAAACCAGGATTAGAGAAAGAAAAAGAACAATAACAAGCAAAAGAAAACATCGAAGAGTCATTGAAGCATCAAGACTTCATTTGAATCGGTCTAGATGAGAGATTGCTGTGAGGTGGACATTATGTGATCGCCTTTCTGTCCAAAGGTACTCGGTTCGTTCCCTGCTTGGGGCGATCGGTATATTATATATTTATATATATTTACAGATATTCCTGATCTCGTTGGAGTTTCTATTCACATTGGAGATGAGATCGAGTTCCTATTCACATTGAAGATGAGATCGAGTTTCTGTTCACATTGGAGATGAGATCGAGTTTCTATTCACATTGAAGATGAGATCGAGTTTCTATTCACATTGGAGATGAGATCGAGTTCCTATTCACATTGAAGATGAGATCGAGTTTCTATTCACATTGGAGATGAGATCGAGTTTCTATTCACATTGGAGATGAGATCGAGTTCCTATTCACATTGAAGATGAGATCGAGTTTCTGTTCACATTGGAGATGAGATCGAGTTTCTATTCACATTGAAGATGAGATCGAGTTTCTATTCACATTGGAGATGAGATCGAGTTTCTATTCACATTGGAGATGAGATCGAGTTCCCATTCACATTGAAGATGAGATCGAGTTTCTGTTCACATTGGAGATGAGATCGAGTTTCTATTCACATTGGAGATGAGATCGAGTTTCTATTCACATTGGAGATGAGATCGAGTTCCTATTCACATTGAAGATGAGATCGAGTTTCTATTCACATTGGAGATGAGATCGAGTTTCTGTTCACATTGGAGATGAGATCGAGTTTCTATTCACATTGGAGATGAGATCGAGTTCCTATTCACATTGAAGATGACATCGAGTTCCTATTCACATTGAAGATGACATCGAGTTACTATTCACATTGAAGATGAGATCGAGTTTCTATTCACATTGGAGATGAGATCGAGTTTCTATTCACATTGGAGATGAGATCGAGTTTCTATTCACATTGGAGATGAGATCGAGTTTCTATTCACATTGGAGATGAGATCGAGTTACTATTCACATTGGAGATGAGATCGAGTTACTATTCACATTGGAGATGAGATCGAGTTCCTATTCACATTGAAGATGAGATCGAATTTCTGTTCACATTGGAGATGAGATCGAGTTTCTATTCAAATTGAAGATGAGATCGAGTTTCTATTCACATTGGAGATGAGATCGAGTTTCTATTCACATTGAAGATGAGATCGAGTTACTATTCACATTGAAGATGAGATCGAGTTTCTATTCACATTGGAGATGAGATCGAGTTACTATTCACATTGGAGATGAGATCGAGTTCCTATTCACATTGGAGATGAGATCGAGTTTCTATTCACATTGAAGATGAGATCGAGTTTCTATTCACATTGAAGATGAGATCGAGTTTCTATTCACATTGAAGATGAGATCGAGTTTCTATTCACATTGAAGATGAGATCGAGTTTCTATTCACATTGGAGATGAGATCGAGTTTCTATTCACATTGAAGATGAGATCGAGTTACTATTCACATTGAAGATGAGATCGAGTTTCTATTCACATTGGAGATGAGATCGAGTTACTATTCACATTGAAGATGAGATCGAGTTTCTATTCACATTGGAGATGAGATCGAGTTTCTATTCACATTGAAGATGAGATCGAGTTTCTATTCACATTGGAGATGAGATCGAGTTTCTATTCACATTGGAGATGAGATCGAGCTACTATTCACATTGGAGATGAGATCGAGTTACTATTCACATTGGAGATGAGATCGAGTTCCTATTCACATTGAAGATGAGATCGAGTTACTATTCACATTGGAGA